>CM057379.1:38235000-39435000 GCA_030015415.1 Cynopterus sphinx
TCCAGAGGAAGGCTTTTGTATATGTTCTTTATTTCTAGGGTGCTCGTTTTACCCTAGCTGGATTTCTTTAAATATTCTAATGCTTTTACCTCTTAGGTCTCAAGGATACTGCTCAATCATGAAAATATAAAGATGTATATAATGTCAAAATTACATGACTTATAAACAAAATGGTATTAAAAATAAAGGTAAATACGTATTTCATATTAAGTGTACTGTCACCTACTGTATTAATTATCTTAAAGTTTCATTGTCTTGAAAATAAATTTAAATATTTAGTTTACATAGAGTCACATGATTAAAATGAATATTCCATTCCCTAAGAATGTACCTCCTACTGTTCAGGTTAAGACAGTTTTGAAGTCAATAGATGGTTGCTCTTTTACCTGACATAATTGGGACCGGTAATTTGAATGTCAACTGAGAAGAATGGATTAAAGCTGAGGCTCAAAAAGTGATATATAGATAGCTTAAACAAAAAGTAACATGTAGATAGCTTGTAATAGCTTTTCATTTAAACCATATAATGTATATTCATTTACCAATAGTTTGACGTTCAAGGATCAAGACCTTTTCATCAAGTATACCGTTTCTCATCATTCCTCATTATTTTCAAATATTTTCTCATTTTATTAAACTATGACTTCTAGTTTTAGGGTTTTTTTCTGACTTTATAGAAATAGACAATTAGATGCTCATATTTACATTGTACAGTTCAATGAGGTTTTTTTCAATTATAGTTGGCATACAATAATATACCAGTTACAGTTGTATAGCATAGTGATCAGAGATCCACATAACTCACAAAGCGATCACCCCACTAAATCTAGTACCCCTCCTCACCCTTACATATTTATTACAACATGATTAACCATCAGTTTCAGTTTTTTTCACTGAGAAATTAAGCGTACTTAGAAAGCAATATAGAAACCTTTCGGGTTTTTGTATTTTTTCTTCCAATCTTTTGCAATTGTCTCTACAATATCTAACTTGACAAATGTTTTTAAATAACATCTTCATTGAATCTTTGAATAACTCACTTTTTAAATAAACATCTCTATATCTTATCTGTGTATATAATATTTAAATATATAGGTATATATGTATATGTATATATATACACATATATGTGTGTGTGTGTGTGTGTGTGTATAACAACCGTTATATATATAACAACTGTTGCTAACCACCAACTACGCTGAGATAGGAGAGGGGGAATGGTTCACTGAAAATTTGCCTTCCAGATTCTAGGGTTCTGGGGGCATTACAAGTTACTTACACTTAGCTGGTATGTTTTAGAATTAGCTGTTATGTTTTTTAAATGGTCTCTAGTCTTTGATTATTCAGTAACTAATTATACAGTCTATAAGATATGAATTATTTGAGGACTGAGACTTTATTAGTGAGAACTCCTTTGGTTACAAGTGACAGAAACTGAATTCAAACCAGTTTACGCATGAAACAGAATCTATTGAGTTACAGAACTAAAAAGTCCAGGAGTTCACTTGGCTTCAGGGCTCCCTCTCAATCCACTTCTCTGTCTTCTCTGCTTCTTCTCGTAGCACATAGGTTTCATGTTCCCATATTTATACTTCCTCTGTAACTGAGGAAGATGGCTCAGCTCCAGTATGCAGCGTGGTTGTATCTAAGAACTACAGGAGAGACTCTCTTCCAGCAACCCTCTACCATATCTCTGAGAAGCATCTGATAGGCCTTGATTTGGGTCATATGTCCATCTTTGAGCCAATCACCACATCTAATTAGCTAGCCTGGATCTCATACCCACTAATGTGGGGCTAGAGCATTGTGACTGACAATCCCACCAGACTTCATTAAGTGGAGAAATGGACAAGTGTTCAAAGGAAAAGCTATGTGTTCTGTTGTTGTTGTTGTTTTTTGTTTGTGTTTCTAAACCTGTGTGCTCTTCAGAGAAGCTAGACCTGCAAAAACAGCACACGTACACAGCATAGACCGTGCCTTAATTATTCTTGTATTCCCCTAAGACCAAGTACATAGAAGCAGCTTAGTATTAAATATGAATGAATAACTACTTATAGCACTTTATACTTCCAAAACATTTTCACAGATGTTATTGTATTGTCAGTAGTAAAGACAGATTAAATGGCTTGCTTAAAGTTACACAGCTAGTTTCAGATAGAGCTGAGTTCATAACTGGGTCTCCTGGCTTCTAGTCCAGTTCCCTTAGGAAATCTTCTTTTCTTTCTTGCTGCGAGGACTGATGTCAAAGGGAAAGGAAAGAGGAAAGAGATACTTTAGTCATACTTTCACTATTTCTTAGAAGGTTTAATATGGTTTTGTCCCTAGAAGGCCACAATGGTGGTAGGCTGCCTCTATCTTTCAACCTAATTACAGGTATATAAATAATGGATGACTGTCATCACTATTTGGACTGTTGATTTATTGAGTTGTGGAATCTGCCAAAGAAACCTCACATATTGTTTCTAAAGCTAATACTTGCCTGTGTGTTTGACGACACTTTGGTGTGCAAACACTCTATCATCGAGATAGTTCCTTAAAGGTATTGTAGAATACTGGAAGTAATTAATGTAGGATGTAGAGTCAAACTGTTGTTTGAATCTCAGCTCTGTTACTTGTAATCTTGGGCTAATAGGTAACCTCCACGAGGCTCCAGTCTCCTATAAAATAGGGTGACACCTATCTTCTACATCTACTTCATAGGTACTATAGCTGGGGTGGGGTCAGCTTCTCCTGAAGCCCCTGACTGCCTAGAGAGGGTGAATAATAAGAATAATTTAGATTTTGCAAAATAAGAAGAAAGGGGTAATGGAAACTGGGAGGTATTCGATTATGTTCCTAATTCACACACTGAGGTAGGTAAGGTGGACCCAAGGACCTCTCAGTTTCATAGAGTAGGCAGGCAGGCATCTATATAAGTATAGTCAATGATGTCATGTTTGGGGGATCAGAAAGACATGTGTCTTTAAATACCAGTTTTATCCTTTCTGGCTGTGTAACGTGCAGCAAGTTTTTATCAAACACGAAACTCAGTTTTCTTATCTACAAAATAGAGATAATATTTAACTTGTGATATTGTGGTGACCCAGAAGTTACTCAATAAATAGTACCTTCTCTTTCTTTTCATACAGTGTACAACATACATGGAAGTACAGTTAAGGAAGCAAGTTATCTGGTTGCAGCCTGGGACCAGGTTCCTGGATCACAGTTTGATAATAAGCAGAGCCTCCAGATGAGGATTGTGGAACTTGAAATACTCTGTTAAAAGGCTGTATCTTCACTTTACTTTATTTAGATAAAAACAGCCAAAGTGTTTTACTGAAAATTCTTAAAGCTCAAAGCAACTTTGATTCTTTCAAGTGCTGCTATGATGACCTAGTATTGTGCATAACTTCTCTTGTATGGAAAGGAACAAATATATGATATTCATCTTCATTGTTTGCTGTGGGTTGGTTTCCTGTTGTTTTTCCCCCCTCTGTCTAGAGGAAGGGAGTAAAGAAAACTTCCTTGTTAACCTACTACTGTACAGAACATGTTTGAAAAAAAAAATAAGCACAGAGGGCAAGAGTAGAGTTTCTGATCAAGATTATTACCAGCATAATCCAACTCCAATATACCTTCGGGATAGTTTATTGAAGCACTAGCAATTGTTCATTTACTCAAAGTAACAGAAGTGCAAAGTGCCAGGAGGGGCCCACGGTGCAAATCAAAGGGAGAGTGTAGAGTCTGGGAGGAGGTACCACACATAGGTGTGATCCAAGTTAGAAAGTGATTTATCATTAGACAGTCAGAAGATTCAGATAAATTGTTTTTGGAATATGTGAAGAAGTGGGAGATGCCACTTCTTAGAGAAGAGAAATTAAAGAAAGTTTGTTGTTTGTAACTGAATAGAAGTAGACCAGTCTTGAAGCACTGGCAATATTTTAGTATGTGAATCTGCAAACAAAAGGTAGAAGAACATTTGAGGTAGAGGAATTAGTGCAAAGGACAGGCAGGTCACAGGGACAAGAGTGGGAGGTTCATGTGGGCAGCCAGGTGAGCAGTTTCACTGAGTCAGACAAGAGCATTCTTATCTCTACCACTCATCCAGCACTTATCTGTCCTTTTATTGCTTTTTATTTTTATGAGTGTATGCCTCATCTCCTAGACTATGTAAGGGGAGAATGCTGTACAAAAGTACACTTTGGTTTCTCCCCACATCACCTACCTTCCTTTGTAAATAAACAATATATATATTATGCAGGTGAGGATCAGTTGACTCTTTAAAGGCAAAACAAAGAAATTGTATCATCAAAAGGAATTTTTTTAAACATAAAGTCAATATTTTAATAAATTGCAATGTTTTCCACTTTCTTTTTCTCACACTTAAAAATTCTTGTCCCTTTTTCTTGATAGTACTAGATAGTTTTGGTACTGATATCTGATAGTGTTAGAAAAACCCCTTATGTGCCCACAGATGCAATAGTTGAGTCAGGCAAAAGTCAACAAGGGACACTAAAAGCTTTCATGGGTTGAAAGGTTGCTGGGGAATAAGATGGTCACACAGAATCAAAGTGTCACACCATGAAAATGCTGATTAATTATAAAGGGAAAAGGGAGACCTGGAGGGTACCACCTGATTCAAACTTAGCATCACTCATCCCGGGACCCGATCTATAGCGTCTGCCTCCTGCTGTGATGCAGTATGAAGTCCGCAACATCACCTATATAATATTCTTGCCAACAGTGTTTCTTCTAAACGTAATAGTGGGGGGTGGAGAGGACATACAAACCCAGACTGTGAGACATTCGACAGGACAACTGGACCAGATTCCTATTAAAAATGTAATGTTATAAAGGTCAAAAATGGCAACAGGACTGCTCAAGAATTAAGGAGACTAAAAAGACATGACAATGAAATGCAAGAAATGATCCATGACTGGCTCCTGGATTTAAAAAATAAATAAATAAATAAAAGACACTTTTGGGACAATTGGCCCAATGTGAATATGTCCTGCATATTATATAATATTATGTATTAATGTTGGGGGTTATAATAATGGCATGGTAGTTGTTATGAACCGCTTGTTTGTGTTCCCCTCACCCCATTCCTGCCCTCCAAATTCATATGTTGAAATCCAACCCCCAATGTCACAATATTAGAAGGTGTGGCCTTTTGAGAGGTGATTAGGTCACGAGGATGGAGTCCTTATGAACGGGAACAGCACCCTTATAAAAGAGACGCCAGAGAGCTCTCTTGCCCTCTCCACCATATAAGGAGAAAATTGCCATCTGCAGCCCAGCAGAGGGTTCTCACCAGAACCTGACCATGCTGGTGCACTGATCTCAGATTTCCATCCTCCAGAACTGTGAGCAATAAACTTCTGTTGTGTATACGCCACTCAGGCTATGGTATTCTGTTATAGCAACAGAAAGTAAGACAGTGGTTACATAGGAGACTGTCTTGGTTCTTTGGAGATACATACTGACATATGTAGGGATGAAGTGTCATCATGTCTGCAAATTACATTTAAATGGTTGAACCAAAAAAAGTATAACTGAGTATAAATGGCTGAGCAACAAGAATATACTATGCACTGTATACATTTCATATACGTATATGTACGTGAGAGAAAGCAAGCAAATGTGGACAATGTTAACAATTGGTCAATTTGGGGAAAGATTAGTTCATTGTACTATTTTGTCAGCTTTTCTATAGACTTGAATTTTCCAACATAGTAAGTTAGAAAAAAGTAAAAACACCTTTTTCCTAATTGTCAAACATAATATATGCTTGTTCCTTGAGAAAAATATAGAAAAAGCATAAAAAGTAGGATGATCACAGGTTATGGTAGAGCTTCTCTTGCCATCTCCCTTTCCAGTCCCCCACATCTGGTACCTCTCAGGCACAGAGGCCAACCTTTGTAATTAAGATTCAGGTAGGAAGATGAGAAGGAGCCATTTACATTTCTTAAAGATCCTATCTTTAGGTTTCAGATCACCTTGGCTCTCTTTCTCAGGTTTAATGCTTTCTGTTCAGAAGCTACAAAGTTTAAAGTTAAATACTCAAGTGTTACAAAAAGTATTTTTAAAAAACAGAAAAATGCTTAGGTTGACACCTAAAATACCTCAAAATTCAGAACATAAATTCATCACTATGATATGTCTAAAACCCTCCAAAGCCTTCCTGTTGCTATTAGACGAAAACATACACCCAGGTGGCACAGCATCCAAGATCTGACTGCTGCCGTCCTCATACTTCATCTCCTATACACTTCCCTTCTTCTGGTCTCCTGTACTTTGAATCTCCAAAATGGCCCTAGATTTTGCCTTAGGGTGTCCTTGGCCTGGATCCTTGCATGGCTGGCTTCTTCTCATCATTGATGTCTCAGCTCAAATGTCACTTCTTAAGTGCAGCCACCAGTGACCACTCTACCAGCGGCAGCTCCTCCCCCACTGCCTCTCCCAACCCTCTCTGTCCCTTTATCGTGTCTTTTTTCTTCAGGTCACTCATCACTATCTGAAATTACTTCGTTCATTTTCAGTTTTATCGTCTTCATTGTGTCTTCTCTAGAGTATAAACCACCACGAGAGACCTGTCTTTTTTGAGTCCACTGTATCTTCAGGGCCTACATAGATCAGGATCCAGTACATATCAGGTACTGAGTAAATATTTTTTGACTGAATAAATATTCCTTTTCATATACAATTCACAAACGTGCCACTTACCACATCTTATGTGGGTTAGCATCAACATTTCGGGAGCTGTGGTGAGTTTCTCTTTGTAGGCTCTTAAAGTTTTCTCTAAAGAAACTCCAAGTAAAATCAGAAAAGCTGTCACATGGAAACTCCGATAATGAATAAAATAACTGTACCTCATAACCAACAGAATGTCAAGACAAGTTTGTCATCTGCCTCAAGTAGATCAGTTTCATACCAGTCCAGTTTAAGTGAGTTTTCTAGGGTTAGGATTTCTTAAGATCATCATTAGTAGATTTTAAAGATTGGGGGACAAACTTACAGTAAGTAAAGAGCCCCATGAATTTAAAATTAGATATAAGATCACAGTATTTGTAGTATTTGGTTAATGGTTACTTTTTCCTCTTTCCTTTCTTGAGCTTAAAAGCTTCAGGAAGGCCAATTCCTGAAAAAGCATGCAAGGCCAGTTTTCCACTACAATGGAAATTACTATGACTGATGCAATTAAAAAAAAAAAAAGTCAGCCCCATCTCTTTCTCTGCATCATCTACATAATTGTGGCAATATTCTGTCCTACATAAAAACCCTTCTTCTCTCCTCAGGTGATTCTCCCAACTTACTCTGATCCTATAGAGTTGTTTTCTTCTGGCATTTGAGGAATGTTATTCACAAAACAAAACAACTAGACATAGGTCTCCAACCACCTTTAAAGAATGTCTCAGATTCTATTTTTTTAAATAAAATTTTTATTATAAAATATAAAACTCAAACCAAAAAATACATAAAACATATGTGTCCTAATTAATAAATTGTAAAGCTAACGGGCATGTAACCTGCATCCAGGTAAAAAAAACAAAATATTGCCAGCACCCCAAAAGCATCTCTACCTTTCTCTTCCCATACTTATCCTCTCCTAGAGGTAACCACTATCTTAACTTTTAAGATAATAATTTCTTTGCTTTTCTTTGCAATTTTGCCGCTTATATATAGAATCCCTAAATTATGTAGTTTAGTTTTGAACTTTATATACATGGAATCATGCTGTATTTGGGGGCATGGGTCTCACTTATTTTGTTCAAAATCGTGTTTGAAAGCTCACCATGTTGTTGGGAGTTGCTCAGATTGCTTCATTCTAATGTATAATCCTTCACTATACCCTGATTTTTTTAGGAAAATTTTTTCTATGGCTGCACTCTGATATCTTGTTATGAGTAGTTTAAAGGAGTTTGGTTATTTTTTAGAGACAAAAAGCAGTAAGGCTGTCAAGAACATTAATTCTGGAATTGGATGATTTGTGTTTGAATCCAGACTCTACGACTTAGCAATTATCTTGAATAAATGATTAAAGGTTTTTGGGCTTTACTGTCCCAGAAATAAGGAAAATAATATCATTTCATAGGTTTGTTGTAAAAATAAAAACATAAAAGTCCAAAAGGCACTTAATATAGCACCTGGCACATGGTTACCCTGAGTAATGATGGAGATTACTAGTACTATTATTCTACTTGTTGAATTACCAGTTCAGGGACTGACTCTGCTTTAACCTGGGCTCCCTTCAGGAGGATCTTGCGTAATTCATAGGAACTAAGATAGAGCTTTACTCATCCTCTCAGAAATTGCCTTCCTGGTGACTTCCTCTTAAATTCCTCCATAAATCTGTCCTGGGAAACTGCCCTTTGTGGACTAAGAGCCTCTCACCTTGTGACTGGGTGGGGTAACTAGAGGCCCTTCCAGTCAGGCCCTCAGCAATTCCAAACTGAGTTGCCCTTGAAAAAATACCAATCCTTGAAATCATTCATTAAGCAGGTGAGGCAGTGTGGAAATATTATAATCCCTTTTCTTTTCTCATCTAAAACCAGGTACTAGAGATGTAAGCCCTGAAATGCTATTAAGGAATGTGCTGTTTTCACAATGGCAGCAGACTGTGAGAGAAGGACAGGACTCCACAGGCATGTCGGATTCGAAAACCAGGGTTATATTCATTCACCCATTCAACAAGTATTTGTGGAATTATTCTGTGAAAGGGATTGTTTCAGGCAGGTAGGATACAGCAATGAGTTCTTCAATTTATTGAGACTGGTTTTGTGACCCAGTATATATGGTCTCTTGGTGAATGGTCCATGTGCCTCAACAATCTTAGGAGGAGATTATTATTTATTATTATCTCAAATTTATAGTGGAGAAAAATAAGGCTAATGTACTTTAACTTTCCTCAAGGATTAATCCATCTAGCTAATAAGTGGCAATATGAGATTTGAACCTAAGTTTCTGACACCAAATTCTGAGCTCTTAACTTTCTTCTTTACATAAAAAACTGAAAAGAAATTTTTTTTTTTTACCATTCACTTGACTACAGGTAAAATCAACAAATTTCTAATCATAGCTTCCCTGAGAATAATATTTACTTGGAATTGTGAAGATTTTCATCAAACAATGTTCTATAGTGGATCGTGGTCCATACTACCATTGTGCGTTACCAAGAAGGAATATTTGATTAAAAATAATTAAAATTTTGCTACAATTTATGATTATGTAACATGATTACATTGAGTATGGCATTCAACAAATTTTGTTTGCTACTGGAGAATGATGCATTTAGGTTTTGAGTCTGAATTTTCTTTTGGAACATTTTCAACTATTACATAATATGCACGCCATTAGGCAATAGTTAAAAGAACACAGTTTTTTACATTTTTCAATGTTGTGAGCATCATTTGGGAAATTAATCTGAGAGGAATAAAAATGACATGCCATATTCTAACAGAAATTTAGCTTAGTACTAAGTTAGACCACATGAAGTTGCCATTTTCTGGTTTAAAATATCAATTATTTCCAATTTCATATGGTTTGACTAAATACATTCTATTATTCCACATGCATGAATTCAGCAGGAAAAAAGCTTCTCTAAGATGGGGATTTTGGGTACATGGTAGGCACTCAAAAATTGTTTGTTGAATGAATAAGGAAAGTAAATAAAATATGGTAACTAATTTTCCAGGCTAACACAACATACCTTTGGATTTAGGTCTGGTGTGGGGATAAGGAAAATAATATGATATGATATGTATTAGTCTCTTAAAATGATAAAAAGTTTACCCAAGAAAATTAAAAACATGTCTACACAAAACTTGTACAAAATATTCATAGCACCGTTATTCATAATAGCTAAAAAGTGGAAAAAACCCAAGTGTCTATTAAGGGATGAAGGTTTAAACAAAATGTAGTGTTTCCATACAATGGAATCTTATTCAGCCATAAAAAGGAAGAAGTACTGGTAGGTACTACAACATGAATGAATCTTGAAAACATAATGCCCGGTGAGAGAAGCCAGACACAGAAAGCCACACATTTTGTTATTTATTCACACAAAATGTCCAGAATGAGCAAATCAATACAGACAGAAAGCAGGTTGCCAGGGTCTGGAGGCAACGAACACCAGGAGTGACTGCTAATGGACACAAGGTTTCTTTTTAGGGTGAAAGCATTCTGGAATTAGATAGTGATGATAGTTGCACATCCTTGTGAATACACTAAACCCCACTAAATTGTATATACACTTTAAAATTAAGAGTGAATTTTATGGTATACAAAACAGTTCAGTTTTAAAAAGTGAGGAGAAAACTCTAAGTTCTCTTCAGAACATGTCAAAGTACACTATAAAATAATAGACGTGTTTATAAATCTGAGAGTATTAGGAAATGTTCCCTTGTTTAATTATAAACCGGGTGGAATGTTTAGAGATTTCAGTAATCTGACAGGGAACATTAAGAGGATTAACTGACTTCCCCAGTGTTAACAACACCAATTTAAACTGCATCATTTGAAAACTACATAGTCATAAAATAATTGTAGCGATGACTCCCACAAAAACAATACCAGATTAATGACCTAATTAAGACTCTCATCATTTCAAATACTTTATATTTATATAATCTTGTACTTCCTTAAATATTGAATTATGCCTTTAACTTTTATTGTATGGGAGTGTCACATCTCTAACCACTTAATTAAAGGCAGAGAAGTGGGTGGGTTTGGACAGAAAAGTACTAGCAATGCTGACATTCTAGATTGTAATACAAAGTGAAGTAGGATTAAAGAAACCTAAATTCTAGTTTGCAATGCATACAATTAAATAGCAAGAACTGAAATTGCCACATTTTGGACTACAATTAAAAGAAATATTGAAATTCAAGAAAATATTCAATAAAAATATTCAATAATTTCAATAAAAGTGTATTCATTGTGAAGTGCAGACAACGAATTTTCCTAAGTGGACACAATTTCCAGATCAAAAGTAGAATAAGGCATACAGAGCGAGTTTTTTTTTTAAGCCAAAGAGACTATTAAAAGTTTAAATCCCCCCAAGAGCATATTCTCCATCATAGCAGGATTAAATGGGGGCAGGGGACCCTAAAGTGGTAGCATGCCGTTAATTTTCACGGCAAATTCACTGACACCAATACCTACAGTATTTCACTTCCAACTGACTGCTCTGAGTGATGGTCTTTTTTTCTCGATCCAGAGACTCAGCAACAGTTCTTATATTTACGCATCCCTTCTGAAAATCTGCACATCTGGGTGCTGCTAACAAAGTTTTAATCAAATTTTCAGAGCAGGAAAAGTGTTGTGAAAAGACGTGCTTCTCTCGCCAAAGAGCTGCGCACCCTTGGGCCCTCTTCGGGAGGAAAACAGTCGCCTCTAGACCTCAGGCTACTGTTCTACCAGAAACCCGCGAGGTCCCGAGAGCGCCCCAGGGTGGTCCAGTGCCACCCCCAAGCCACCCCTCCCGGCCTCCCAGACCCGAGCCTGTCCTCAGCGCTAGGGCCCCGCCCCCGCAGCCGAAAGGCGGGGCTTCTCCTTTAACTCCGAGCGCTGCCGGGGTGCGCGGGGCAGAGCCGGTTTCTCCCGCCTCCACCTCCCCCGCTCCCTTACCCCTCCCATCCGAGTTTCAGGTGAATGGGTCACCGGAGGAGGCGGCGGCCACACCACACCTCCGGGCCAGCGTCCGCCTCCCCCTTTCTCCTTCCTCTGGAGGACGCGGCGGAGGTCCCGGGCGGGCGGGCCAGAGCACCCAGGAGCCAGCGCGGGGCGCAGCAGGTGAGACCTGCGGGCGCGGGGCCGCACCTCCCGCAGCCGGGCCCGGCGTTGGTGCGCATGCTCGGGGGCTGGGCGGCCTGGGGGGGTGAGGAGGAGGAGGTGGGGGAGAGGAGGAAGAGGGCTGAGCCTTTGGCTGTGTCCCGGGCTGCTTGATCGGCCGCGCGCACAGCGTCAGGTGCGGCCGCCAGGTGAGCGCGCTCCCTGCCTCCCGCCGTCCTTGGGGCCGGGCCGGGCTGCAGGGAGTAGGTGAGAGCTGGGCGCGACGCCCGGGGCCCCCGGGGCCCCTCCGTCGGGCAGGGCGGCGCGGGGGGGGGGGCGCGCGCGCCGGTTTCGGTGGCGGTTTCGCCCCGGGGCTGGGCTGGGGCTCGCGGGGTGCAGCCCCGGGCCGACCCGAAAGCTGCCTCCGGGTGCCCGCTCTGCTCCTTTCACGGGAACACTCGGGCATGCGTGTGCCCGAGCGGATCAGTCCCCTTTTCGCCTTTTTGGGGCGCGGGAAGTTCCTGGACGGTGAGTCCTGCGCTTGGCTCTCGGGCGCGGTTCTAGGGGTTTGCAGCCCGGCGGGCGGGGCTCCGACTCCTGGGGGGTCCCAAGCCCAAGGCTAGGGAGTGAGGAGGGCCGCCCGCGGGCCGGGCCGGCGAAGGTCCAGGGGGACTTCGCTGTTTCCCCCTCCCGCCCGCCCCTTCGGGATAATCCCGGGCAGAGGGGCTGGCAGGGTTGAATCCGGAACGACGGTGGGGGCCCACTGCTGCTTTGGGTCCACGTAGTGAGAGTTGGGTGAGCCCGCGTGGATTTGAGCTGGGGGGGCGGGGATTTAATTTGGGGGGAGGCTGTACTTCGAGGGAATCTGCTCACGCTCCAGGTGGGTCGAGGGCCAACATGGCCTCTGCATCTTGGGGCTGGAAGAGCAACCAAACCCGGGCCGCTCGTGTCCCAGGTGAAGCGCCTGAGCTAGAGGAGAAGCCGCGGCATCCTCGGGCCAGCCGTGGAGCGAGCTGGGCAAAGTGCCCATCTGGGGAATGACTCGGGGCGGGGAGGAGGCAGCCTTCCAGGTTAGTGCCCTCGCGCATAACAGGTGTATTCTTAGGATCCTTGGAAAAGAGCAACCCTTCCCTTTAAGGCACTGTGGGTGATTCTTGCTGTGATTGAAAATTAGTTCTTTCTAAACTAGTTTAACTCTCAAGATAGATTTCTCAGACCACGTATTTCCAAGCCTCACGGTTTTTCTTTTGCATTTCTCGTATGGACCTTTCTTTTCCCTTTCCGATGTTTTTTTAATAAATATTATTAATGGTTGAGCCACAATAATAGATATCTCCTCAGACAAAGCATCATTTTTTCTTTTTTTTTTGTAGTTTTGCATTTATTTAGTTATTAGGTGCCTCCCTTGTTAGGTGATGGAGTGGAGGATAGCAAGATTTAGACAATTTTCGAGCTCTTTAGGGGAATGATGGGCAGTGCCTCCGGTTCTAAAAGCATTTGGTACGTTATATCATTTAATCAACCACTCTAAAAGGTGAACCTTATTAGAACTCCATTTCAAAGGCAAGTAAACACCTGTCGGGGTCAAAAGCTGTCCTGATAAAAAAACTGAGCTAAGACAAAATGGAAAAGTCTGAAAATGCTATGCCCCAAAATTATTCTTTAAAACAAACTGTTAAAGAGTAAAAAATATATTTAAGGGCAGTGTGTTCCTTTTCAATCACATACAGCAGTAGTTAATTTGCCTTTAAAAAGTTTTTAAAGTTGTGCCTGATATTAACTAATTCTATTTAGGTTATAGGCACATCATTAATAAACTGTCTAAAAGTTTGAAATTAGGCAGATTTTGAAATAGATGAGCTCTGTGTCAGAAATGGCGTTTTTAATAAGTCCTACGGGTAGTTTTTAAGCACACTATCTATTTTGAGAATCATTGCCTAGTGAAAGGTTTCAGTCCAAGAAGGGCCTTGATTTTGTGAGTTTCCTGTCGAGTTCAAGTTCAACAAAAGTAGTTAAGAGCTTACAGTCTGAGGGCAAAGTAGAGAAAAGGGTCAAATACACAAAGCCATATGAGCATCACCTGTAACCTTCTTAGAAAGGCAAAATTCCAGTCTCCACCTCTGCATCAGAATCTGTATTTCAGTAAGATCCTTAGGTGACACATATGACATTCAAATTCAGAAAAGTAACTAGGTTATAGAACAGCTCCAAGCTTGGAGTCTAAAATGAAAGGTCTAACAAAAATCTGCATGGTCTTATACTCTAATATTTTTATAAATAGTAACGTAAATGAAAAAAGCCCACTAAATATTCTAATCAAAGGAAGCCTCAAAATGCAACTAAAGGAAACGTCCCTCTCGAGGTACCTGGGAAGCTTAAAGATAGTTAATTTATGAGATTAAATTTAATCTTTTATCTCTTTGAAAGAGCAATAGTTATAACTTTTTAGAAGAAAACAGGAAGAATTTTACCTTCACATCAAGCAGGATTCAGAAAACTTACATGAAGCCATAGGGACTAGTGAAAGGTAGAGAATTCTAGAGAAACTCAGAGAACTTTTATTATATGTTAACATTAGCTGGCTTTCAGCTAATATTCAGCAAGGGTCTACTGCGTCCCTTTTGCCCCTGACTCTTACTTAGTTATTTGACTTATGTCTGTCACTGCCATGATTTGCTATGCTGGGCATCAGACAGCAGTCTGTTCTTGGTTCTCTTTTCTCCTCTGGCTGGGTCATAAAGCAGTTACCAACTGCCTTGAAAGAGACCTTCTATCCAGTCCCCCCAAAATATCAAACAGCTTAAGCTTTGCACAAATGGCATGAAATCAAATTGTTATTTGTTATTTTGGGAGGGCATGTGGGGTGAAGGTGAGGGAGATATTTCTAGCATTGAGAGGAAATCTGACCCCATTCCCCCCGCCCCCAAAGAACCCTTTCTAGGACTACAAACACAGCTCTTGAGATATCTGAAAGTTGTCATAATGGTCCTTCTAAGTTGAGTTCTCCAGGCCATTTATTTTCCCAATCATTTAAGACATGTTTTTATTATTATTATTATTATTATTATTATTATTATTTTAATTTTAAATCTTTAATAATTTTAATCACCCTCTTGGAGAGGCACCTACTTGGAACATGATACACAAATTTCAAGGCTGGGCAGATGTTTGCCTTTTGATAACTGTATCATTTTTAGATCTAAGCACTATCTCTGTGAATACTGCCTGAGTTTGGAATAGTGTGTTAGCTTTTGTTGAAATTCTCACCAAGGAAATGCACTTTTTCAAACGAAGTTATTAAGTCAAATCCCCTTAGTACACATACTATTTTTTAAATTGAGTTTACATTTTAAAAATGATTTTATTCATGCTACCAGTATTTGAACAATCATATAGTATACTAATTGCCTAAACATGAAATTTCTCACCTTCAGGATAACCACTTTGCTTATCTTCTTTAATTCACTGTCTTACTTAGTTTATCCCAGCTCAGAGTCAAGATTATTCCCCCATTTGACAGGAGAGTGGTGAGACTCAGAGAAGATAAGGAACTTGTGTCAGGCTTCTAGGTTTGTTTTAACCCATTATTTTGACCTTACAGAGGATTCCATTAAGGTTGATGTGCTTGTACCCAGCAGTTTGTTAACTGCAAATCTGCATAAGCTTGTCCCATCCACTTTGTGGTCACTACTAGAGACCTCCCTCCAGGTGGAAATCGTCCATTCTTTCATCCTAATTAGGTCCCATTGTTTAGCCCTTTAGGAATCTGCCTAACACTGTCTGTACACAAGGATGCACTCAAGATTCTCAGGATTCTCTTTCCATTTCCTTCATATACCAGTCTGGTAACATCAAAAAAGGAAATGAGGTTGGTGTGGCATGACTTGTTCTTAATGAGCTTTCCAAAATTATTTGCTTCACAATTTAAAATTTCTGCTGGAGAGGAGACATGATAACTAAACTCTGAATTTAGGAAATGGCAGTTTGAAGAGATTTTTTTTTTTTTGGTTAATTTAGAATTTTCAAAAACCACCATTGTGCCTAGAATTTTTGGCATAATCTTGAATGAGTGAGCCATAGGAATAGAAGGAATAAGATTCCTCTCAGGTCAATTTGCAAGTACTTGACATTCAGCTTTAGAGTAGGGTCCTGCACTGAATAGTGTTTAAATTCAGTTTTTCTTAACATTTTTCTGAATGTCAATTAGATAATCTGGATTTTTATTTTTACTAGTTACAGGGCTACGTACACCTATGGTTTTCAGACTTCTCTGTGTTATAGCTCAATAAAATGGTTTTAGAAACAAAAGAATGTAGGGAAGTCTTCCATCACTGTTTTTGAAAAAATTTCACTAATTGTGTTGCTGTTACTAACGTTCAATATATTTTCATCCTTGAGGTTTTACCTATCATATTTTTGGGCAGTATTTTGTTCTGCGACATTTGAAATTGTCCCTAAGGATGTGGAATATAGTTGCCATTGATTTTAAAGAACAAAGTTTAAAGAGTTTGAATTGATTCACTGTTTCTAACAGTGATGTAGGACTGCACATACCTTATTTGAAAAAGAAAAAATGCTAGACACTGGTATACTCAGATATAGGTCTTGCTCAAGCATCCTTCCCCCAGCTTCACCTTTTTCTCTTTAAGACTTTGGCTATCTCCATATTCAACTTTATCATGTTTTTCAGCCCTAAAAATGCCTACTGTAGTAGCTGTTATCTTTGTCTGTGGCCTTCGGGAGAACTGTGTCTCATACTTGCACAGTTTCCTGCGGGATAATGGAGGCACTTAATAAATACTTATTCACTGAGTGAAGTTGCCTCGCAGATGTTTAGGGATTTATGCTCTGAGGAATTTTTTAGAACAAAATCATTCTGCTTCTCTCTTAGAGAGGAGGACTCTTTAATACAGTGTGTTTAATGTTTTTCCCCTTTTGTAAAAATTATGCTCAGTTTTGAAGACTTGGGGAAAGTCTTCAAAAATAGAAGGGGAAAATGTCCATAATCTCACCATCCATAGAGGCATCTTGCAATCGTTTGTAACGATACAAGCAAGCTTTTAAACCGGATTGTGCTTTAGTTAACTAACACTGAGGGGCTAATATGTAATAGACTCTAGACACACGCTTTCATATACATTTAATTTTATATGAACTTTCAAAAGCAATTGGAAACAATACTATTTTTACCTATGCTGTAAAAGCTTTGTGAAATTTTTATTACTACAACTTAGAAATTCAAGTTTAAACCATATTTGTATGTCAGGGATGTGCAGAATATGATGCTAGGTGCTGTGAGGGCTACCAGGCTGGCCCTATGATCAGTGATTTCCTGTGCTCAAAGAATTAATGGTCCAGTGTATAAAAATAGCAGTGGGAAGAACAAGAAAAATAACTGTGGCATGAGAGGTTACTTGAGATTGATATCATTATTTTTCTTAGTGCTGCAAGGAAACTCTGAGCTCGGTAGTAATGCCATTACCCTACTTATGTTGCTTAGATTGGCTTATCTTGGGAGCTACGGGACGTTTCTCATCTTGAAGACTGAGCGACTGTTGACATCAGCCATGTCCTCAAGGCCTTTTGAAAGTCCACCTCCATATAGACCTGACGAATTGTAAGTAATTCTTTAGTTTTCTTTTTTAAATAGTCTGTCACATGTAAAAAAAAAAAATACTTATCTATTGTTGAAACTTTCATCTATTGTTTGTTTTCTTCTAAAAATAAAATATATATATTTAGTGAAAAATGAGTTTCCCTCTTACCCATAACTTTTAGGATGACAGTTTTTCTCTGCAGAGGCAACTGTTGTCACCTGTATCAAATGTTTGCTTCAATATGGTAAAGGCTTATATTTGTGTGCATATTTACTCCTTTTTGTTTTTCACAGTTGGTATGAAATTTTCACATTAATGCCCCTTGTTTAGATGACCTTTGACAACATAACATCAGTTTTTTAAATAACACTTTTATTGAGATATAGTCCACACACCATATAATTCACTTATTTAGAATGGACGGTTCAGTGGTTTTAATATGTTCACAAAGTTGTGGAAGCATCACCACAATTTTAGAACATTTTCATGACCCCCCCTGCCCAAAGAAACCCCCAACGCATTAGCAGTCACTCCTCATTTCCCCCCAATACTCAGCCATCACCAATCTACTTTCTGTTCTAGATTTGTCTGTTCTGGACATTTAACATAAATGGAATCATACAATATGTGGTCTTTTGTGACTTCTTTCACTTAGCATAATGTGATTTACAGTGTCAATTTTAAGAGTGATTTCTGCTATTATTTAAAGCAAGAAGCAAAGTTGAGGATTCTTGGCATCCTTAGTTGTTTGGGAATTTAACAGTGAATTCTTATATTTTGAATTTGCTATCAAACATTAGTAGGGATTTTCTTTTTAAAAATAGTTTGTAGCTTTTACTTGTAACTGTAGTTGGGGTTGTGTTCATATTGTATAGCCTCCTGAACGTGGGAGGGATCCAGTTGTTTATGACAATGTGGTCCTTACAATATGTTAGAGAATATAGTCATTGAGTAGTGTCATATGTCTGACACTTATTTTGTGTTGCTTTTGTAAACAGTGGTGAACTATAATAATATGCAAATAAGTAAGGACAGAACGTGTATATGAGATGATGAATAAAGACAAAGTAAAATCATCACCTAGATCAAGAAACAACACCTCAAAGTCCTCCTCTGTGTCCTTTCTTTTCCCTGGAAACCACTGTTCTGACATATGGTCATCTCTTGCTTTTCTTTATTATTTTACCACTTATACATCCTGGCTAATACAGTTTAGTTTTACTTTTAAACTTTTTTTTTTTTTGCTTCAGAGCAGTGTTATAGAAATATAATATAAGCCATGTATGTAATTTTATGTTTTCTTATAACCATATTAAAAATAAATTAATTTTAATAATATATTTTACTTAACCCAATATACCCAAAATATTATCATTTCAACTCATGATTGATGTAAATGCTGATTTATGACACAGTTTACATTTTCTTAAGCCTTTATTTTTCAGAACAGTTTTAGGTTCACAGCAAAATTGAGACTGAAGTAGAGAGATTTCTCGTATGTCCCCTTCCCCCACACATACGTAGTGTGAAGGCCCTCTTCTGGGTTGTAGACTGCCGACTTCTAGTTGCATCTTCACATGGTGGAAGAGGAAGAAGCGAGAGAGCTCTCTGGGCCCTCTTTCATAAGGACATTATTCCCATTCATGAGGGCTCCACCTCAGAACCTACTTACCTCTCGAAGGCCTCACCTCCTATTGCCATCACATTGGGGCTTACAATGTTGACATTTGAATTTTGGAGGGACACAGATTTCCTCTTTGCCGTGAGGTAGTACTAACAATAGTTTTATTTGCCAATGGTTTGTTTAAATTATTCAAGTACTTTATATGTTTTTTCTGTTTATCTCCAAAAAGTGCTAACTTGAAGTTATTTTCATGTGCATTTCAGCAGACCCAATCATTATGCACCAAGTAATGACATGTATGGTGGAGAGATGCATGTTCGACCAATGCTGTCTCACACGGCATATTCTTTCTACCCAGAAGATGAAATTCTTCATTTCTACAAATGGACCTCTCCTCCAGGAGTGATTCGGATTCTCTCTCTGCTTATTATCGTGATGTGCATTGCCATATTTGCCTGTGTTGCCTCCACACTTGCCTGGGACAGAGCCTATGGGACCACTGTAATAGGAAGTGGTATAGGCTACCCTTATGGAGGAAGTGGCTTTGGAAGTTATGGTTATGGCTACGGTTATGGCTATGGAAGCTATACAGATCCAAGAGCAGCAAAGGGCTTCCTATTGGCTATGGGTGCCTTTTGTTTCATTGCTTCATTGGTGATATTTGTTACCAGTGTTATAAGATCTGAAATATCTAGAACAAGATGGTATTACCTGACCGTGATAATAGTGAGTGCTATCCTGGGCTTCCTGGTGTTCATTGCTACAATCGTCTACATAATGGGAGTCAACCCAACTGCCCAGACATCTGGGTCTTTATACGGCTCACAAATTATTGCCCTCTGCAACCAGTTTTATACATCTTCAGCTTCTGGACTCTACGTGGATCAATATTTATATCACTACTGTGTGGTGGATCCTCAGGAGGTATGGGGAATTTTGCTTTTTTCCAACCCCCTCTCCTTTGGGTCACAGGCTCTGAACTTGGGATGCTTAATAGAATCACATTGGGAATTTTAAAAATAATGCCAAGACCCTACTTCTATTTAAATCAGAATCTGGGAGATGGACTGGGTGTTGTTATTAAGATGCAACTAACATGCCATGTAATTCATCTATTTAAAGTATAGTTCATTGGTTTTTAGTATATTCATGGATTGTTCAGCCATCACGATAGTCAATTGTAGAATATTTTCTCTATTCCCCAAAGAACATTTCACTAACCCATACCCATTAGCAATCACTCCTCCTTTTCCTAACCCTCCTCAGACCTAGGTAACCACTAATCCCGTTCTATAGAGTTGCTTATTCTGTATATTTCTTATAAACACAAAATACATGTAGTCTTTTATGCTTGTCTCCTTTCATTTAGCATAATGTTTTCAAGGTTTTTCATGTTGTACTACATACCAGTACTTTATTCCTTTTTATTGCTGAATAATATTCCATTGTAGATATACCAAATTTTATTTCTTCATCAGTTGGGCTATTTCTGCATTGGCTGTTACGAATAATGCTCTTAACATTTGTGTACAAGTTTTTGTGCGAACTTGTATTTTAATTTCTCTCGATTTGAGTATACACCTAGGGATAGAATTGCTGCCAGACTCTTTCCCACAGAAGTTATACCACTTTACATTTACCAGAAATAGATAGGATTCCAATTTCTTCACATCTTCACCAGCATTGTTTTTATTTGTCTGATTCTAGCCATGACAGTGGATATGAAGGGGTACCTCATTTTGGTTTTAATTTGCATTTCCTTGACAGCTACTGATGTGGAGCATGTCTTCTTGCACATATATCTTCTTTGGAGAAATGGCTGGTTAGAATCTATGTCTAGTTTTTACTTGGGCTACTTTAATTTTTATTATTGAGCTAAATATATAATTCTTTATATATTTAGATACAAGTCCCTTACAGATACATGATTTGCAAGTATTTTCTCTTATTTTGACATTCTCTTTTTATGTTCTCTGAACAAAAACCTTTAATTTTGATGAGATCTGATTTTTCTTTTGTTGTTTGTGCTTTCGGTGTCATATCTAAGAACACTTTACCTAGTTCAGAGTCGCAAAGATTTACTCCCGTGTTTTCTTTTAAGACTTTTAATTTTAGCTTTTATAGTTAGGTCTATGATCCATTTTGAGGTTTTTTGGGGGCATGGTATAAGGAAGGAGGAGCCCAACATTCTTTGTGGATATCCCATTGTGCTGGTATTTTTTTTTTTTCAAAAGGACTGTTTCATCATTAAATTGTTTTCATGCTCTGGTCAAAAAATGAATTGACCATAAATGTCAAGATTCATTTCTAGATTCTCAGTCGATGCCATTAATCTATATTAATATCCTTTGCCAGTACCACGCTGTTTTGATTGCTGTAGCTTTGTAGTATATTTTGAAATCAGGAAGTGGGAGTCCTCCAATGTTGTTCTTTTTCAAGATTGTTTTTGGCTAGTTTCTGGATCTGTTGTGTTTTCATATAAATTTTGAAGTCAGCTCGTTAATTTCTGCAAAAACAAGCTAGGATTTTGAAGGATTGCCTTGAATCTATAGATCAATTTGGGGAGTATTGTCATCTTTACATTGTCTTCTGATACACGAACATAGATGTCTTTCCAATTAACTTAGGTTGTTGTCTTTAATTTCTCTCAAAAATGTTTTGTGATTTTTAGTGTTGTCGGTAATTTTAAAAGCTATCCAGGTGACTCAAACGTGCAGGTTGGGTAGAGAACCCTGCCTTCAGTAACCATGAGTCACCCCCTAATTATATTAAGAAAATGTTTCTGGATTACTAATTTTTTTCCTTGCTTTTTTTTCTTCTCACTCTGACTCAGGAATTCTTATTCCTTTACCTGAATGAGTCACTCTGTTTTGAAGACTGAAATGTTTTCTCTGCAAATGAAAGTTTTTCAGGTGTTTGTAGTTGACATTCAGATGTATCTGTGAAAATATCTTACTACACCCCCATTCCTCTTAGTCCTCTGACTACCTAAAACCTGTATTCTTTGAAAAAGGATATCACTGTTAGCTACAGAGGAAGCCTCCTGTTACCCATTACCAGATATTCAGGGTGGAGGTGGAGTCCTGGTACCTGCCTCAACTCCAAGTGCCTCTGGGCCAGTGTACCACTTAGCATACTTATCAGTCGCTGGGAGAACTGTCAAGGGGAGAGTTTCCTTGTCAGAGGTCCCTTTCTAGTAAGTACATGTAAGACTCCTAAAACAGAGAAAGCTGCCAGACTAAATGAATCATTAGTCCATTTTCTTAAATTTATAGCTTGGTTAGATCATGTCTGCATAGTTTATAGTAAGGCAGAGCCTCTATAAAATATGACCCCTTGGTGTTTAAGCTTTGGAGTAGTTTTCTATAATTCTAAAATGGGGACAGTGAGAGTACATAACAGAAGCATATTCTGAGGATTGAATCAAAGTATGTGTGTTTCGCTAGTCTTAGCCCAACTGGTATGGGCTAGGTTTTATATTTCTAAAATATAACCATTTATGTCAGTTTTATATCAGTTAAGCCACAGATATGGTAGAGTATTTGTAGAGGGTGGATTAGTACTTGTAGAGGGTGAATTGGGATAAAGTAAGCAGTTAAAATCTAATTATGTCAATATCTTTAATCTCTTTTAGGCCATTGCCATTGTACTGGGGTTCATGGTTATTGTGGCTTTTGCTTTAATAATTTTCTTTGCTGTGAGAACTCGAAGAAAGATGGACCAGTATGACAAGTCAAACATTTTGTGGGACAAGGAACGTGTTTATGATGAGCAGCCCCCTAATGTCGAAGAGTGGGTAAGTATTAAAAAAAGTCAGCAATCATCAGTCTCTTATTAAAATCCTAGGTTCCTGTTTCTAAACTTGACTTTTAGTACTTTGTGAAACTTCACTCTTAGAATTATTGTCCATGTTGCAAGAGCTGTGGCCTCAGGTTTTAAGAAGGTGGGATAAGTGAAAATTATTTTACTACATGGTAAAAATCAGATTTCCGCTTTCAAGAAGTGGATCTAGGCACTGAAAATAAATTGCTTCTAAAGGAATTATGTGGAGAGAACTTGTCCTTTACAAAACTAAACACTCATTCCCCTTCCCTTCCTTTCCTGCTTATTTTCCTGCTTATCGTTTGGAGGGAAACATTGTCCAGGTTACTTTCTTGGGTCAAGACTGGCAAAAGCTATTTTTGGAGTGGTAGCCGGTGGCGGACCCCTTAGATTCTTTACATGGAGAGCAATCTGGCGAATCACCGTGACTAATTCCACACTAACATTTACCTAAAAAATACTTAACTGAGGCTGAGAGAGGTTAGAGCAGTTTCCTTTTTTGTATATACTGTTAATTCTACCAGTAGGTGGATTCCTTATGATGTGATTTGCTCAAGGTCCACCAAGTCCCTCTCTAAAAATATCTCCCCAGTGCGTGTTATTGATACCTAACCTGTCTTTAGAGATATCTGGAGTGAGACTTTGTTTTTCACAAATTCTCTGATAGGATGCTGTTGAGAGCAACCTCAGAAACTGCCATCATAACTGCTTTAGAGCAAATTGATTTCTGGCCATGAAGGTTAATTGAGAATCCTGGACACTGGTTCCAGGGTAGATTCTTTTTTGGCTCGTGGGGATAAAAGATAGTTTAGCTCTAGCTTCCTATACATCTCATGTTTGAAGAATTCTAAAAGTACAGATGAGTACAAATGAAAGCCTTAGGAGAGTCAGAAGGTGTGGTATGTATATGCCATGGAGATGATAGTTCCTCTGTGCCTCCCCTTTCTTTGAAGCCTGCTTGTTCCTTTTTCTGTCTCATATTTTCCACCCATAAAAATGTGAAGGTGTTAGGGAGTGGTTTTTATTTTTATTTTTTACCTTTAGCTCCAGGCAAGGCCACCCAGAGATAGAATAGGACTGTCTGTTGTGAACTAGAAGTAAATGTTTTGTGGAGAGTTTCTGGGTGTGTCAGTTTTCACTGGCTGTTGGATTTGTTTACTTAAGGTTTCGAGAGCCTAAAAAAAAAAAAAAATGATTCAAGAGAGACCAGTGCCCGTAAAATTAGAGTTCCAGTGAACTTTGGGCTCTCATCTGATTTTACTGTATTGAAGTTTTAATCAGATCGAGGTGCTTTTGATAATTTAGCAAACGACAGTCATCATAACTTATGGAGGTGATAATGATGGTGAAGCTGAAAGGACTTAACTTTTTAAAAGTGTTATTTTTATAATGCTTCCTCACTTAATTCCTGGAAATTTAATAGGCAGACTAGGTTGCTCGATGAGAAACTTTATTTTTTCTGTAGTAGCAGTGTTTCGTCACATGAAACATAAAGAATCAGCTGATGAATTGCAGATGTGTGATTTTTTTGAGCATACTGATGTTTTATACAGTACTTAATTCCTTGCCAATTTCTTTTATCTTTTCCTTGGTTTCTTCAACTAAAATGTCTAAGGAAGACTAGTATGTGGAATAAGCTGCTTGGAGGTGGTTTTAGCCACAGGTATTTGCCTTTCCTTCCATTCTCTGCTCACCTACCCACATTTTCTTTGCTGAACTCAATACCACATTTTCATTCTTTCCTTAATTTACTTCCATAGCCAGATGCAGACTATTATTCTAGTCTCTCTGCCCTTATTCGATATTCTGCTTAAATTGATTTTACTATGATAATTTAACTGCCCACGTAGAAATGTTTGATGCTGCATCTAAAGTGCCTGATAGTGGAGCAGATTATTTATTATTATTCTTCCTTTCAGTCTTTAGAAATTAACATAAAAATAATCTTCACATAAAATAGTGGAAGGTTATTTAGAATTAATTATTTGTACTGAGGATTCAAATTTTAATTCTAATTGTGGAGCACTAAGACAAGAAACTCCCCATATATCTAATAATGGATTGTTTGAGGTGGGGAGAGAAACTTACTAAAGGAACAGTCAATTAGCTACTCAATTATAATGCATAATACCTTCCCTACACATTAGAGTAGGTATAGATAGTCGTCATTTTATTAAATCTTACTGCCTTTCTTGGATTTTTTTTACTGCCCCCCCAGAAAAGGCACCTCAAAAGATGATCCTTTAAGCCAGTTTCAGCCCTTCCATATTATCTGTATTATTGGTGAGAAAATGTGCATTTTTTAAAAATCACTCAATATTCACAATTATTCTATAATTTTTTTTTTCTTTTTCACCCATTCCTTATCCCCCTCACCTTTGGCAACTACCAGCTTGTTCTCTATATCTGTAAGTCTGATTCTATTTTGTTTCATTTATCCATTAGTTTTGTTTCTTCAGATTCCACATATAAGTGAAATAATGATAGTTGTCTTTTCTCTTATTTCACTTAGTATAATACCCTCTAGGTCCATACGTGTTGATGCGATGGCAAGATTTCATTTTTTTTTTTTTAGTGCTGAGTAATTCCTTTATGTATACCACATCTTTACCCATTCGTCTATCTATGGACACATAAGTTGCTTCCATACCTTGGCTATTGTAAGTTCTATCGCAGTGAACATAGGGGTACATATATCTTTTTGAATTAGCCTCTTTGTTTTCTTTGGATACTCAGAAATGGTACTGCTAGGTCATATGGCAGCTCTATTTTTAATTTTTTGAGCAATTGTCATACTGTTTCGATAGTAGCTATATCAATTTACAGCTCTACCAACAGTGTGCAAAGGTTCTCTCTTTTCCACATCCTTGACAACACTTGTTATTTGTTGATATTTTTAGCGATAACCACTCTTGCAGGTGAGAGGTGTTATTGTAGTTTTTATATGCATTTCCGTGACAATTAGTAATGTTGAGCAACTTTTCATCTGTATGGCCATCTGTATGTCTTCCTGGGAGATATGTCTATTCAGATCCTCAGCCCATTTTTTAATTTTTTGAGGAAACTTCATACTGTTTCCATAGTGTCTACACCAATTTATAGTGTTTTTTTTTTTTTTTAAGTGTTAAATTGTCTAAGTTTCTTACATGTTTTGGATATTAATCCTTTATCAGATATATTGTTTGTGAATATCTTCTCCCATTCAGTAGGTTGCCTTTTTGTTTCACTGATGGTTTCCTTGGCTGTGCAAACCTTTTTAGTTTGATGTAGTCTCATTTGCTTATTTTTTCTTCTGTTGTCCTTGCCTGAGGAAACATACCCAAAAGATGTTACTAAGACCAGTGTCAAAGAATTTACTGCCTATGTTTTTGTCTAGGAATTTTATGGTTTCAGGTCTTATATTTAAGTCTTTAATTAATTTTGAGTTTATTTTTGTATGTGGTATAAGAAAATGGTCCAATCTCATTTTTTTTGCATGTCTTTCTAGTTTTTCCAACACACTTATTGAAGAGATTGTATCTATCCCATTGTGTATCATTGCCTCCTTTTTGTAGATTAATTGACCATGTAAGTGAGGATTTATTTCTGGACTCTCAGTTTTATTCCACTGACCTATATGTCTGTTTTTATGCCAATAATATACTACTTTGATAATAGTAGCTTTGTAGTAGAGTTTTAAATTGGGGAGCATGATACCTCCCACTTTGTTCTTTCTCAAGGTTTCTTTGACTATTAGGAGTCTCCTGGTTTCATATAAATTTTAGGATTAGTTCTTCCAGTTCTGAGAATGTCGTTGATATTTTAATGAGGATTGCATTGAATCTGTAGATTGCTTTAGGCAGTAAAGTCATTTTAACAATATCAATTCTTCCAATTGGTGTGCAAGGTATATACTTCCATTTATATCTTCTTCAATTTCTTTCTTCAGTATCTTAGAGTTTTCAAAGTACAGGTCTTTCACCTTTTTGGTCAAATTCCTAGGTATTTTATGCTTTTTAATGCAGTTGTAAACAGGATTTTCTTAATTTCTCCTTCTGACTGTTATTGATGTGTAGAAATACAACAGATTTCTGTATGTTGATTTTGTACCCTGCAGCTTTACTGAATTTATTTATTAGTTCTAATAGTTTTTTGATGGAGTCTTTGGGTTTTCTATGCATAGTATCACGTCACCTGAAAATAGTGACAGACTTACTTCCTTTTTTTTTAATTTCTTTATTATTATTATTATTATTATTATTATTTTGCTTGTCAGATTGCTGTGGCTAGAACTTTTGATACTGTTTTAAATAAAAGGGATAGCAGGCATCTTTGTTTTTGTTCCTGATCTTAGCGGAAAAGAGTTCAGCTTTTTACCATTGAATATGGTATTAGCTGTGGGTTTGTCATTTTTAGCCTTTAGTATGTTGAAGTATGTTTCCACCTTGTTGAGGGTTTTTATCATAAAATGTTAAATTTTGTCAAATGCTATTTCTTCATCTAATCAGCTGATCATATGTTTTTATCCTCTACTTTGTTAATGTGTGGAATCACGTTGTTTGATTTATGGATGTTGAACCATCCACGCATCCCTGGATAAATCCTACTGGTTATAGTGTATAATCTTTTTAATGTGCTGTCCAGTTTCCTAATATTTTGTTCAGAATTTTTGCATTGTGTTCATCAAGAATATTGTCCTGTAATTTTCTTTTTTGTAATGTTTTTGTGTGGGTTTGGTATCTGGGTGTAACGCTGGCTTTGTAGAATGAGTTAAAAAGCTTTTTTTTCTCTTCAATTTTTAAAATACTTTAAGAAGATAAGTGTTAATTCTTCTCTAAATGTTTGTTAGAATTCACATGTGAACCTGTCAGGTCTCTGGACTTCTATTTGTGAGTTTTTCTATTAGTGCTTCACTTTCATTGCCAGTAATTGGTCTGATGAGATTTTTCTATATCTTCTTGGTTCAGTTTTAGAAGTTATATGCTTCTAAAAACTTGTCCCTTTCTTCTCTAATTGTTGAATTTGTTGGCATATAGTTGTATTCTTTAATGACTCTTTGTAGTTCTGTGGTGGTCTGTTGTAACTTCTCTTTCATTTTTGATTTTATTTATTTGGGCTCTTTTTTTGATGAGTTTGGCTAAAGGTTTATTAATTTTGTTTATCATTTCAA
This sequence comes from Cynopterus sphinx, assembly GCA_030015415.1. NCBI lineage: Eukaryota > Metazoa > Chordata > Mammalia > Chiroptera > Pteropodidae > Cynopterus > Cynopterus sphinx. The sequence continues at coordinate 38,262,944 of CM057379.1, forward strand.
AGAACTGGGTCTTAGTTTCATTAATCTTTTCTATTTTTCAAAATTTGTACTTTGTTTATTTCAGCTCTGATTATTTCCTTCCTTCTGCTTATTTTGGGTTTCTTTTTTTCTTTTTCTAGTTTCTTTAGGTGTAGAGTTAAATTATTTAATTGTGATTTTTTGTTTCTTACAGTCAGCCATGAACTTCCCTCATAGAACTACTTTTGCTGCATCCCCTAAATTTTGAAAAGTTGTGTTTTCATATTTATTTGTTTCAAGATAGTTTTTGATTTCTGGTTTGATTCCTTCTTTACCTTTCTTCCTCTCTCTCTCTCTCTCCATTGGTCGTTTAGTAACATGCTGTTTAGTCTCCACATATTTGAGTTTTTTACTTTCTTCCCATAGTTAATTTCTAGTTTCATGCCATTATGATAAGAAAAGATGCCTGATATGATTTTAATCTTGTAATTTTTGAAGCTTGTTTTGTAGCGTAATATGTGATCTATCCTTGAGAATGTTCCATGTGCACTTGGGAAAAATAAAAAGGAGATATCCTGCAGGTTTTGCAGAGGAAATGTCAATTAATTAATGTCTATAAATGTCTTTTAGTTTGATCTGATCTAATGTGACATTTAAGGCCGTTATTTCCTTATTAATTTTCTGTCCTGATCTATTCACTGATGTTAATGGGTTATTAAAATTCCCAACTATTATTGTATTACTATGAATTTCTTCCTAACTAGTTTTTGAAGTTGAGTTTAGTACTTTTGTCATTTGATCTTCCTAGTAGCTTTTAAATGTCTGATTCTCAGTATTTATTAAATATTTGACTTTACCTGTGAGATTTTTCCCTTTCTCATATTTCCTCATTTCTAGTTATGGCCTTCCCTTTTCTGCTTAAAGAAGATCCTTTAACATTTCTTTTAAAGCTGGTTTAATGGTGATGAACTCCTTTAGTTTTTGTTTTTTCGGGAACTCTTTATCTTGTCTTCAGTTCTGAATGATGACCTTGGTGGGTAATTCTAGGTTGCAGGTTTCTTTCAGCATTTAAAAGATGTCCTAGTACTCCCTTCTGGCCTGTAAAGTTTCTGCTGAGAGATCAGTTGATAACCTTAAGGATTTTCCTTTGTAACTAGTTGTTTTATTCATACTGCCTTTAAAATTGTCTCTTTCTCTTTAATGTTGCCATTTTAATTACAGTATATCTTGGTGTGAGTCTCTTTGGGTTCATCTTGTTTGGAACTATCTGTGTCTGTTTCCCAGATTAGGGAAGTTTTCTTTGAGTGCAGTTTCTGTTCCTTTTTCTCTTTCTTCTCTGTCTGAGATCTCTATAACTTGAATCTTAGTGTGCTTCCTTTTGTCCCAGAGGATCCTTTCATATACTTATTTTTTTAAATTCTCTTTTTGCCGTTTTGATTGGTTGATTTCCACTAGTCTGACTTACAGATCATTGACACGATTTTCTGTATTAGCTAATCTGCTATGGATTCCTTCTACTGTATTTTTTATTTCAATTATTGTATTGTTCAGTTCTGCTTGGTTTTTTATTATGCATTATAACTTTTTGTTGATGTTCTCCCTAAGTTCTTCTATTCCACTCTCAAGTTTGGGGAGCATTCTTATGATTATTTCTTTGAATTCATTATCAGGCAAATTATCCTCATTTCCTTTTTGTTTTTTTTTCCTGGGCATTTTCCTTGTTCCTTCATTTGAGAGAGAATATTTGATCTTTTCGTTTTGTTCTACTTCCTTAGTTTGTTTATGTGAGTTTGACAAAACAGCTATTTCTCCCAGTTTCAAAAAAGTGACCTTGTGTAGAAGTGATTTCTGTCAAGGCTGAGTGTGCTGGGTAGTTTTGACAGGCTGGTTGGAACTGGACAGGTGCTCATGGTGCCTGGGGTGCTGGCCCACTGGACTGGAGCAGCTCTAGACCAGGAGGCCAGGTTTGTGTTGTGATATGTTGTGACACACTGTTGATGCTGATCTAATTGGTCCTTTTTTGAATGAAAATACAATCATGAATTGCTGAGTGACAGGGACACATTCTGAGAAATGCATCGTTAGGTGAATTCATCATTGTGAACATCGTAGAGTGTACTTACACACAAACCTAGATAGAATAGCTTACTACACACCCAAGCTGTGTGGCATTGCCTATTGCTCCTAGGCTGTATATAGTCTGTAAGCATGTTACTGTACAAAGCGACACAAGATTAAATCGAGCACAAGAGAAAATACAGTCAAGGGCTACAGTAAACGTGAGATGTGAAGTTGCTGCCTGTGTAGCACAACATATTTTTTTACAGCAAACTTTTTTTTCTAAGTAGAAAGAGTGCACTATAAAATAACGATAAAAAGTATAGTATAGTAAATAAACCGTTAACATAGTAGTTTATTAACACTGTAAAGTGTCATGTACATAATTGTGTGTGCCGTACTCTTATATGACCGACATTACAGTAGGTCTGTTAATACCAACATCACCAAAAACTTGTGTTGCATTTTGCTACAGTGTTACAAGTTTTACAAGTCACTAGGCAATGGAGAATTTTCAGCTCCATTAAAAGCTTATGGGACCACTGTTGTGCAATCCCTCATTGACATGTCGTTATGCAGAGCATGACTCTGTGTGTGTGTGTGTGTGTGTGTGTGTGTGTGTGTGTGTAATCGTTCAATCACTCAATCCAATTGATAACTATAGAGGATTTTGAAAATACAGTGAAATGTAAAGAAAATTCTACTACCCAGAGTTACCACTTTGGTGTATTTTCTTTAATCCCTTTCCTTCTTTCTTCTTATTCTAAATCAGGAGTAAAATATTGTTCCCTGTCTGTATAAAATTCCACCTTTTTTGATTTAACATGATATTAGATATTCCTCAAAAACATTTTGATACCGTTAAAATTTTATGGAATACAATGTATATCTGTACATACAGAGTAAAGTGCATTAAGTGTACCATTTGTATATCTAGGTGAATTTTTTTTATGGTGACATTGGTTAACAAAATCCAATAAGTTTCAGCTGTACACTTTAACAATAAGGCATATATACATTTACACTGTTCACCTCCCATAGTTAGAATTCTTTCTGTCACCACATATTTGACTCCCTATTTACCCCATCTACCTCTCCCTCTCCCCTCCCCCTCTACCTTCTGGTAACCACTAGTCTATAGTCCATGTCCATGAGTCTCTGTTTGTCCTGTTTATTTATTGCTTTTAGGTTTATATTCCACATATAAGTGATATGTGATTTTCAGCTTTTCTTTTTGGATTATTTTGCTTAGCATGATTATCTCGAGGTCCATCCATGTTGTTGCAAATGGTAGTATTTCATCTCTTCGTATGGTTGAGTAATATTCCATTGTATACATGAACCACAGCTTCTTGAGCCAATCATCTCTTGTAGGACACTATGGTTGCTCCCATGTCCTGGCCATGGTTTGTAATGCTGCTATGAACATTGGTGTGCATTTTTACCCATATATGCCCACATAACCATCACCCAGATCAAAATATAGAGCATTCCAGTATCCAAGGTTTCCTCATCCCTCTTCTCAGTCAGTATCTCCTAAGATAGTGGTCACTCCTCTTATTTCTATTACATCGGTCAACTAGCTTTGCTAGTTCTTAAACTTCTTATAAATGGAATTATGTACGATATCCTTTTGTGTCTGCTCCACAGAGTGTTTGTGAGATTTATTTATGTTGTTGCATCTGTCATTATGACACTATGTTTTTATTTTTGTATTTTTGTATTTGATTAAAGGTTTCCTAATCACCCTTTTTTAAAAAGCCCATGGTCAGAATTATAATTTTTTTTTGGAAAAAAAAGGATTTTTAGAGCAATCTCTTTGTGCTGTCCTTGTTTTCACATTTGCCCATTACTAGGGTCTCTTTCCTCATCCGTTCCCATCCTCGTAGGTACTCTCCTTAGTTTCTTATTCCTTTTATTGTTTTACTTTGTGACAATAATACCAAAAAAAATAGACTTCATGCTCTTTTATACAAAAGTTAGCATACTGATCATACTATTTTGCCTCACCTGGCCCTTTTACTTTACAGTGCATCTTGGTGATTGCTCCTTACCACTTCGTAGCGCCTTAGTTATATGGTTGTACCATGGCTTATGTAACCAGTGTCTCATCGATGGATACATTTGTTGTTTAATATTACAAACAATGAAATGATTTTTTTTTAATTTGTATACCTGTGTATGTCTGTCCATGTGTACTTCTATAAGCTAGATCTCCCAGAGTAGTGTAACTGAGTTAAAGGATATATACATCTATAACTTTGATACATATTGAGAAATTGCCCTTTATAGGAGTTGTACCAATTTATACAACCATCAGTGATGTATGAAATTCTGGTTCTACATACCTTTTCTAATAACATTTCATTGTAGGGAATATCCTTACACTAATTATCTGTGCCAAGGGCCCTCCTAACATAACGTGGCATATGGCAGTTACTATGTGGGGTATGGAGATGGTTTCTAGAGAAACTATGTAATGCAATAGTCTCCTCTTTATTTGAGGGGGATACGTTCCATGCCCCCGCACTGGATGCCTGAACTCAGATAATACTGAATCCTATATATACTATGTACTTTCCTATACATGTTTGCCTATGATAAAGTTTAATTTATAAATTAGTCACAATAAGAGATTAGCAACAAGTAAAAATAGAACAATTATAACAACATGCGTAATAAAAGTTATATGAACGTGATCTCTCAAAATAACTTATTGTACTGTATCCACCTTGTAATGATGTGAGATGATACAATACCTGTGGGATGAAATGAAGTGAGGTGGCTATGCTGGACAAAGGGTTGATTCATGTCCTAGGTAGGATGGAGTGGAAGGGCGTGAGATTTCATTTCACAGAATGACGTGTAATTTAAAACATGACTTGTTTCTTTCTAGAATTTTCCATTTCATGTTTTCAGACTGCAGTTGACTGCAGGTAAACAAAATTGCAGAAAATGGGACTGTGGATAAAGGGGGACTACTGTACGTGAACACACACTACATGAATTAATTGTAATTACCTTCTTATTTTTGATGTCTGTGGTTATCCAACCAGGTTTAAGTTCAAAATACAATTTAAATAGCTTAGGACGAGTTTCTGAGCAGCTTTGAATGTGCCCATTTCACCCCAGTGTCCCTTAGCACTCTGCTGGCTTCTCCCAGGAGAGTTTTATGCTGCTCAGCCCTGTCTGCCCCTCCTTAAGCTGGTCCTTATCCAAGGGCAGGGGACTGTGATCTGAATAGCTGTGTCCTGCCAGCATGCTGAGAATGTCCGAGGATGGGACCATTCAGCCATGGGTGTCCCAGCTGAGTTGGGAAGGACTTTAGCTCATGAAGATAAGGATTTTGTGTTAATGTTTGTATTTAAGTCTCTCTTCTCCCACCTGTGTTCTCAGGAGGTCAGAAATATAAATATCAAGACATACCTATTCATTTTCTCTAGAGTAAATACTTATAACTAGGGCATGGCTTTGGAAAATCACACACCTATGGTAAATATTAAAGAACTGATTATAAAACGTGTGTACTTGAGATTCGTTTTTATTGCTACCTACAGTATTCTGGTGAAATAGTAACTGGAAGTTAATAACTGCAGTTTCAGGAGCTCCCGTGAATAAACTTTGATTTGGCTTTGATAAAATTAAAAAAAAATAATAAAGGCGGAATCTGAGAGCCATATGGGACTTTAGGGTGAGGTCCTTCAATCTAAACTCGGTAAATCACTTGAAGGAAGCTGAAGACTTGCGATGCAGACACACTGAAAAGGTGGTGGCTTGAGGGTGGTAGGTAGCATGATGAGTCAGGACTAGCAGTTTAGACTCTGCCTTCTAAGTGCACTTTTCAGTGTCGAACATCAGGCTGATTTGGGTTTGAGTTTCCCGTCTTAATTTTGGTAACAAAGATTAAAAAAATCACAACAAAGGACAGAAATGTAGGAACCACTGTTTTCTAAGTAACCATTATAGGCCAGCTGCCTAATTATTATTGTACTAACTGCAGTGTGGATTTATTTCTTATAACAGGAGAAACTGAGGTTTGCAGATGACATCAGTAATTTGTCTCTGACCAGACATACTAATCAGGGGGACAAGTATTATATTTGCGATTAGAGCTGGTGTGTTTTGGTGTTTGTGTTTGTTTTCCTTCTGAGACCCTCTGAGCCTCAGTTTTCTTTGCCAGTAGAATTGTAGAAAGTTGTATGTTTTTGGGAATCCGCATATGTGGATGGTTGACTTAAGTTATATGTGGAATTTCGACAGGGAGCCAAGGGTCTGGCACCCCTAGCCCACTGTGTTGCTCAAAAGTCAACTGTTCTTAGTTATTAAAGCTAACAAATTAAATGAGATAATATACATGTGAAGTGCCTATCTCTAGTACAGATCATACCGGTTCTCGATGAGTATTTTCTACATGTCTTCTAATTTGCACCTTTGCTTGTTATTGCCACATAATTATGTCAGAGATAGGAATAGATTAAGTTCGAAGAGAAAATGCCATCAACTTCTTTCTCCATTCTTACCAAGTAGTAAATGAAATTTGTTAAATGAGATCCTATTTTTAAATCTAAAAGCTTTGTTTGTTATCCAGGTAGTTTTATTTCTGGGAGTTTCTAAGGCTTTGACATTGTGATGTTAACATTTATGTAGCATTGTTCCCAGGATTTATCTGCCAAGGTAAGAACTAGTGAGAATGAGCTAGCTGGGTGTAGAGAAGGGGACAGGGTCCTTGATTGTCCTCTGTGGTCAGCCTTGGTTAGCTTTTGGTTTCCTTAGACTCTTAGACTTAGGTCAAGATAATCACTTTGTTTATTTAATAAGTTCCTCAGGTATAAATCAGTCAGGGCTCACACATAATTTATTAATGCCCAATAAATTTTAGCTAGAGCAACAGTTGTTAGCATTCGCCATGATGAGCTTGAATAAGGGAACTGGGGTAATAGTACCCAAAATATAAATACATTTAATCAATTAATTTCATTTTAACTTAATTTTTCTCTTGTAAGCTTGTAAGTTTGCTACAAGTTCCGATAAGAACTTTTTCTTTTTTTGACTTGCTCAAACCTAGTCTGTGATCTCATTTGTGGGATTAGTACATTTTGGAAACATCTGCCTGCAAGCGACTAAGGAGAGAGAAAAATCTGAGGGAACTTTCCATAGGCAATTTTGAGGCTGTGGGTGTAAAGTATCAGGAAACAGGAAAAACAAGTTGGATCACTTACTGTTCTGAGAACTTGTAGTACAAGGGTAGTGAAGGTGGACCAGGTTGTAAAACTGGAGATGGTACTTTGAGATTAAGGTGCTCCTCCCTCTGATGTCTGATGTCTTTCTCCACTTCAATTTCCAAGCAGGAAAAGCCCTTCTGTTTCCCTTTTGAGGGCGGTGTTCCTACACTCTGACGTAAACCAAGGCACCTGGTGACTGAAGCACATATTCATAGTAGTTTTGTGTCAAAATTTGCTCTTACAACATTAGTCTAATAGGCAAGTAAAACTCTTCAAAATAGATATATGTCACATCTTGTTAGGGTGTGGTGAGGAGTTAATGCAATGGGAATGATGTCCTTTGTTACAGGCAGTAGGCAGTACCCAGACAAGATGGGTACCTGAAGTCATATTTAAATGACTGAGGTGGCAGTTTGTTAGGTGAGAAAAAGCGGAGCTTTGCAGCCAGGTGGACCAGGATTCAAATCCCCTTGCTACCACATCACCTTCTGTGTGACCATGAGCAAATTAATTCAGTTATAGAGATTCAATTTTCTCATGTGAAAATGGAGATAATTCCATCTACGTGGGCAGTGGTAAGGAATAAACAAGGTCAGGTTTTGCCTGGCACATGATACTCAACAGATGAACTCTTATTCTTAGAGGTAGATAACCTTTTGTCAAATTGCTGCAGCAGTTGGATGCAGGGCTAGCCTGACTCTTTCCCTTCTGTGAACTAGGAATGAAGAAATGACCAAAATAGGGAATGGCTGTCATTGCTCCTTTTTGCTTGTCTTAATTCCAGATAACATATGAAATTGTTTTGCATGGAGAGAAGCGTTTTCTTCAAACTTTGTTTTTGGGGAGAGAAGATTTTCTTTCAAAGGGGCCTAAAACATGTTTGACCTTTTTATTCCATCTCGGGTTACAGGGGTCAGAGTAGGAGGCTGCTCATGAGTCTGTAGCATTCACACACAGGATTGTGTAGATCCATCTTGGTCCCAGGTGAGGAAGGCACAGTGATGACAGGTGTTGAAGGAATGCTGCTCTAGAGCCACCCTCTTTGTTCTCCTTTTGGCACCGCACAGGGATTTAGGATGTTTTCATTAACTCTCAAAGGAGTGTTAGATGTTACAAAAGTTTTTTTCACAAGTGACATAATCAGAACACTTCTAATGAGAGTAATTAAATTTTGAATAAAATTTTATCGTAATTACCCCCTATGAAGACCTTTTTAAATTATTTCGCTTGAATTAATTTCATTTTTTTATAATAATTAAAAATTTTTTCAATTACAGTTGGCATGCAATATTTTATTTCTCCATCCTGACCAGAAATGTCATTTCATTTTGACATTTCAGAAGCACTTTAGTTATTTTCTTGATTGGAGTATGAATCTTTTCCTGCATCTTGCCCTAAATTATTCATATTTCTTAAACAAGTTCTGTGTGGGTGCTTATTCTTTTTGAATTTAGTCTCAAGAGTGAGTCGGAGTCATTCTTTGGTTGCTTAGGTGTATTTCTCCTCAGCATGTCCATCTTTTCTCCTTCTGTCTTATGTTCTACCTCTGGGGTGTGGGTGCCACTAAGAAGGGGAACTCCTCAAGCAGATCCCAGATAAGTGAATCGGGTTGGGCCCAGCTGTGTGGATTTCTGCTGCCTTAGCGCCCTCCTCCACGAAGGCCCTGGGGGTAGGAGCACTAGAGCAGCCACCCAGCGTCCCCTCTGCTGGAGATCGACAATTCCAGCATTAGGTTTCTGGAGGGATTGACTCTCAAACTTAGTAGAAGACAAATTTCCTTAATTTGTTTTTTCCCTTCTGCCCCTAATTTCTTAGAGCTGTTCTCAAGTCATGTGAAGAATATTGTTCACCATCTGCTGTTTAGAATTAAGCCCAGTTTTTCTCAGGTTCTAAATCTTTAAACACATTTTATGTGTTATAGTTACTAAAATGGCGGAGGTTTTCTTTGTGTGTTTTTTAAAAGAACGTTAGCTACATCAGTCAGTCATTCGGTTTTGTGGGCTGGCTGGAGATCCTGTTAATTATAACAGTGAAGCCCAGAAATCGCTTTTCTCATAGTAGGTGACACAGGTTGAAGACTCCGTGTGTAAGTTACTAATACCAGGTCACCTTCACTGAGGCTTCCCCTTCTCTTCTACTGTCCTTTCAAAGCAGCAGGTTGATCATTACTTTGCATTGGTACTGTCTGATAAAGTAATATTTTAGCTTTTTAAAGTGTTGCACAAAGAGGAAAAGAAAATGACCTTACTCTTTGTTTTACAGATATGTTTGACTCTGCCTCTAGACTCTTAAGCTCTCTTTAAGGACATGGGCTATTTCTTATTCATCTTTGGGTCTGTCTGGGAATTTTTTTTTTAAAGTATGGAGTCATTACAAATGTGCATGTCATCCTTTTGCAGGGGCCATGCTTATAATTAACCTTCTTTGTATTGTTCCAGTATTGGTATATATTCTGCCAAAGCAAGCACTGCCTCAGGATTTTTTGTGCATATCTATAAAAAAGGTTAAGTCACTGAACAAGCTAGTCTAGTCCTGCTGACTCTAAGAGATAAAGATCAGCTTAATTCAGCTCATTTGATAAGATGTTTGGATGTTAGAAGTCAATCACAGGTAATGGATAGAGATAACCTTTATTTGGTAAACTCTGGGTTCCTGATTTGTGCCAAGTATTGTGCTGGGCTGTGGGGACCCAGAGAGGAAGGTAGAAGACTGCCCAGGGAGAGGTGGTGGGTTGTAGCGGAGGCCTTCGAGTGAGTCCTGTATTTAATGTAAATCCCACGTTATCATTTACTAGATGTAGGTCCTTGAGAAAGTGGTCTAGCCCTGTGAGCCATAGCTTCCTCATTTCTGAAGAGGGAATAGTACTATTTATCTGGAAGGTTGTGCCTACTGAATGATCTATCAGGTCAGTATTGGGCACATGGTAAGCAGGCAGGCAGTGGTGGCTTTGAGAACAGTGTACTGCCTACTGCAGTTAGAGCTATGGCAGCAAGCCATCATACTGTGTGCAAACAATTGTTCCGCAGTGCATGAGTGCTTTGGTGGGAGGTGTGTGCACAGGTGCTTGGGGAGATAGGAGAACAGATAGGTGCCTCACCCACATGTGGACGGCCTTCAGGAGGTGGTGGCACTACCACTACTTGGTAATGAGCCAAGCCTTGAAGCCTAATTAAGGATTAGCTGGCAAAGAAAGGAGGGAGGACATTTTATTCCAAGCAGTAATGTCGCTACAAGGACACCCAGGCACCTTTTTTTCAAGGTTTTGGTTTCCAGTTTACCAGAGTCCATAGGAAATCTTTGAGCTTTGCAAACGCTGCTAAAGTTGTGAAGAGGAGAGAACCTGGAGAAATGTTAAGTGGATTTTTAAGAAAAGGAAGACTTTTTAACCTTTGATGAAGTCTCCAGAATAAGATTAGGCCTTTGGCTTGGCAGAGCATTTGCCTGTGCAGCTTGGTGATGGTGTCAAGTCCTAAGGAATTCAGTGGGAACTAAGAATGGTTCCCACCCGTCCCCCCTGTGGTGGGATCTAAGCACACTCCCTGGCAACCCACCCACTGGTTTCCCAGTTGCTGCCAAACTCCACTTTCAGGAGGAAATGATTCCATTCCTTTCCGACTCATGGGAATATTAAACAATCAAAAAGGCCTCTATGTACTTAGAGGGGTGGGTAAATAAATATCCTTGGTATGTGATATTGCAGTGATAGGAAAGGAGCAGGTTGTCTTTGTAATGCCTTGCTTAACCCAAAACAAGACGTAAAGTGTGTGCGTTGCAGGAAAATACCCTGTATTGATGCTGACCCTAATTGTAAGGATTCATAATAGCAAAATAATCCAATTAAAAATCTGCTGTCACATTCAAATACTTTAAAAATTCTTTGTTTAGATCCAATGGTTTTAATTCCAGAATCTAGCATCTTCTGAGTTTTTACTATGTTCATTAAAGACACAGTGCTAAATGTGAAACCTTGTCATCTCATTTGTCAAAACAACTTAATGAAGTAGGTAGCTTGCCGATGAGCTGACTGAGGCTCTCTAGAGTTTGTAGTTGGCAGATTTGGAGTAAGCCTAGGTAATCCGATGCCATCGCCCTCATCATCAAGCTAAACCAGTCCTCAATATTTTTGAAAAGTTGCTCTTTTTCACAGAAATAATTTGTGGAGTTATTTTTAATTTTCGCCCACACTTTATTTCTTTACTTTGAAACAGCAATTCAATGACTTATCTGAGATCAGCAGTTATTTTTTTATTGTAAAGTAATAGGTAATGTAAAGATTTTTAGGTGAAATTTAAAGACTGTTGGATCTATTTCATGAACTCTAACAGTGCTGGAAATCTAATTGGCTATGCTTACTATATGTAAATTTTTTCCCCAAAGGTTCTGTGGGAAACTTTTTATGTTCACAAAGTATAATTTCTGATACATATTCCTTCTTAGGACAAGTTCACTTTTACATCAGAATGGAATAGGAAAGTAGAGAGGGAAGGCAACGATTTTGTGACCGTGTATGGTAGGCAGAGTGAACAAATCTCATGAACTATAGCAGAGATCAGTTCTGTGGTTTTAACATTCCAGTTTAGGGTGAATGCATTAAGAACCAAAGTACTTTGTCCTAGCAAAGTGGTATTTCAAGTATGGTGCTCATAACAACAGCTACCTCAGAACTTGTTAGAAATTCAAATTCTCATTCTAACACAGACCTAGTCTGAATAAAATTAGATTAATCCTCCTCATGAGGGGAAGAGCAATTACCATGGCTACTTATTTTACCAATCACATCAGGATGAGAATCAGGTAATTGGGATTTTTTTTTTCTTTGAGATTCTTTCCGGACTTGTTAAACTAATAATACCATTTATGTGTTTGTAAAAATACCAATTTGACTGTTAACACTAGTAATAACAAGGCAGTTAGTATAGGTTAATAGTATTTAATGAGCCCAATAAACATTAGATCACTTTGTATTTTTTCTTTTCTTCTCCCTTTAAATTACAGGTTAAATAATACCTGTGTCTCTTGGGGCTGTTTCTTTAGGTGAAAAACGTTTCTGCAGGCACACAAGACATGCCTCCTCCCCCTTCTGACTATGCGGAGAGGGTATACAGTCCCACAGCCTACTCTTCCAATGGTAAAGTCAATGACAAGCGGTTGTATCCAGAGTCTTCCTATAAATCAACACCGTAAGTAGCATTTTCTTCTGATAGAGTGAGTCTAAAAAATGAATATTTGCACATGTTTATAAGCCAGTTGCTGTGTTGTGTCATTTGCCTTAAAAAAATTTCCAACAGTTTACACAAAGGCTGGAGACTGATCTTTGCATGATACACCTAGAGTTACTTGGAAGATAAGGAGGATGGGGCTGTGAGTTGGTGGGGTCCTCTTCCCCTGTTAAGCTGAAAATGCTTTTCTCTTGATATAATAGATAAAGGGTAGGATAGGCTCTTTCACTCTGGGAATATGGTTCTGTTTCCTAATTCTGGCTTTGCGTTTAGGTATAGGTGAAAGGATGTTGCTGACTGATAGCATAGCTAGGTGCATTTTTCAGTCTCTCCTTTTACCTGTTATTATTATATCTATTAATAGCGTTGACTAAGCATGAAGAGTTGGGGAGCTTTGGCTAGAAATAAATGATGAAAATTTACTGAAGCGTCTTAGAGTTTGCAGACTGGAAAAATAGCAAGGCAAAAACCTGGAAATGTTCCAAATAAGGAAGAAAATTTTGTCTACAGCCATGCCATCCTGAATGTGCCCGATCTTGTCTGATCTCGGAAGCTAAGCAGAGTCAGGCCTGGTTAGTACTTGGATGGGAGACCACCTAGGAAGACAAGATGCTGTAGGCATTAAAAAAAAAAAAGAAAAGTTAAAAGTTCTTACAGTAAAAGTCACATCCTTGAGAATAATCAGCCCTGTGATCTTAGCCCTCGGGGAAGCCCTTGGTCCAGCACAGTTATCAGTCAGATGTCAAGCAGTCTGGATTGTCTGGAGGCTAGGCACCTGGAGGTCTGGTCATGTCCTGAGTCCTTTAGGGGCTGGTCCGAGGATTATCTGCAGGTTTGTTGTTATGTCCGGGCATTGACCCACAGTGAACTGGTATATTATCTAAGTATTGACTTAAGACTGGAAAGTTCAAAAGTTTAAGTTCCCAGGCTAGTTAAGACAAGAAAAAGAATCATATCTTCATACCTCAAGCTTTGTAATGTTAAATAATTTAGCAGCTTGGTTAAAATGACTTCATTTTACTTTTTTCCTATTTTCACTCTTTCCTCAATAGAAAGAGAAGATAGCTTATTGCTCAACTCATCTATCCTATTCACATACATTTTTATTAAACTAGACTTTACTTGAATTCAGGAATTCTGGCATCTCCTTTGCTGTGCTAGATCCTCCATATTGCTGAGAAAGCCTCTAGGTTCTGTTTTATATATATTGTAAAAATCCTCACAGTGAGTTTCTGGCCTAGAGTACATGCCATTGTAGTTATTGAAATGGTATCTCCTTTGTGGTTTTAGTTTGCCCTAAAGCCTAATGACTAGTGAGAGAAGAATGTTGGAGGTGTTGTTGAGGACTTGGATGTAATTTTTACCTAAGGATGATAAATTTGTGTTGCTATATATAATTCCAAAACTCCAAATTTCTTTATAGACCAAAAAAGGAAACCTTCTCTTTAGTTTGATCGTTCTAAGTTCAAAGCGTAAAAGTTTTCTGCTGGAAACCTTTTTTTGTTACTTCAAAGTTATATCTCCAACCCTGCACCCTCATTTTGAGGGCCAGGTCATATAGAGATCCATCCTGAGTACACAGTTTGAGTGCCTGTAACCCCATTAGATGACACCAGCAGCTGAGTTAACTGTGGAATCAGTTTGAAGACAATAGATTGTATTATTACCCTGGAACGGAATTTGGAAACCGACTGACAGTCTGCCTTCTCTTTCATATTTTCACAGATTCATTTGGAACAATTTAGAAATCTAATTTTCTCTTGACTAAGGCAATCCATTGATAATGTAAAATTTAAAAGGAGTGAAAGGTACCTAGTTCCTCTCCTTTAGAGGCAGCTATTGTTACTGGTTTCTTTTATATCCTTCCAGAGCTTGTTTTTAAATAAATATGCTGGCCAAACATACATATTTTTTTATTCCTGTAAAAATGCTAGCATATTAAATGCATTATTAACAGTGTATCTTGGAGGTTGTTTAGATTGGTATAATAAAAAATTTACTGATCTGCTTTATAGCTGCATAATATTCCATCAATAATTTTTTTATTAATCCCATATCGATGCACAGTTTTTCCCAACGTTTTACAATTACAAACCACTATAGGGAATAAACTTGTACATTTATCACTTTGCACATACATGAAAGTATCTGGAAGAAAAAATATCAAAAGCAGCATTGCTGGGCTAAAGAAAATGGAATATTTTATTTTGATAGATGTGTTCAAAAGTACCAATTTATACTCCTAACCTATACCCCAGAACTTTTTGAAGGTCTCAGACATGCAAATGTGATGCTTAATTTTAGAACTGGGAGGAAGGGAATGGTGTTGAGGGATACAAATGCTACAGTATCTCCCACAGCACCTGATGTGATGCTTGCAGCCTCTGGGGAGTAATAGAAATTGTCAAGTGTTGTCCATGACAAGAGTATGAGTGCTATGGAGGATGCAGAGTGCATCCACTGAGACGAGGTAGGGATGCACATTAAATCTCATTTCCTCTGGCTTTTTTGAAGGTTCTAAACCCACAAGGTTACTAAACCCACAAAGACCTCTCCTTGCCTTTGTAGTAGATAGAGAAGGAATTAGAATGGGAACATTATGTCTGAGGTCCATGTTAAGAATAAGGTATCTCAAGACTAAGATTTATTTTTCCCAAAAGCATACCATGCATACAGTGAAGAGCACTAATCTTGAATATATAGCCTGATGAATTTTCACATAAGAGAACACCAGAGTAGCCTCCACCACTCCAAAAGAGACCTTTTAAGAATTCCAAAAGTTTTTGCATGCCCTTTCTGCATCGATACCCCACTCCATTTTGATGCTTGTCAACCATTTATTCGTTCTGCTTGTTATTTGGGTTCTTATAAAATGGAATCATATGGTAATTACTCTTGTGTCTGGCTCCTTTTGCTCATCATAATGTCCAATACTTTAGAATTTCAAGGCAGTTAGAATTTACCCTGGATTAGGAGACAGCAGAATTTAGCTGAAGATGGTTGACTTTTCACCCTTTTTAGTAAATTTGTGAGAGCTCTGTTAGTTAGGTATATTCTCTCTATCCTTCTACACCCAGGGTGAATTAATCTTAATAAATCAAGGAAGTTGAGTGTTGACACTTGCAGACATCTTTTCTGACAGTCATGACACTGATGTTGCTCATACATTATTTTTTTTCTTCCCTCGCTGATACTGGGTGTCATCAGAGAAGAGGATTCTTGTGGCTGTGTTTTCAATTCAGTAATTACCTTGAACACCTGCCATGTACATAGTTCTGGACCAGATGCCTTGGGAATACCAAGTCAGTGTTCTCATGGAGGTTGCAAACTAACAGGGGTGGGAGAAAGTGCACCATAACTATACTGAGAGTCAGGGCAGAATAAGAGCAGCAAAGGCATGTGAAGGTGTTTACCTGAGAATAAAACAAATGAATAGAAAATAAATCCAAAAGCTACAAAGGGACTAACTAACCTGGGAGACTGAGTTGGATACTGAGAAAAGAATGCAGTGGATTATGGAGATTTTGATCTAATAGGACTTACATCTAAAAGTAAGTTTGAAGATTATTAAGAATGTATATATTCCCTATTTCTTAAATTTATTTATATTTTTCTTGCTAAGCATTTTGTTTTTAGCTTTTATGCCATATCAGATATGTTACTGTTTAGTGTTTCAAAGGGCATGGGAAAGAGGGAAGGTGGAAAATCAATAGTAAAGATTAACAATATCAATATCTAATAAAATTATGTGAGGAAGCCTGCTTTAATGGTTTTATTTTTCTAATTTCTTTTGCCCTTTAGCTCCCTGCCCTTCTGGCCCCTGCCCCCTCAGATAAACCCACTGTGTTCTAAATGTTTTGTTTGTCACCTCAAAGCAAGAAGCATGCATTAGTACCTGTAATTTTGGCAGAGTGTCTAGGAATTTGTTTAATTATTGACCCACGGAGAAAGTCACATTTTCCCTCCTTTAGAAGTATCATTAACATAGCACACAAAGCCAGTGTTAACCTGCATAAGTTTAGAAAGAAAGAAATACCATCCACCACCCCCCATTTACATTCACACATACACAGAGTTTTAGGAGTCTGCAGGAAATTAATAAATGTGAGTAGAAATCTAAGACTTTGACAACAGTTAGAACCAAGCAGTTCTGGATCACATAGAAAAGAAAAGTAAACCTTGTAGATAAAGCTCAAGATTATAGTTGTGGTAAGTTGAAAGAATAAAAAAAAAAAATTGACAGATGGTTGTTGATTTGAATAGCAAGGCAGTATTGGAAAGTCTCAGGCATTTCTTTTTCTTTCTTTCTTTTCTCTTCTTTAACCTTCTCCAGCTCTGCTCTGGGGGAAAGTTAAGCTTTGCATTTCTGTTACTCAGAAGTGGTATACAGTTGCCACAGCTCTTGGTATTTTATTCCATGTTAGGTTTTGTTTTAAACTTGTGGCAGAAACATAAGCAATTAAAAATCTGATGCAATATTGAACAATTGCATTAGGCAAATAAGGGTGATGGTAACCCTTCCTTTCCATTCATTTTGTGTGGCTTCAGGATTAACATAGCGATTTTTTAAACGTCTTAATGAGCTCTTTCATCTTTGCAATATAAAACTTTTTAGTTTGAGGAATTTTAGTTTTTTAGCTAAAGTTTTTAGTGTTTGTAGTTTTTTGAGATTATATCGGGAAAGGAGAATTGATCTATAGGAGTCTAAATTTAATATTATTAAGAGCTTGTCTCTGAGAGTCTGCTTCCGAAGGTAGTGATATTTGTGCATTCCTTTCCCACTCAGCATTCCATGGAACTGGAAGAACCTGTAGAAAAGAATTATGACCATTATTTTCCTGACAGCCTTTTGTGGAGAATGTCCCTAGGTCAGGTACACACATCTTCCAGAGCAGCCTGAACTTCCTAAAGTGAAATCTTAGCTCCATTTTACCTACAAGGTTTACAAATGGGCTCCCCATGTGTAGAAACCTTAAAGCTCCTCGTGTGTGTTAGAGGATGTGAGCTGAATGCAGGGCATAGGACACTAGTGGTCTGCTTGCTGTTGAGCGTATGAACTGCCTGAGTAAGTGCACCCACACATAGATGTCTCCTACTGCTTATTATTGCTGCCCTTCGTGATTACAGTGCACTGGAAAAAGTGATCACTGAAAAATAATGCCTGTTTTATTAGGGTGCCTGAAGTGGTTCAGGAGCTTCCAGTGACTTCACCCGTGAATGACTTCAGGCAGCCTCACTACAGCAGCAGTGGTAACTTGGAAACACCTTCAAAAAGGCCTCCCACAAAGAAAAGAGCAGGAAAGTCAAGGAGACCAGAGCAAGACCACTATGAAACAGACTACACAACTGGCGGCGAGTCCTGTGATGAGCTGGAGGAGGACTGGATCAGGTACCGTGTCGCCTCTTTTGCTGGAGCCACATGAACATCTGATATGAGCGTGGGCCAACCAGGTTTTAGAGTTGTTGCCTGCTAAACTGGGGCAGAGGGTATGATTCCATTCTTTGCCAACCAGGACTGGAGACAGTTTTTCGTTATGTTTTTTTCTTAGTACCCTTTTGTAATAAAGATCGACGTGGAAGAGAGATGTTTGACTGTAACCATGTCTTAAAAATACTTTCAACTTTCCCTACAAAATGGCCAATAAACTTCACCAGGGCTCTCACTTATACCAGTAGTCGTCACTCAAGAAAGGTCTTACAAATAAATAAAATAGAAGCATAGAGGAACTTGTTTTGCTGATTATAAAATTCCCAAACTGGTACTATGGCTTTCCTTTGGAATTTACTTTTAAGTTTTCACTGTGGCGCCAGAGGTTCTTTTAAGGTTTAGTCCAAAGGACTTTGGTAAGCAGTTCTGTAAACGAGAGCTAACAATTTAGTGTTCTGGCCGAGGTTAAGTTCCTTTGTGTGTCAGTGTTATAGTCCATCACCAACTATACTCATGTTTGATGTGTAGCACTTTTATCTCAAGTATTCTGAGGAGTGGGAAACAAATCAGAAACATTAGTGATGTGAACGGTGTGTAATCAAAACATTGCTTCTCAAGGTGTTAGGAGGAGTGGGTGGGGCATGTATAGCTTGAAATCTCCTACTCACTGGTGCTTCTCATTGCTGCATCTTCCCCTCTCCCCACCAAGAGATTTTGGCCTAGTTTAGCTAGCTATCTGTAAAATTTTTGCCTAACTTAAATCATGGAAAATTTAAATGGAAACTTTAAGAAGTCCTGAATTCCTGTTTCCCTTTTGAACAAATCCTTTAATTTCTCCCCTATGTAAAATGAAGATATTAGACTGACTTAGATCTAAAATTTGAAATTCCATATTGCTATGAAATTCCTTAGTCTTGTGAAATAATTCAGAGTAATTCCTCGGTGGATTATTGGGGAATAGCATTACCTTTATATGTAAAAGATAGCTCGTGTATTGAAAGATAAAAGCGATACAGAGTTTTCAGGGTTTTTCTCATAGTTTAATACACTGCCAGATTACTTGTACAATGTGCATGCATTTTTACACATGTACATTTTAATGTCTACTTTTATAATCAAAGGACTTACGCTATTTCCACTTAGGAGAAACAAGACCAAGACCTCTCCCCCACAAAAAAAAAATTAACCTCAAAATAGTCTGAATACTATAGGTGATGGCAGAAAATAGCCAACTGCTAGTTGGCTGCTCTGCCACTGCAGTGATGACAGTATATTTTGTGTTCCAGAATTTCAGTTTTAAGACACTAAACATTAAGTATTCTATTGTCTTGTTATTAGAGTGAGTTTCTGTGACTTGAACCTTAAATTTTAAAAAGATTTTCTACATTATTTCTAAAGTTAAAAATTATGTAGGCATAGTTTTTTAAAGAACATGATCAGTGATGTATGAAGTATAATCCCTCTTAGGAGAATTTACTTGCATCCCACTTTCGTCTCCCCATAAGCTATAAAAAGAAAACAAGAGAATGTCATTCTCCACATCCCACCAGCTTTATTATCTTTGAGGAAGAAACACTGGATTTTATGTCAGCTAAGGATGCATAAATAATCTTTTTTTTTCACTCAATTTTTAGGGAATATCCACCTATCACTTCAGATCAACAAAGACAACTCTATAAGAGAAATTTTGACACTGGCCTCCAGGAATACAAGCTCTTACAAGCAGAACTTGATGAAGTCAATAAAGAACTCTCTCGTCTGGATAAAGAACTGGATGACTATAGAGAAGAAAGTGAAGAGTACATGGTAAATTAAAACTTGATAATTATATATTACATATAATTTTATTCTATCTATGGAGGTACAGTATCCTTTATACCAACATTGAAACAGATTTTGTTAGTAATTATCAAACTGTAATTTCATTGAAGAATTTCACTGAAATTGGGTCTTAGATGAAAGCCTTTCGAAATTGAAGAATGTACTAATGTAGTTAAGAATTACAAGGCAATCTCTGTACATATCTCTCTTCCTACTTAAAAGAAAATAGCTTTATTACTTTTTCTGTTTGTACACATGGTTTATTTTTTTTGTAAAAAATTCAAACAATCTAGAATTGCAAACAGAAAAATAAATTGCCTTAAATTCTACCTGGTTGTTACCAAAATATTAGTTGTTAAAATATCCCCTGTGTGAAAAGAACACCTAGACACACAGTCTTTGATAAAAAATCATATGTTTTACTTATATCTTTCCTGCTTTTTAAACTCAAAAATAGTTTATGGTCTGGGGTCTTTGCCCCTTGATCCTCTGGCTGGGTAGTGTTTGTCCATGTGAAGTTACTCTTTCTTTTTAATCCCCCTTTCCATACTGTACTCTATGGAAGGAAGTCACTATGCGTAGATTACACTGAAGGAATGGAGAATTATGCTCCAGCTCTCTAAAGGCAGTGTACTGCACAAATTATTTAGAATTCTTCTGCATGGTAAACGTGTCGCTTCTTCCCATTTATTTATTTAGTCAATCATTTATATCAGTATGGACTTACAGATAGATGTCTATTTTATACTTTGGGCTGTAATTAATTTTAAGTACTCTGTTTTGTTGTTCAAATTGTTATAGCTTGGACCATTGAGAACTCTTTTATTTTGTCTCTTTGATATATCCCATTATTGAGTGAGCTTTTTCTTTTTAAATGCTTTCTGGCACTGCTTATGTCCCGCTTTTTTACTCAACAGTAGCTTATGGTTATTGTTTCATGTTAATAATAAAGATCTACTTACTGAAAAAAAATTTTTATGTGTTAAAAATAGCTACACAATTTTTTATTTTATGGTTGTGCCATAATTTACTTAAGTGTTGTCCTCTGTGAACAGACTTTAGGTATGTTTGTTTCTTGTCTCATACACCACCCCTAGTAGTTCCAGTAATATGCTGGTGAACCTCTCTATCTTTTTGCTCTTGTCTGCTTATCTAGCTAAAACAAATTCCAGAATATGAGTGAGAGGTTATATAGATTTAAATTTTTCTTGCAAAACTCTCCTCTGGAAAGATTATATCAACTGCATTTCCACTAATGGTGCTCTAGAGGGCTCATCTGACCCACATCTCACTAATACTTAGTGCCCAAAAAATTACTGCCTTGTGTCTTAGCTATTAGTATAAACTTTTTAAAATCACGTTATGTATGTATTAGAACTTTATATTCACGTCATGAAATACTCTTTGCCATTTTTTATTGGGGTGATCTGCTTTTCAGTTTTGAAGTATTTGCTGCTTATATAGTTTGATTTAACTATTGTTTTCTTTTATGGCTTTTGTTTGGTGTTGTCATAAAACTTTCTCAAGTCAGTGAACATTTATTGACCATTACCGTGTCCTTAACAATGTGAATGTTCTGAGGTTAGAAAGATAAATAAAATCCTATGTCAGCCCTCAAAGAGCTCATATTCTGAGAGAGAAACTGACATCTAAACAACTTAGTATGACTAATGACATGTTCATGTTATGCGTAGAAGGTACTGTAACTACTCAGAGAAGGAATAAGGTCTGCTGCAGGCCTAAAGAGTCTAGGAGAGGCTTCACTGAGAGGTAACATTACAGATTCTCCAGACAACATTGAGGTGGGGTGTATACTTACAGCCGTAAGGAGATTGTGATAGAAATCTGGAAGCATTAAGGTGCTTAATTTTTTTTAAAAGGAATTGCAAATGATGGATGCTAAGACTGGAAGATGGATTAGTAGAAGAGGACTTTATGGGGAGGTCTGATAAGTTTTATGATGGGCTATAACCTGATCAGAGCTGTGCTTTACCAAAGACCCCTTGGGGTCAGTGTGGCACTTGGATTTGAGAGATGAGAGGCAGCAGAACATATAAAAACAGTTACCTGCCTATGCGAATGGAATGTAAGAAATATGTCATCAGTTTCTCTTCACTGGATTTCTTCAGGCTTCCTGCTGACCAAATACTTTTAAGAGCTTTAAGACTTCGTTATTTTAATTTCCTGTATTTTTGGAAGTTTTAGCTTCAAAATAAAGCATCAGTATGTTTTTTTTGAAAGAGAAAATGCCCCATTAAACATATTCCCTTGTGTTTCTCATTAATAGGCTGCTGCTGATGAATACAATAGACTGAAGCAAGTTAAAGGAGTAAGTATCCCAGCTGTAAGATTCTTTTAAGAAAAATTTTTACGTGTTTTTCATTTAACCTTTAGAATAATTATGACTACCTTGTCACACATGCACTGATTAAAGACAAAAGACCCAGTAACTGGAAGATAAACTATTACTGAGAAGGTTAGAACCTTAATTTCAGGTGTTTGCAGCTACAACCAATACTGATTTTTAAAAAATTTATTATGGTTGAAATATACATACAGAAAAGTAGACACACCATAAGTTACTAGTTCCTAGCATGCTGTGAGGCCAAGGGTTCCTATTAAGATAAAGTGTGGCTTGCTGAATTTTGTGTACACATTTGTTAAGTACATACTTAGGCGTGAAATAGGAAACTTATGGGGTAAATGTGTGTTCAGCTTTGGGTAGGTACTGTCAAACAGCTCTCCTGGTCTGTGCCCATTTACATTCCCACCAAGCAGTGTGAATTCCTCATGCTCCATATCCTTACCAGCACTTGCCATCATCAGTCTTTCTTGACTTAAAACATTTTTTGTTTTTAAGGAAAAAATTACAAAAACATCATGATTTTAAATGTAAAAGTTTAAAAGCATATATAGTAAAGTTTCTTGTCTCACTCCCCATATATGCAGTTCCCTGTTCCCAAGTGAAATGATATCACCATTTTGTTTTACTGATTTTTTTTAGATGATGTATTAGCAAAAAGGTTAGTAAGTTTTCTTGGTCACTTTACAAATTATTAGAAATTAGTGTATCCTTTGTAAAACTCAGGTTCAAAGATATCATTGAGCAGAGAATCAGCTGCTTTTCTGGTTTGAGATACTGCCAGATGTTTTGAAGTATTTATGTATGTTACTTCATTTAACATGCCCAACAGTGCTATGACCTCTATTCCTCTTTTTTTTCCATTCACCTCTGCCTTCTCAGCAGCTAACACATAACTCTTTATTTTGTTAAATTTACCTGTTTTTTTTTTCCTTTTTAGTCTGCGGATTACAAAAATAAGAGGAATTACTGCAAGCAGTTAAAGAGTAAATTGTCACACATCAAGAAGATGGTTGGAGATTATGATAGACAGAAAACATAGAAGGCAGATGCCACATTGAGAGATTAGGAAGTTTCTGACATCTCTGCAGTGTTCTCAGAAGGCAAAATGACTTTGGACTCTAACCCGGGAGGCCAGACCTTTCTGATCATTACAAAGTTTTGGTAGCTTTAATATCATCAGTTTATTATCATCAGTATTTGGAGCATTTGATAAATAGCTTTTGATAATCAACTGAGATGAATGCTACAATTAAGGATTTTATGCTTTAAACATTAGTTCCTTATTAAGAATTATTTGAGGTTTTTAAACCTTTAAGGAAGGTCCCTGAGTGGATTGTGCTGTGAACTTTCACACCTTAGACAGTTATGTCTTAGTGTTTCATTAGTTCCAGTCAGTGATCTCATTAAATCCTCCCAGAATTCTCCCTTCAGATTACTGTTATTTATAATCTTTTTTTTTTCCACATAAGAAAACTGGATTCCTGCAATGACATGAAACTGCTTGTTTTCTAGCTTGCAGTTTTGTTTAAGTCTGTTTTATGACTCCATTAATTAAGTTCCTGGCCTTTCATATTTTAACTATTATGGATATTGCATTTTACCAACCTCCCTATTGATTTTTTTTCTATATATAAATGATTAAAAGAGCTTCTTATTTTATGTTATCTCAGTAATAAAGATCATGTAAAAGTAACAAATTGAAATTTAAAGATTGTAAATATATTTTTGCTTTTTAAAATCAAAATTTAAACCTATTGGTTAGAATTTTGTTGTATATTTTAAAATACTTTTTACTCTTTTATGGTTTACATGCTTTTTAAAAAAAAAACTAGACTATTTCATTATATCAGAATATCCAATTACATGTATAATTCACTTGTGACTTGAAATGTATCTTATAGGAATGTTCAAGTTCTGTATATATTTTATAAGGTATTAAACCAAGTGTGTTCTTTCTATAATATGCCTGTTTTATGTAATTAGTGCTGTTAATTTTAAGCTGTGTAAAACTACACTCGCAGTTTTATGATGTTTTCAACTATTTTGGGTGCTGTGCTGTTGCTTGTTTCCCAGTCCTTTAGCCATAAGAAGGCCGATTTGTCTAGAAGTAGAAAGTGCAACATTACACAACACCAAATTATTTCAAATTGTCCCCTTAAATATCAGCACTTTTTTTTTTTTATTGACATTTTTATTAGTAAAGTAAAATTAGCTGATAATACTGGGCATAACGCTAGCCAAGTCAATTGATCATTCCCTTAGTTTAGATTTATTCTTTTATGAACATTTTTGAAGAATAATCTTTAATCATTACTATGCAATTCAGACATTTAAGTATGTCAACATAAAGAACATACAAACCCAAAGAGAATGATGTATAAATTTATTTGAGCCAAATTAACAACATGACAGGAAACAAGATCTCAAATGCTCCAAGAATGACAGCTTTGCAATTTCTTTTATACATTTAGAATTAAGGAGGGGACATATGGAAAATTACATGAGGTGGGTTTGTTAACCTAAGTGCTTAAGTCAAAGATAAACCTTTTACTAGAGATGTTATATGCCTGGTATGTGACTATCCACCATGACCTGCCTGGTTGGGAATTTATGATGAGCCTTGGACCTGTCAGATTTATTACAGAACCCCTTTTTCATCTAAAGTATATAATTTTTAATATACAAGTCTGAATCCTTTTCCAAAGATAAACTTTTAAACAATGTTTTATAACACTGATTTATTTCTTCAAATTGAAGAAATTCTTAATTTTCCATGTGCTATACATATATATGACAAAAGGTAATAAGTAGTTGAGGCTCTTCACACCTTTTGGATTCACACCAAATGGTAAGAACTCTCTCAAGCAGCCTAACTGATTTTTGTGCTTGTTAAATTTTAATTCTTAGTTCTTGGAAGTCAGTATATGTAATTCATGAAGGCAAGCTTGCCAGTGTTCTGACAAAACCACTCAGCTGAGTACAGAAAATCAAATAGCGTAAGTTTGCATTGTAAAATTTTGCCATAAAATTGGACTTTGAAATAAAAAAAGTTGGAAAATCGTTTTTCAAATGTTACACTTACTAAAGACCACTTCAGGAGCCGGAATCAGGAGTTGGCATTAACTAGGTGGATATAACTTTAAAAAGCCATTCAAGCAGTTTCCTAGTCTAGAAAATAAGATTAGACTTCAGAGATCTCTTCCATTTCTGACTTGTCTTCATTGTGCTTTCTGTTTATGTACATCATTGTTCTAAGATTTTGTTGTGAAAATGTGGTCTATTTGATAAAGATTCACTGCTTAAAATGATTTCCTTACATGGGTGATTCTGTATTAAAAGATAAGTTTAATATTTTAATATATTTTGAAAAATTTAAAGAATTATAGAAAACTATAAATATACACACACCCAACACCCAGAAATAACAGGTGTTAATTTTGGCATATATGCTTTTTATTTTTTGAAATAAATTTAAGTCTTTTAGTATTTATAGGAAAAGTTACATTTTATATGCATACAGATATATACATGAAACATCACTTAATTTTTATAACAGTCTACTAACATGCAATTATTCCTCTCATTTTACAGATAAGCTAATGATCTGATGGATTAACTGGTTCATTGTTACTGCATAGCAAGTGACTAAACTAGGAATCTTAGTCTGTTTGAATATTAGGTTCTATAATCCCATTCTAGCTTGATTTTGTTAATAAATTAATGAGTTGGATAAGGTAGGATTGCTCTTTCCGATTAATAAAATATCCTATTGAGTGCATTTTAAGTACTTTTAATTACATGAAATGCTTCATATGAAATATCTGAGGTATCTGTAACGACCTGAATGGGGTATACATGTGTAAAGCAGGGTCAAGGCAGAAGAAAGAGTTCTTTAATCATGGTTCCAGAGATCTTAGCTACAGTTGGGGTGCAGGAGTTCCTAACACAACACATTTTCTCTTCTTCAGTGTTGGGATTGAAAGTATCTCAACTGGGTATTTTTAAAGACTCAGCCGGAGGAATCAGAATTCAAAATCTCTTGGCAGTTCATGGTTCTGCCATTTACCATGTAACCTCTCTTGTGTGGAAGCACAAATAAATTAGATGGAGGACTATCTCATTCCTCCCTGTGTTTCATATTGTTAATATGTCTTCTAATGGGAATAATTTTCAGGAATAAAAATGCCCAAGCAACTGGTAGTTTTTAGAAAACACTTAAAATAATGCCACTTTGGGGTTAGAGAAAGAACATGGACACATAACTGATTTTTTGAGTGTATGCGACTGCAACAAAATGTGGAAGGGTGTCTTCAAAAAATTTTTAGTTGCTGCCACAGGACCTG
This sequence comes from Cynopterus sphinx, assembly GCA_030015415.1. Classification (NCBI taxonomy): domain Eukaryota; kingdom Metazoa; phylum Chordata; class Mammalia; order Chiroptera; family Pteropodidae; genus Cynopterus; species Cynopterus sphinx. The sequence goes on from CM057379.1 coordinate 38,289,358, forward strand.
ATAGTTCTTTTTTTCATGTGTTGTCCTTGCTTTGCCCTCCAGCAATTACTTGCCATGTGACCTTGGACAAATTACTCAGTCTTTCTGTATCTCAGTTTGCTTATTTATAAGAGGGATATTTGTACTTAATATAGTTGTTGTGAAGGTAGTTAATATGTGACTTAGACCAGTCCTTGTCAGAAAGTAAATAATAATAAATGTGGCCAGTTACACCTTTCCCAAAGCCTGAAGGTAACTTTAATAACTTTAAAAAGCAAATTATGTCTTAAAATTGTATATGCTTTGTGCTGGGATGCAGCTTTAGGGTGTAAATTCTGAATTCTAGACATAACTACATTAGGCTTGGTGTTGTGACCATAAATAATGAAATGCTTTAAAAGATAAAAGTTTTAAATCAAGATGAGGATTATTACTGTTATAAGCAATTTTGGAAGTTTTTAATGAGTCTTGAATAATTTGAATTCCATCTAAAGGTGTTGGAAATAGGCAGGTTCACTTCTACCAGTCTCTGAAGTTGTACACTTTTGAATTTCAGCTTGATTCACCAACTGAGCTGTTCATGAATTTCCTTACTCCATGGATGATGTTCATCTACCCATGGGCAAAGAACAAATTGTTCCATTCTTATAGTTGTCCCTTAGTTTTACAAGTTGAAACATTCGGTTAGGTTAGATCATTTCTTTATTCTAACCCTTTATACACAATAGAATATTGTGTCAGTCATAATTAAGGCAAGGGATTACCATAAATTTATGCATATTTTGGTTTGCTTTAGTACCATTCCGAGTTGAGTCAAGATTTATGACTTTATACAGAGAAAACTTTACAAGTAGGGGAAAGTCTGAATGATTCAGCCTCCTCTCCACAAATATGCTTTGCATAATGTGCTTTACATATATTGGGGAGTCCTCTGTCCTTTTCCTGGTTTTCTGTTAAAAAGAAAAGTTTCCAGACTGATTGGTAGTAAACATAAGTGAGAAACTTGAGCTTTGGGTTTGTGGCTGTTTGTCCTTTAGGAATGCATCCCATCTTGAAATAGGATGGCCAATCAGAACAGAAGGAAAGAAGTAAAAGGAGAAAGTGTGGAATTTGTGGAGAGAAGGAAGGGAGGACGAAGGGAAAGGAAAATGTGTGGTGTTTGTGTGTGAGTCCTATAAAGGAGACAAAGATGTCAGGGAGCAAAGATGGGAAGCAAGTGGCACTAAGAATGAGCAATGCTAATTTCCCCTCCTCTCCTGTTTCAAGACAACACTAAAACTAAAGAATAAGACCTGTATTTGGGGGGGAAATAAAAGCTGGTTATAGAGTTACCACTGAGCTGTATAAACTCTGTAAGGTAGGTATTCCCACTTTATAGCTCAAACTTGCATTGTGACTTGCTTGAGGTTGCGCAGCTAGTGTCGGCAGAGTCTGATTTTAAATTCAGGACTATTCTTTCCACCACTGTACATGATGGCTTCTATATTTTTGAGGGGGCAGAACACATGGGAAGATTTGGGTGTCAATAAAGCAATAAATATAGACAACAGAGGGGAAGCATATGCCAATGGGGAAGCAGGGGCTCCAGATCCTGCAGTTCCTTTCTGCTCGTCCTCTCCTGGACCTTCTGGGGGTGCCTTGTCTCTTCATTTCTCAAGTGTGGGAAATGCTAGTATTTAATTCCACACGAATTAGCAGGGATCTCAAACAACTTTTCCAAAACTGAGCTGATCTTACTTCGTACCCTCTCAGTAACTCCAACCTTTCAGTTGCTTGCCTAAACATTTTTGGAATCGTTGGTTCCGTGTTCATAACACACCAGGTTTATTGAGACTGCGAATCCAATCACCTCTCACGAGCTGCACTGCCACACTACACTAGTTCAAGCCACCAACATCGCTCTGTTCTCCCGGTACTCAGAGCCTCCCACCTCTGATTTCAGTCGCCACCACTCATTAACTGCTTCCTCATGCAGTCCCTCACGTATAACAATGAGCTTCCACTCTGGGGCTTGGGACTTGCAGCTCCCTTTGCCTGGGGAGATATTCCCTGGTTATCAACATTAACGCTGTCCCTCATTCTGATCGTGGCTCATCCATGTCAGCGTGGACTCCTCTGACCACGCTGTTTTAAACTGCAACCCTTCCACCCTTCCATGCTGAATTTTTATGGCATCATCACCATTTGATACAGTATGTTTTTATTAATAATTGCCTCCATAATAGAATTCTGGAAACTCTTGAGGCCAAGGACTTTTCTGCCACGTTTTCCATTGCTATTACCTCAGTCCCTAGAACCGTATCAAGCCCAATGTACGTATCAAACTCAATAAATCCTTGTTAAAAGAACAGCGGGAGCAGCAGGGGCATCCCAGGAAACGGCGGCACAGCAAAGCTCTGGCCTAGCTGCTGCGGTCGGAGCTCTTCGTGCCAAGCTTTCATAGATTAAAAAAAAAAACCACGTTTCTCAGCTAACCGGCCCCCGACGCTCCAAGAGCGAATGGCACTTTTCCCGCTTTTTGTGAGCTGCAGGTCAGGGCAGATCCCTCCCCGAACTCTAAGTCAACTCGGGGGATGGCTCCACCCCGGAACGCCCGGCTGCTCCAGTAAGAAGCGGAACGTTTCTCCGTCACCGCCACTCACGGCGGAAGAACTTCCGGGACTCTGGAGAGATTGGGCGGGGCTTCCGGGCAGAGCCGCTTCCGGGCAGAGCCGCTTCCGGGCAGAGCGTCCTCGGGCAGGACCGGTGAGTCTGCGGATAGAAGTCGACGCGCATCCTAGGCGTGGGGCGGCCGCGCGGGGAGCATCGCGTCGAGGCAGGGCCTTTGCTTCCTGGGGCGGAAGCTGAGTGGCACCGACCAGCCTCATAGGGAATGAGGCTGTGAGGGAGTGTCTGGAGGAGGGCAGTTTCTGTCTGGGGAGCAGCGTGGAAGTATTTGGGCTACACAAGTCAGACATGGCTCTTCTTCCTTCCCCAAGTCAGAGCGCGAGTATCGGGAATTGTGATCCTGGGTTCGAGCTCGCGACCGGCCTGCCTGTGTGTGGCCTCGAGAGAGTTATCACCCTTTGAGCCCCGAGTTCCACACCTTTGCCTGTCTCCTAGCACTTGGCAGGATAAGATGTAGTAAGGCAGAGCTTCTTAAATTGCTGCGTTTGGTGCAGATCTCATTTGAGTGAATGTAGCCTTCTAAGCTCATGTGCCAGGAATCACACCAACTGGCTTACGCTGGGGGAAATGGCCTCTCTGGGGTTGGATTCCCAGGAAACATCGGTGATATTTGTAAGAGGATGAAAGTCATAGGTCTTTGGAGATGATGACCTAAGATGTCATCAAGTACGTAGTTCTCGAGGATGCATAAATCCCTTCTCTATTAACAGCATGCACTGTCAACATCCAGCTTCCCTTCGGACATCTGTAGTTATGGAGAGCTTAATGCCTCTGTCCTATCAATGTAATTTCCAGTTGCAGGTAGCTCTAATTAAGAAGTTCTTGTATGCAGTGGGCCAGATGTATTCCTGCTTGTAGTTTCTCCTAATTACTTCTAACTCTGTTTCTGAACTTTGAGAGAATTCAGATAAACTAAAAATAAAGTACAGTTTAAATATTCATGTCATGGATGGCAGTAGCCTCATTTTTAAGAATTTGAGTTGAAAACATGTTAGCTTCTGGTTTTTGACATTCAATACAAAAACAGTTGCATGGAGAATCAAAATGTTAATTTCAGTCACTATACCATGTTACTATGATCATTAAACCTACAAGGCACCAACATAGGTAGCATATTGAAATAGCACAGATGTTAGAATTAAGTCATTTCTCCTTCAGGATATTAAAGTGGATCACCAGATTTTCTGAAACAAATGAATCTCTTCCAACATCAGGGTGTTGCAGGTGCAGAGGTAGTACAATGAATCATGTATCTATTACACAGCTATAATAATCTTCAGTTGTTTCATCTACACCCATACCCACTTCCTAAAATTCTATGGTCCTGTCCTATGACACATCTATAATGCATCTTTGTTTTTTTAAAAAATGATGAAAAGATGCTTCTCTTGGTTCCAGATTTGTGCATAAACATTTCTACTTGGGACAAGAAAAAGAGTTCCATGAGGATTTTGTAAATCATTTTCACCAAACAATAATCATTGAATAAATTACAAAGAATAAGATGACCTTGCAATCCGAGTTGTTTTTACTTTGTATGTTCACTTTCCTCTCTTTACTTTTCAAATTTAATTTTATGTGTTTGGTGACAAACATCTTTAGGAAATTCACGATCTAATGATTTTTATAGGATACTGAATAATATAATACATTTAAGAAAAAATGGATGAAGAACCTGAAAGAACTAAGCGATGGGAAGGAGGCTATGAAAGAACATGGTGAGTAGGGCATTATTACTTTCTCTTTCCTTTGAGACATTATTTTCTTTACAACTTTATTGAAGTATAGTTTATACATATTAAAATTCACCTGTTTCCAGTATGTAATACCGTGATTTTTAGAAAATTTATTGATTTGGGCATTACCATCAATCAGTTTTAGAACATTTTTACCACTCTGGTAAGATACCTTATGCCCAATTACAATTAATTACATTTCTACCTCTAGTCCTAGGCAACCGCTAATCTACTTTGTCTCTAGCTTTGCCTTTTCTGGACATTTTATATAAATGTAATCATACAATGTATGATCAATTTTGTCTGGCTTCTTTTCACGTAATATGCTATTTTTGAGGTCCATCCATGTTGTAGCATGTATCAGTAACTGATTCCTTTTTATTGCTGAATAATATTCTATTACCTGGTTAAACCATGGCTTTATTCACCCATTCACCAGCTGATGGACATTTTTACAATTTTGCACCATTATGAGTAATGTATCTGTGAACATTTACCTGCAGATCTTTGTGTGGACATGTTTTCATTTTTTATGGATTAATTTTTAGCTTTTTAAACAAGTAATTACTACTTATAGGGAGATTCTTAAAGAAGATGAATCAGGATCACTTAAAGCTACAATAGAAGACATTCTCTTCAAAGCAAAGAGAAAAAGGTATGTAAACTCTTTGTAAGAGTGTTACAAAAAGTAAAATGTATTCCTTAAAGCCTTTCTGTCCACCTGTACCCACTCCTCAGTATGTAATTTCAGCTGTGTTTCAAGGAAACTGACCTGTAACCTTCTAAACAGGGGGAAGAAACCAGCCACCTAGTGCCTCAGCAGGGAAATAGGTCTTCAGGGATTGTCCAAAATGCCTATAATTATATGGATCCCATAGTTAATAATTTGTTTCAGTGAAAAAATGCAGGCTAATTAAAAAGTTGTATTAACTTTTTGGATAGTATATGGTATTCCATTAAAATGTTTACATAATTTTAACAGAGTATTTGAGCATCATGGACAAGTTCGACTTGGAATGGTATGTTATTTTTTTCCTTTACTAGTACAGAACTATTTTGGGGCTGAGAAACATTTCATTGTGATAGAGTAAACAGTAGTAAAACAACAAGCCCTTTACAAGACTATGTTAAAAATATATGTGTAGAATATGTGAATACTGAATGCTGTTTTTACTACTTAGTCAAAAATGTATTTGAAAATTGTCTTTATTTGTATTTTTTTCTTGTAGATGCGCCATCTTTATGTGGTAGTAGATGGATCAAGAACAATGGAAGACCAAGATTTAAAGCCAAATAGACTTACATGTACTTTAAAGGTCAAAGAAAAATTTTTAAAGAATACCATCTCTCTCTGTTTTATTGTTGTTGTTGATACAAACTGTAGCTAAGTAGAACTGTTGAAGATCATTTAGGGAACTGATACACCAAAATAGCTAATTACTGTAGTTCTCCCCCTTACCTGTAGTTTCAGTTACCCATGGTCAACCTTAGTCTGAAAATATTAAATAGAAAAATTCCAGAACTAATTTATAAGTTTTAAATTGCATGCCATTCTGGATAGGATGGTGAAACTGTCCCACTCTGTCCTGCCCAGTCCCACCTGGGTCATGAATCATCCCTTTGTCCAGTATATCCTCTCTCTACATGCAGTTCAATAAGATACTTGGAGAGAGACCACATTCACATAACTTTTACTACAATATATTGTTATAATTGTTCTATTTTGTTATCATTTGTTCTTGTTATTCTCTTATATACCTAATTTATAAATTAAACTTTATCTTTGGTATGTATGTATAGGAAAAAATAGTATATATATAGTTTAGTACTATCTGTGGTTTCAGACATCCATGGGAAGTCTTGGAATGTATCCCTTGATGATAAGGGAGAACCACTGAATTTATGCCCCTAATTTCTGCCTTCCCACCCCAGGTCAGGATCTTGCTTTGTCAGTTATTTTTTTTCTTTATTGAATCTTCTTCATTTTCTTTTGAGTTCCTTGAATCAATCTCCTTTCATTCAGATTATTCCTACTTTATCAGAACCCATCCTCAGTTCTCATTCTTTTCTGTCTTCATTGGATCTTTTCCTTCTTTAGATTGTGTTTGTATTACATATCTAAAAGATTCCATCTTTTAAACCCAGCTTAAATTCATCTCATCATTTCAAATTCAGGTTTATTTAATATTTTAATATTTATTTAATATTTTAAAATATATCATTTTTAAAATTTATATTTTTACTACTGAACATTTTTTGAAAATCTATAAACTTAAAAATCTTGAGAAGTGGTGCTTGACAAATAGGTTTCCCAAAACATGTTCTCTATGGTTATTTTGCTCTTATCTACTATTTCCTTTTTGTTTTTTAAACAGTTGTTGGAGTATTTCATAGAGGAATATTTTGATCAAAATCCTATTAGTCAGGTATGTAGATAATTAATGGAATTCAGAATTATATTCCTGGTATTACTGCCAAATGTAATTTATTTTTAAAACATTGGGTATATAGTCTATGAATTATTAAGTGATTCAGATTGCATACCAGTTTTTGGTACACTTGTCAGTGAAAAGCAAGCTAATACCAAGAGTTAAATTAAATACAGTGAACTCAGTTAAATTTATATCAAAAACATGAGAAAAAGTCTCACGTTACTTATTTTTTTTGTAATTACTAATTTATTTTAGTACATTCTCATCAAGAAATAATTTGTTAAATAATTAATCATTTTTGTTTTTATTTCGAGATTGGAATAATTGTAACAAAGAGTAAAAGAGCTGAAAAACTGACAGAACTTTCAGGTACGCATAAAATACCTTTACAGGACTCAAGGACTGGGCTTAATTTACCAAACCTTGTATCCCTGTTCATAAGGTTGCCTAGTAGGTAAAATGAAGCCTTCCTTATGTTCTTTATGTGAAACACCTGATAAACCCTCCATTAATCTCTCAGTATCTGAGGCGAACTTCTTTTCAGTTGAGTTGTGCACAGTGGTGAAGAGTATTATAGTGAAAGCAAATGTGTTTAAGATCTATACATTTCTATCTCAAAAGTAGTAAAATAAAGTTATTGTAACCATTCAGAAAATCCCCTTAGTCTTAAAATTAATTTTTTAAGAGTTGAATCTCTAAAGAACAAAGAATATAAAAAAGTGAATTGTGGTTATTGTTAATGATCCAGTTTTTCTGTTTGCATGGCATGCCTAACTAAATTTTATTCTCTTAAAAGATAATGGTAGGTTTTATGTGCTTTGACATATGTATTGCTCCAAATTTTTATTGCTAATTTTATTTAATTTTCTGTGAAATACACTATCACTTAAATGTCATTCTCAGCCTTTCATCCCTCCCCCTCAGTACGCGTAAGGGAAATGACATACTTTCATCAACAATAGTTTTTCACTATGGCAGTAAGGAGTGAAATGTATGTTAGCCTGGAGTGATCCAAGAAACTCAGTTGTGAACAACCAATAAAAAAAATCTCACGTTAGCTTAGGCACGAAAGGGAAGTTTTAGCTCATGTTCACAGGCAGGCTGATTTCACAAATAGTTGTTTCCAGGGGTCATAGCTCTGTCTGGCTTTATTCTCTGAGAGATTTTCTGTGAAGTGAAAAGATGTCTATGAATAGCCCCAAATCTGCATAATCTTTATAGTCTGTAGCTTTAGCACAAGTCCCACAGAGGACTCTTATTCACTCTTTATGATCTGCCCATCCATGAACAGTCAGAGTGGTGAGGGGAATGAAGTATTTTGTTGGTAGACTTGGATTACATGCCTGTGCCTGGAGCAGGATGGAAGTAAGGTAAAATTCACCTGAACCATATGATCTAAGGTGGATTATTATACAGTGGGGAAAGGATGGTTCCCCCAAGCAAAGGATATAGGGCTAACCCTCCTGCCCCTTCTCCCCAAATTAATAATAGTTTTCTCTGGGTGCCAGGGAAGCTGTATGTATAAATATCCTCTGGAGATTTTGATAAGCCTCTTGAAGGCACCCTTTCTCCCTCTGATCAGAATCACTGCTATAAACCACACTGACAGTAATGTAATATGCTTTTCTTTCCCATATTCACAACACAATGGGAGATGAAAAAAATATTTGTCTGGTATTGTAGAGAAGTGGATAGAGAGCTAGGAGAGTGCTGGTCCCGCATTATGTAGGCATATGACTTTGGGCCAATTGTTTTAACTTATTTGGATTGTTTCCCACTTACGAAATGAGAGATTTGAATTTATTGAGGTACTTTTCATTTCTAAAATTTTGTGATTCCAAGAATAGATACTTGCAATATATATTAAATTTGGCAAATGGTTAATATTTTAAAACTTAGATAAGTAAGAACACTCAGAAGCTCCAAGTAGATGAATGGACAAAGAAGACAGATAATTTTATACTAGAATAAAAAGAGAAACTAAATAACTTCTAAAAAACGTTAGACAAACACGTAATCAAAAAAAAACTACCCAACATCATTTTATCATTTTATATATTTCAAATTATCAAAATGACATCTTAAAAGCAATATATTACTTGCAGAATCGTGGAGGAACTGGTTCTTACAGTGCTGATAGTCTGGTTAATTAGGTTAACATTTTTGGTAAAAGAGCCATAAAAATGATTGTTCCTAGGAACTAAGGAAATGTTATAAAAGAGTAAAAAAACTTCACTCTATAAATATGCTCTTTGTGGTAGTAAGTGTAATCATGACAAACTGGAACAAACAAATGTTTAACAGTATGTAGGTAGTTTGATGAATTATACTCTATGAAAAAATCAGTTTAATGATTTTTTAATTATTAATACAATGACAGTGCTGAAAAAGGAGAAAATGTCCAAAGAGTGCCATATTTCATTGAATCTTAGATTCTGTCATTTGTGAGATACCTTTAGTTTATGAGCCATCAAGAAAGAAATACCCTAGCAGTTAAACTTTGACACAATTTCAAATGATAGGTGAATTGTTCACAGTAGCTTCTTGGTGATTTAACTGTTTGTCAGCTGTTCTAAAGAATTTGGCAGTTTCTCTTCCTTTCATTTGCCTTGCGTGGCAGGAGATAGATAACCTTTTCAGAAGATAATACAGCTTTGTCTATTTGTGGAACTCTTTCTTTCTTAGGTCTTATAAAGCTCTAGTGTTTTGCTCCTGAAGAAAAATATAGAATTTCAGGCCTTCTTCTATCAATGAATTTTTGCTTCACTGATAGTAAATTTACATCTTATTGCTCTGTTCTATGCCTTTCTACACAGATTTAACCCTTTATATTAATAACCTTTCTATAGACACTTTTAATCAACATGAATAGCACAAACAATGAACATAATTCAGGTGAAGCAATAACACATCAGTAGCCATTCATAGGTTCACACATGAGCAGGCAATGACAGCTGTGTTGCAAATGCCAATAATTATAAAACACATTGTGATTTCAGAAATGTTAAACTGTGAAAATATATTAGTCTTGATGAAATAGGGAAATATTAAAAGTAAAAATTTAAACATTCTGAGTTAATATTTAAAATGTGTGCTAACAGATAAAAAGATTATTTGTACAGCAGGTCTTTAAATGTCAAGTTCATTGTTTTGTTATTACATTGATGAGATGCTGTAGGAACTTAACTCTTGTTTACATCATTTAGCCTATGGTAGCATTGGTCTTGTTATACATCGTTTCACTTAAAGTCACAGAATCTATCAACATTTAATGAGGACTTAATATGTTCTATTTTTTAGTATGAAGTGAGAGACATTATATAACAAATATCTCTAATAAAAGTATAAGTTGCTAATAATGTAAATTGAAGGGATTATGTTTTTTAACATTGTAGATGTGTAAATTTTGTGAGACATAAATTTCCATAATGTATATATAAAATTTTATTAAAAGTAAATTATTCCATTTCTATTTTAGGAAACCCTAGGAAACACGTAACATCCTTGAAGAAAGCTATAGATATGGCCTGCCATGGAGAGCCATCTCTTTATAACTCTTTAAGCATGGCTATGCAAACTCTAAAGTGAGTGTTTTACATTTATTATTTATAATTGATTTCAAAGTTTTTTGAATGAGTTAAGTTGAAATGAGTTAAGTTGAAATGAAAAGATGCATATGTTAATATGCATTTCTGTAAACCCAGCTATAATGAAGTCGCTATTAAGATAAATATTTAATGTCATTTAAGATGTTTAGTGTGGTGTCAGTAATTTTTATTTTACATTTTAATTGGTGAGGCATGTCCTTAAAGGTTTTAGAAAAATATAATTAAAACTGTAGCAATATTAGTAGTACAAAAGAAATATGGTGATGACAAAATATTTCATTGAAAATTGTATGTGGAATTTACAATTATGAGTTTGTACATATATTAACTTTTATTAGCTTATTTTATAATCTACAAATTAATAGCACTCTTTTCCAGCAAGTTCAGCATTGTGGAATATAATTAAGACCTGAGAGGAAGTATTCAATATAATTAAAGCCTATATATTTTGTCCCTGGCTAGTCTGTGCTGACTCAGATTTTTATACCCTTATATAATAGATATTTTTCTGGTTTTGTAGTAGGCCACAATAGCAGCATCCACAGGTGAAAATTGAGAGCCTAGCAATGAAGGTATAAGCAGGAAAGTTATAAATATAACTGATAAAATTGCTCCTAAAAGCATAGAAATATCGACTTAGGGGAAAACAGCTTAGCACATCTTAAAATAAGCCACCATTTAATTAAATGGCACACAAAAATTAATGTTTATGAGTTTTATGACTGAATCACCATGAGGGTAAATTATAGTCTTAAAAAAAACTATGTTACTACTGTCAAGTCACATGAATGTACCTTAAATTTGATCCATATGGTATTGTCATACTTTCCAGTGTACACTTTAGACTTTGAAACAAATCTACTAGAATGTAAGTGTCACGATGTCAGGAACCATATTGGTCTTATTTATTACTCTATCCCCATAACTTAAAGGAGTATTCAGTAAACAGTTATTGAATAAGTGAATCAATGAATTTTTTTATGTACAGCTAATTTTAGAAAACTTTAAGATGTTTAGAATACTCACAATTTCTTCCTTTGCAATGTTGAAACAAATGAGATATTCTGTAGTCTAAATGTATAAACCATGTATACTATTCTTTTTTAGTAAATTTTCCACAAAAGTAATTGGAGTGTATTTTATCTTTTTTTAGACACATGCCTGGACATACAAGTAGAGAAGTGCTAATCATCTTCAGCAGCCTCACAACTTGCGATCCATCTAATATCTATGATCTAATCAAGGTAGAATCGATAATTGTATAATCAGTTTTCTTTACAATGCTAAAGAAAATTTTTTAGTGAATTTATTACTAGTTTTCAGAGCATTGTATTTTTCAAATACATTAATTGTTCAATGCTTTTTTTCTTCCTGCAAAACCCTCCATTTACTTTGATTCTATGAAGATACTAAAGGCAGCTAAAATTAGAGTGTCTGTTATTGGATTGTCTGCAGAGGTTCGGGTTTGCACTGTACTTGCTCGTGAAACTGGTGGTATGTATCTAGAATCTTCAGTATTTACTCATAATTATGTAAGAAGTAGCAATTAATTAAATTATGAACGCCATTAAACTTAAAACAGAGCATGTCATTAAGTCTAAAATATGGGTAGTCATCTTAAATATATCTTTGATTTTATAAGCTATTATTTCAAAATGCAAGGAATTTTCATTAGTTATTTCAGTGTTCAAGGAAGCTTTATAACGCTTGTAAAGCTAGAAATTTCCCTATATGTGAAATTTCATAACTTTAACTTTAAATTGTAATTATGTTATTTGTAGAGAAGTCAATTTAAAGATTTTAAATAAGATTTTTGAAAATGATAATTTAACTTAAATATTTATTTTGAAAATGTACACTTTCAGATATTAAAACTTTTACAGAATGACATAGAAATTATAATTCTTATGTCTGGAAAGCTGATTTTGTTTTCTTTTACTTTTTGTCTTATTAGGCACATACCATGTTATTTTAGATGAAAGCCATTACAAAGAATTGCTAACACATCATGTTAGTCCTCCTCCTGCTAGCTCAAGTTCTGAATGCTCACTTATTCGTATGGGTAAGTGTTTATTTTGTTATTTTAAAATACATATTAACCTTACTTCTTTTCTTTCTTTCTACTTCCCTCCATTCCTCTCTCACTTTCTCTCTCTCTCTCTTTTTTTTTTTCATTTCACCTTTCCAAATGACCAGACTTAAATAATATGTTAAATCAGGGCAATAAAACTAAGGGGAGAACAAGCTATAAAGTAATGAATTTTCACAGTTAACAGCTCCTAGGGGCTCTACTCATCTCTAATTTCTTATGTGAATGAAGCCTTTCCCAGTTGCCCTGGAGAGAACAAATGTCTCCCTTCACCACACTTTCATTTGTATTTCTCTTTATTTCTTCACTTACTAAAATATTTGAAATTTTAAAAGATAAAAATAAAAAAATAAAATACACATTAAAAAATATGTTTTGGCTCAAACTAGACTTTCTGTTTCTGTTTGCACAAGTTATTTTAACATTTAAGAATTTTGTAATTAGAGAAAATTATGCTGTTGAAGCAATTTTGGAAAATTATGAAGTAAAAAAATTAAATCTACTTGTAGTCTTATCACTCAGAACACTACTGTCTTTATTGGTGAACTTTTGTATAACTTTGTAGGCCCTGTGGTAGGAATATTTTTAGGTTCCTAGCCCTAGAATTTTGTTATTTGCTTAGAAAAAGAAAGTAATACATTTTCTTCTATGAAGGATTTCCTCAGCATACCATTGCTTCTCTGTCTGATCAAGATGCAAAACCCTCATTCAGCATGGCGTAAGTAAAAACCTTGAAACTGTCAATGATGATACTTTTACATTTTTAATCCCCTACTATAAGTTTTAAATGAAAAAGATGGCTTGAAATGTAATGGCTTTGTAAAACGTTACCTTTTATGTAGCTGTAAAAATAAGTGAGGACTACTGTGGTGGAGTAATCTTTAGGAAATATTACTAAGTAAAACAAAGTAGAGAAAAGTATATAGCATGCCACCAGTCATCTCAGAAGAGTGGCAGTTTGAGTAGATATACATACTTGTTTATATTGATAACAAAATAGTAATAGAAATAAGTGAAAAAACTAAATGTTTATGTAGGCTTTGTGTGGAGAATTGCAAAGGGATAGACCCTAGGCTTTTCTGAATATACTTTGTTTTAACTTTGGAACTTTACATTTTACATAATTATAAAGCAAAATTAAATTTAAGAAAGTAATTCTTTAATAATCATAATTAATACTACTATAAAAGTATGCCCGCTGTAAAGATATATTAGGGACTGGATTTAACTGCCTGCCTCCTGCCAGAAAACCAGACAAAATATATACAAACAGTTTTCAGGCATTGGACAATAGGCAGTTCAGATAATAATCTCTGAAAGAAGGGAAACAAATGAGATAGACCCTATGATTGCAGCTTACTGTCCAGAGAGAATTTCCAAGCTGCAGTGCAGGGAGGGACAACTCTCACAGAGCCTAGAAGTCTTGCTTAGTTGAAGAAACAAAGTTCAGCATTTGGGGAGGCAGAAGGCTATTATTTTGCAGGGTAGAGTACTGGAGAGTAAAGAGCTATACACGCAGAGCTCTTGAGATCTGCAGAGACTTCCCCATTAGTTTTTAGCTGAGTATTGATCACATTCCTGTGAGAGAACTACCAGGACCAGGGAAAGGAAAGGAGAACACAGAACATCCCCTAGAGCTCACACGGGACAGGGTATAGCTCATGTTCCTATCAGTCAGTTTGGAAAGACCTCTTAACACAACAGGCACTGAACGGAGTCCACAGTAATGGAACCAGATTAACTCTAGAGTAACAGCTGGTCTGGACATCCTAACAAACTTAAAAGCACATTTTGAACAGATTAAACTATTTCCAAGTTACTTAAGTATAATCCAGGAAAAGCCCTAACCTATTTAAGGGAATACAAAAAAAAAAAAAAAGCCAGCACCCAAAACAAAGCAAAATTCACAATGTCTGGCAGCCAAAAATTACCAGGCATGTAAAGAGGTCGGAAATACCCATGACAAGGAGAAAAATCGTAGAACAGAAATGTATCTAGAAATAACACAATTGAAGAGTTAATAGACAAAGTGTTAAAACAACTATTATGTATATGTGTGTGTGTTTATGTATATCGCTGTTAAGTAGGTGTTAAAACAGCTATTATGTTCAGGAAAGTAGAAGAGAACATGAGCATGATAAGAGATATGGAAGATAGAAAAAAGACCCAAATCAAATTTCTAGACATGAAGAAAACAATGTCTGAGATGAAAAATTAACAGCATATATTAGCACTGAAGAAGAAAAGATTAGTGAAATCATTGACACTAATGGAAGTTATTCAAAACAAAAACGCAGAGAGGAAAACAAAATCATAAGTGAGCTATGAAACAACTTCAAGATTTTAAAATCAAGATAGCATACTTCCTTTTTCTCTAACTGTGACATCTTTATACATAACATTTTTAAAGTAATATTTTTCTCCCCACAGGCATTTAGATAGCAATACTGAGCCAGGACTTACATTAGGAGGCTATTTCTGTCCACAGTGTCGGGCAAAGTACTGTGAGCTTCCTGTTGAATGTAAAATCTGTGGTAAGAAACCAACTGTTTATTATTCAGTAAACTAGAATAACTTCTTATCTATACTGCTAATAAAATAATGTAAATATTAAGCTCTGCTTGTGTTTTCAGATTTGGGCACCAAGTGCCCGTACTCCATTTCTAAGAATAAACATAGCGTTCTAGAAGAGTTTCCTGATTCTCTGAAGAAAAAAAAAAAAGTTCTTTGAAGGCATTGCAGCAGATCTAGTAGACATTTTCATAGCTCTTAACTTCATAAAGTAAATACATATAAAGAGAATAAGGAATTAATATAGAATTTTATTTTATTTATAAGTAAGCAATAGGCAAAGAGAGGTCACACACTTGGTGATAGAACTGAGACACCATCTTGTAGTCTTCTTTAAGGGCCATAGATAAACTGAAGAAATAAATACCTGCAGTTCTAAAAAAAACTTGAAAATAATTTAGCCTAAGTTATGTCATGTGACATTTCAGCCATTGTTATAAGGTTTGGGCTATTGAACACGTCTCTCTACTTTATGTGTTAGGTCTTACTTTGGTTTCTGCTCCCCATTTGGCACGGTCTTACCATCATTTGTTTCCTTTGGATGCTTTTCAAGAAATTCCCAGCGAAGAACATAATGGAGAAAGGTATATAAATTTCGATAAACTTCTATCTGTTATAAGTAGTAATGTCTGAATACATTATTACATTTAAAAAGATAATTGTATTAACTTGGGCAGTATTCTAATATAGAAAATAAGATGTAGAATTGACTTGGTTATACTGAAATGACTCATTATTTAACAAATCTGGTTCTTTAGAAATCTATTAATTTCTTTATATCTACTATGTAAGAGTATACTAGTAAATCAGCTTCCCAAAAAGAAAAAAAATGGTCCTGATTTTTAGCATTTGCTGATTTCTATGATGTGGAACTAGAGGATTTATCCATAATGGCTGATAAAATAATATGAGAAATAAAAGGTCAAATGAAGAGTAAGAAGAGAAATAGTTCAAAGACATTTTCTACTATGAAAGGATAGAACTTTGCAGATTGAAAGGGACTGTCAGATGCCTGATATATTGAAGGAAAACAGACCCACACTAAAGTATACCATTGTTAAATTTCAGAATACATAACAAAGTACTAACCCTAAACATTTCTGGAAAGGGAAAATTAAGTCACATAATCTGGAATTAAAATTATTTGGTTTCTCATCAGCAACACTGGATGCTGACAGGGAGCAATTTCCTTCAAAATTTGTAGTGAAAACTATTACTAACCTAAATAATAGATCCAGCCAAGCTATCAATTAAATGTAGGTAGAATTAAGACATTTTCAGACTTAAAAGGTCTCGGAAGGAGACTTTCTGGGGAAGCTGTAGAAGAGATGCTTCAAAGGAACGGAGAAAGAGAATGAATGAAAGAATAGGGTATCTATCTAATTCAAAAGTGGCCAAAGAAAGCATTAGGGTTATGATAAGGGAAAAGCCCAGAATGACTCTTGTGTGTCAAATATGTAAACAGTCAGTCCAGTTTAAAGAAGGTCAGAATGCTCCAGGAGATATGTCACAGAGGATTTCTAAACTTCGTAGGGAAAGGTTGGGACTGAATTAATGGTAACTACGTAGAAAACTAAGCTTCTAAATAACTATAATTATTAACTAGGAAAAATGTTTTAAAGAGAAGAAAAGTTATATTACATGGCTCAACTGAATATTTATATAATCATAATAAATTAAACATTTAATATTGTTCTATCCAAAATGACTTAACTGCATAAGTTGAGAATGACATTAGTTACACTTGTACATGCTATTGATTCAGGAGAGTTGAAAGAGAAATTCTCATCTTCTGTAGTGGGAGGTTCATGGCCAACGCAAGACGTAGCACTATAAACATAGCTAACAAACTGGTAACTGTTTGAAAGTGCTCTGGGGAACTAGAAATAAAGTAGGAGAGGTGAGTAGGAGGGAACTGCTATTTTTTGGAATAAGTTTTGAGAACTTATAACTGTTAAACCATTCCTTGAAGATTAAGCCCATATGCATCCATTATTTACAAGTTAACTTCTCTCCATCTAGAATTATACCAGCCATCTTATCTTTGGGAGAGCTGAAAAAAAGTCACTCAAATCATTTTCTGTAGGGTTGGATTCCCTTGCAGAATCCCAGTTGAGAAAGTATGTTTATATTTAACGTTGATGAAAATAAAATTAGGGTTGGCTTCATAGTGTAGTAGTTAGCACATCTGCTTTGCACACAGAATATCTTGGGTTCACGCCCCTGGTGGAGTCACGGACCATACCCTGCGTACGCCAGGCCCCAGGTGCATGCCAGGAGCAAGTGGGAGGGGACACCCACCTTTAAGAGATTCAGTTCTTAAGGGGAAACAGCAACATCCATGGGTCAGAGGTGGAAGTGGGTGGAGGGATTAAAGAGTGGGAGGAAAAATTAAATTTTTTTAAAGTAAGACTTTGAGCTGACTGTGGAATTTTCTTAAATTACTGATATTCTTAACTCTGAAAAGTCATGTATAAATTTTTTTTAAATAAAATTATTTATTATTTAAAGGATTTTGTTATTGAGAATTTGCAGAGCTATTTTAATGAGTAAACTCTAAGAAATGATTTTTAAACTTTTTCAGATATTGTTATGGATGTCAGGGGGAATTGAAAGACCAACATGTAAGTTCATGTGTTTTCCAAATATTAAGTATTATACAATAAATAATTGAAGAAATAGTATTATTAGTTTTCAGTAGATTATTGAACACTGGGTTCATTTCAGGTTATTCCTTAGGTGTATAATAACAGTGAGTGGAGATAAAGTGGGAGGATAGTAGTTTAAACAGTTATTTAGTAATTCTGCTTTCTGATTTTGCTACAAAGATATTTTAGTACTTTAAACTGTCTTTAGTTTGCAAGCTACACTGCATTCAGTTTGGAAGTGTTAAAAGTTCTTTCTCTGTATTGTAACCCATTTTGAAGTTACCATTTAAGGTGGCCACAACCCAAAGATTATGCCTCCATTTTGCAAATGAGGAAATATTTAAAAATTTTTTGAAAGGGGCCAATTTGAATGTATAAACTTATAAAAAAATGCAAATAATTTTTTTATTAATGTCCATATTTAAAACTGAACTATATAAAATAGTAGTTGAAGGATTGCTTGTTTATTCTACTCAGAACATTTCATAAAACAGTTTTATGAAGTTTACGTGCCTTCTTGATGTCAGTAGTTTCATCCTCATTAGAACCACTTTTTGAAATATTTGACAGTTTTTAAGAACACATCTTTATTTCTATACTGCTTAAGATGTAATGATTTTCAAATCTGTATATGATGCCCTGGAAATTTTACCCCAGGCGCAAGTATGTATATACTAATTATTACTAATAGAATAATGAGTTTTTCTTTTTATGTGTCTTTTGTCATATTCTTTAATGGTTTAATTAAAAGGGGAATATAACTTTTGCAATTGTGAGGTCATTCCCTATAAATAACTAAATCTTTGTTACATTTTTGTGCTTCTCTTTTTGATTGAATCAGATGACCTAAGAATTCAGAACTGGCACTGATTTCAGATTCATGTTTTCCCCATATAATTACTTAAAATTAATTTTTTTTTTACTTAAAATTAATTTTTTTTTTACTTAAAAGGAATTTTTTTTTTTTTTTTTTGGAAAAAAATCTATCATCTTAGATTTGAGACTAGATAGTAATTAGAAGTAACAAAGCAGGTAGATGACTAAGAAAAAACTTATAGAGGTATAAAAGAACAGAGCAACTTGAGTGACTTCTAGCTACAGTCTGCTTACCTTTTGGAAACTACTTTTTAAATTTACTTTTCTTCTCTTCACTGCAGGTCTATGTTTGCCCTGTGTGCCAAAATGTTTTCTGTGTGGACTGTGATGTTTTTGTTCATGACTCTCTCCACTGTTGTCCTGGCTGTATTCATAATATTCCAACTCCTTCAGGTATTTGATTCCAGCATATAATACACATTGTATGTGTTAAAAAAGTTGCAACTATAAATAAAATGATTTTTTTAGAAGAAGCTTCAGTTAAAACATGAGAAACGGTTCAAAAGGAACATCTGATTGAAGAACTTTTTGCTAAGAAAATGTAGTATTTTATTGAATTTTAATCTGTGTCCTGTCACAGAAATACCTGGAATTCAGTAGTCCTTCTGTCAATTAATTTTGTTTTCTGTTATTTTGTATTATAATGTTTTCAGAGTTGTAATGCATTATTGTATTTAAGTTACTTATAATAATTAAATTAATGTGATTTCATTTTTTTAATAATTAAATACAGAATTTCGGTGATTTATTTTTATTCATTTTTAGTATAAAAATAAAATTAAGTATAAATTCAGTGTAGGATAAAAATTAATAATTATGAAATTGATACATGTGAAATCGTATGCTGCTATACCCACCCAAGGGATCTTTTTTGGCTTGACTAAATATTCAGAATATAATTATTAAATTAACACACCTGAAATTATTTGTGGCTAAGACTGACAGAGGTCTTTTTATGCTTAAACATTCAAACTCTCGAGATTACCATGGCTATACATGGCACCAACTTACTAAAAAGGATATTATTAAACAGGAAGAACAGGCTGCCAGTAGAGCAACATCAGGCAATTAGCAGTGGAAATCCTTGTAGCAGTTCAGCCAGCACATTTTAAGTACATGACAATGAAATCCCCCATAGACCTCACTAAGCCAAGATTTCATAACAATTCCAGGTCACCCCGTAAGGGACATGTCAGAGTCATCACACTCAGGAAAGCCTGAAGCATGAGGTTCCCCTCAGATTATTTATAGTACATTCAATTCAGATACAATTTAGTAATCAGGAGTCATTTTTACCATAAGCAAAGTTGCCTAAAAATATAATTGACATTCCTTTTTATCAGTTACCATGATAACAGAGCTAGAAAACTTAACTGAAGGTGAGATTTATGTGGAGCTTTAAAACTTCCTCTAATTGGTAAGTATTTTATTTAATGGAGTATATCTTAATACTACCATTTTGGTTGGTTGATGTTTGAGGCTGGTTTACCTTATACTTCATGCCGAAGAAAGCTGTGGTATTCATCCATGTTACCTTCACTTAGGTTCATACCCAGGGACTATTTAACTTAATCCTCTTCAACTTTTCCACTCTAGGTCATCAGAAAAACTTATGTGAGAAAGGATGATTCGGTCTATTTCAGGTCTATTTAAATGCAGATATACCATTATAGGCATAACTCTTTTTAGGAGATACCCTGTTGAGTGTGAATCAGGTTTCCATAGCAATGGTATGTTTTTTTTAAATGTATAAACTAGTCACTTTAGATTGAGTTTCACTATGATTTCATGATTTTATAAATAACAATCCTTAGAGAAGTACATTATCAGAACAATTTAATCCCAATCTGGAGAGAGTCTATTCAGTAAATCTTGGATGGAGCCCAGGAATATGCACACACACCCAGAACATAATGTGACCAAAGTCACAGATCTTTCTCCCAGGAGTCATATTCTTTGAACCTAGACCCAAATGGTTCTTTATGTGGAAACAGATTTCAGCTCTAGGTAACAAGGTAATTGCTGTCTTCTTCCTTCTCTGTCAACAGAGATATCAGTGGCTTATAGGAGATACCTTTAACATGATCGGAGTATTCTGTCTCCCCTTACCTGACTTAGAAAAAAGGCCATGAGTGGTCACCTCTTGAAAGGTCACTAGAAATACATTAGAGATACACCCTCACTACTATATAAACAGAGAATATTTAGTGCATTATTTTGCCTGCATACTTGATAAGGTTAAGGATATGTCAGTTACGCTTAAGGAGGAAATTTTTTTTCACAATTATAAAGAAAGTCCTGTCTTGTTTAAAGTTGTTTGTTTGTTTGTTTGTTTAAATGCCTACAGCACCTAGTATTCATAGGTAGTCTCCAATCCAAGTACTAACCAGGCCCAACCCTACTTAGCTTCTGAGATCAGATGAAATCGGGCACATTCAGGGTGGCATGGCTGTAGACCTGTCTTGTTTAAGATTACAGAAATAGAAATAGTAATCTAAAACTATTAATTCTGGCCTTTAATTTCCCTCATGAGAAATTATACTACAGTAGTATACTACAATAGTGAAGGAAACAGTTTAACCTAGAGATCTTTTTGAATAGTATATCTTTTCTGAGTTCTGTTTGATTAAACTTCTTAACATTTCATTATAAAACTAGATTTACTTTAAATACTTTTAAGTACACATATTTTACTTCAAGCTCTTTTTTATGTGGACTGACAATCTTTATCTTCTCCATTTATATTTAATATTCTTAATGATATATTGGGTTTAAATCTATCATCTCACTTTATGCTGTTTGTTTCAACTATTCCATCTTTATTTTTCTCTTCTTGTTTGCCTTTTTTTGGATTGTTTTCCATCATTCTATGTTTTTCCTCACCTAGTTGGAAAATTATATACTCTTATTTTTATTATTTTAATGATTACCCTAGAAATTATAATACACTTTCTTAACTTGGGTCCTCTAAAAGTAGAACCTGAGACAAAGATGAAAGTTTTGTTCCTTTACTTGGGAGGTACAGATCCAGGGGAATGACAGTGGGGAAGAAAAAGGAAATGAAGGCAAGGAAAAAATTGACGCAGTGTGTTACCACAGTGGCCAGGTTTAGTGACAGGCTGTGAAGATTCATAGGCGTCTCCCAGCAATTTTGTTCACTTTGAGTGTGGGACTTCTGAAAGTTTATAAGGAGAAACTGCCCCTCTGAGTAGTTCATTGAAGGAAGAAAGGTAAGAGTAATATAGTTTCTTCTTCCATCTCACATTCCCATTGGTTAAGGTTTGCTACACAGGGCTGTGTCATCTGGTACTTTGGCAACTCTCAGGAAGCCAGAACTTGTGCTCAGTGGTGTGGTGTTGCAGCCAGCTCTGCAAGGTGGCGGGGCACCTCAGATCAGGTAGGCTTGGCTTGCTTCAATTTGGACTTCAGCCAGCTCAGGAAGCTGGGCAATGGCAGCAGGAGCGTAGAACAGGAGGCAAGCAACACCTTGGAAAAAAGAGAGCAGTCAAGAGAATCTGAGGAGGCATTAGGAGTTTGTGTCCAATACTTCCATAACATCAAAATCTAAAGTTAATATCTACCTTTACCCTTCCACAGATAATACATTTAACCTCATTTACCCCCTTTCTCATTTATATATTATTATTGTTGTATATTTGTTTTTTTTGTTTCACAAGACATTAATACTTGTTTTGTCAATGTTTATTAAGACTTAATAGCATTTGCCACTTTTTTGACTCTTCATTTCTTCTTACATCGCAGATCTATTTTAGATTGTCACCTGAAGTCCATCCTTTAGAATACATTAGTATTCAAGGTATATAGTATGCTCCCTATTATGTGAGGAAGAAGGAAGAATGACTATATTTTTGTATTAGAGAAAAGATACTGGAAAACAACAGGAAATCAATGAAACCGAAAGTTGGTTCAACAAAATCGACAAATCTTTAGCTAGATTGACCAACAGGAAAAAAAAAAGAAAACTCAAATTGCTAAGATCAGGAATGAAAGAACAGACATGGCTGTGGACTTTATAAAGATAAAGATTGTAAGGGAACACTATGGACAACTAGGGGAGATGAGTGAATGTCAATGGGTGTAATGAACATGTTCTAAAATTGATTGTGGTGACGATCATTCAACTCTGTGAACTTACTAGAAACCATTGGAAGTTGTGGTGAAGCAAATAATGTAGCTAACGTTAGCTGTTAGTGTGGGCCTGATTAATAACATAAAAGCAATCATGTTCACCAGATAAGGTAAGTATGGAGCTGGAGTTTGGAGAGGAACTGTAATAAAATTTCTTTTTCATTTATTTGGGTCAGTTCAAACAATGCATTTTCTATGTGGCAGTATGTGCAGTGTTTGTATTTTGTTGTGACCTACATGTGGCAATATGCACTGTTTCTATTTTGGTGTGACCTCTTTTGCCCTTGAGAATAACTATCTATACAAGGTGAAGATGGCAGTACTACTTGGAGGCTTAGTACATGCAGACTCAGGGAAAGGCCTCCATAATCTACCTCCATAAACTTAGGACAGGGAAAGATGGAAGAAAGAGTCTGGCCACTCCAGTATGATAATTAGTAGTTTGTAAGAGAACTACATACAAGGAATGTCTTGGGCCACTACAAGATGAAATGGACTTGTACTGCTTGGAAGACACCCAAGATTTATATAGAACAAGGCGGGATAGTTACCAGTGCTGGAATATGACTAGTCCTGGGTACAGGTTTACATGTTTGACCAGATCAGGACAATACCTGTCCCAGAAACCAGCACATTGTGGGAGGCAGGGAAGGACTGCTGGTTTATGTCAGAAAGAGCATTGGTTATGATCAGTCTCCAGGTGGGGTTAGTGGGAAGCAATTTCCCCCTTCTGGCCTAGTGCCAGCTCATGGGTCATGCAGCCATTCTGTTTTGGAATAGTCTCTCCTCCACAAGGCTAAAGGAAAGTGTTTAGATTCAAAGCATGTAAGTCCTGTATTTTAGAACCAACTGAGACCCACTATATGCCTGAATACCTGTCATAATCAAAACACATGTCACAAAAGTGAGAGGAAGCAGGACTTCTGCTTAGAATGGCAGGAAAGAAGAACCGTAATCATTTTGTAAGAGTTTGCAGTACTTTTTAACTTCCTTATGTCTGTGGTCAAATAGATTCGTTCAGCTGTTTGTATCTCTGTAAGGAATGGCAAATTCATAACATGAAATTGATGCAGGACAGGGCAAATTTCCCCAAGGGTGGGGGAGACCGAGTTCTGTACCATGAGAAGAGTCCTTTGGTTTGCAGCGAGTGTAGAAAGAATTCAATACACATGCCAACGTTAGTGTCAAAAGGAAAGTTTATTAGAAAAGAGAGAACACTCCACAGAGTATGGTCTCTCTCAGAGGCAGAGAGTGAGAGAAGGACAGTGAGAGAGATAGTGTAAAAGGCACTGAGAAGGACCCTGAGTGTTCAGGGAATCACTTTGTGGTTCTTCAGTTCCCATCTCCTTTGATATGGACATACAGTGAGGAATGGGAAAGTATGTAGCTTTAAAAGGTAAGAATGTGTAGAATGAAAGGCCTCCTGGCTGTTCCAAGCCTTTAATCCATAGGTCCCCCTTGATTTTAGCCATAAGGAATGACTGCTGGATCCTCTGCTGTGGAGAATGGATTGTTGGCAATCTCAGCAAAAATCTTCCTTTGTTCAGAAGGTGTCCTCCTGGCCTGGCTGCAGGGTTGATCAGCATATTGCAGTCTCTGATTATGGCTTTATTAACATTTTAATTCTATTGCCTCCTCCCTACATTAAACTGATTTCATGAATGGTGACAAAGAAGGGTACAGCCAGGCTTCAGGAAGTGGGGTGGTAGAATTGCAAGGCCTTTAATTGGAGGCAGAGTTTAGGCGAAAGGGCAAGAAGTTTTGGTCTATGGGGCCTAGAGTAAGGAAGAAGTGGCATAGGAGGTTGTCATGCTTCTGGGAAGCAGGTTTGAGAGTGTCCTTATACCCCTCTAGGGTCCTGTTCTTTAAAAATAGAAGATTCATTATTCTCTTTCTATGTTCCCTAATTCTGTTCTGGGGAAACCTATTAAAAGATGGACTGGGGGGCTCTGATGGGGTCCTTATGGGATTTAAATTTTTGATTTCACCTGACTAAATTGCTATTTGTGTCACATGTCAGGCCAGGACCCTGGAAATAATACACAATTTTTCATTTATAAGCTCAAAAAACCTTGTACATCTGCTATCTAACAGGATCCTAAGCAGTAGAATATGAACACCAAAAAGGACACAAGCCTTAAACTCATGGATCTGTGAACTTACCAGCCTAGAAGGCAGACCTAGAAAGAAGGCAGTGTGAAAATGGGAATACTATGCCAAATGCTATGGAAATGCAGAAGAGAAGCTATAAAATGTGCTCGGATGCAAACTCAAATGCCTAAGGGGCCAGGCAGATAGATAATGCAAGTAAGTGGAAGCGTAGTTACTGCAAAGTGGTGGCATCTGGAAAGTACGAGTTCCTCCTAAAAGAGGCAGCCTCTGGATTCTGGGCTCATGGATAGGAGAGAGATGTAGTTTTCACTGTGCTTTCTTTTGTACCTTTGAATTTTATACATGTGCCTTTGTTACCTTGTAAAAAAAATATTAAATTTTTAAAAATTACATTTATTAGGAGTGACACTGGCCCATAAGATTATGTAATTTTCAAATGTACAGTTCAGTAATGAAATGCATCATCTGTATATTGCATTGTGTGTTCACCACCCAGAATGAAGTATTTGTCACTGTGCATTTGACCTCCTTTTTACCCTCTTCTGCCTCATCCCACCCATCTTCCTCTGGTAACCACCATACTGTTGTCTGTGTCTATGAGTTTTTTGTTTGTTTTTTTGCTTTCTGTTTTATAGCCCACGTGTGATTGAAATCATATGGTTCTTGTTTGTCTCTGACTTATTTCACTTTGCATGATATTCTCAAGATCATCCATGTTGTCAGAAATGGTAGTATTTAATCTTTTCTTTGGCTGAGTAGTGTGTACATGTATATCACATCTTTATCCAGTCATTCATTGAAGGACACAGGTTTTTTCCACATCTTGGTCACTGTGAATAATGCAGCAGTGAACATAGGGGTATGTATATCTTTACGAATAAATGTTTTTTTTAAAAAGGGATTTTTAAAGAAGGTAACCATTTCTCAGGTCCCACCATTTTTTCTGTTCTGAGAATGTAGATTCCCTGGTGTCATATGTTTTGATATTTAAAGAGAATATGAAAAACTGGATTTTAAAGTAAGTTCTTCTAAGTTATAAATGTCTGCTTCTAATGTTTCAGAATCACAAAGTCTAAATAAAACTTATCTGCAGGTTACCAGTTTACAAACTGGCCTGGCCTATCCCTCCACTATTCCTTATCAACAGGGCAGATAATCTTGTAATATTCAGGTGTCAGGTTTTGCTGGGACATATCCCACCTAGGAGGTCATTCAGTTCAGATTTTGGGTATTAACAATTGATTCTTTGGAGGAAGAGAGATCTTTTAAGGATCTCTATAGTTAATGAATGATTCTAAGGGTGATGACTGGACTTGTAGCATCAGCATCATCTGGGAACAAGTTAGAAATGCAGACTCATTGGCCCTATCATATACCAATTGAATCAGAAACTCTGGGGGTGGGCCTGGCAATGGTATAACAAATTCTCCAGGTGATTATGATAGGTGCTAAACTGTGAGAACCCCTGCCTCTAATCTTATTATAGAGATAACATAGGTAACTTAAAAATAGGTCCTGATAATAGAATTATACTGAACTTAAAAAGAAAAACCTAACAAGGGTAACTTTACAGTAAACATGTCCCAAACATGGAATTGCTTTTCATTCTTTAGATTGTCTTTGAACATTAACGGATTTGTATATGTACTTTTTAAAATCAAATTTATTTAGTTGTAATTAACATACAATAAAATGTTCCCATTTTAAGTGGGATGTTTGATGCCTTTTAGCAAATGTATATACATGTTTTCTTCTCACCAATCTGGCCCCTTTGTGCTCATTACTCCCCAGGACTTCAAGCACTGGGTACCACTAATCTGTTTTCTGTCATTGTAGATTAGATTTGCCTGTTATTCACTTTCTTACAGATTGAATCATACAGTACACATGGCTGCTTTTGCCTAGCATAAAGTTTTGGGGATTCGTCCATGCTGTGTGTATCAATAGTTTGTTCCTTCATACTGCCTACTAGTATTCCGTCACGTGGATACTTTATCATTTGTTTATGCTCAATGGATACTGAGGTGGTTTCTGGCTTTTTGGTTGTTTTAAATAGAACTACTGTGAACTTTCCTTTATAAGTCTTTGTGTGTTCATATGTTTTCATTTTTCCTTCAGTAAATATGTAGGAATGGAATTAGTTGAATGGCAAGTGTATAATTAACTTACATGACAGTTCATGTTTTTTTCCAAGGAATTGCACCATTTTACACTCCCACACCCTTAACCAAAAGCTGGTATTCTATAATCCAAATGTAATTCTCAGAATATTTTTGCAACCTAGAGTAGGCAATGATTTCTTAGGACACAAAAAGCATCTATCATAAACGAAAAAATTAAAATCAAACTACATCAAAATTTAAAATATTTGCCTTGAAAGACACTATTAAGAAAACAAAAAGATAATTCACAAGCTAAGAGAATATGTTTGTAATGCAAACATCTAAGGACTGGTATCCAAAATATATAAAGAATTTTTGCAATTCAATAATAATAAGGTAAACAATCCAGTTTTTAAATGGGCAAAAGATTTGATCATTTTGCCAAAGAAGATATATGACTGTAACGCAGGAGCTCCAGGCTTGGAACTTGCACCTGGGTTTTGGATATTCCAAAAAAACCACCAGAAGGACATGCTGTTTATTACTCATGAGGCAGGGGAGCTCTGATGGCAACTGGTCGTCGGAGCTGCAAGAAAAAGTTGCTGATGACCAAGAACGAGCAACGTTTTATACACACAGGCAAAGGGAAAGGTTATCTCATGGGAGCAGCCACCTGTGCTGCTTGGTTACAGGAGCTGGTTACAGGAGCAGGTAAGTCCATGGGAGCAGCAGAAAGCATCCTTGGGAGCAGGAACTGCCAAGAGCCCTTTCTGTATTGCCTTCCTTATGACTTCTGACCAAACAGCTATCTTGTCTTCTGAGTACATGGAGAGGCTATGTTCTGAATTAACCCCACAATATCCAGCAAAACGTTAAATTAAAACCATGGTGAGATAATGTACATATTCCCTAGAATGGCTAAACTTAAATACTACTCTCTGTATGTGCTTTTGGCTGAAACAAGTCATTAAAAAGAGTATTACTTTAAAACTCAAAACATGGAATCCTCTTCAGATTGGGTAGTGGACATTTGTGAGTGTATGTTTGCATTTTTGTTTTCGGCTACCCAGTTTTTTAATTGCTTTCCTTTGAGAATTGTTTCCCTTTCCTGCCATATAGAGGTGGTATTTGGATGCTTTTTTAATTAAGGCTATGCAGAAGTTTTCAGTGTCACTAGGAGTCAAAAGGGAGTTCTTTCAACTGATAAAAAGTCTCCACTAGAAATCTACAACACCATATTTAGTGGTCAAAATTTCTGCCAAAGTCAAGAATAAATAGGATATCAATTATTCCTGTTATTAAGCAACATTATATTAAAGAGTATAATCAATGCAACAAGACAAGACAGTAAAAGACAAAACAATATTCAGAAAATACAAATATCTACTTAGAAAATCCAACAGGATTTATAATCATACATTAAAAATAGACCAGCATGAGTCCTATACATCTCAATATTTAGAAAAACAATAGTAAAAAAAAAATGCAAATTATAAGGGCAAGAAAATCGACAAGGTGTTACAATAAATGCAATATGTGTTGGACCAAGATGCACACACTATTGGTAAAAAGTAAGGTTTATTGGCAGATAGAGGGTCAGCAGTGTGGGGAGGTTCCCCCGACCTCTGGACTTGCTGTAAAAAGAATTGTGGCTCTAGGAGCAGCTGGATACACCATGGAAACTGCTTCAAAAGAACACTGTCTGTAACATTATACATGTTCACACAAAATTTAGGAGGGGCCAGTGAATAGCTGGTCAATTATTTAACAATGATTGCTTCTTGGCTGGGTAAACGGAACAGCAGCAGTTCGTTCAACTATGCTTTCTGGGATACCTGGGTTTGGTTTTCCTTAAAATCTAGCATTTTGGCAGCATAACAGTGGTTAAAAGTGCAGACTCTAGCAGGACTCTGGTTAATCTGAACCCCTAAAAGCATGAGTTTCTGCATCTGTGAAGTAGAAATAATATCTCCTTTGTATAGACTGTTAAGGGGATTAAATGGACATATCTGACGTGCCTGGCAA
The DNA here is from genome assembly GCA_030015415.1 of Cynopterus sphinx. Classification (NCBI taxonomy): domain Eukaryota; kingdom Metazoa; phylum Chordata; class Mammalia; order Chiroptera; family Pteropodidae; genus Cynopterus; species Cynopterus sphinx. The sequence continues at coordinate 38,318,352 of CM057379.1, forward strand.
TTAGTCATCTAAATGAGTTTTAGTTCTTATTGTTAATAATTACACGATATTATTGAAATGATTTTTAAAAGTATAAACCCAGAAAAAATAAGAAAGCAAGAGGACATCATCAGCACATAGAATATTTCTGAAAAAAATTTTTTCAGAAATGTACCCACCACTCACACTTTCACCCCTGAGCTATGGATGTTGCCATCTCCCTTTTTTTTTTTTAAGAATTGGTTCTCTAAAGGCAGGGTGGAGGCGGGGCAGGGCATCTCCCCATCCATGCATTTGCAACGCACATGGGGGCCTGGGCTGTGGCTCCACCTGGGGTGTGGATCCAAAATCTTCTGCATGTAAGGCAGACGTGCTAACCACTACACTATGGAGCCACTACCACCCCAACTTTTGAAATTTTTAACCATAATTTTGACCAATCAGCCTTTAAATTGCCTAATTCTTAAACATAAATTGAAAACCAGGGATCAGTATTCATTTGAAGAAAGCTGATAATGTGAAAACAAAAAAGTAAATGACAATAGCCTTTGAATAAACAGATAATTCAGAAGACAGATGAACAAAACATTAGTATTGATAAAATTAATCAGAACTCACAAAAATAGAAGCCATCACAGTGGCCCGGCCCAAGTCACAAATCAACCTGTCAACCTGCACGTACAGAAACAAATGGCATAGTAGTATTCAATGAAGCAGGCCAAAAGAAGCCTCAGCATAACCTGTTGGAGACTATTTACCCTGCATAGAACCCTGGAGCAGCTGGGGACTTGGAACACCAGGTGAGAAGGAGGGCAGGGATGATGGATGGAAATAGCTGAAAACTGGGTGGGACTAATTTAAAATCGGTGCATGAAACAGCTGGCTCCTTCTACCCCACAATCAGATTATTTGATAGACAGGTGTTAAATCCAAGGCAAAAACTTAGGTGATTCTTCTCTTTAAACATAAATTTAAATAAACTGTTTCAGCTGACTTGAAGGAGCCAGTGTGGGTACTGGCATCCCAAAACAGAATCTTTCAAGAACGGGTCATTTTATGCTGGAACATCACGGAACAAGGTGAGCTTTCAGCTGCTAGCTTTGTCTTTACAGGTAACTTGAAATCATTTTCTGAGATGTTCCTCTGGCATTTAGGGCTTCTCCAGGGTAAATCTTGGCTCTCCAGTCTGGTCTCTAAAGTAAATGGTTTAGGCTCGTGTGGCTTTTAATTAGATTTTTAACCATAATTTTGATCAATCAGCTTTTGAATTGCCTAACATAAATCGAAAACTAGAGGTCAGTATTCATTTGAGGAAAGCTGATAATGTGGGGGGAAAAAATGACAATAGCCTTTGAAGAAACAGATAATTCAGGAGACAGGTGAACCAAGCATTAGCATTGATTAAGTTGATTTATCTATCGGGACCCACAAAATGGAGGCCACCACAGTGACCTGGCCCAAGTCACAAAACGAAGTAACCTATCATGGAAACACCACACCAATCACAATTCTCCAGCTCAGCTTTAGCTAGTTTACCTTCCTCTAGATAATAGGACTGTGGCCTCATAAGGAAATCCCCTCCTCTTAGCCAATCGTGCCATTTACACGATGTCTCTTCTCTATGTAACTTGCTCTTGCCCCGAGTCGCTGGGAGACAGTGCTTGAGAGGCTCTGTGTTTTCCTGGTCCATGGACTGTTTTTCCTTGAGTCAAGAACATCAGACTCATTATTAAATTATTTTAAGTTTGTCATTTGACAATATTGCAGATATTCAGAAAGATTGCATTGGTTAAAAAAAAATAGATGTCATGAAATTAAGGATCAGAGAACAAGAGAGCTGTGGGAAATTCAAAGTGTATTCACTGAAATTAAGAGTTATTATTGTAGAGTTGGAAGGTAAAGAGAGGAAATCTCCCCCAAAATAGAGCAAAAGCACTAAAGAATATATGAGGGAGGAAAAAAAGATAAGAATTTAGGTGGTCAACTAAATCCTCATCTAAATAATGGGAATACCAGAAAGAGTAAAATAAGAATAGTAGACAGTAGGAAATTATCAAAGAAATTATAGAAGATAATTTCCCCGGGCTGATGGGACAACCATGTGTTCAGACTGAGTGCACAGTACAATGAATGTAGAAAGACCCACACGTAGACACATTTTGAAGTTTTATGACCCCAAGGATAAAAGAGAAAATCCTCAAAGATAATCAGAAAGATAGACACTGTCACCATCAAAGACAAAACTTATACTAGCTCCCTAACCATTAAGCAATCTTAACTGTTTAGGATAAAATCCTTCCTGTTGTGGGACTTGGTAGGTTTCGTTGTTCCTCTTAGGTCCTGACTAAGCTCTCTCGACTCAATACCCTAGAGTATTTACTGGTCGTTTCTCAGAGAACTGAAACTTGTTTTGAGTTTCAGCTCCTCAAATATTTCCTCAATGCTTCCTACTAAAGGACAAACTCATTTGTACTTGAGCCACACATTCTTCCCCGGGGCATTTTTCTTCCACTTGACTGGGACTCTGGACAACCTCTAGGTAAGTAAATTACCTTTTCTTCTGGCAAAGGTGCTTTCTTCCACACCTAACTTATGGCCCTCGTATTTCTTTTATTCTTGTTTCTCTCTTTGGAAGCAAGAAGACAAGCACTGGAGCCACGCAGACTTAGCTCCAAGACACTGTTGCTCTGGCCCATTGGCACTCTGAGCACTTGTAGTCAAAGGACATGAAATCTGGAAAGGGCCTTGGAGATCTTCTCTCTGGCCCAGACACAGCCTTGGAATTAGCAGAATTGATCACTGACTGAACCATCAGAATTATCCCAGCTGGCTTTTTTGCAACCCTGTGCTTATTTATCTCCAAGGAGGCCTGGAGCCGTGGTGCTCTCAGCCAAACTTGAATGGAATGCACGAACTAACTGGTGATTAATGTACTCCTGTGCTAGGGTCTGAGACAGACCAGGGAACAGCCTGTACCAGCTTGTTTCTGATGTAGAGAAATGAGTCGTGTATCCTAGTTTGGGCCACATTGACCAGAGGGGTAAAAAAGACCCCTTCTCAGAAGAGATTGCAGTTTCCCCAAGACTAAGATATCTTGCACCTATTTAGATGGTTAATTATCTAAAATGCAGCACAGCCTGTACAACTGAGAAAGGCCCCCAGGAAACGGGCCTGGGATCAGAGACCTCTTTGATGTTTGCCTGATTATTTTTAATTTTGTTTTTTTATACTTTACCCTTATTGAAGTCTTATGTAAGTATACTACGGAGAGTCCTGTAGGTTTTTTTAATTATCCAACCTTGTGTAATTGCTGAAGATAGCACAGAGAAAGAGGTCACTGAAAGTTTTCGGCTTTATAATTTAAATGATGGCTAAGGCTTTGGGAGAAAGAAAGGTGAAAAATGGAAGAAAGACATAGAACCAGGCTGGCTGCTGAGGACTCCCTGGTTTCAATTTACTCAAGTACTACAGTAATTGATGGGAGGAAAAGCACAGCAATGGAATTAGACGGCAGTCAGTCCAGAGCCAAAGTACATCGCTAAGTAGATTAAAACAGAAATTCAGATAAAGGGGAAGTCGGCCTTGGCTGGTTTTGGCTGCTTCGGCAAAAATGAAAGTAAGAAGGAGTGCTAGGCTGCCAAGACCACCAAACGTTGGCTCGTTTCCTCTGTGAAGGCAAAGAACGAGGCCAAAGGTGAGGTGGGTAGATATTTCTTTTGGTCAGAATGAGACACTCGTCTGATATATAATAACCACTGAAGAGGCTCTACAGGGAGAGGGCCTCAAGAAAACTGAAGCAAAGAAGCTACTCAAAGAGCTAAGTAACCCTGCGGACTGATATAGGAGCTCCCTGAGGAAACTCTGCTGAAATGGATTTAATGCATTATTGACAAAGGAGCTCTTTTCCTTGCAGTAGGTACTACCAAATGAGGGACATGCTTGGTCTTAATCAAGATCTTGTATTAGCTACAACTTTTGCAGAAATGGGGGTAGATGGGCAAATTGCAGATGAGCTGAGCTAGATAAAGGCAGGGACACGGAAAACACACCTTGTAAAGCGGAACCATGCGACTCACCTGTGGGCATTAAATGGAATATTTCTGAGGTTCTTGGAATGTTGAGGGTACAAGCAAGTATCTTTGGACTTGTTATGTGACGATACTGAGGTATTCCTTATTTTACATCTTTGATTGAAGTGATGAGTGATGCTGTGATAAGAGGGCCTCCAACTGCTTGGACTCCACGTGACCTTACTGGTGGGAGGGCAGGATGACGTGAGAGACCTACTAGCATATTTGCTTTCAACTGGGCTGAGTGATGAACAAAGATCAGTATTATTCAGAAGAAAGGAAACAGTAAGAATAAAAGGGTTGAGAAAAATTTCAAGGCCAATAAAACAAGAGGAAGTGTTCACTAACCTACTCTTCTTTCCCTTTTCAGAAAATGGCCACACAGGGGAGGGCCACTGGAGAGAAGATTTCCCAGTCTGATTATACTTCACTCCTGGAGCTGTCTAACTATCTAGGCCTAGATGCAGTTCAATTTCAAAAGAAAATAGAAGAAGAGGAACAGGAGGAACGAGAAAAAATGCAGAAAGGCTTTAATTCAGAAATGCGCAGTGAAGCAAAAAGGTTAAAGACTTTTGTGACCTACAAGCCCTACAGCTCATGGACACCACAGGAGATGGCAGCGGCTGGGTTTTATTTCACTGGTGTACAATCTGGGATTCAGTGCTTCTGCTGTAGCTTAATACTGTTTGGTACCAGCCTCCAGAGACTCCCCATAGAAGACCACAAAAGGTTTCATCCAGATTGCGAGTTCCTTTTAGGCAAAGATGTTGGTAACATTGCTAAGTACGATATAAGAGTTAAGAATCCAGAGAAAAAGCTGAGAGGAGACAAAGCGAGGTATCAAGAAGATGAGGCCAGACTTGAATCCTTCGAGGACTGGCCATTTTATGTCCACAGGGTATCCCCACGGGAGCTCTCGGCGGCTGGCTTTGTCTTTACAGGTAATTTGAAATCATTTCCTGAAGTGTTTCTCTGGAGGTTTAAGTTTAGGTTCCATAGTTCAGTTGCAGTATTTTGTGAATCTTTCCTCACTTATTAAATGTGTTTCAGTAGCTATAAGACATATTTATTAAACTTCAACATCAGTAATTTTACTTTAGCTTTATTTTGTTTCATGCAGTGTGTTAATTTACCAAATATATGTAAAATATGCAGTTATTTTTCCTTAAATTTGACCATAGACAATACTGACTGCATTCTTAAGGTCCTGAAAATAAATTGAGGTCAGCATGTCCCAAGTCTCATCCTCCTTTCTTTTGCTGCTCTTATATGATCTTCTTTGATTCTTTTAATTGCTGCAATATTGAAGGGTTTTTGTTGTTGTTGTTGTTGTTGGTTGGTTGGTTGGTTGGTTGGTTTTAATCTTAGTGCTAACTCTAATGTTAAAGCAAACTGCATTTCAGAAAATTGCACTTCGAATTGTCCTAGCCATGCCATAAATGCTATGACAGAAGTGAACGAGAATTGTAATAACTATAACCGCTATCATTTACGACATACTTACTTGATGCTAGACACAGATTAAGCACTAATTCTGATCCAACAAACTTGCTCCCCCCCCCTTCACAGTTGAGTTCATTGAGGCTCGAAGAGTTTAAAGCACCCGTCTTAGTTTGCGTATGAATTTCACGGTGAAGCTACAGCTTCGGTTTTCTAACTGGGCTTTACCTCCTGAGTGCTGAGGTATCTTTACTGCCCCACTGCTTCAACTCTGAGAGCTCAAAGAGCAAAACCCCAGCTCTGGGAACACTTTACAGGCGTATCAAGTTAAATAGCTTAGAGTTCTATAAGTCAAGTACGGCCATGACTGAAGGGTAGTGTCCCAGGCTTAGAAAACGGTCATTGAAGGCAGTGGGGCTGTGGATGGAGATTCAGCCAGAGGAGAGTGTGAGTGGCAGACATGTTGCCGCCCATCTTCCTCATGCACAGAGCTGTCTGCTCACAGACACACGTCTTCTGGATTGCCCCTTAGTGCCATTCCTGGATAATCAAATGTTTTCCTTCATATGTAGGCAAACAGGACACTGTGCAGTGTTTTGTCTGTGGTGGATGTTTAGGAAATTGGGAACAAGGGGATGATCCTTGGAAGGAACATGCCAAATGGTTCCCCAAGTAAGTAAATCTCTCTCTCTCTCTCTCTCTCTCTCTCTCTCTCTCTCTCTCTCTCTTTCTCTCTTTTTTTTAAGACAAAACAAAACTAAAGACAAGAGTCACCTTCCTGGAATAGCACTTTCAGTTTTGATTTTTTTTCCTACTCAAAACCACACATTCCAGAATTAAGCATTTATTCAAGCAAGAAAGGGCTGATTACATTGTGACAATTTTTGAATTATATAATTTTAAAATAATTTAAATGTTGTCTTATTATCCCAAATACTAGGATATGTTTTGCCAAGTAGAAGTTTCAGGCTCTGCCTTAATAAATAAGAATAATTTGCATAGGGAGGATATAAAATGGTGTATAAAAGAAGTTGGAAAGTAAAACAATGTTTAAGATGTTATTACAAATGGTTTTATGTACTGTTGATTATATACCAAGTGAAAATGTTTTATATCAAAAACTCTGTTTTGATTGTTGCGATGATCTTTAGTTTCCTGCTTAAAAAATGAAGTATATTTTAATTATTTTTTAATGCTATATTTACTAGTGTTTTATATAACTTTGTACCTTTCAAGTACAGATGCATTTCCTTAACAATTTTTTAAACATCCATTATGGAAAATTTCATACAAAGATAGAATAGTATAATAAACACGTATCAACACATGGCCAAATCATATCCACCTCTCACTCACCTTTTCCCAGGAAATAATAATAATAACCAGATTATATTAAAGTCCATCCCAGACATCACATAATGTCATTTGGTGATATTTTAGTATATAACTCTAAAGTGTAAGAATATCTTCAAGAAACATAACCCTGATATCATTCTCTCTCCTGAAAAGGATTAACAGTAATTCCTCAACACATATCATCAAATATTTGAGTCAGTGTTCAAATGTCCACATCTTCCCACCTCCCTTTCAAATGGTTAATTTGAATCAGTAACCACATATTACATTTAGCTGATATGTCTCAAGATTTTTAATTTATACCTTTCCTCCTTCCCCATCTTTTTCTTCGCATTTATTCATTAAAGAAGCCACGTGATCTGTATAGTTCCCTACACTGTAGCTTAGGCTGAATGTGTTTCTGTTGTGATAACATGTTTCTCTACTTCCTCTATTTCCTCTAACCCAATACTTGGATCTAGTGGTGTGATCAGGTTTATTTGTAATACACTTACTACACTTACTACATGCAAAGTTGTTGGTTGAATCATAGGTCAACCACAAAACAATCGGGCAGTTATTTGTAAGTTATCTTGCACAGAGACAGCCATGTCCACAATGGAAATGGAAGGATGTCTATGATATGTTAAGTGAAAAAAGAAATATTCAAAATAATGTGTTACTGCAAGTCCTTAAAAAGTGTGTAAAACCATACAACCTATATATGGACTTGTTTAAAAATGTATAGAAAAAGTTATGAAAAGACATAAACTAAACAATAGATACATTTGGATTTGGATTTGTCAGGAGATAAGGTGGAAAGGTATTTTATTTTGTTCACTTCTATTTGTTTAAATTTTGGGGAACAAACGTAGTAAAAAAGAAAAAGTGAGGGTGGTGGGAGGGAAGAAGGGAACAAAGAAGGAGAGGAGAAAGAGGTAGAGAGATATAGAGATAGGGAGGAGGGAGGGAGAGAAAGCTTTTTTTGACAAGCAGATGAGATAGTTATAGGGATGCATGAAGCCAGATTGTTAAATATTTTGAATGTCACTCTGGCTCCTTGACCAATCAGAACAGACCAACCAATCATTCTTGGTATTGACATGTACCTTATGGGTATGTATCAGTGTCATCTCTGGCTCAATATTTATTGCTCTTGGGCACCTGTCTCAGCTATGGCCTCGGTTCAGTCTTCACTTGTATTTAGGGTCACTACGTGTAGTGTCATTGGATTATACATTGGACAACTTCCAGTGACACCATTCACATAGACTGTCATGTGGCTAGTACCAACTAAGTGGCACATCCTGTCTGGAGTGGCCCATAGGGCTGAGGGAAAGGTAAAAGCATAGGAGAGAAGACACCAGTCCAGTCATCAGCCAGCAAGAGTGAAGGAGCTAAGGCTTGCTGATACAAAGTGCCGGGCAAAGTGCAGAAGCTCAGGAGATACAGAGCCACTTCTTACTACCAGCCCCTAGACAAGTTACTCTGAGTTTCATGTGTAAAAGTGCAGATTATAATATATAGCTTATAGGGTTGTTGTAAACATTATAAAGTTATATGGAGCAAATGCCTAGTAAAAACCACCATGTATTATGTGAAGATGATCGACTATGTCGCCTTTCCTCTATCTTTTTGAGCACATGCTCAGCCAATAAATTTCAGAGCTGGAATTAGAACTAAGAATCCCCAAATTTGTTGCTGGTTGCTCTAACTCTAGCTGCTTGGAATTCAATTTTATAGAGTGGCTTTGTTGCATCTTTTATAAAATATGGACAAAATGAGTATTCTCACATATTTTAAGCTGATTTTATTATAATTTTTAAATAAAATTAAGTACCGTGTATTGGGTGCCTCCTCAATTTACATTAAGCATGTGGGCAGGGTACCCCACCCTATCCATTGTGTTCTAGGTGGGTTATGTGCAGATTTAAGGCAACCCCAGGGAGAACGTGGGCACATGCTAAGTGGGGACCCTGTGTTAGTATACACAGGGTCAGAGAAAAGCCTGGAGACTGGAAATCTGCCTTCATAAGTGGAGGAATATTTGGGACCACCAAAGAAAGAGGCTGGCCACTCTGAGAGTCAGGTAACTAATAGGGTTTATTGAGGGAAACTTACATATGAGGCATGTCAGGGGCAGATGCAAGATGCAATGGATCCCCATGCCTTTTGGCAGGTGCCAGAGAATAGGGTGAAGGGGTGGGGGCTAGTCACAGATACCACCAGTATGTGAAAGCTACCAGGTACAGAAATTATATGTTTGACCAGTTCAGGACAAAAAAACCTGTTTCAGGACTCAGCACATTGCAGGAGGCAAGAGAAGGGCACTGATTTGTCAGAATGAACATCAATTATCAGGGAGTCTCTGAGAGGAGGGGAGTCTGTGGAAGGCAACTTCCATTCTGGCCCGGGTCCAGCTTGCAGGACAGACAGTGGTCATATCATAATACAGTGTCTCCTCCACATCTTGGCTGCTTATAAAGTGGTGATTCCAGAGAAATATATGAACCATCTAATGCAGTTCATTTTCTCAGATTACAAGAGAACAATGACAAGATTTGTCAAATCCCTGTTAGTGGCGGAACTGGGCCTAACATTCTGGCCTCTTGATTCCCAGCCCACTTGTTACTACAATACTACTAGAGAGACATCTTAAATTTGAATTAGAAGAACTTTTTCAAATTAATTTAAAAATTGCTTCTCTTTTGTGGAAAGGAATGAGGTTTTAAATGGTATTCAATAAGTTCTTTTTTAATAATTCAAAATTTGTTAACTTCCATTGTTTAAGGAGTGGTGATATACTTTGTTTAGTAGATGAAATATGTTATTTATATAATTACCCTTAGTGCCAGTAACTTTCATATAAGAACAGGAACTGGATTTAGTCACCATAGTTTAATTTAACAAACAAAAAACTGCAGCCTATATAATACTATAAATCAGTCTCTTTGATTGTATTATTGTTTTAAGAGAAATAATCTGAAGATTTAATTTTAAATTATGTTGTCACTAATAGAAGTAAATAATTATAGGAGAATAATGATGATCCTCATAAATGAGTTTTGGGATAAATCTTTTAACAGTTTTATTTGAAGTTTAATAAAATTCACCAATTTTAAGTGTACAATTCAGTAAGTTTTAATAAATGTTCATTGTGTAAACAATAATAGAGATATAAGACATCTCTATCACAGTATCAGGATTAATTTCAATTATGTTTATTAATTATAGATGTGAATTTCTTCAAAGTAAGAAATCGTCAGAGGAAATTGCCCAGTATATTCAGAGCTACAAGGGATTTGTTGGTGTGACGGTAATTTACAACAGCTTTTTTTCCCTCAAGTTATCTTTTGATGACCTAATAATATCTGAATCAGAAGAAGGATGGGAAATCATTTTTTTTTTTTTTGTCATGGGCTCTACTCTTATTCCCTTCTTTCCTTCCCCTACCTCACATCTGACAGAATGAAGAAAATAATGTTATCTTGCTAAACTGGAGCCCTTAAAATTCCTTTTTCCAGGGCTGGCTTTCAATTGGTCTGTTTGCCTTCCTGAAAGTCTTCATCTCTTTGACTGAGGCCATCCTCCCTAGCTTCCCTGCTCCCAGGTGAATGCTGTGTAAGATATTGGGACCGCGGCACTGTCATTCACAGTGGGCCTCAGAGTTGCAGCCTCCTAGCTTGTTACTTTATCCTCTCTTAGTAATGATTCCCTAGTGGCCCGTAATGGAAAATTCAAACTACTTAAGAAGGGAGTTTATTGGCTAACATTCAGAAGATAAAAACTCTAAAGACAGAACATGATCTCAAAGTAGGGGAGAAGTGTTTCCTCAGAAAGAAACTCAGATGCAATTATCAGAGCAGCATCAGTTGCTCAAATGCCTATTATCATCCTTATGAGTCCTTCCGGTATCTCATACTTTCTCATTAGTCAAAGTACATCTGCGATAGCTGCATTTAAATCCACTTTGGGGCTGGAGTTCTGGAAACAGCGACCTCAGAAGGCTTCCTGTTAGGTACAAAGAAACAGGTTTTTGTTTTTTGGGGTTTTGTTTGTTTGTTTGTTTTCTGTGCTGCATAAAAAATTCCAGCATTAATAGAAATAAAAAAGGAATAATCTCCAACAATTCTGCCGCTCAATCCAATGAAACTCTTCACTGTGTGGGGCTTTCAATTTTTATTCATAGATAGGTATATACTCTAAGTCAAACACAGGTGATAACTTGAGTTTTAATTTTCTTCAGGGAGAACATTTTTTGAATTCCTGGATAAAGACGGATTTACCTATGGCATCAGGTAAAGACTTAGACATATTCCAAAGGCTTTGCTTATTTCTTTTGCTTTTCTTTGGTCTTCACCCTTTTAAAAAAATCCCTTCCATTTTTTTCCCTCATTTTCGTGGTACCATAGTTCTGTTTGTTTGTTTTTTAAACCATCTTCATAAAATCTCTGATTTTCTAGAGTGACTTAGTTTTTTAGTATAAATAAGCATAGGGAAATATAGCAAGCAGGGTTGGGCCTTTGACTGACACTTCCCCTAAAACAATGAAAATTTCTGGATAAAATAGTTTTGAAAACATTCTTAAATAAATCAGCATCTGTTAAGAAATTAAGTATGAGATAATTAATAAAAAAAATATATATGATCTCTGCCCCTATTTCCTGGCACAGAGCTCCAAAAATCCGTGTAGCTTTTAAAGTGATAAGAGCAGTAGGAGCATCTTTTATTCTAATATTTAGTTTTTGACCCCATCCCTGATGCAGGGCCCTTAAAACCTTTGTAAATTCCTAAATGATAAGAGCATTTTTCGTTCTAAGAAAGAAACTCTGGGTGGGCTCCTGGATTGGGGCTGGTCACTAGAAAGACTAAGGCATGATTAGAAGCTTGGAATTTTCAGTCATGCCCCCAAACTCCAGAGAGGAGAGACAGGCTGGAAATGGAGTTAATGGTCAATCATGCCTACATGATGAAGTCTCCATAAAAATCCCAGTAGTACAGGGTTCAGGGAGCTTCTGGGTAAATGAAAACATCCACGTTGGGAGGATGACATACCCCAATTCCATGGGGACGGAAGCTCCTGTTCTTGGGACCCTCCCAGGTCTCAACCTATGTGTCTCTTCATTTGGCCATTCATCTGTATCCTTTAATAAACTAGCAAACATAAGTATTTCTCTGAGTTCTGTGAGCTACTCCAGTGAAATGGGCTGGGTGCAGTCTTAAAGGAGTGAGCCCTTTACCTGTAGGATCTGAGGCCATCTCCAGGTAGAGTGTGTCAGAATGAGTTAAATTGTAGAACCCCCAGCTGATGTCAGAATTGCTTGGTAGGGGGAAAGCCCCACACGTCTGGTGTCAGAAGTGCGTGAGGGATGTAGTGGTGTGAGAGTAAAGGAGACACACAGGAGGAAAAGACTGAGGTTTTTCTAATATGGTAAGTACATGCAGATTAAAAATGAAGTGACGGCAAGAATCCTGGCGTTAAGTGGAACACTGAAGCAAGCTTTTGTCTTTAGAAAATCTGAACAACCAAGTTAACATAAGTTTAATTTTCAAGTCCTTACAGGGTGCAGATGACAGGAATCAAATCCCAGGGCCCATCCAAGGTGGGAGGTCTAGTGGAGACTACTGCATAGAGTGGACACCTCAAAGGGCAAGAAATAAATCTGCTTTTAAGGAAGCTGCACGGAAAATTCGGCTCTTTCAAATCCTGACACCAACTTGGGAGAAATGGAGTCTCCTCTAGCTTTCTTTTGGTTTTATTCTGATGGTGAAGAGATAATTTTTAAAGGTTTTATTATAGAAAATTTTGAACATATAGAGAAATAAGACCATAGTATATCACCCATTTTGCTTCAATGATTTAACACAAGGTCAATCTTGCCTCATCTAAACCCCTTTCTTCCTTTTTACCCCTCCTCCAACTACACCGAAACAAACTCCCAACATCACATTCTGTCTACTAATGTGCAGAGATAACCTGAATGAACACTGATACTTGTAATATCAAAACTTGCTGGTCTGACCGGCTTTTATTCAAGCTTATTGCAATGACAGCATCTTTGCTGATGAAGAACTGGGACTGGGCTTTTAAGAACTGGCCCCAGGCATCCTCTATGGGAGTTATAGCTCTGGCCAAAGGAGGCCTTTTTATACAGGTGAGCCAGTAGTTTGTGCAAGCTCTTGCCTTGCTGCTCATTTAAACCCGATACCCTTCATGATCCTGGGCTCGGCTTTATCTAGTCGCAACAATCTCCACTCTTTTAATCTTTCCTTAAATATCCCTTTCCCTTGCTGTATCAGAAACCCTCTCCCAGTTTTCCACACCTCCCTTAGGTAAGCTCCTAACAGATCCTGCGCTTTCCAAAGTCTGCTTTTTGCCACTTGGTTTTTAGAGACATACATTAGTACAAGCATACTTTGGAGATATTGCGGGTTCGGTTCCAGACCACCACAGTAAAGTGACTACTGCCCTAAGTGAGCTATAATCCTTTTGCAGATGGGGAGGGTCTTGCCTTTAATACATAAAAACTTTTTTGAAGATCCTACATCTGTGAAGCTCGTTAAAGTAAAGCTCAGTAACACAAGGTATGCCTCTACCTGTTTTTGCTAACCAAGTCTGAAGAGGATTTTCGCTTTTACCAAAAAAAGGCGACAAGCAAAAGTAGTGCACAGCGTTTGTTTTGCGGAGAACCATCTCAGAGGCAGCATGCACCGGAGCCAGAGTGGCGCCACCAAGCCCCTTCCCTGGGAACGACACTCCGCATCTCAGCATCAAGCCCCATAGCTTTGAACCGTCTGTGAGCATCTGTGCTCTCTCTCAGTTTGTTTCGTGTCTTTGTTAGCAAGATGTGTGCTAAGGCACCAACCTTTTCCGCACCAGGGACCCATGCTCCTATGAGAACCTAAAGCCTGATGCTCTGAAGTGGAGCTGAGGTGGTGGTGACGCTAGCACTAGGGAGTGGCTGTAAATACAGATGAAGCTTCACTAGCTCACCCACCACTCACTCCTGCTGTGCAGTCCAGTTCCTAACTGGTGGTACTGGTCCACAGGCCAGGGGTTGGGGACCCCTGTCCTAAGGTAATTGCTTCTTCACTTTCTGCCATTTCAGCTTATGAGAGGTTTCATAGGAATGCTCTACTTTTGGATGGGGGGGGTGGGAAACTATATTCTGTTTGGGATAATTATGTCTTACTATCTATACGTCACTCTCTTCCCCAACACCACCCAATCCCATCCCTGCCTCTGAAAACTGTCACATGACCCTTTTGCTTATATCTCTTTAACCAAAACTTAGTAGTCAGATGGCCATACCTAGTTACAAGAGAAGCTGGGACATTTAATTCTTTTCCTGGCTGGCAGTATACCCAGCTAAAAATTGGGGTTTGGTATTATAGAAGAATGAAAGATACTGGGAATGGGATAAGCAGTCTTTGATATACACTACTAGGAAGAGAAAATCAGGAAATGCTTTTAAAAATGATTTCTGAGCATGTAGAATCTTCCATCAGTTCATAGTATTCTCAGTAGCTGCTGGTCATCAGGAAATTCTACTCTTAAATCCACAAAGAATAGGCTGGTCCCCTCAGGTCTCTGTCTGAGGTACAGCAAGGTGATCAGAAAGGACACTGTGCCCTTCCTTGGTACCTTTATTGACCTTCAGACCAAACACACAGTGAGGGCCCATGCAGACCCTTTACTAAGAAGTAGATATCACAGAGCAGTAGAGTGTAGGGAAGTATAGGGGTCACTTTAACAAAAACATACCGATGGTACGAAAAAATCTTAGTGCCTCACAATCTTAAGCATTTGGAAAGGCAGTGATCCACTCTTCCTCCCTACTCTCTCTGTCCTGTCTTCCTCTTGCCAGCCACCCTCAAAGACCCGCTGTCCAGTGTCCTCACACTATTCCTATTTGAACCTCCACCTTTCCCCACAAATCCTAGTCATCTGACCCTTTTACAGTCTTGCAAGCTCTAATACCACCTATTTTTGTCCAGACACAAAGGGGATGCCCTTGCTTTGCCATGCCTACAGGGTTCCAAGAGTGGAAAGAAGATGAGGGATTCTCCATTTCTAGTTTAATCCTTTGGTAGATCCAAATGCTAATTTCCGTCCACAGAAATAGTCTCATAAGGAGACTTGATCCTACTTCTGGTGGAATAAACCTGGTGCTAATGTAGTAGAGACATTTGATTCTTCATGAACTTACCTAGGGGCTGCTGTTCATATTCTTTTTCCTGAGCTCCCATATATTCTGATTTATTCCTCAAAGACTTATTGAGTGCCTACTAAGTGCTAGGAGTTCTTCTAGGCCCGTGAGATTCACTGGTGAGCAAAACAGACAAAAATCTCTTCCTTCATGGAGTTTTAATTCTACACTCTGATTTGCAAATCTCTTGCTCTGAAGGAGGATGGGAGGTGTTCATCAAAGTGCATGATACATATGAGCATTCATGACTTATAACATTGGTCCTGTATGGAATACTCCCTTGCTGGTGTCCCAATTGGTGACTTTTTCACAAAATCTGATTGGAAATGCAAGTAGGGCTTCGCCAAAGACCTGGTGGTTTAACTGTGTCACTTGATGAATACACATGCCAGTGGTACTGATCAAATTTCCTTCTAGGTGTAAAGGACATTGTCCAGCATTTTTCCTGTGGAGAATGTTTGGAAAAGTGTGAGGAGGGTGGTGACCCATTAGAAGATCACACCAAATATTTTCCTGAGTGAGTAGTAGAATGAACGTTTAGTGTCTGTGAATTTGGATGTACTTTTAACAATTTGTCCCTCGTTTTCTCATTTTCTTCCTCATTTTATTTTCTGATTAAATCTTTGCCCACCCTTCTGATTCATACCATACTCTTTATCTCTTTTTTCCCTTTACTCTCATGACACACTTTTCATTTAGCCTTCCTCTCATTATAGTTATAGCATAGTTTTGATTAGGACAATATTGTTGTATGTTTACTTATGACTCCATAAATGCTATGCAAAGCTGAACCTGTGGTAAATTAATATTTTCCCTCCCTGTACAAGTTTCAATTTTTGCAGAAAGTAATGATTGTCTTGTTCATTTTTTGCTTAGTATTTTTTAAATTAAATTCATACATTAACCATCTTAAAGTGCATAATCCAGTGGCATTCACAATGTTGTGCAAACACCCCCTTTATCTAATTACAAACATCTTCATTACCCCCCAAAAAATCTCTGTACCATTAAGTCGTCACTTCCTATCTCTGTGCCCCACTGCATTCTGGCTCCTTAAAGCTACCAATCTGCTTTCTGTCTCTATAGATTTACCTGTTCTGGACATTTCATATAAACAGAAGCATACAATATGATTTTTTGTATCTGGCTTCTTTCACTTAGCATAATGTTTTGAGGTTCATCTATGTTGTAGCATGTATCAGTATTTCATTCTTTTTTTATGGCTGAGTAATATATATTTCAATTTATATGTATTTAAATTTTTATATAATTTTACATTTAATGTTATACATTAAATAAAAATATATAAAATATATAATGTATATTTCAATTTATATAAATATTTCATTTCTTCATATCCTTATCACTACTTTTAAAAAAGTGTTTTTTCAATAGCCCTTTAGTCTTTTTTTTTTAACCTTTAGCACTAGTTCATCTTCAAATTCTCCCAGATGTTTAACTCTCCTCTCCTCCCATCATTTTTATTTTCTTGAAGGAGTCTCTCCAATATGAAGTACTCATTCTAGGATCCTGAGATCTTTCTTCATGCTAATCCTAGGGATTCCTATTGCCTCTCTCTCGTGTTGTAGTTTCTGTGTCCCGGATCTAACGTCACCCTCTTTTTGGTTTATTCACTCATTTTGGTGGAATACCAGGGAAGCTCCACATTCCCTGGGAAAGACTACACAAGAGATACATGTTTTTAGCTTATATATAATGCACCTATCTCTAAATATATATAAAAAATATGTAACATATATACATACACACACACACATACATACATGTATACACCCTCCCCCAATTCTGATTATATTCAATTCCTCCAATCTAGAGGTAAACATGATCCTAAATTTTAGGCTAATTATTCCTTTGCTTCTCTTTATGGTTTTTCTGACCACATATGTATCCTTAAACATAGTGAACTTTGCCTATTCTTGAAGTGCAAATAAATGGAAGCACACTGTGTGGTTCTTCTGTGATTGGCACATTTTGCTCCACATTGTCTTTGAGACCCATTCATAATTATGTGTAGAGTTGCAGTTTGCTTGTTTTCACTGCTATAGTGTGTATTATTTTATGAAATAATAAAATAGGCAACACAGTTGAATCTTTTTGAAGTCTGACAATATCTGCCTTGTAATGAGAGTGCTTAGAACATGTATATTTAACGTAACTATTGAAATGGTTGGATTTAAATGTATTACTTTGCTATTTGTTATTTGCCTCAGTTTCTTTGTTCCTTTTTCTTCTTTTCCTGATTTCTATGAGTTTGAGTAGTTTTTAGTATTCCATTCTATCTCCATTATTGGATTATTAACTGTACATCTTTGTCTTTTTTAGTGCCCACTTTAGAATTAACAATGTGTATAACATCACAGTCATCTTCAAATAATACTTGACATGTAATGTATGAACTATGTAACAGAATATTTCTATTTCTCCCCTTCTTTGTCCTAGTCATATATTTTACTTTCATATATACTATAAATCTCACAATATAGTGTTATATCTTTGCTTCAAACAATTATCTTTTAAATATATTTTTTTAAAAAGAAAAATGTCTTTTATATTTACCTAGTTACCATCCCTGGTGCTCTTCATTCCTTTGGATAGAACCAAGTAGAGTTTCATCTGTTACCATTTTCCTTTTTACTGAAGAATTTCATTTTTTGCAGTGCAGGTCTGCTGGCAAATAACTGTATTGACTTTGTTTGTATGAAAAAGTCTATATTTTACTTTCCTTTAGAATCATTTTTCTTGATGGGTCTATCTGCATAGTGACCTTTGACAGAAATATTAAAAGTCCTATTTGCTATTTTCCTGCAGCTACTCTTCTATTGCTAGACTCATCTCCAAGCCACGTGGAAAACTAATAAGCCTCCTCTTGCCTTACTGCCTGCTTTCCTGTGAATATGTGGCGGCATGCAAATGAATGCGAGCCATTTGGTTGTTCTTAGTTTCCCATTTACCTACTCACATTTATAGTTCTCACCTATCCAGGTGAATCATTTTGGGCAGAGCTCTTCAGAATTTTCTCCTTTAGTTCTTCAGGCAGACATCATATCTGAATTTAGAGGGTTTTTATGTCCCAGTTTCGTGATGTCTGGCAAATAGTTTTTACAGAATATGTTTGTGGCCATTCTTTAGACTTCATATTGATGGAGGTATTTTTTTTTTTAATAAACTTTTTATTTGGGAATAGTTTTAGATTTAGAGAAAAGGTACAAAGATAACAGAGTTCTTATATTCTCACCCAGATTCCCCTAATACTAACATCTTTTACATTATCATGGCACATTTGTCAAAATTAAGAAACCAACAATGGTACACTATTAACTCCAGACTTTCTTTAGATTTCACTAGCTTTTCTACTGTCTTTTTGTGTGTGTTCCAGAATCCATAGATGGAGTTTTCTTGTTTTTGATTACTTAGGTTCATCTTCGTTGTTTCATGAATGAGTGTTAAATATGTACTCCTTCCACCAAATTCACTGGTTATCCCCATTACTTTATAAATCATTTACATTTCTATTGTTGAGAGCCAAAGTCCAAATATCTTGATAACACTGACAAGGCAAATCACTAGAAATGTTAATTTTATATTTAATTTTTTTGCCATTAAAACCCTAATAGTTTTTAAAAATCAACGTAAATGCTTACTTGCCTATAACTATTTTTATAGGATAATGCTTACTTGCCTGTAACTTTTAACTTTTATGCTTAGTTGTCAGTTTCTCCAAAATATGATGGCCTCTGCAGAAATAATTCCAGACCTTCAGAGCTATGGTGAACTTTCTGAATTAACGGTAATGAACAACACCATGTTGTTTATTTTAGCAGTACATGATTGAAAACTGTTTTTGAACAGGAATTGCTCATCATAAATAATAAATTCTGAAAATATCTTTAAGCAATTATGATGTGCTGGGTGCAGGTGGGGCTACTACAGTAAACAAGTAAGAATACCTAGCTTCATGAAATGTAGAGTCATTCCCTTCTACTTTGGGGCCAGGCTTTTTCAGTCTTAGAGGTGATTAGCATCCAGACAACCTGGATTCCATCTATGACATTCATTTAGAGGAGAGTAAGGTCTGACTTGCTAGTTGGCCATTTTCAGGGCTGGAAAGATATGTTTCTTCTACAAAAGCAAATAACCCACCAAATCATAAACCCAGATAACAGGATGATCCCTCTGAGAAATCTTTCAAAGTTCTCTGGGATATAAGCCACTATGAATTTTACACGCAGACACCTTGTTAGAGGCTGTATGTTAAGTATATTACATTTGCCCTTGCACAGAAAACAAAGTAACTTGTTATTTATTTGATTCAAGTTTTATATTTGTAGCTGAAAAATAAAATTGAAGGAAAAAAGCCTTGGGGAGATAGAAATAGCTTATTTTTTAAGGAAGAAACATAACCTTCCAAGGTATGTAATATTAAACATATTAAGAACTAAGGTCAAATGCTGCATCTCATAGTTTCTGGAGGGTTTTCTTGCTCTAGATGCTATGATTCTTATTACCTACCTGGACATTTTCACTGCTTGACTCATGCATGGAATGAACTGTATATGTATCACCTAGGAGCACACAGTTGTAGATGTTTGCAGATCATTTATCGTTTCGTATTTGTAGCACTGTTCCATTCAATTGGCATAACTATTTGAAGGTGGATTGTGTTTAGATATTTGCTCTCCAGCTGTAACACGATGCCCCACAGTCTTATACAACTTTGACTTAAGAGAATTTTGTTTTCAAAGGAAGCCACAAGTGAAAGCAATCTTGAAGATTCAGTAGCAGTTAGTTCTACAGCGCCAGGTAAGGATTTTGAAGCAGCATATGGTATATAGGTATGCATACTTTTTGTATGTAGGGGACTTTAAAAGAGAGTATTTATAATTGTGCCTCCTTTTTTCTATCCTCAGAGATGGTCCAGGGTGAAGCCCAGTGGTTTCAAGAGGCAAAGAGTCTGAGTGAGCGACTGAGAGAAACCTACACCAATGCCAGTTTCCACCACATGTCTTTGCTTGAGGTCTCTTCCAGACTAGCCACTGACCATGTGTTGGGTTGTGATTTGTCCCTTGCTTCAAAACACGTTAGTAGTTCTGTGCAGGAGCCTGTGGTGCTGCCTGAGGTCTTAGCCGACTTGAACTCTGTCATGTGCTTGGAGGGAGAAGCTGGTAGTGGAAAGACAGTCCTCCTGAAGAAAATAGCTCTTCTATGGGCATCAGGATGCTGTTCTTTGTTAAACAGGTTCCAGCTGGTTTTCTATGTCTCCCTTAGCTCTACCAGACTGGACCAGGGACTGGCCAACATCATTTGCAACCAACTCCTAGAGACAGAAGGATCTGTTACTGAAAAGTGCCTGAGGAATATCATCCAGCAGCTAAAAAATCAGGTGTTAATCCTTTTGGATGACTACAACGAAATGTGCTCAGTCCCTCGAGTCATAGAAAAGCTGATTAAAAAAAACCACTCATCTAGGACCTGTTTATTGATTGCTGTCCGCACAAACAGAGCCAGGGACATCCGCCAATACCTAGATACAATTCTAAAGATCGAGGTGTTTCCCTTCTATAATACCATCTATATGTTACGGAAGTTTTTTCCACACAATATAACTCGTCTGCGAAAGTTTATGGTTCACTTTGGGATTAATTCAAGTTTACAGGGAATACAGAAAACTCCACTTTTTGCAACAGCAGTCTGTGCTAACTGGTTTCAGTATCCTCTTGACCAGTCCTTTGACGGTGTGGCTGTTTTCAAGTCCTATATGGAATGCCTCTTCTTAAAGCACAAAACTTCGGATGAACTTCTCAAAGCAACTGTGTCCTCCTGTGGTCAGCTGGCTTTAAAAGGGCTTTTTTCATCTTGCTTTGAATTTAGTGATGATGACCTTATAGAAGCAGGGGTTGATGCAGATGAAGATATAACCATGTACCTGATGAGTAAATTCACAGCCCAGAGACTGAGACCAGTCTATCAGTTTTTAGATCCTGCATTCCAAGAATGTCTTGCTGGGATGATGCTGATTGTACTTTTGGATTCAGATAGGCAAGAAGATCAAGATTTGGGACTTTATTATTTGAAACAAATTAAGTCATCCATTATAAGTCTACATCCCTATTATAATAATTTTTTGCAGTACATCTCCTGCTACCCTTCAACAAAGTCAGGGCCCAAAATTGTATCTCATTTGCTTCATTTGGTGGATAATAACAAGTCACTGAAAAATATATCTGAAAATGAAGACAACCTGAAGCACCACCCAGAAAGTTTAGAGTTAATGCACTTAACTAGGATGTTTTGTCAATCTCATTACTTTTCAGTGGTTTCAAAACAGGTACTGACTCTGGCCTTAAACATTGCCTATCAAAGCAACACTCTTGCCGCATGTTCTCCACTTATTTTGCAATTCCTTCAAGGGAGAACCCTGACTTTGGATATACTTAAATTACAGTATTTTTTTGACCACCCAGAAAGCCTGTTGTTGTTGAAGAGCATACAACTCTACATAAGAGGAAGAAGAAGGGGTCCCAGAACAGACTTTTCAGTCCTGGAAACATGTTTAGACAAATCACAGGCACCAACGATAGATCAGGACTGTGCTGCTGCTTTCGAACCTATGAAAGAATGGGAGCAGAATTTAGCTGAAAAAGAGGAAAACGTAATGAGATTTCTGGATATGCGACTTACAGCACCACCAGACATCAGCTCTGGGTATTGGAAACTTTCTCCAAAGCAGTACAAGATTCCCCTTCTGGAAGTCCACGTGGCTGATAGTGATGGTGTGGACCAGGAGATGCTCAGGGTCCTAATGGTGGTCTTCTCAGCTTCACAGCACATAGAACTTCATTTAAATAAAAGCAGGGGATTTATTGAA
Organism: Cynopterus sphinx; assembly: GCA_030015415.1. Taxonomy (NCBI): domain Eukaryota; kingdom Metazoa; phylum Chordata; class Mammalia; order Chiroptera; family Pteropodidae; genus Cynopterus; species Cynopterus sphinx. The sequence goes on from CM057379.1 coordinate 38,340,272, forward strand.
AGCCTCCGCCCAGCTCTCGAGCAGTATACGGCCTCTTTTACCAAGTGCTCCATAGACAAATCTGAGCTGAGTGCAGAAGAACAGGAATTGCTTCTCAACCTGCCTTCCCTGGAATCTCTTGCAGTCTCAGAGACAAGCCATGTTCAAGGTGCACTTAAGTATATTTTAGCTGGCTATTCTGATGGTCATTTTATTTGCTCACACTTAGTTTTAGGTGGATAAAACTTCTGAAATCATAAATACTTGCTGATAGAACAGATATAAACCTTCGCTAATTTATTTTTGTCAGGAGTAAGAAATGGTGAAAGGCCTCTGAACAGAATGATTTTCAAACAACTCAGATAAAACTATTAACTAATGAATGTTAATAAACTTTCACAAATTTTATTAATAAAAGAATATGTAAATATGGTGCTTGAGAATCACCCTCACTCTACCTGTTTAATGCAAGGAAGGACTTACACTCTCTGGGAAATAAAGGGAAAAACTCTCCCATTTATTTGTCTCCTTTCACTTTCCAAGCAATGTTTGAAAATTTACAGTGTAGGTTTATATTTTTCATTAAATTTATTCCTAGGTACTTCTGTTTTTTGATACTTGTATAAATTATATATTTTTTTCATTTTCTAATTGTTTATAGTATGGCTTTGGTGTTTCAACAGGTTGTTATATGACTAGGTGCTTTGCTTTGTAAACATGTTGCTTGAGGGTCACTGCTCATTTTTTGGATTTGTGGGTTATTTATCATAAAATATATAAAAATTTTGTTTTCTATTTTTAATACTTTTTATTATAGTGAAATATACATAAAACATTTTTCATCATCCCAAACAGAAACTCTGTACCTATTAAGCAATAACTCCTCCTCTCCCCAGCTACTTATGATAATGTCTATTCTACTGTCTCTCCTGTTTATTCTGGATATTTCATATAAGTGGGATCATACAATATCTTGGCCTTTTGTGTCTGGCTTATTTTGCTTAGCATATTTTCAAGATTCTTTTTTATAGTACAAATCAAAACTTCATTTCTTTTATTGCTGAATATTCCACTGTGTATACATCTATGTTTATCTATTCATTTGTTAATAGACACTTGCATTGTTTCTTCTATTTAAAAAATTTTTTCAATAAATGTTTTAATGAGTATATTAATGCATAAATTATACTTTATTCTTTCACAGAAACTTTTCCTTTTATTTAAAGAAATTTTATTTTTCTTTTTCCTCCTTTTCCTTCTAGCTCTTTTAAGTAATGATGCTATGAGTATTGAGATACAGATATCTCTTTGAGACCTTGCTTTCAATTCTTTTAGATATATACCCAGAAGTAGAATTGCTGGATCATATATTGGCAATTCTATTTAATTTTGAGATACTTCCAAACTGTTTTCCACAGTGGCTGTCCCATTGTACATTTCCATGAGCAATGTGGAGGAACTCCAATTTCTCCACATCTTCATCAATGCTTTCTGTCTTTTTAATCATAGTTATCCTAGTAGGTTGAAGTACTATTTCTTTGTGGTTTTGACTTGTATTTCTCTAATGACTAATGATGCTGAACATGTTTTCTTGTGCTTATTAGCTGTTTGTCTTTCTTCAGACATGTCTATTAAGTCATGTTTAAACTGTGATGACTTTGTTGTTCTTTGTATATTCTGGATATTAAATCCTTATTTGATGTAGTTTGAAAATATTTTCTCCTGTTCTGTAGATTCTTTTCAATGTCTCAATGTCTTTCAGTGAATATAAGTTTTAAATTTTGATGAAGTCCAATCTTTTTTTTTTTTTTTTTTTGCTAGTGCTTTTGGTAGCGTATCTAAGAATCCATTGACAAATCCAAGGTCATCAAGATTTTACCCCTATGTTTTCTTCTGAGAGTTGTATGGTTTAGCCCTTACATTTAGGTTGTTAATCCATTTTGAGTTAATTTTATACAGGGTGCTGGGAGGTAGGGTCCAACTTCATTTTTTTGCATTTGGAAGTCCAGTTGTCCCAGCACCACTTGTTGAGGTGATATCTTATTCTTGTGAATCCAGAGAGGAGCACAGTCTCCCCACATACACAGGTATCCAAGTAAATGCTGCATATAGCAGGATCTTCATATATGTACTTTCTAGAAAACGTTTTTTGTTATATTATGAAAGGCTTTCATTTAAAAATATGAAAATGCTTAATGAATCAAAATTAAATTAATAATAAAAAACTGTGTGTTGCTTTCTAGATCAACTCTTTCCTAATCTGGACAAGTTCCTGTGTCTTAAAGAACTGTCTGTTAATCTGGATAAACAAAATGTTTTTTCAGTCATTCCTGAAGAATTCCTAAATCTCCACCATATGGAGAAATTATTGATCCAAATTTCAGCTGAAGTTGGTCCTTCCAAACTAGGTAAGTAAGCATGGCACTTTGGTTTACTTGTTTTTATATCATTTGGAAAAAGTTCTTGACCAATAATTCACTTAAGAGTTAAAGCTTCTGTGGATCTGTATGTAGCCTCTCTCCATGGTAAACTGAATAGCATTTTTATTAAGAATGCAGAGAGCTATTTGTAATTTTTGAGCCTCTACTACATGCTAGGTATTGTTCTAGGTGCTTTACCAATATTAATCTTCACATCCATTAACCTTCGTATCATTTAACCTTCATATCCATTCTATGAGGTAAGGTAATATTATTCTCACTTTACAGCTGGAGATATAAAGAGGTTAAGTAATTTGCTCAAGGACACCCAGCTAATGAAATGGTAGATCTGTGATTCAAACACAGGAATTCTTGACTACTACTAAGTGTGTGCTCTTAACCACATAGGTATACTGGCTCTCCAAAATAATTTGTAGTTATTTTAAGTTATTTTTACATTGTAACTTACAGATCTGCCCAGTTAAGTAGAAGGAAATATGCTGATTGGTAGCAATTGGAAGCATGTCCCTGTTTTTCTCACCAGCCTATCTTCATGGTTGGTTGATGAGCAACTTGTGCAGCCATCTTTCTTAAATTTAGCAAAATGACTTAGGCATCATCAATTCCTTAGTTTAATAGACAGAACACTAAGGACTGAAGAAATGTAAATTCTATGGAATCGGCATGCAGAGTTGCATGCGATAGAATTCACTAAAACTGGTAGTGGTAGTTTTCTTACATTTGTCAGCAATTTTCACATCACATCAGGTTTTGTTTCAGAATTGTCATTGCTTTTATGTTTCTTTATATAGTATTCCTATTGTGTAAATGTCATGTGCAAATTTAGAAATGTTAGGATGTTAAAGCTGAAGGTAACTTTACTGATTCAATGCCCTTATTTTACAGAAGAGAAAACTAATCCCCCAAAAGGGTCAGTAACTACATGTCCAAGTTCACATTGCTTGCTAGTTCATTGCAGACCCTGAACCTAAGCTTAAAGTGGCCTGATCTTGGATCATTACGTTATGGTACTTTAATTCAGTATTGTTGAACCAAAATAATTATGTGGCTAATCCTGACAGAAATTTGCAATCTTCTCTTATTTCTTAAATCATTGATATTTTACAGTTAAATTAATTCAGAATTCTCCAAACCTTCATGTTTTCCACCTGGAATGTAATTTTTTTTCGGATTTTGAGTCTCTCATGACTGTACTTGCTTCCTGCAAAAAACTCAAAGAAATTAAGCTTTCTGGAGCATTTTTTAAAGCCGATCCATTTGGTAAGAACTGTAATCATAAAATTTTGTTTAGAATGCTTCTGTGGACACAGTCATTTTAAGCACTTTAAAAAAAAATTCAAATTTTAAACATGCAGTTGATGTCAAAGAACAAAACTATTTGATGTCTGATCTTGAATTATCAAATAATTTACATTTGTTTCTAGAAGTTTAAATATTTCTAGTTATCAGAATTATTTCCTGAGCAAAGATTTGTTTTATCTACTTAGTCATGCTAATTAATTCAATCTGATTTTATTAATTTTTGTCACTTAAAAAATATACTTTAATACATTACTTTTTGGTTTAAAAGATATAGCTGACATAACTAGATTTTTGTTTTCCTTTTTACAGTCTTCATTTTGCCAAATTTTATTTCTCTGAAGATATTAAATCTTAACTTCCAACAATTTCCTGATAAGGAAATATCTGAAAAATTCGGTATGTTTGAAAAACAGTGCCTTTTACTTATTCTTTATTCTCTTCTCCACAAAATCCTTCATCTCCTATTTTGCATTAGTTACAATAAATCATGATATAGATTAGCTTCCCTAGCTAACTAGAAGGGACAGTGCAGCTGAGCTTTTACTCTCCAAATGCCTTGATCTCACTTGATCTCATTTAAAGCGATGTCCTCAGAGTACCTTATTTCTTAGAACCCATATATGTTATTACAGGACTATTGTCAAATATCCATTTTAAACATGTTAAGTCTGTGTTGTTCAAAAGGCTTCTGAGATATAAAGAAAACCACCTTTAAGGTTAAAAAAACTCAGTATATAAAAACCTGGATTTAAAAAAATTACAGAAAGAACCTACTTATTTTTTTATTACAAAAGTAACAGATGCTCATAGGAAAAAAAGTAACAGATGTTAAGATAAACTGAGGCATATTAAAAGTTTTAAGCATTTGAGCAAAAATGGATTTGAATTAGGCAGCTTCCATCTCCTTTCTAGCAGACAGAAGCGAGCTCTGAGAAGCTGTACAGAATTTAATAGGGAGAAGGGTGGAGGGACAGGAATTTATACTAGGTAAAAAAGTAGGCTGATCATTGCAAGGTTACTTCTCTGTAGGGGATGGCAAGGGTCTATCAGGATGATTACCTAATTAGTACTGCTTAGGCAATTTCTGATTGGTTTGATTCCATTCATGGGAGAGCCAAAACTCAAAATCTTGGTTTGGTAACATGGGGCTTGGCATAAGCAACTCCATTTTGGGTTTCTTATTCCATTTTTAACACAGGAAAATATAAGGTGAATCAGTGAAGATAAAAACTATTGAGCAGTAGTGCTTCTCAAACTTTGGCATGCTTAAGGATCACCGGGATCTCTTCCTTTTCCTGTCTTTTCTTCCTTTGGAGGTAGCCACATGGGTGGGGGAGGAGCACAAAGGCTGAACAACCAAGGAGGTTGTTATATGCAACAGGTTCATTAAGCAAGTACACTGAGTATGAGAGCCAAGTTTCCTCACTGTTAAAGAATTTATGAATGTTGAAAGGGGAGGCTAGAAAGAGTTTTGAGGTAGTAAATTAAAACTGGAAATATTGATGTAGACTCATGGTTTTTAACCTACTCATACAGATCATTTAGATATCCATTTATCTCTCTATATATCCAAACACACACATACATACGTATTTCTCAGCTCAGTCAACTGAGAGACTAGAAAGCACCTTAATAGCAATGAGCACACCAAAAGCCTAGGTCTTGACTTCTAAATACTGGCTTCCCTAAAAGGAACCAAGGTTCTTGGAGAAACGGAGCATATAAGAATCGGGACAGGGAAATAAAAGATAAGCCTGGAACATTGTTTTATGCTAGAAAGTGTTCAAAACATTTTCAGGTGTGAGGCCTCAAACAGCTTTCTAGGCATCAAGTGATCCATAATGTTGTGGTAAAGGAGAGATCAAAGTGAAAGGGAAAGCTAGGAGAGTGGTCGACTGTGAGGTTTTTATGCTGGGAGGTAGATGAAGAAATCACTAAAATAACAGCAAAGGTGGGATTGAAAGGAAGGGGGCTGAAAGCATTGAGGAACTAGGAGTATCCCAGAGGTCCATGGAAGCTTCAGTCTAAGGGGAAATGGCATGTGATGGGCATTCTGGATTCTAGTGCAGAAAAGACTGACCGGGGTTGGGGTAGAGGAGTGGTTGCCCAGAGGTAGCAGTGAAGATTAAGGTAGAGGCTGACCCCTTTCCCTTGCCTTTGGAGAGGAAGAGTAACAGCCTCTCTGCTACATGGGGCATTCTGGACTGTGCATGATTTGGAGGCAATAGATTACCATTGTTTGGGAGTATAGAATGGAAAACAGCTTTTTTTCCCATTCTTCCAATAGCCTATACTTTAAGCTCTCTTAATAACCTGGAAGAACTGATCCTTCCTACTGGGGATGGGATTCATCAAGTGGCCAAACTGATCATCCAGCAGTGTCAGCATCTTCAATGTCTCCGCGTTCTCTCATTTTTCCAGACTTTAAATGATGACAGTATAGTGGAAATTGGTGAGTTAACCTCAAATAAAATGTTTCAACCTGCATGAAAGTCGGCTATATTACTCAAGCTGTCTGCTGCAAAATATCTATAAAAACTTCTCTTTAAAACGTTTCAATTCCTTCCTTAATTTCGCTATCTTATTGTTCCCACTTATGTCCTGTGTATTTAGGTTCACTGTGGTCAGATTTGGAAGTAAAAGATGGTCTCCCATTTGAGACTACACAGACCCTCACCCTCAAATCTGTATTCTTGGCACGTAGTGTTTCAGATGCCTGGTGACATACCTTCCATATACTTCTTTTTAAAGTATTTTTTTTTTAATTCACATACAAAAAATGCACAAATAACAAATGTGCAACTCAATGTATTTTAATTTTCTCATTACCTGTCTCTAAGGGTATTCATGCTACAGTCATAGATTCCAGAAACAAAACCTAACATTTGCTTAAACTAGGAAAAAAATTTAGCCATTAAACACAGAACAAAAACCATGCTAAATATCCACTTCCAAAGTCAAGTCAACCTAATTGAGGATTTACTGTATGCTAGGCTGTCATATCCTTCAGAGCCCTCAGTAACAGGAGGAGCAAAAAGGTGAACAGCAGCAGGGAGAAGACATGGTTTGAGAATGTCATATCTTATTTTTTAGTGAAAGGAGAGATGTGATTCCCAAATCTCTAATATCCTTTGTAACAGTCTGCTTCTTAGACATGCTGCACTTTGACATTTGTCCTCCTGTGAGACCAAAAGAGAAGTCCAAATTTGCACAGAATGACAACTCTCACAGCAAAAGTAGCTTCAGTGCTCTAAGGCAGGGGTACCTAACCCCCAGGTCGTGGCCTGTTAGGAATTGCATTGCACAGCAGGTGAGCAGTGGGTGAGCAAATGAAGTTTCACCTGCATTTGCAGCTAATTCCCAGCCCTCGTATCACCACCTCACCTCCACCTCAGATCATCAGGCCTTAGATTCTCATAGGAGCACCAGTCCCTGGTGCCAGAAAGGTTGGGGACCACTGCTCTAGGGCATAGTTTTACTCCTCTGGTTTCTGCTTTTTGCTTGGGTTCTGGCCAAGCAGTTATTGTCAGCTCTTTGGGATTTTTAAGGAGCTATTTAATAAATATTTTATTGGGCATTTTCTACATTCAGTGATGGTAGTGTTCAAATAACCTAGTCTACCATTATTAAAAAAAAAAGTCTATGATTCCACTCTCATAAATATTTTGCCTTTATAGCCAAGGTAGCAATCAACGGAGGTTTCCAGAAACTTGAGAACTTAAATCTTTCAATCAATCACAAGATTACAGAGGAAGGATACAGAAATTTCTTTCAAGCACTGGACAACCTGCCCAACTTGCAAGAGTTGACTATTTCCAGGCATTTCACAGAATGTATCAAAGCTCAGGCCACAACAGTCAAGTCTTTGAGTCAATGTATCTTACGGCTCCCAAGCCTCACCAGACTTAGTATGTTAAGTTGGCTACTGGATGAAGAAGACATCACACTGCTTACTTCCATGAAAGAGAGACATCCTCAATCTAAACATTTAATTATTGACTGGAAATGGGTACTGCCATTCTCTCCAATTATTCAGAAATAGAAGATTTAGCTATAACCTGCTCAATCAAGAAAATTTTTGTCAACGATTCTAAAAACCCAATTATCCAAAAACATTTTAAATACTGCATTCAAAAGAATATAAAATATGTAAGGCATGTAAGAAAAACAACTCTGCTTGCCTATCACTGAGCTTAAGAAATAGATTATTACCAGTACCTCTGAAGTCCCTGAATGATCCTCCCCAAATAAAGATCAGCCCTCTATTATCTAGGATCAGTACTGTTTCCATGCTAACTATGGTAAAAGGTAACAAACAGGAAGAGGGTTGGGGGAAGTCTACCAATCTATCTTAAAGCAACTATATGGACGTATGGAAGCAGTAATCAAGTTATATATCAAATGACTAACTTAAGGGTTTAATCACAGTTAAATGTAAGAGTTTACTTTAACTTCAACCGAATCTTTTGTGGGCAGAGGTACTCCTTAATCCTTGTAGGACCTGTTTTGTATATTTAACTGGTATAGTAGAGTTTACTTATATCTTCCTTTTATCCATTGGCAATGTGAAGAACAAATAGGATTTAGGGAAAAATGCTTTCTTTTCCAGAGGCTTTTGATTCAACATTACTAAGCAAAAATCGCAGAATAGAATTTCGCATTATTAGAGATTAGCTAAATTTGTGGTCTCTAGAAAATTGAGTCAAAATTTTTTTTTTTAGATAACCATGTTTGAGAGTTTAACATATGCGATAATGGCCTTAGAATTTTTCTATAAACTCACCTGCTTGGGGAGAACAAATTCTGTCTTTGCAGTGACTTCATATGGCTCAAGGTATTACATTTAATGTGGATGTCTACATCTATCTCTGTATTCTGTCCAGAATTTCACTTCTCCCAATTAAGCAGATGCCCATTCCCAATACATGATGCTGCTATAAGTTAAAAATTAGGTAAAATTTCAGACTGTTTTTTCATTTTTACCAAGGAAAAAGCCAATCCTTCCCTCCCACCCCATGTATGAAACAGATAGATGGTATATATGGTGTGATCCCATTTGTTAAAAAAAAATACACTCATTTCTAGATGCATTAAGAATTTTTGGAAGAATACACAAGAAAATGTTAATAGTGGTTAACTCTAGGAAGGGGAATGGACAGCATTCTTTCTACTTTTTCCTTTTCTGTTTTTTGTTTGTTTGTTTGTTTTACAAGTACCTGAACTATTTTTATATTTAAAATAAAATATAAAACTAGTTTAGCATTGTAATATTAAAAGAAGCTACCTTTGGAAGGAGTGATTACTAGAAGGGCAAGATAAGTTATCTGATTTTATGTGTAATACTTTTTATAATCAGAAAGGTTTAAAGTATTATAGTTCAATCAGGAGACAAACTGCATAGTAATTTGAATGGGCAGTGTTTACTATAAAGTTATGAACTGTAACAGGAATTAAGAGACCTCTAAGCAGATATGAGAAACAGCCTAGGCTCTTCACCCTAAGCTCAGACTGAGCATCCAAAGAATGAACCCGAGCTGAGATAAAGACTTCCAATGGAAAGGCCACAACCATAGATGACAGAGGCTTGCTGAGGCTGCAGAGTTGCAGCCTGAGGAGGTGTTAGCTTGGGGTATACCTTTGTTGAGAAGTTACCTTGGGTGTGTCAGGGGAAGCCATTTGTGTGGGGGTACAGCGTGCTGTTAGCCACTGCTAGAGCCAGGCACTGTATGAGGTGTGCCCAGTTGGAACTGGGTGCCACAAAAAACCACGTGCTGCAGGGATCTGCTAGAGGGGCACACTGGAACCAGGAAAAGAAGTACCTGTTCGGCTAGTGCTCACCAGTACCCTCTACTGACAAAGCTTTACACTGTGCCTGCTGACAGGGGTGAGGTATCTACAGGGTCCAGCTCCATCATTGCAGAGTAGGCGATGAAGGCTGGATTTTGACATGAGGCTATAACTTGATTACTGGTACAAGTATTACTTAATAGTTCAGATTTAAACAAAGAACTTAAACATCTTAAGACTGACCGATTGGTTATATGCCTATGCATATTTAAGTATTCATAGAACTTCTTAAATGATGTAGAAGAAACTGGTAATGTTGACTAACTTCCCGGAGGAGACCAGGATAGCTAGTGGACAGGGGAGAGAAGGTGGTTTGCTTTATTCTGCTGCATATCCTTTTGTACAATTTAAATTCTATACCACTTGCATGTACTACTAAAAATGATACTTTAAAAACCATCAGGACTCCATGCAAATGATTCATCCACAGCTTCTGCTAATGGCCTCTAGTATAAAGCTGGGGTCACCAAAGTATGGCCATAGCCTGTAATGAACTAAGAATGCTTTTCAAAGGCTTAAAATATATATTATTCCTCTTTAGGACTCAGAGCATCATCCCTTGTTGCCCTGATACCCTTATGTGTTTCTAAACTTCTTTTATTCTGATCACCATTTCTGAACCCTCTGTAACTCCCTAAATCTTTTCCCTGTGTCCACATTAGTAACATGCCCTAATCCTCAACCTCTTCTCTAAACATTTCCTGCATCTTTTTGTTCTTACTCCACTTTTTTTTTCAATTTTTTTAAACCAGAATCCAAAGAAATAAATTCTGTTAAAATTTAAACATTTACATATGTATACACAAAAATAACTTTCTAAAAAAGCTGTATCAAATATTTTACTAACATCCAAATACAACAAAATTCCTTCTAAGAGTTGTTTGTATGCAGTCTTTGACTATTTCCTTTCTTATATTTTCCACCACCAGGCTTTAACCTCCTTAATTCCACCAAAATGGCTCTTAAGAGAGTCACCAATAACCTCCACATTGTTAAATTCAATGAATACTTCTCAGTCCTCATTCTGACTGACTTGTTAGGAGCATCTGACCTATCACTAGCTTTGATGTGATCCATCACTTCCTCTGCAACACTCCTTTGGCTTCCAAGGCATCCCCCCTGGGTTCCTTCCTAACTCACTGAGAGTTGTTTCCTTTGCTGCTTCCCACATCTGATCTCTAAAGATTAGAAGTACCCCAAAGTTCTCTGACATCTTCATTTAAATGTACTTCCTTGGCTCTCTCATCTTGTTGGTTTTAAAATCAATGTCTATGCTAACTTCTAAATTTTCATCTCTAGCCCAGATCTCTCGACTCTTTACTCATATCCAACTATTACAGGGCATCACAAATTCCTATGTCCAAACCCAACTCCTATCCTTCCTTTCCACTAAAGTGCTCTTTATTCAGACTTCTCCATCTTATTAAATTCCAACTTTATTCTTCCACTTGCTTAGGCCAAAAACTTTGGGCACAGTCCTGACTCCTCGCTTTCACACTTCACACATTATCTACTGGCAAATCTTGAGTTTCATTTGCAAAATATACTCATATCCAACCACTACTACCCACTGGTCTTAACTAGTTGCCCTGCTTCCTCCCTTGAAACTTTATTAACTATTTTCAACCTAACAGTCAAAAGTCTCTCTTTATAAATCAGCACCTTTGGTTCAAACCCCTCCAGTGGATCCCCAGCTCAAAGTAAATGAAGACAGTGGCCTACAAATGACCCCTGACTACCTCACTTATCTCCATCTCTTTAATCTCTCCTCCTTGCTCACTTCCATTCAGCCACAGGCTGGTTTCCTTGCTGTTTCCTGAACACACTAAACATGCTCTTGTATTAGAGCCTTCACACCTTTCATTTCCTTTGAAGGTTCCTCTTCTACTTATGTAAATGGCTCTAATTTTCTTCAGATCTCTGCTCAAATGTCACCTCAATGAGTTTTCTGACCTTTCTCAAAAAGCATCCCCATTTTCAATGTCATTCTGCCTAACCCCCTTCCCTGCTTCACTTTTTTCTATAGCATCTATCACTATCTGCCACCTTATAGAATTCACTTTCTTATCCCTAGCTAGTTCCTACTACTGTAAGCAGGAACTTTCATCTGTTTTGTTCACTGCTATCTCCCAAGCACCTAGAATAGTGCCTAGCACACAAAGTTAAAGACTTGCTGAAAAGATTTTCCGGAACCTACAACCACTCTTCAGCTGCATTAGATATTAAGGGAGTTAACATCCAAAACTATCTTAGAAAGCAAATAAGCAGGCTTCGCAACTAAATTTAACCTGGCACATACTTAGGCAATTAAAATATGCTAAGTAAATAAAATATTGGCTGATTGTCAAGAAAAATGGTAAAATTCCATTTACCTGTACAAGAAAGCTTAAATCACAGAACATCTCATTCTGTGAAACTTATTTACCACACATTGGACATTCATTTACTCAATAAATATGTACCGGGTAGCTACTGATATGCTAGGCATATTTGGTTTTCCCACATAAAACATCGGAAAGAAATAGCATTTATCATATTATCCTCTTCTGCAGCTAAATGGGCTAGAAGGAATGCCAGATCCCATGGACCTCAGACTAAACTAAAACAACATAATATCTTACCTCTCCTGAGAATTTGAACTGATAGATAAAAATATAGCCAAACAGATGAAACTGCAAGGTAGAGATGATGAATTAATGGTGTGGGCAACCATGTTAGGCAATGTGAATGAGGAGGATGTGGAAGGGTCCATGAAGAGAGGCAGACAGACAAAAAAAAAGGTGCAGAGAGGAGAATGACGATACGACTCCCAAGAAAAAACATAGCCTTAGTATCTGACTATCCAGGTCCGGTCCCTGTGACACTGAGCTTCAGCTATGCTTTGTTTCCTAACTCTGGATTATCAGCAACATTGTTTTATAACTGCTTGTATCTTTATAGTACTACTCCCTTACCCAAATTAGCCTGAGTAATGTTCTTTCTACCCACTCCACCTCACCACATATATTCCAAAGAAAAATATTCAGATAGTCAAGACGTAAAAAAAATTAACATTTATTTTTTAAAGGCATTAATACAGGGCTTAACATACTAAGAAAGTTACAGTTTACTAATGAGCTCAATAGTGATATTGACAGATTGACTTTTCTGAACTATACGTGACCTTGAATTTGTTTTAATCACTTACTTTTCCATTGTTCAGTTATTCAAAGTGATTATTCCCTAGAAATACCTGGCTGATTATTTAAGCATGAGTCACATGTAACAAGATGAAATGCAGATGACTATGCCAATCAAGTGTTCATGAGGAAAATGATGAAAACTTTGTTCACATCGACCAGGACACATCAAAATACCCTTCTCCTTGGGAGAGACCTGCACCTGAATTTGAAAGAAAAAAAGTCTAGATACAATTACAAAATTCAAACATTTATTTTCTTCAAAAATCGTAGAGGAGAAAATGGAAAGCAATACACTCATCGAGGTTACGTAAAACTAAAGACAATGTAATATTAATTTCGAACTTTCGGGGACATGTTAAATAGACAAATTGTGAAATTCATTTGGAAGGGTAAATGAACAAGAATGTTTTTTAAAAAATTTAATCACTGGTATTTAATCAGTCTTAATAGAATTTAAAATATTACAAAAGAATGATCAAAACTGTGTTTTAAAAACGACAGCGATTACAACAATGCATACAACATTCTCCAACTACAATATAAAACTAAAATGTATTCCTAACTACCCAGAAATTAAAACATGTATGAAACATTTCTAGAGTTAGAAACCTATCTAGAAATTTGATAGGTTATCTAGAAAATTGTAATTCTACATAATCGAATCTATAGAAAAGCTAGAAAATTATTAATTCTATATAATGGAATCTATAGAACTAAAGCACTGTTCAGAGGGAAATTTATGGTCTTAAAATACCCATTTTAATAAATAATAGCTAAGGAATTTTTAAAAAATTATAAGAAAAGCAGAAAGAAGAAATTAATCCCTGGTATATCATCTTGGTCCACGGAACCCAATTTTAGTTTTTGAGTTTCTTTTTCAAGCAGTCCTAACGATGTATAAAGATTCAGTACTCAGTTTCTTAGAGGTGTGCCAAAGAACTAAGAAAATTAACTTATTAAAAAAATTAGTAAAACTCCTATTTTGTAACTATGCTGTAACTCTACTAGACTTTTATAAATCTAAAGTATAGATTTTATTATTCCTTATCTTGAAACACTGTTATTCTTCAGCCTAGGATTTATTATAGCTCATTGTGGTAGCTAATCTTCAAAATGGTCCCCAGTGATTTCTGCCTTATGGTGCTCATGCCCTTGTGTAATCTCCTCTGGTTGACTATGGGATGGACTTCTGAAGAATAGAAAAGGTAGAAATAATGATGTGTGCTTCAGAGACTAAGTTCTACAAGTGGGTACAGTGTTGCTCATTCTCTACTGGATCACTCGCTCTGCGGAAACAAGCTGCCACGTTGTGAGGACTTTCAGGCTGCCAGGAATCTCAAGTAGCAGGTACTAAGGCCTCCTGACAACCATGTTAGTAAGCTTGGGAGCAGATCCTCTAGCCCCAGTAGAACCATGAGATGACTATGGTCTTGAGGCTGACAACTTGACTGTAGCCTCATGAGAACCATGTAGCTAAACTGCTCCTGGATTCCTCACCTACAGAAACTAGAGATAATAAATTTGTGTTATAAGGTGCTAAATCGGGGGGTATTGTCATGCACCAATATGTAATATATTCACCAGCTACCTCCAACTATGCTCTTAAAAAAAAAGAATAAGACTAATAATAAGAACATGGAAGGGTGGAATCATCTAAAAAGATGATGAAAGAAACCATGAGTAGTGATATTAAAGCATCATTATTACATCATCCTTTAGTTATCATATTCTGTTGCCCAAAGTATTGGATTATCTTTTAAGAAGTTTTAATGAAAGTTGGAGGATACCATCCATGTAGTCTATTTTCCCCCAAGCATTCCTTGAACACAGTTGAAAATTCAGACTTTTTCATTTCTGTCCATAACACCAAACGGCAAAATTGACAAAAGTCACTTCATAATAATTAAACCATGAGAAGATGAATATAAACAAGATAGCAACATCCACACCTGTGAATGGAAAACTGTGGCCTAAAATATCCACTATCTAACTCATTAAGAAAAAAATTTGATCCTACTCTAATATTGATGGTGAATTGTTCATATAATAAGCAAAGTCTCAGGTCTTCAGATGACATGACATACTATACTTAGGTGAATTTTCTCAAATCAAGAATTGATATATTTCTGAGAACAAAACGAAATATGGTAGAATCATCCAGTTAGTCAATCAACAGGATTTTATAATATTTTGATAAAATCCTATCTCATACTGATAAAAGGACATGTGACATTATTCTTTTATCTTTTATGATACCTGTGCATCAAAATTTACTTGATAGTTTATAAATAAAACGTGGAAGACATATGTATATAAAAGTCACTAGAAGGTAACAGATGATGTAGACATGAAAAACAGTAACTGGACTGATCATTCTAACTGATGTTTATAAATGTAAAATTAAAATGTTTTGCTGTTATGCAACAAAGAAGATAGCTAACGTTTATTCAACAAAATTATGAGCCATAGTTTTCAAAAGTACTGCATTTTGATGAAGAAAGTGCATGAATCAAAGAAATAACAAAACTAGAATACAGTAGAGATACATTTGAAATCTAAAATCAGCCTTTATCAGATATATTCCAGGTTTATGACTGACAGCTAGTGAACAGTTAGCTGCAAAGAATACTGTGTATTTTGGATGAATACACACACACACACATATTTGTATAACTTCAAAACTAGGAAAATATGGTATAAAAATTTGGGTTTGCTTTATTTGAATTCTCACTAAAATTGCTAACAAAGTTATTTTCACTATCTCTATTCTTCTATATACTGTTTATAAAATGACTTAAAAATAAATACAGTTGATTTCGTTATTCACAGGAGTTATGTTCTAAAAAGTCATCATAAACACTGCGTTTCTGAATACTATGCCATTGCTCCTAGAAGAAATGCAAGGCTAAGTTCCTGCAAGCTTTTGGTCACATTTTTATCAACTTGTTTTATGTGTTTCTGTTGAAAGACACATGATTTAATACATATTGTCGATTCATTAACGTTGAACTCAATGACCAACAGCATTGTAACTCATGCCTGAATAAACCTTATCGAACACATGTACTATCTCTGGAAGGCATGTCACAGCCTTTTTGCCCTTGGGAACACTAGACAGCACTTCAGCAGAATGCTTGTGGGTCATTTTAAAGAGTAAATTCAAAATGTGACAAATGTAGCACTAAGGTTATGGAAAGGACACTCATCTATAGTATGAGAACTGAAACAAGAAAACAGCATTGTTCAACCTCAACGGGGAATATTTGCATCAGGTGACTCAAATTTTTCGTCTCTAGGCATGTGTCCATGAATGGTAGTGAAAGTGTCACAAATACTGATTCTGTGGTTACAGATAAATTTTAGCAAGCAGGCAAATTTGCAAATATAGAATCTGTGAATAAGGAAGATCTATTGTATATAAAATTTTATCAGCAAAAATGTAAGAGTTAACACAAATATCTAAAATGATAATAGGGAAATAACCATATAGAGACAGAGAAAAAAATTAAACCAAAACATTAGAAAAAAACCCAAAAGCCATAAAAAGCGATGAATCTAATTCTATGAAAAGCAATCATTTCTGTCAAAATGACAACTGCTATTACTATTAGCAAGGTCAAACAAAATGATAAATCAGAAAAAAGTATGTACAACTCATATTACAAAGGTGTGGTTATAAAGCATTCTTAAAAATCAAAAGGCAAAACATATTCTAGTTGAAAAGTGGACAAAGGTGGTGTTCATAAAATTTCAGAAAAGACATGAAGCTCTTAAACATATGAAAAGGTACTGAACTTCACAACAATAAGATAATTATAAATACAATGAGACTACTATTTTTAACCATTAGACTGACAAAAGATCCGAAGGTTTGATAAATTATTGCCTAGACTGTGGGAAACAAACTCTTAATGTTGGTGGAATATAAATCAATACAACCTCTACTGAGAACAATTTAGCAAAAATCTATTAAAAGTATAAATGCATATACTCTTCAATGCAGCGGGTCTATTTCTAGAATCTAATTCATAGGTTGGAGTTTTAGATTCTAATTCTACTTATTTAGATAATCCTAGAGATGTAGTCATACATCTACAAAAACAAAGTAAAATAATACTGTTTGTAATATTAAGCAGCAAACAATTACAAACAGCCTAAACTTCCATCCATAAGAGCTGTTAGTATACATCTATATATATGAATATCCTGCGACTGTGAAAACAAGAGTTTTATTTACGATATAGAGTAAATATATATCTCAATATAAACAAGAAATATTGAGGAAAAAGCACTTACCTCTTAAAGAATACTGTATGAATTACCTAGAAAAACAAACAAAAAAGTTTAAAAGAATAACAATGATAGATTTAATAGATTTTAATTACATACTTTTTATTGTCAATAAATGTAAACAGCACAAAAATTGAAAAAATACAAAAGGGTATATTGTGAAGTCTCCCTGATATGCCCTTGTCTTCTAATCCCTCTTCAGAGGTAACTTGAGTATTGCCCTGAGATGATAATCAATGCAATACATATATGTGTTTAAATACAAATTTAAAGAAATAGTAGATATCATAATATAGTTCTGCATCTTATTTTCATTTAAAAATATCTTCCCTTCAGATTGCTATATATATAACAAGCAACAATGTAGTTAAACACAAAAAAGAATTAAACTAAATATTAGTTCAAATTTTAGAACTTTTATAAGAAACAATGACGAAAGAAATTATTAAACTATAATGCATAGATACTCTAACAAGTATGAAGAATCAGGGCATTATTAACTAGTTTGTTCTTCTGCGGAAGCAACAGGACAATATATGATGATCTACAGAACTATTTAGAAACGGAGCCCAATATCTGAAATTAATCATCAATATACAAAATAATCCTATGGAACTATGTTAAACAAGCCCAAAATATTTATTGTCATGTAGAAGTACATAATAATCCAAAATTTAACATATTAATCTTATGTACTTGTGACATATAGAGTGTAATATCATAGTACATTTTAACCATCATGATACAATCATCTTTCAGAAACCACTTCTAGAGGAGCAGTTCCAGCAGGGCAAGCTTCTTGCATGCATTGCTTTAAGACCAGGTCAATGTGGCCAAGCAGATGGCTACATGCTAGAGGGCAATGAGCTGGAGTTTCATCTGAGGAAAATCAAGGCCCAGAAAGGCAAATAAATCCTCCTCCCCCATCTTAGCGCATGTAATAAAGGTGTTTATTGTGTGTGTGTGGGGGGAACTGTGCCAAATATTGTAGACGTGATGAAGAATGAGATATAGTGCCTTGTCTCTAATGACAGAGGAAAGACACATATACACAATAAAGATAATACAAATGTGAAAAGCTATGTAATAGAAATTAAGTAGAGAGCAGAAACAAAGACAGAAAATTATGTGGATGGGGGGATAAAAAGGCTAAGTGGCATTAGGAACAGTGATAAGACATTTGAGTTACCTCAGGTCTTAAAACATACTGTACTAATGATTCTGGCTTTGTATGTTCTGTTTAAGACACTTTAATCCATTTCATACCCTGCCTAATTTTTCTATGCACCTTTTTAGATTTGAATGATCTAGTGAAAAACTTCAAGTGAATGAAAATGACTTTAATTATAATTTCAAATGTGATGATTTATATAATATAAAAAATACCCCTTCCAGAAATGCATTTTCCATTTTGAAAATCAAAACAGAAAATTTGCTTTTCAAGGCAACATGGAAACAGCTACTCAGAATCATAATAATATCCACAATCTTTCATCAAATAGTCATAACTCAGAAATTTACTGTAAGGCTATTAACAGAATAGAATCAAATCACTGCATAAGATATTTACTGCAATGTTATCCAGAATGCCCAAAACTACTGAACTCAAGAAATAAGTGGCATAACATATAGACAATCTGATAGAAATTTGTAAAAGCATTTAAAAATATGTTAAGGTGGAAATACACGCATGCATCCACAAAATGCTATGGCATTATGTCAAAATATATATGAATATGAACCAAAAGTGTAATATGTGAAAAAGTACAATGATAGACACATAACTTTTACTAATTTAGTTTTAAAATACTGAACATTATGTTCTTTGCATACAGAGAATAGAAAAAAACAGAACATCGATGCACACACCATTTTTAGATTCAATTATAGCCATGTATGCCTCATGCATACACAAATACATAAATCATTAAATAACATATTGAGATATTATATTATTTCACTTCTAAATACTTTAAAAGTATTTACTAAATTTATTTTTCTATAAACTATAATACCCTTATCATAGCTCATACAATTAGATCCAATCAGGGTCTAATCAAGGATGCCATACTGTATTTTGCTGTTGTGTCTCTTAAACTATTTTTAATCTAGACTAGTTACCCACTCCGTGCCATTTTTTCCTTCATGACAATGACTGAAGAAATAAGGCCGGTTATATTCCCCATGGTGGAGCTGTCTGATCATTTCTTTTGTGGTGTTAATTTAGCTTGTTGCTCTCTCCCCAATATTTCTGGTAAACATGAAAGTAGATCTTTAAGGCTTGATTACATTCCAGTCAAATTTTTTTTTGTCCAGAATGCTTTACAGGTAACACAGTGTATTGCATACTGCACCAAAAAATCAAAAAGCAAGTCTGCCTGTCTGACCACAGTGAAGAAAAGATTCATCACTAATTCTAAAGATCTCTTTAATGAAAAGTATCTTTTTCTTTCCACACTCCCAACCAACAAGTATTTGGTGAGATGATACTTTGATGTCATGAAGATTCTAAAGGGGATATAAATAAACCATTTATCAAATAGTTGCGGTGTCAAAATGTCTTTAATATTTTATATTAACTTTTCTATTTTTTAACAATTTTTAAAATGTTTTCCACCAACTATACATTTATACAAAGGTAAGATTTACTTTTATAATGATGGCAGACTTACTCCTTAATTAAAATGTGAGCGCTTTCCTTCTTTTTGATTTTGTTTGAAACCCTGTAAGGAAAAAAAATTTTTAAAGAATAGCAAACATATTTTATATAGATGTGAATAAACATTTTGTTTCACATAAGACATTTTAGTAATTCTATTTAACAAAATATCATCATAAAATAAGTTTATAGCCTTCCAATGCTTTAAAATTGATCCCAAAATAAACAATTAGGCTGTAATTAAGAAATTTTCTTCTTTCATCAAGGCCAATTATGTTCAAGAGCTCGCTTATATCTTATTTCCATCAAATAAAATATACAATTGTCATATTCATTTAGTAAGATAAAAACCATTAAAGACCAGCACTCACTAAACAAAAACATTTTTGAAGTTAAAAAAAATTAATACTTACATATGTATTGTTTTTCTGGTCAGACTTAATCCAAATACCTGCTCTCTCTCTTTTGGCCTCAATGCCTTCTATCTTTCTCTACATATACAGTAGCTTTCCATTTCACTATTAATCTATATATTAGAGACCATAAGTTTTACTAAGAGTGATTTGTTACTAATGAGTACCAAAGTGATAGTGTAATGTTATTCCAATAATAATCTCAAGAAAAAGGCAGAGGTTAAGAGCTGAACCCAAATCCTATCTATCTGATGCTCTTGTGGGAACAGGGAACAAGCTGCCAATCGTGTGTGCTTTTGTGAAGCAATAGTTAAGAACTGTTAGCTGAGGGCAATGGTGTCTAAAAAACACTTAAGTTACTGGAAAACTTGACAATTAGTGGCTTCTTTTTAGTGATTAAAATTTCAAAGAGACAAAAATACAAGATCCAAGAAACTGCAATTTCTTCATACGTCTGAATATAAGCGTTATGCTTACATTTTAATTTATATAGTTATACAAATAATACTCCTAAAAATAAAGATCATTTCTCTGGAAAAATCACAGGTTAGCCCTGAATTTGTGGCAAATATTTCACAAGTCCGCTTCCCTAAGAACTGGTGCTTGAATTCAGTAAAGAAACAGAAACATCTTTCTTTTGTTGGGCAGGACCAGAGTTAAATGTCTATTGAAAATTTGTTAGATTTTAACATAGGACAATCAAGTACATGAAATAAGAATGTTTATAAATACAATTTAGCCAACTCTAATTTTCACCCACATCGTCATTCAAATAGAGAATGTAAGTGGGGTGACAGGTCATAGAATGAAGGCATGTCACTTCTAGATTAAACAAGGAAGGTGACCTTTCAATTGATATCTGAATGACAAGACAGACAAGTGAAATCTGAAAGAACTTGCCAGATTAAAAAAACAGCTAGTGGCCCTGAAGAAGGTATAAATAAGGTATTTATGAGGAAGAAAAGAGGCCGGCATTGGCAGAAGTAAGGAAGAATGTGGACTAAGATATGGGTAAAGAAGGTGGCAAGATACACATCATGTAATACTTTACAAACCAGGATAAGGGTTTCGAATTTTAACCAAAGTGTGATGACTGGAAGTCATCAGAGATCTTAAAGGAACAGGATATACTATGCTGTACATTTTTAAATAGCACTCTAGCTGCTATATGGAGAATGGATTTGGCAGAGTGGGATATGAGACTTTATAAGCAAAAAGAGCAGTTGGGATCTATTGCACCAAGATAAGAGATAATGATGTCTTATTAGTCAGAATATAAAATGAGCTATTATAATCCATCAATAAAAAACAGGCCAATTTAAAAAATAGGCAAAGGATATGAATAGACATTACTCCAAAGAATATTAACGGCCAAGAAGCACATGAAAAGATGCTTAACATCATTTAGTCATTAGAGAAATGCACATCAAAGTCACAATAAGGTATCACTTCATATCCACAGAGATGACTATAATCAAACAGATACACATGTTGGCAAGGATGTGGAGAAAGAGGGACCCTCATATACTGCTGGTGGAAATGTAAAATGATGTAGTCATTTCCAAAAACAGTTTGGCAGTTCCTCTAGAGTAACTTTTGAGCCAACAAATCCTACTCCTACATATAAAGCCCCCCAAAACTAAAAAGATATGTTCATATAAAACTTGTACACAAATGTTTGTGCTAGAACTATTTATTATAGCTCCAAAGTGAAAACAACCCAATGTCCATCAAATGATAAATGTGTAAACAAAATTCAGTATATCCAAATAATGCAATATTATTCAGCAATAAAAAGGAATGAAGTACTGATAACATGCTACAACATGGAGGAAACTTGAGAAAATTATACCATGAACCTATGCATAGTATGACTCTGAAAATAAGTTAAAATACATTGTATCTGGGTAATAGTGCTATGGATAAATTCCCCTCCTCTTTTTCTGTCTAAAAAATTTAAAAATAAACATAAACTATGTAAAAACTTTATATGTATTACTTTTCAAAATATTTCATAATTTTTAAAAAACATGAAGGAAAATATGAAGTGCAGAAGAAAGAAGCTTAGGAAGTCAGTCAGATGACTGGCCTCCAAATAAATTACAAACCATTAATTTGTAACTTTTTATTATCTTTTTTGGTCATTAAAACGGGAACTTCATCATATAGTACAAATATATCATGTACAGCTGAAAAGGAGCTTTTATATAAGAATTTTAAATAAGAATATTAATGGGGACACGGACAAATGAGACACTTAAAAATTACGCCTTTAAGTGAGTTATTTGGCTCATTTAAACTAAAACTTAAAAAAAAAATTTTTAATTAAAAAATTTCGTGCTAAATTACAAAAGAACGTGTCTGCAACAGATTGATGTATCATATAACAAGTTTGAAGCTTCTGTCCCTACAGTCTGTCTTGGCATTTATCACCCCAGATGTTCTTCTACATACAAAAGGAACCTAATTTTTTTTCTTTTTCTTTTTTTAGGCAAGGTATTATCCTTCCCCGCATCACCTCCCCATTTCTTACAACCCATTTTATTTCAAATCAAAACAGAAAGATTAATGAGACTGGAAAATAACTGAGAAAGTGTCGTTAAATATTAGAAAATGTAATCAAAATAATCTAATAATGTGAAAGATTTTTTAAATACACTGCAATTACACTTAGCGGGGACAATATAAGAGTAATTTAA
Organism: Cynopterus sphinx; assembly: GCA_030015415.1. Lineage (NCBI taxonomy): Eukaryota > Metazoa > Chordata > Mammalia > Chiroptera > Pteropodidae > Cynopterus > Cynopterus sphinx. The sequence goes on from CM057379.1 coordinate 38,363,084, forward strand.
GCCTTAAACAAATAGTTGTTTTTCTTAAACTTTAAGGTAGTTTTCATACCTTAGGATCTGCCTAACGCGACAAACCACTTTTTAGTCACAAACTCAACTAAGTCATAGAACCACAAAGTGTTAGGAAAAAATGCTGAGTGATCACTTACCATATAGTAACCAGTATGATAGCCACTCATGTACCAAGATATTAACATACTTCCCAAAGCATCAGCATCATCAAGAGAATCTGGACATATAGGAGGAGGTGGGGGAATTACCTGGAAATGGAGAAAAATATATGTTAATGTTAGTAAGCAAAAAAGTGAAGTCTGGAGACCCATTATATGGAGAGAATGCTGAATGTTAGTTGTATGTTTCCCTACATTCCATGTCATCTATTTAAACTTTTTTTTATTTTTTTTAATTTTTAAAAATATTTTTTAAAGCTACAGCACCTGGTATTGCTAGGTGGTCTCCCATCCAAGTACTAACCAGGCCTGACCATGCTTAGCTTCTAAATTTTCTTTTTTTTTTAAATCTGACATTTAGAGAAAGCCAACCAGTAACAACACAAGACTAACAAAATTAGAGTCCAAAAACAATAAGTCATGTAAAATGTTTGAACATTTTGCTCTGATTAGAACTATTTTTCTGTTCCATTATGAAGGGATGGATAAAAGACCAAAATGAATGCTTGGATAGTTTTCCTCCAAAAATACACAGCATTTTAGAAAAAGGTCTTAGGCAAAAGATCTGAACTGCTCCCTCCCCAACGCAGTTTGCCAAAAAGTGTCTTTGAACCTAGCCCACTTCTGTTATCTAAAAGTCTACCATTAGATATCCAGACAGTCTACGTCGTCAGAAGCTAAAAACTAAGCACATCTGGAAGGGCAAAACACAAATCCTTATGTGCAATATAATTAAATCCTTTCAAGTAGGAGCTACCTGCCTATAGAATGACATGCAACTTTGCCAAGAAAGAAGCAGGGCATAAGAGTTGGGGTTATAAGAAGAACGAGTCTGGGTAGCAGAAGGGCATTAAAAAAAACAAACAAAAAAAACCCCCAAGACTTAGTTCAAATTTTTATCCATTAGAATCTGGCCCAAAGAATGGTCTAAAATGACATCTCCTAATTACCATACTATGTATGAAAAAATGTTTAATCCAAATTCTTTTGCACTTACTGGTGGTCCAGAAGGAAATGGAGGTGGCCAGCATGACAGGAAGTGGGGGGGTGGGGGTGGGGGTGGGGGTGGGGGCGGTGTTCCTGGTGGTGTTCGTGGTGGTGGTAGGCCGATGAATTTCCAACCTGGCTATAAAAAGTGTTTTAAAGAAAGATTAATTTACCCATTTTAATATAAAAGGATGAAAAAAGATTAAATGCCAAAAGAATTAAAATAACTGCCCAGAATATCTATATTAATGCATTAGAAAGATTAAATAGAGTTGCATGTACCAAATGCTAAGGCCAAATAGACTTATAAATCTTGATTTTTCTCATTTCCTTTCTATGCACATTCAGGAAGTAAAACGAAAGATTTTTAATTACCTAATAAACCAAGAGAGTGTATTTAGCAATATACTTCAATCATAAACGAAACTATAATTTTTATTTTTCAATTAAAGTTGACACTCAATACTATTTTATATTAGTTTCAAGTATACAGCACAGTAGTTAGACATTTCTATAATATACAAAGCATCCCCCCCGATTAGTCTAGTACCCACCTGGCACTATACATAGTTATCACAACGTTTTATTGTCTATATTCTCTATGCTGTATATCTCTACACCTATGCCTATGACTATTTTATAATTACCAATTTGTACTTTTTATTCCCTTCACCATTTTCACCCAGCCACCCAACCCCTCAATTTTTTGAGGAACCTCTAAACTGTTTTCCACAGTGGCTGTGCCAATTTGCAATCCCACCACCAGTGTACAAGGTACCCTTTTCTACATCCTCAGCCATAGTTTTTTGATTTACTGATGGTGTAAGGTGACATCTCATTGTAGTTTTAATTTGCATTTCTCTGATAATTAGTGATGTTGCGCATCTTTTTGTTTAATCTTTTCACGGACAGCCTTTTAGTAGCTACACAGTCTAACTTAGAGCATGTATTATAAAAATTAGTAAACCTCTCACTCAAGAAAAATCAGCCCCCTGAGACCAACAAAACATATCTCTCTCTATATATATCTACATATCTATATATGTTTAAATTAAGAGATTTGATCATTATATAAACTGTAATATAATGTAAACCTCAAGAATGATCTCACAGATAACAAGTTTTAATAAGTCATGTTTGATTTTTTGAGTTTTAAAATTATTATTAACTGAATACCATAACCTCCAGTGAAGGTTATACAAAACAACTAGACAGGGACATATTTACTTGGGTACCATGATAAAACCTAAAATATAAATCTTTTTAAACTTATCACTTATAATCAAAAGAATCTAAGTGAAAATAATATTTGCATTATATTCTAAAACAATCTGGGAGCTCCTTAGGATTTTACCTGTATTAAATGTAAATACTATTTTTTCCCCCCAATTTTTATATATCTTATACAAGTGACTTTGGAACTATAGTATAACACTCAATTGATAAAATATACTCTCTAACTTAAGTTCACTACATTAGTTTAATACTCCACAAAAGTAGTTGAAAAAGCCTTTCATTATATACTATTCTGCATTACTATCTTACTTCATTTTCAAAGAATTTCCAATTACATATTTACAAAATTTAGAGAAAGCTACAAACGTTTCATGTGAAAAGCTACAATTCTCTTAATGGAGGGGGTCAAATGTTCCAATATTAACTACACCCTGGTAAACTTTTTCTGTGCAGAAGTTACCTTTCCTGGTCCCCGTACTGATGGGGGTGGTGGAGGGCAAAAAGAGTTCCATGGAGCAGCTTTTGACTTGATGTTATTTGGTTTATTTCCAGGAGACCTAGAGGAGGTCTCACTTTCATCTGTTGAAATTTGACTTTCATTTTCATTCTTTAAAAAGAAAAAATACATGCATTTTTGTTATATGGGAATCATTAAGAAAAATGTAATTCCTTATTGGATCAAACTGCCAGCTAGTTATAGTGTTTCTTATCTAGTCTCTCAAGAATTGTATATTTTTGGTATCCTTACCTCTTGAGAATTCTCTTCTGTATCATTAGCTACTTCAGATGTTGGGGAAAATAGATCAGAGAGATTTTGCTCCTCTCTATTTCCATATCCAGTGTAAACTACAACACAAGTTTCTCTCTTAAAATCAATTGAAGCAATGGTAGCTGGGTAAACACAGCCATCTTCTGACCAAATGGCAGAACATCTGTCACCAACTTTCCACTATAAAAAAACAAAATGAAAGACACATACCCCCCTTAGTTTTAAAGAGAGTAAACTATAATCTTGTTTAAGTGGGGTAGGGTGGGAGTGGAAGGAATAGTCTCCAGTTAACTGATCTAGAAGGCATAATAAAACAGTGAAAAAGACTTGCAGCCAAAAATACATAAATTTGAATTCCAATATAAATATAATTGTTAATATAATTGTTATTTATATAATCATGCACATAACTTCTGCCATTTTTATAACTGTGGACAAGTTTCTTAATCTCTTTACTTCTATTAAGTGGATATAATATGTAATATAATCTACCTCACTGATGTGTCATGAAGAATAGAAAAAAGGGAATGCGTGTAAGTGCCTAGCATCCTGGCCTGGCACATAGCAAATGCTTAACAAATATTAGCTCTCTTCTCCATTGGAAATGATGAAACTAAAGTGACTAATGAGACACCAAAATACTTAGCTTCTAAGTCTACTGTTTTAAATAGCATAAATGACTCTACCTAGAATTTTTGGTTCCTGGGTATTAATGGTTTTAGGACTTTTGAAGGACAAAAAGGATACCCATCTATCAGTTTAAGAATAAAACACTGCCAATTCAGTTTAAGGCCCTCAGGTACTCCTCCCAAATAGCACTGCTTTTTTCCCTCTTTCTCCCATCTAAGGTAAACACTATCCTGAATTTAGCATTTATCATTCCTACCCAATTCTTTATACTTTTATTTACGTGCATGTTCCTAAGCAATAGAAAGTTTAATAGTTGTTTTAGAAATTTTATTATTACATGTCAATGGAAAACACTGCTAATCATTTAAGTTAAAGATATTTCACACTATTTAATAAAAACAATATGAAGAAATTCTTTAAAGTTAAATCTGTGTTTTAAAATAACCTGCTTCAAGGGAGTTGTGGTATTCTTTTTTTGGCTTTTATTCTTCCTAGCAGGTTTTCTTTTAGATGTGCCTTTTGGTTTATCTGAAGGTTCAGAAATGTCACCATTCTTCAGAGCATGCTGTGAAAATATGAATAGAAACATACAATTACAGAATGATAAAGAAAATGTCACAATATAACTGTCATTATAAACTGGTCTCTAGGTCCCTCCAACTCAGCCTCTACTTCTTCTTTTTACCATCCCATATGCTACAGAAACAATTGATTATCAGTTCTAAAGACCCCTTTAATCAAGCGTCCTCACTCTCAGCCGTTCTGTAACATCAGACTCTGTTGATCATTTCTTCTTGATACTCATGACGTTTTGGATGACAATGTAGGGCTCCAATGCTTTTATTACTTCTCTGATAATGTCTTAAACTTGGGCATTCCCAACAAAATTTAGCCATCTTTCTTTACCTGATTATAATGATCGATTCCTATTACTTCAATTATAATCTCTATACAAACAGACTTCCAAAGCTATTATTCAGCTGACTTTTCTCTTTAGTTCAACATTTCCAACTACCAACTTCATATCTTCATATTTACCTCAAACTCAATAAAACTAAAAATTTTTCCTCAAATAAATTCTTTTCCTCTATGATATCACCAACCCCATCCCACATTGAGCCCCACTTTAATCTGCATTTTATAGAACTCTCTTGGTAACCCTGAATTAGCAACTTCTAGTCTAAGTGTATACTGGAAAGCATGATACTGACAAATTTAAAATTTAGCTTTAAAGATGGTATGCACATTGGATCTTTTTATCTCAAGCTACAGGAATGACTATGGGAAGGATGTGATCTCTATGCTTGGTGTTCTGTATGAGTGTATGTTCTCTGCCTGGACTATTGATGGTTTATACATGGTGCTCAATAAGACTAAATACCTCTGACAGTAGGCAAAGTAAAAATGTTGGACAACTGTATAAATGTCTTATTTGGGCCTCAAAAACAGAATATGCTCCCAAAAAGAATTTTATCTTCCTACCAACAGGAACATTTGACACCCAATTTACTGGCTTTGAGGAAGATCAAGTTAATTTAACATATGTAAAGCACTTAAAATAGTGCCTAGAATGTTGTAAATAAACACTCTTTAAGTATTAATTACTGTACTACTGCTATTTATCATCATTTCAATAAAGGCTAGTTAAATGTTTGAAAATTATAATTCAGATTGTCCACTTATCTGAATTAGAGAGGACTTCCAGAGTTCAAAGCAATGTAAACATACTAAAATCAACAAATGTTTAAAACTCAAATTGCCTCTGTCAAAGGGATGACATACAGATAGGCTACCTACCAACTTCTAAAGGAAGATATCTAATTTAACTAACCCATATTATCTTTTAATCTTCCAAATTAGAACCAAATCATATGGATGCTTGACTGTATAAATGTTATCAATTTTTCTCCCAAGTAAATGATATGAGGAAATAAAAGAATTAAGTGTTTCATACCTTAAATGAAGCCACGGCTTTATCGTAAGCTTTTATCAATGCTGTGTCATCCCAAATGTCAGAATCATCACTCTGGGAGGGATAAAAAATAAAAATAATTTATGCTTGGATAGGTTTCATCAAAAAAAAGTATGCTAGTACCAAGAGTCATCTTAAACCAAACATAAAATTCAACTAAAAGTGGGTATTTAAAAATCCTAAATATAAACACAAGAAACATACCTGGCTTAGATACTACACAACATTACCCCTAGATTAGTTATATGTAAATGTTCTAAGAGGCATGCCATGAAGTGAATGCTCCACAATTTAATTCCTATCCACCAACCATAGTGGATCAGTTCAAGTGTAACTCACATTTCAATCGTTTCTAAAAGCAGATAAAAGCTTTTGGAAAACCAAGGATAAAATAAAGGGCTTAGTGGGAAAACATCTGATATTAATCTGGAAAAGACCCAAACATCATTCCTATTTTTGAATAAAATTTAATGAATGCTTAGTAGAGCTTAAATTTAATTCAATTAAAACATATTTGAGCACCCACTATCAACTAAATACTCATCACTGAGAGGCATGAAATGCCACCTGCTAACGAGAGACAGTTTAATCAAGGATTTAAGACATATTGTCAGACAAAACAAAAAAAATAGAAAATAAGTATGATCAAATATTAAAATGTGAAGTACAAATGTTTTAATTTAACAGAAATAAATGGATTTTCTCCAGTTCAAGATGATGAAATAGAAGATCCTGAACACAACAAGTTTCACCAACATACCAAATTTATTGCTATGCAGAGTACAATTTCCTCTGAAAAAAACCTAAAGAATAGCTGAGTGACTTCCTGCACTATGGGATAAGCATAAAAAAACCCAACACTGAAGCAGGAGGAGGCTGAAACAATTTCACCATGGTGCAGCAATCCACATTCAGGAGGGAACTCAAGGCCTGAAGCTTCTCTCTGAAGAGCAAAAGATTTGAACCCCATATTGTGCACCCTAATTTTTAAATCCTTGTCTGAGAGATGAGCCCCCAAAATATCAAGCTTTGAAAAGCAAGGCATGGCTCAGGTCCATAAGATCCACAGGGAATGGCAAACTAGGTATAGGCTCTTAAAGGGCTGGGAGTGCCTGGGCTCACCTGCCCCAGGACCAGAGCTGAAGATGCCAATTAAGAAACACCCACATTTCCTGTACTAAGGGTCAGGCATCTAATTTAATACACATTTAGAGGTCTGCTAGAATACTCTCCAGGGACTGAGGCTGGCAGGTGGCATCTTTCTGCTGTCTGCCATGCTCCAGCAGGTGGGCGCCATCTTTGAGTTCTCCCTCTGCCAGGCTCAGTATCACTGGAGCGCTTACACATGTCTACCACTCCAGTTTTTACCTCTAGTTTCCCAGTTTTTGCACTGCTGCCCAGGGAATGCTCCTTGCCTACCTGTGTCTGGAGGCTGGGAGACTTGCATCCCTGGGACTGTATCAATTGGAGAGACAGCTCTTGGTAGGCTAGCACCTCAAGGGCACTGCATGACAGCGGACTAAAACACACCCCCAGTCTTTCTGTGGAAAAGGCCTATTGCTTGTCCAGGAAGTTTTGCCTAAGGGGCAGGCTTCTGGTTTGGCACACATCTAGGAGCCTATGGAGATGCTCCCAGGTAGTGGAAGCCAATGGACATAATCTTTGTGCTCTCCCTCTGCCTTGCTCCAATTCACTGTTATTTTCTAGAAAAGAGCTTATGCACGCATCTGGTACCCTGATTACTGCAACTTGAGCCCAGAGAATACTTTAAGATGCTTGGTTTTGATGGCCAGTGGGGATTTACACTTGCTTCCCAGCGGCCAATATATATTTGCATACTTTAAGAGCTGCTGCCTTAGGGTCTGGCTTCCAATCAGCCTTAATTGAGATTCTTCCCCTTGAGACATTAAGTCTTTGAGAATAAAGGTTTGAGAGACAACCAAAAGCTGAGGTAAGGTCAAAAGATAAGGTTCATCTAAATGAGGCCACTCTTTGATTTCAGAGAGAGGTGGCTGTTTAACACACAGAAACCAACAGAGTCAAGCAAAATGAAGAAATAGGGAAATAAGTTCCAAACAAACAAACAAAAAAACAAGATAAAAACCTCAGGAAAAAATCCTCAATGATAATGAAAAGAAATAAAGTACCCAACAAAGAGCTCAAAATAATAAAGATGCTCACCCAACTCAGAAAAATGGATGCACACAGTGAGAACTGCAATAGATAGAAAATATAAAAACAGCAAACAGAAATCACAGAGCTGAAGAATACAATAACTGCACTGAAAAATATAATAGAGGGATTCAACAACAGCCTGAATGAAGCAGAAGGATCAGTGAACTAAAAAATGGGCAGTGGAACATACCCCATCAAAGCAGCAAAAAGAAAAAATGAAAAAAAGCTGAAGGCAGCTTAAGGACTTATAGGAAAACATGAAGAAGACAAACATTTGTATTATAGGGATCCCAGGAGGAGAAGAAACAGAGAAAGGAGAAGAAACCTTATTTGAAGAAATAATGGCTGAAAACTTCTCTAACAGACATCTAGATCCAGGAAGTCTAGAAAGTTCCAAAAGAGATGAACCCTAAGAGACCCAGAACACATCATAATTTGTTGTAACCAGAATAACCAGACTCAACCTGAGTGCTTTGATATTAGAGGCAGTTTATTAGCCGGCGGCCGTCCTTCCAAAGGAGCAGCCTCGACCCATTTCAGGTCCACAGTTTTATACCCCAAAATCCATTCATCACTATATCCCAATCACATTGGATCTATATATCACCTATTCATGACCCGTCACCAAATGGTGGTCTGATATGATGCGTAAGCGGGGGCACAGAAGCAGAAAGCGGAACGTTAAAAGGTCAGATTCCCAGACCATGTTTCCCATAAATTCCTCCTCCTCTTTCTTGTGGGAACAGAGTTAAACAATAGCCTACCGATGTAATCGCCAGGTATTCAATCAGGAAATGTGGCTGCAGTGGCAGTTGGCATAGAGCCTTCTAGTCTTAACCCCTTTCATCTTTCTAGGGGCACATCATCACAATTAAAGTGTCAGAAGTTCAAGACAAGAAGAGAATTTTAAAAGCAAGAAAAGAAAAACAACTTGCTACATATAAGGAAACTCCCATAAGACTAAGATTTTTCAGGAGAAACTTTGCAGGACAAGAAGGAATGTCATGATATACTTAAAAGTGCTGAAGAAAAAACCTCCAATCATGAGTACTCCTATCCACCAAAGTTAGCATTCAGAATTAAAAGATAAAGAGTTTTACAGACAAGCAAAAGCTAAAGGAGTTCATAATCACTAGACCGGCCTTATAAGAAATGTTTCTCAAGTTATTCCTTACGTTCTGCCATTCTCTACCACTTCTCAGCTACTGACACTTCCACTGTGCTCTCTTGAGTAATCGGCAATCCCATCCCCACCCCCACACCCTATCTTCTAACTCTTCTTTGACTACTCCCTTCATCTTCTTGCTCTAAAATCTAGCTTTCTTTGAGGATGCCATTTTCCATGCAGCTATCTCAAATAAATGTTTTTCTCCTTCATATCCCTCAAATCTCTGTACCAAAGGTGAGGAAGAAATCTTTCTTGCTCCTCACTTTCACATTATTCTCCGTCTTTCCTCCCTAAAAACTCCCAGTTTTGAAAATCCTGTTGCCAGACTCGGCTACTCTCTCCTTAATGCAATCATCTACAGCCACTGGCACACCTCCTCATTCCCTAAGATTTATATCTCCGTACTCTCTCTGACACTACTGTCATAATTCTTGGTTATTTAAAAAACCCTTGTAGATGATCCTACCAATAACCTATCCTTGCAGGTCTTTAAACTCTTCTCTATCAATGATATTGTATACCATCCAATCTCAACTACTCACTTCTTTGGACTTTATTATAGCAGGGAACTACAACCTCTCCATGAATTCAGCTTCAAGAATCCTACTCTCCAACTACCACCTTCTAGGCTCTGGAACTTATTCCTTCTAGTAGCTCAATAATGATAATCATTTTACTTCACTGGGAATAGTAAAATATTAACCCCCTCACTGTTCTAGCATCCTCAATTCCTTTCTTAGCCAGCTTAAATCCCATGGACAATCATTAAGATAACTGTGTTGTGCCTCTCCCTCTTCTTCATATTCACTTGGTAAAACTACAGGCATAACTGAGATATTGCGAGTTCAGTTCCAGACCACATATTAAAGTGAACATTTGCTGGTGGAGGGTCTTGGAGTTTGTAAAAAATAAAAATAAAAAAAAATGCAACACCTGTGGAGCACAATCAACATGACCGCAATAAAATGATTAATTTCAACTATTAATTTCAACTGTTGGTTTAGTCTGTGCTTGTCCTCACACACCTGAATTGAATTTAGCTGGCGAAAAACATGATCATACTGTGCTGCCTCCTTTAATTTCACGATTACAAATCTCAAGTAGGCCTTTAATGTTCTCTAGCAATGCTTCCACTATACTTCCCTAGTCCAACCAATACTCAATCCACGGTCCTAGAGACCTACTTCCTACCTTGTCTCTCCTCAAACCTTCCTCACCCCTGGCTGATGACCTTCTTTTACCGAGAAAACGGAAACAATCAAAAGAGCACCTTCACAATCTCCCTCCAGCACATCTGCCCACTCACACAGGTTTGCACCCACATAACCGTCGCCACATTAACTGTCAATGTACCTAACGAAGGCCGAATCCATTTCCTCTCCCCTTCTCCGGAACACTGCTCCCGCAATTCTCCCTCCTCGTCAATGTTTCCATCTTTACTGGACCTTCCCTACATGCCCGCTAACTCGCTGAACTACGTATCTCCCATCTTAAAAGCAAAACACGCAATTAAGAACCCTCTTCATCTCACTCCTCCCTCCGCCTATTATCCTACTCACAATAAAACACGAACTCTTTGTTTACAAAAGTCGCCTTCATTTTCTCCTCTCCAACTCTCACTCCAATCAGACTTCGCCACTATTTCGCCCAAAAGCTGATCCTCTCTTTTAGGAAGCTGATCGACCCGAAGTGGTCCCCATCTCCGGACATCTGCAAAACGCAACGTCACCCTTTACAACTGTTCCGGGCGGTCTCAAAGGTCATCCTTGACTTTCCCCTCTCAGGCCTCCACGATCGAACATGTCCAACACCTGTGGCCCCTCACTTCAAACTACATCCCGGATCCGAGGGCTCGGACCCCCGGATCCGAGTCCGGGTCGTCGCAGCAGACGCCTCGCGTCCCTTCTCCGCCCTGGCCTGCCCGCTCAGCGCCTCCGCCACGGAGTGTACACCCCGAGGTGCGATCAGGCAGGTGAGGGCCTCGGCTCGAAGCTATAGCAGGGCACCCGCGCCGCGCGAGGGAGGAGCTTGCCGACGGGGAAAGATGTCGACCCAGCCGGGCCACACGCAGCCCGGCGGGGAACGGAGCGAGCGGCCAGGGCCCGCCCCGCGCCCGGGGAAGGGCCGCGGCGGGCCGGCAGGCGGGCGCGCGCGTCCGGACGCAGAGCCGGCCGCGGCCTCCTCACCTGGCCTGCGCCCCGCCGGAACAGCACCGAGTCCTCCTGCTCCGGGACCGCGCCGCCACCGCCTTCCAGCCCCATGGCCATCGCGAGGCTGCCGGGCGCTGCGAGCCTCCGGGGACGCCGACTTCCGCCTGCGGGAGCGGAAGAGGACGGCGGCCCGCGCGGCGGCGCTCGTCTTTCTCTTCCCGTCGCCTCTCGATTTAGTATTATTTTTTTTGAGTTCCCTTTTTCGTATCTTCGCAGAGTGATTCTATCTACCGCAGAGTTTTAGTGTTCGTGATAGTAAATTTCTTTTAGAAAAGAGTGTCATTGCGGGCAACTGGGTGAGTGTGGGGAACGGGGTGCGCCAGGAAAACCAGTCCGGAGGGAACCAATGATGATGATGCAGCTGCTGCAAAAGTGCACAAGAGAGTTTTATGTTTGTTTGTTTGCTTTAATTTTTTTTTAATTTTTATGTTGACAGCAACTCTACAAAGTAGGGGCTCTTATTTTAAAAAGGAACCAACCGAGGCACAGTGTTTACACAGCTGCCTGGAATGCGGGCAGCAGAGTTCATGGTTTTAGACACTTCCCAACTTTGACATTGAGGTTAATAACCGTTCTCCCGAATCTTTCTTAGTAAAATGTTTTAACTTAAATGGGATCAAACGATATTCTTAGTTCTTACCAATTACTTTTTCAGTATTCTCCCTTAGGCGTTTAGAATTGCCAAATGACTTCCACGTACATATTACACCCTCCCTGATAAACTGGACATCTGATTGTGTAGCTTAAACTTCTGCCAAAAGCAACGTAAAATGAAAGGACAAACGATAGTTGGTAACATGCGAGAAAATAGCAATATTCCTACTATTTTTAAAAAAGCTTTGTCAAAAGTAAAAACAGCAAAGCAGACAAAAGTAAAAATGTTATTCATGGAGGAAAAAAACAGAAATGGCCAATAAATATGAAAATAGGCCAAACTCTGGAAGCTCTGTACTCAGTCTGCCAGGGTTTGAATCCTTATCCTGCCACTTAGTAGCTGGTGACCTTGGGGGAGATTCCTTAACCCAAATCTCAATTTATCTATAAAAATGGATATAACAGTAGTACCTACATGTGAAGACTAAGTGAAATACAAAAGGCAGAAAACAAGGGGAGTTCAAAAAATTTACAAATGTCCAATAAACATGAAAATATGCTCAACATCTAGATACGGAATTGCAAATTAAAAACTAAGAGCCAATTTTCACTCAGGTTGGCAAAATTATTAGAGATTAATAATATCTGATGTTAGCAAGGGCATGGGGCTATGAAGTGCTACCCTCTTGTTGGAAAAATACAAACGTTTAAAAATATGAACATGTATAACTTCACCCTAGAAATCCTACCTTTAAAAATCCATTTGTATAGAAATAAAAGCACCAGTACATGGGGTTATGTATGACAATATATATTACAGAATTGTTTGTAGTGGCAAAAGCTTACAAACATCCTGATTGTCCATAAATAAGGAAAGGATTCGATAAATTACTGTACATCCATACAATGGTCAGCTCTATATGTACTGACTTGTGGGATGGCTATTAAATAAAAAGTATCCAGTTACAGCTAAGATTTCCATTTTTGTTTAAAAAAACTTTCTGTAGTGAGTTGAATGGCGGTCCCAAAATGATATGTACACCAGAAACTTGTGAATGTGAACTTATTTGGGAAGAGGTTTTTGCTGATGTAATTAAGAATCTTGAGATGAGATCATCGTGGATTAGTGTAGGCCCTAAATCCAATGACAAAATCCTCAGAAGAGACATGAAGATGGAGAAAAGGCCATGTGAAGACAAAGGCAGAAATAGGATCTATGCTGCCACAACTCAGGTAATGCCTGGAGCTACTAGGAGCTGGAAGAGTCAAGCAAGGATTGTTCCCTTAGACTCTTTAGAGGGTGTATGGCCCTGTTGACATCCTGCTTTTAGACTTAGGCCTCTAGAACTGTGAGAGAATACATTTCGGTTATTGTAAGCCACCAGGTTTGTGGTGATTTGTTATGACAGCCCTAGGAAACTCCCCATATCCCTTATTTATATGTTTAAACGTGTGCATGAGCACTGAGAAAAATGAACAACTATTTTATATACCCTATGACCTGGAAATTCCAGTCTTACGTATATACTCAATAAGTGCTTATGACCACCAAAAGATAGATAGATAGATATACACACACACACACACATACACACACACACATATATACACATACACACATATTAATATACATTATATATAACATGTAATATATATTATTAGTCATTCTCCATATATATATTATGTAAGGCAGAATGATTAATAATAGCCCCAAACTAAAAGTAATCCAAATGTCCATGAAAGGCAGAGTGGACGACTACATTATGGTATATTAGTTATGACAGATTGCTACACAGCTATAAAAAAGAAAAAACTACTGCTACACATAAGACAGAGAATTCTCACAGATGTAATGTTGATTAAATTAAGCCAGACTCACAAGAGTACATACCACTTATATAAAAGTGTAAAAACAGATAAAACTAACCATGTTAATGATGGTAGGAGGTATAATCTAAAAGTGCTGCAAATGGCTACGCATCTTGATCAGGATGTATTTATATGTCAAAGTCAATCGAAATATACATTTAAGCTGTGTGCTATTTAGTATTTTTTCACAGGGATACGTGCTCAGGAGTGCAATTACTTGGACATACAGTAAAGATATGTTTAGTTTTCTAAGTAACTGCTTAATTTATTTCTAAATTTATTTTAGCCCTTTTGTTGCATTTCCCCACTTTTTCTGTAATGAGCAGGCATTGCATTTTTTGGCTTTGAGAGCTGGTAAAGATATAAGTAGTATAAGCTTCATTGTTGCTTCTCACACTCCAGACATTTACCTACCACCTTCACAATTTACCTTACCATGTATCTGTATTTTTTAAATTTAGTCTTAAACTTACAATAAGAATATTAGACACTTATTTAATTTTAGTCTGCCCAGCATCCATTCTCCCTTGCCTCCGGCAACAAAAACCCAGATTTGTTTGCCGGAGCACCTATTCCTCACTGAGTATAGTTTTGGTTACACTATTAACTTAGGTGAACTGCCCTCCTCTTGTCAAGAGGTAGGCACATAACCCAAACAAGTCCATTTGGAGGCACTCTAAGTGATATAAAGACTAAAAATGGTTGTCAGAATTTTAACCTGATAGCAGCACTATGGTAAAAACTATCCTATAGTACCTGGAGCTGTTCCAGCTCTTGACCTTTCCAAAGCCTTCGGTCTTCAAGTTTTCCTTGGACTCTGGAGTCTCTCATCCTTTTAAATAATGGTTGTTGTTGTTAATAACAAATTGTTTGTAACCAAAAATTCTAGGGTATCACGAAACCAGTTTTGATGTGGTTATATCTCCTCAAGCATACATTAATACATAACTCTAATTAAATGTCCATGCATAAGCTCCCCTAATGGTCATCCTGAGTGGTACAAGGCCAAATGAGACTTTGACCCTTCCCCCCAAAAAATCTTTGATATGTATTTATACAAATAAAGTATTCATTAGCATTGTCGATTTCAGCAAGATTGGTAGGTGATTTCTTGTAAACTCACAAGTGTTGAGAAAGGCTCCACCAAACTATATATTCAAGGTTATTCCTACACTGATATACCTGTAAGCAAAGTCATGGTCAACTGATAAAGTAATATGTGGCACGGAAAATATTTCTACAAAAGTTGTTATATAAACAAATTTTTAAAATCTCATTTTTCCTGGGCAAATGGTCCAATGGCAGGCTACCTGTGAACTTTAAATGTGTATTAGCTAATTGGTGCTATGTAAAGGGTTTTGTTTTAAAAAAAGTTTTAAGGAAAAGCCTGTAGTTTTAAATCTTTCTGGAGTTTATGGGGAAGTGCATTTGAATCCTTAACTCAGTGACATTTTCATGACTTGGTCATTTGCAAAGACAACATATCCAATACATGATTACTATATAGCAAGTACTTTAGCAGATGTAGGAGGCAGTTTAATAAATGCTTTTATTCACTCTGGATTTTTATGACAATTTCATAAAAATAATTCAACTTTATTGAATTTTAATATTTATAGGTTTTCTATCACCAAAGACAATTAGAAATTTACCTTAAGAAGTTGACATGCTCTTTGCTTTGTTTGTATCACTGCTAAAACCCTGACACAGATGGCAAAATGTACAAATCATAATCTGATAGTCAACTTTAGAGTTCTCACTTTTTGGATACGTTTTTTTCCCACCAGCTCTATTGAGGTATGATTGACAAATTAAAATTGGATATATTTAAGGTGTCAATGTGATGATTTATATATGTATACATTGTGGGGCATATAAATGCTTTTTGAAGTTCAATAGTTTTGAAATAGATTGTAGACTCAAAGCTAATAGCAGTATTACAACACTCTTTTTACAAGGTAGAACTTGAAAATATTATACAAAAAAAAAAAAAGTTTACCCACTTCTAGGAGTAAACTTTTTCCATCCATAAAAACACGGGGAAAAAAGGAGCAAAATATAATTTTTAAAAGTTAGAAAAATGTCAGTCATCAATCTCCCTTTTAGTCCAGTTTCAAAAACAGGCTGCTTTGATAAGTGGGTAACAATTTCTTACACTGCCACTAATAGTAAAGGCATTCGAAAGGAATGAAGTTAACTGATGAAACTGACCTCAGTGTATCACCTTGGACAGTAGCAGCTGCTCCCTTTTATTTTCAGCAGGACTTACGAAGATTGCTAATAATAATGCACTACCTCCTGTTAAGGATGACGCAAGATAGTATTTTTAATGTCTATAAGGGTGTTCCATGGAGTTTTGTATTTTCCAAATTATACTGTAAAGCTGGCACTACTTCACCTAAATAATTTTATCATGCTTTGGCAACAAGTCAAAGAAATATCTAAAGGGTATATGAATTAGCTTTACTGATTATAATTATTCACCTGTATTTTCCCCTTAATATCTTGTAATTAACCAATTCCCCTCTTCAGAAGTTTAGCTATTTTAGTTACACTGCTTAAATATACTACATGAAAAGAAACTAACGTGTCAATGTATTAAGTCTTAATAATTAATTACAACCTAGAGATCTTTATACCACTATCCATGTTCTTTTGGAACTGTAGCTTCCCCTAGATTTACAAGATTTAACTTATAAAAGAGTCCAGTTATTCCACTACATGAGATATTTTAAACATGGAAATTATTCATTAAAAACAAATAAAGGATTTGGCTTAAAGCATAAAAATTTCTTTGTACTTATGGCTTATCACTTTGTGTAGAAATTTTGGAGATAAGATTACAGAAATCAAACTCAAAGAATTTTTGTGTTAGACTTCTTTATTATCCCTTTTATTAGAATGTAACTCAAGCTGTTGTAATCCTTTTGCCCTTGTTACTATCATCATATAAAGTTTTGAAGACTGAAGTTAATACAAGAAAGAGAACAAAGCTTCACTTTAACTGAAAAATCTGTTAATATGAAAATAAAAACAGGTTAAAAAATTTCATGTTGGCCTCATTTAGTATTAGATACACTTAGAATTCTTTCCTATTTGTGGTTGATACCCTTGGTAAGTGACCTAACACAAGATTATCAGAACCTTAAGGTATCAGGTGAATTCTAGAAAATCTATCCATTAACATAGGGGTAAACACATTAGATAATCAGTAAAAATTTGTTGAATTGCATGAAGTGAAAAAATCAAGTACTTGAATAATGCTTCAGTTATTTCATTTACTACTCAGTTATTTTTATTCTTTGCAATAATTATGCCTATTTATTTTAGAATAGAACAAGGTCTCAAAACTTAGTTTCTCTAGGTTAACATATTTCCAAATTAATAACCATCATTAAGTCACAAGTCTTGGAAGTGTTTCAGAACAGACTAAAAAACAGCACTTACAACACAGTGAATCTTAATGTAAACAATGTACTGACGTGTCAATGTAGGTCCATCAATTACGACAAACTTACCATGGTGGTAGGGGATGTTCATAATAGGAGAGGCTATGCATGAGTAAGAGTGGAGGGTATACAGGAAATCTCAATTTTGTTGTAAAACTAATTCTGCTCTAAAAAATAAAGTCCATTAAAAATAAAAGGCACTTATTCCAAAAATGTTAAAGCTACAAGTAAAACTCTTACTGAGACCTCATTTAGTTTATACTCATTTAGTTGCTATTCCAGGTCATTTGTACTATCTAGGATAAATTCTTCAAGTAAACCAGCTGACTACAAAGTAAACTCAGATAAATGTATCTTAAATTTTATTATACAATAAATCCTACTTTAAAGATCTCCTTTAATAAAGTTTATGACAAAACTCTAGATTTATGAGATCATATTATCTGATCACATCACTTTTCTACTAAATTATGTACATGCTCACTGCTGATAAAAAATAATGTTCACCAATATCACACGCATGGTTAGTATTTTATTCTTTGAACTATGGTTCTGAAACACCACACTAAGTCAGGCAGAAAGGTAAAGTTTAAAATAGTTTATAAGGGTATGTTACAACATATGTAATGACTGTTTATAAAATCTTGATCATAGAGCTGATGGTACACCTAGTTTGCAGTAGCACCATTTTCCAAACAGTCATCATTTTTCTCTTGTCTGCATAGACTTCTTCTCATTAGCTGCCTTTTGCTTTTGTTGCATGATCTCAGAGTCCCTATAATGGGAGAAAAGGTTATCAGTAAAAACTGAAACAATTCAGTTTCTTACAGGCCCAAAAGCCCAAAAGCTAGTGATTAAAAATGTATTACACTAAAGAAAAGCCAGATATTCAGAGCATTTTCTTAATCCTTTCTGTCTCTGGCTGAACTCCACATGCCATATTGTGTGAACTACAAGCAGACTACCTGGGATAGATGATCCATAAGATCTATATTAAAATATAATTTTATTTTATATGTGTATATATATAAAATTTTATTATATATATATTAAATGGCTATGTATTCAACACCTACTATGTACCAGGCACTTTACTGGCTATTAAGCCTCACAACAACTCTGGGTAGTTATCCCCACATTTCAGATTTTAAAAATATTAAAGGCTTAGGGCCAAGTAATTTGCTCCAAATCACATGAAAACCAAGGCTGTCCAATTTCAAAGTCCAGGTTCTTTCCTATCTTGTTATTGCATAGATTTAGTATGATATTTTAATGCAAGAAAAGTAGCTCTGTTCATGACAGTAAGATTTCTGCAAAGCCAATAGCAAAAACAAGGAATGAGAAGACAAGACAGCTACAAAGAAATGAGGTAGCATAGAAAATAGCAATAGTTTTGTTTAAAATCAAGCTCTGCTGTGCTTATTCTATGACCTTAGTGTTGTTACTGAAGTTGAGCCTCGGTTTCCTATTTATGCATGAACAGGACTGTGATAAATAGAGATAATACACATATAACTCCTACCACCGAACTTTATCAGAAGTGGGAATTCATTAAACAGTGGTTATTACTGAGCCAAGCTAGACTAGCTTCTCTAATAAAAATAGTATTTCAGGGTCACTGATCTGTACCACTTTCACTTTTACCCCAATGTGCGTAAACAGAAACAGAAAGTTAAAGCTAAGCTTATCGTTTTAATAATGTCATAGAAAGAAAGTGTGAAATGATATTTAAGGGCTTCCACCTCATTGAATAATGATTCTTAACTCTGGCTGCACATCAGAATCATCTGAGGAGCTTTTTAAAAGACAGGGTTAACTTCAGATACAATAAAATTTACCTTCAGCACCTTTTAATGCTCAACTCCAGGCCAATTAAATCAGGACTAGGTATAGCACACAGACTTGAGTAGATGGCAAGTTTCCCCCAGGTGGTTCTAATGTATAGGCAGGCTTAAAGACCACAGAGAAGTCACACTGAAGCACATGTAGTTAATTACTCACTTGACTTTAAAGTTCCACATGGACAACAAAATTTGATTTTAGAATTAAACTTTTTAAAAAACATTAATGCATTTTAAGCTGTTTTTCAAAGCATTTCTGTAGTAGTTTGTATTATTTCTCACATGTAGTCTTATAGTGAGGCTGTGTACTTGCATTTTTTACAACGCAATGGATCTTCAGAAGTCAATATAGCTACATATACTTTTTTGAGTCTCTTTTGTAACACTTATCACTATAAATAGTGTCACCTGTCATCCAGATGAGTTTGGGTAGAATGTATTCTTTGAAATGTTGTATCTCTAGTACCTAACAGTTGAGTATATGGAAGGTGTTCAATTATTTTTGCTAAATAAAGTTCTTATGGTTGTGGCATGAGATTCTCTGAAAGACAAATTATAGCTTGGGATCTTTAAATTCTTCGTCCAGGGGTTGGGATGGTAACTACCCCATGTAGTGTTCTTATGTCTGGCACACAACAGATACTCAACTGTTACCCTTTTCTACAGGTTAGGCCTAGTTCTACTAAGATTTCAAAAATGCTTTTCATTCCTCAAAACGAAAACTTCAGCGAACTGAGAACATCATCAGTATCACTGACCTCTGCTTTCTCTGAGAAGTAGTCAAGCTGTCATCTTTTCTTTTTCCCTTGCTAATTTCCTGAGATTTTTTCATGTTTTTCTGGCGGGCAAGTTCTCGTTGATTTCCACCTACAAAGAGAAAGTCATGTTCTTTCCTCGTCTCCAAAACTATTAATTCCATTACAAGGCTCTTATTTAGAAGTGTCTGAAGTTTGCTTTTTAATAGATAAGCCACAAGAGTACTGGCACTGAATGGTGTTCCCGGATCTGACCACAAGGCGGAAGCTTACAGGTAAACACTTAAGGTCTCAAGAGTATTATCATACCAATCAAGGTGTTCACTGATCTCTTAGAAAGGGAATTCCAATCGTCTGTATACATGGGCCAGTATTCTAAAATAAGTTCTGGCTTTTGAGGGGTGTGCGTGGAGAGATTCACAAATCACACCTCGCACAAGTTGGCCCATCACAATCCAACTGTTAAGCGAGCAAATACCGATGCCTGTGAAACATTACCTGCGAGGGCCAAACAAAAGAACTAGGGGCAAGACTCGGTCGGAGCTCCCAGTTTTTATCAGGCCTCATGATTGTAAGCAGCAGCTACAAGCCACTTCCAAACCAGCACCCCACACACCTCACCTCTGGAGAGGTGTTCTTTGCTATGTAAACTCGCACCTGAGGCGCCGACACCTGTCGGACCTTTCAAGCCGGACCGGAGCCAACCGTCCCTCATTCTCAGCGGACTGGAGCTGGGTCCCCTCCCCGCCGGACCGAAGGGCATACGCTAGCCAGCCCCCGCCTCCCCGCCAAACGCGCCCGGGCGATCCTGTGGGCTCTTCGCCCCACGATCCCCTCCGCATCACCCACCCGCGTCCGCACACTTACGGGCCATGGTGACCCCCGGACCGAGCCTGGAAGAGAGCGACTGGGAAAAGCAACGGCTCCGTGGCGCGCTCGGCGGCCGTCCCCACCGGCGGACCTGGAAGGCTGAGCCCGCGCCGGCCGCGCGCGGGCGACGCCCCGATCCGGCCCAGCGCCCCGCCCCCCGGGACCGGACCCCGCGGCCGGCGCGCCAGGGCGCGTGCGCGGCGGGGCGGGGCGGGCGCGCCCCGGGCTCACGCCCCGGCCTGTTTGTTAGTCGGCCCCTGGGCCCTCTGCCGGGCAGCCTCGGTACAGGCCGGAAAGCAGGTCCGTGTCGTCGGCAGGAAGAGGCGAGTGTGGACGTTCCCGCCGCGTGCCGGGCACTGGGGCTGGACCATCGCCCGCGCTTGCGCGGCAACGACAGCAAACGCTACAATTCTAGCTTTCTGGCCGAGAACGCTCGCTCTCTCCGCTCCTCTCAGCGGCGGGAAGTGAGGGAATGTCAGACAGCAGGCGGAGGGGTAACTGCAAGGCAGCGTCCGCCCTGTACTAATGTCCGTCCTCTTCTCACTCCAACCCGAGAACAGTGCAGGTGGACAGGCTTCACTGCTCTCCCTTCTCAGAGGAGACTGAGACTCACCAGCATCTGCTGACCTCAGCGGTAGAAGGAGGTGTCTGCGCTTAGCAAACCTGTTCGGGGGGCGGGGGATTGACATTGTGGCCAGGCTTTTTTTTAGAGACAGAGATCGGCTAAAGAAGGAGGGAGGAAAGGAATTTGGAATTGGAAGGTTACGTGGCAGAGTTCTTGTTTATGTGGTATTAATTTAGTCTAATTGAGCTTTTTCTTTGCAGCTGAAAATGTAGTTTTTGAGTCGTAGGGATACACATGATGTACACCATGTACATGAGGCATGTTGGATATAACTGCCAGAAAAAGCTGAATTTTAAAATTACTGCCATGCCATTAAGAATTTACAAATTCAGGTGTGTAACAAATATATTACAATTTTATATTTAACAATAAAACCAAATCTGACTCTGTTCCTAATGTATGGAGGCAAGAGAACCAAAATGTTAAATCAAGCTGTATTCAGAGACTGCAATATGCTGATCAAGCCTACAGCCAGACCCTGAGAAACTCTGCAGAAAAAAGGAAGATTTCTACTCAGTGGGATTGCTAACAACCCATTTCCCCACGCCCTAAAGGGAAAACAGGAAAAGTGGAGTATTTAAGTGGTGGCCTACACAAAAATAAATTGTTCATTCCCTCTGGCTAAAACTGTGGAGAACCTATGGATTACAGGCTGGGAATTGCCAGCAAGACTTTCAAGCTACATACTCCCATCTTTCCTCACTGTAAGTCCATACCAAAGGAAAATGGGTAAACAAAGGCTTTTAACTGTAACACAGGAACTAAAGATTAACATATAAACTGGATTCCCTGACACTCGGGGCTTTTTCTTTTGTCTAGGTTTTTTTTTTTTTTTGTCTTTGCTTTCTCTTTGCTTTGCTTTGCTTCTTCTCTAATAAACTTTCCTTTTGCCTCTAACTTTGGCATGTGTTTGAATTCTTTCTTATGCTCCATCAAGAATCTTCTCAGTGCAGGGCCTGAGTTTCCCCCCAGGACTTTGACTTGTCCTGCATCATTCCCATCCCTTTACTAAATGGGAAATTAAATCTTAGTCATTGACTTCCTTACCTACAGAATTGTGGGAATACCATAGACTCTTAGGTGGAAAAGAACTTTTGGGGAAAGGCCTTGTGTCTTCAATTTATACCAGAATATGTTGTCCAAAGCTATATGGTTCTGGCAGCTCCAAGTATCCTGAGACATCTTCAGGAGGGATTTGTCAAATTCCTGAGTGTCTTTAGGGTATCTGAGGTCTTGTTTCTTCCACAGAATACTGGAGAAAGCCCACAGAACCCATGGACCTCCATTCTCTTCCTAGTTTTGGAGAAGTCTCTTTTCCATGCGTTTAGCTTTGCTTTCCTATTTTCAAAAGCATGTGTCTCTCTCCCTCTGGTTGATTTAGTAATCTCTTAAGTAAGTTCAGGATTTTATTCCTTTGACATTTTGTTATTAATGTAGCAGGCCATTCTTGTAGAATTCTTTTCTCCTTCCAAGAAGGCAGTCAGACCTTTGTGTTTTCACGAGTCAGGGGATATTTTTTTTTTTAATGCCTACAGCACCTAGTATTCTAATGTGGTCTCCCATGCAAGTACTAAGCAGGCCTAATCCTGTTTAGCTTCTGAGATCAGAGGAGATCCGGAACAGTCAGGGTGGCATGACCCTAGATGAGTCAGGGGATTTGTATTGCAGGTTCCAACATGGCCCATGCTCTGTAGAGCCAAACTTGGCTCTGGCCATTTTCTTCTATCATAAAGGGTTTCCCTAACCGTCCTACCTTAAGTAAGCCAGCCTCCTATTAATCTCTCATAATACCCTTTATATTTCTGTTATAGCATTTAAAACATTCTTAAAGTATCTTGTTCATTTTTTTTTTCTGTCAACCCAGAATGCCTTATAACTCTACTGCTACCTCCTGAGGCAGATTAAGAATACTCACATTGTTGTGGCCAACATTAACTAGACCAAATCAGGTATGCTCTCAAAGCCTGTTTATTAGCCAGCGGCTGTCCTTGCCAGGAGCAGCCCCGAAATGTAGAGGTACAAGGATTTTAAGCCTTAAATCCCATTCTTCATTCTGTCTGAACACAAAGATCTACTTTTCTTCTTTTCACTACCTGTCAACCCACTGGCCAGGTGTGCAAGCAGGGGTACAGAAGCAGAATGCTTATTGTTGATAGCCTATGTTCCCATGACGGTAGCCAAGCAATAATTTCCAGCTAACACACAATTGATTGTTTCTCATGCCACGTAGGTAAGCAGAGTCACTCAGGCACTTAGTGTTTGAGCTCATTGTCACAAGTTTCATGATTAACAGAATGTGGCTAAGGGTTCCAGGAGCTAGGCCTTTGTCTAGTTTTAGGTTTTCATTAACCCTTACCCTTACCACATTTCAGCAGGCTGTCACATTCTCCATGGGTTTTCAGGCATATATCAAATCTTTGATGTCCTATAAACTGGGGGCAACTGAGGTACCCCTGTTATTTGAGTAGATAATACTATTAATTTAACAGCCTGGACTCTCTGTTTAATATAATTTATACGGCAATTTACTATACATGGTCTAAACAGCAGTCCTAGAAAAGCTAACATTAAAGGTCTAGTGATAGATGACAATAATGTCGTTAACCAGGGGCCACATTAAATAAACCTTTATACCATGACTGACTTTGTAGTGTTTTCTTTTTTTCCCCTTAACTCTTTGTCTTACTAAGGCTAGACTATCTTGAATTATGCCAGAGTGGTTGGCATAAAAACAGCAGTTTTTACCTAAAGTTTTACAATTAAAGTAAGATCTATGCTTTATGACTACATTAGTTTTACATGTATGAATTAATACACAAGATTCTTAGTTTATTTTACAGATTCTGAAACAAAGCTGTTCAAAAGGTAAATTCTGAAACTATGGTTGATGCAGTAAATGGATATTAAAACAAACAAAAACTTTATCTAAATATTTACATTTAAAATAAGGTTCTTAACTATTCAATATACTCTTTGAAATGATATCTTGTTAACATTATTTGACTTTAAACATTTACAATCAGTAAGACAATTTGCATATAAAAGCCTGACATTTAGATTTATTGAATTTATATTTTTCCAAGTATAGTAAGTACAATTACCTATTTATAATTGGTTTTTAACAATATGGCACACTAGTAAACAATATTTTAAAGTAATTATCTTATGTGAAATTACAAGTGAAAACAATTTTTTCAAAAACAGTGAGTTACTAAATTCCTTTATCTAATAGTTGTTATAAAATTTTAAAAAGCCTAAACACACAAACATAATTTTTATAGTAGGGGAGTGTACTGTGCTTCTTAACAGAGCAGAGGGAAGGAGGCTTACCTAACTCTCACCAGTTTCCAATTTGTACTTAGTTAATGTTTCCTTTAAAGTCCTATTTATCTTTTTTACCTGGCCTGAACTCTGTTCTCTGTAAGTACAATGCAATTTCTATTCTATTCCTGACAGTTTTGCCACAATTTGACTAGTTACAGCGATGAACGCTGGGCCATTGTTGGACCCCAATGTTTATGGGCAGGCCAAATCTTAGAACTATCTCTGATACTAATTTCTTAGCTACTACTTGTACAGTTTCACACTTGGTGGGATAAGCCTCCAGAGTATGTATCAATAAAAACTAACAGATACTTAAATCCAAAAGTTCCAGATGTAACTTCTGTAAAATCAAGCTCCCAGTGTTCTCTAGGTCTCTTTCCCCTGAGTCTTACTCCTTGCTTGTTCTGTGGAGGTCTCTCCTTGATTTACTTGTACACACACTGCACTCCTATTAGCCATGTCCTTGGCTAAACTTTTTAGTCCTAGAACATAATAATTTCTTTTTAGTAGTTCAATTAACTTAGTTCCTCCTAAATGGGTGGACTGATGTGTTAAGTCCACTAAAGTTTTTTCTAAAACCTGAGGAAAAAGCGGTCTTCCATCAGGGAGCATTCTCTATCTTTGCTCTCCTTCTTTTTCTCCCTGTCCTTCATTTAGTTCTAGTCAAATGGGGTATACTCAGGCCTTTCTTCAAAGGTTGGGGGAAGCTTCAGAAGCATAATGTCCACAGGCCCCACTGGTTTTCTGGCGGCATCTTTTGCTATCTGATCTGCAAAGGAATTTCCTCATGCCACCTTAGTCTCTGTATTTTGGTGCCTAGGACAACGGCTTCTAACATGGCCAAGATCTCTTCCTGTTTTTAACTTCTTTGCCTCCCAATATTAAAAGTTCTTTTCCTTACATAAAGTTCCATGTACATGGGCTATAGCAAAGGCATATCTACTGTCAGTATAGATGTTTACAATTTTGTTTTTTCCCCACCATAAAGCTGTGTTAAGGCTATGAGTTCAGCCCTCTGTACCGATGTCCCATGGCTTAGGGCCTGTGTCCATATCACATCCCCGACTGTCACCACGGCTGCCCCGGCATACCTTACTCCTTTGGATATGAAACTGCTTCCATCAGTAAATAATACCGCATCCAGATTAGGCCATGGTTCATCCTTCAGGTCTGGCCATAGTCCAGTTACTGCTCAAGGTGCTGAACACAGTCATGCAATGGAGCCTGTGGGTTATTATCCGGGAGCAGTGTGGCGGGGTTAAGTGCTGCTGTTTTCAAAAACTATATCTGTGGCACCTGAACAGAATCCATAGTAGGCTGCCCTGTGGGTCTAGTACATGTTTCCTTCCTTCTTCTAGAATTCTAACTTCTTCCTCTGTGGTAAACAAAACTTGTAACAACTGTTGGCAATCATCCTAAGTGGGTTGATGAGTAAAGAAAATAGTCTCTAAAGGAGAGATTATTCCTGGTGGTTTCTCTGGGAAAGAAGAGTTTTGATGTTCCCAGTTATACAGATTTTTCTTGTTATCCAAAATCTTAATTTACCATATCAACATATGTAATAGCTGTAAAAATGTTATTATGGTAAAAGCCAAGATTTAATATCAAGACTGTGTATTCACCTAAAATATAGCTATCTAATTATTATAATAGTTTTACTGTCATGGCCCAAATCAGAGCCATGCCCTTTCCTTCTCTATAAGCCCCTTGTTTCTGAATAGTCAGGTCTATTCAGATATTTAAGATATACAATATTTTATAATAACTGTAATTATGACTGATATTATATAAAAACATGTGAATAGCAAAGATATTGACAAATTTCTAAGAACTTGATACAATTTCTGAAACACTTGTATTAATAACATATATTTATAAAACATAACCTAAAGAAGGTTAAGTATTATTTATTACTTGACAATGTTCTTTTATATAATTTAGTATATCAAATAGACTATTAGCTTAACATTTCTTTTTCTTTTCCTTCACAACTTTATATATTTACTTACATTTTTGTCCTTTATTTTTCTCCTTTGTGCCTTAAACAACCTTTAAGTAACCTGAAACTTTTAGGATAAAATTATTTTTCTTTTCTTAAAAATATATCCTTTATATTTTAAAACATTTTATTTCCCTTGCATACTTTGTATACAGAATTTTCTCCTTCACTTGTACTAGAATTTTCTCCTTCACTTGTTCTAGTACATTCATTTACATGTACTAGAATTCATAACTCTCAGTAGTCTTAAATTCTAGAGAAAACAATAAAGTAGGTAATTGTAAACTGTGTTGTATATATTAGCATTTAATAGATTAGCAAATTTATGAATATACCAATTTTATAATTTTATAATCTTAAACAGCTAGTATAAATAGCATAAACTTACTTGACCAATAAACACAGGTAGAATAAAATTGTTTTTCTGATAACTTGAAGACACACTCACCTCTATTTAACCTACAATATTAAACTATCTCTACCACTAAAGACTATTCCAGACTATGTAGACTTGACAAAACAAAGCAAAATACTCGGATCAGTCCCTCTGACAATCCTAAGAAGACTTAATCTATCTACAAGTGCTCATTTTCTCCCAAACTATTTAAAGCATAGCTTTCCTACAAATCTACTTTTTTACACTTCCTGAACTTTAGTTTCTTTATCTTTAAAACAAGAATAAAAGCACCTAGCACCCTGCTAGGGACACCGAGAGTGCACATTAAGTGGGAAGTCACTGCCATTAAAATCTAGTGTATCCCCCTGCCCACAGATTTTAATTTAAACCTCTCTGCATTGTTTTAAAAGAAACCTGTGATTATCGCAGATAATATCTCACACCTGGAAGGCTGTGTGCAGGTTGAGTGACCCCTCTGATGGCCACTCTGTTCCAAATGTGGGCTAATTTAACTGGCAGAACCCTCGAAGTGGAGTGACGCTCTAGCTCCATAGGCTAAGGCTTGTCTCCTGAAATCCTTAAAAATGGTTAAGGAGGTATTGAAGGGAAGTGGACATAGGACGATTTGAGGAAGAAGCCTGACCTGTGTTAGTGAAAACAGGCAAGAAAAGAGAAAATCCCCACAAAAGCCAATCAAGCCAGGGCTAGGACCAGCCTTTCACCTAGCATCTAGTCGGGCGGGGCCATGGAGGCCAGACCTAAGGAAAGAATCAAAACAAATAAACTTATGAAGACTGAGGCAATAGTACATTTGGCTGGTCCGGACAGACAGACACAATACAGTCAGACAAGACAAACTTCAGGTAACACAAAACACTAGCGCATCAGAAACCGGAACCAGAAATGCTAGCACACCAGAATACTTAGGGGCATCTGACATGATATCAATCCACACATCAATGTAAGGGGCTTGGTCTGGGTGGCCTGGATTTTCATAAACTATATCTCTTACTTGGAAAGCCATTTGCACGTCAAATAAACCTTCACTTGGCCACCGGACTCCAAAAGTGGCCCAGTCTGACTGGCAAAATCTCTAAATCAAAAGGAGTTACCAAAGCCCCATATTCCTGTGCCCTTCTCCTAAAATCTTTAAAATGATCCAGTAAACACTGGAGCAGTGTCGGGTTCCCAGATGTTTGCCCCATTGTTACACAAAACAGAGCTGAAGCGAACACAGAAATCCAACCAGACTAACAGACAAACGAATAAGCACACTCAACACCAAAACTGGGTGGGGGTCTGTCGTCACAGCCCCCACTGGACCAGTGATCCTGTGTCGTGTCTGACTCACCAGATCCCCTGGGCCCCCTTCCAACACCCTTAGAGCATAGGGGTGTTCCCTTTTTGCCGCCTTGGAGAGGAGGGAGGATCCTGGCCTGGGCTGGATAAAATCCCCAAAGGCGTCCCCGAGCTGTGACAGGATAACTCCCTCACAGCAGCGACAACCGAACCACCCACACAAGAGATCTCTTTTAACCGAAGGTGCAGATCTCGCTGGGGCCTCCAAATGTTGTGGTTAATGTTAACTAGACCAATTCGGGTATGCTCTCAAAGCCTGCTTATTAGTCAGCGGCTGTCCTTGCCAGGAGCAGCCCCGAAATGTAGAGGTACAAGGATTTTAAGCCTTAAATCCCATTCTTCATTCTGTCTGAACACAAAGATCTACTTTTCTTCTTTTCACTACCTGTCAACCCACTGGCCAGGTGTGCAAGCAGGGGTACAGAAGCAGAATGCTTATTGTTGATAGCCTATGTTCCCATGACGGTAGCCAAGCAATAATTTCCAGCTTACACACAATTGATTGTTTCTCATGCCACGTAGGTAAGCAGAGTCACTCAGGCACTTAGTGTTTGAGCTCATTGTCACAAGTTTCATGATTAACAGAATGTGGCTAAGGGTTCCAGGAGCTAGGCCTTTGTCTAGTTTTAGGTTTTCATTAACCCTTACCCTTACCACATTTCAGCAGGCTGTCACAACGTTAATTTACAAAGTTTTAACTATAATAATTTTCAACAGGTAATACATTCACATTAAAAGTTACACAACCATATGCAGTGAATGGTTTTCCTCCCATGACATGTTGCCCAGAAACCCATTACTCCATGTAGGAAGTAACTAGTTTCAGTTTCTTCACACCTGGATTTCTAATCTCTGTCCTAATCCATTTAGAATTTCTAAGCCCTGGGGATGTGCTGGTGAACAGGCACTGCTCTAAAGGTCCCTCTGAAAACAAAACTGGCCAGCAGTTTGTTTTATTTATATTCATTTATATTTATTGATTGATTGATTGATTGATTGGCGGCAGAGGAGCAGCAGAGCTGTTGTGGCTTTGAATATGGTTGTCA
Organism: Cynopterus sphinx; assembly: GCA_030015415.1. NCBI lineage: Eukaryota > Metazoa > Chordata > Mammalia > Chiroptera > Pteropodidae > Cynopterus > Cynopterus sphinx. The sequence goes on from CM057379.1 coordinate 38,392,529, forward strand.
GTGTCACCCTTGCATGGTGACTGCTGCTCAAAACAGCGCTTGGCCAACGATTTTAATAGTCCTCATAAAATTTTGAGTCGAGAAGTTGACTACCTCCTTCCCTGCTTTTCAATAACTCTTATGGACACCTGTAGAGGGGAGGGCACAAGGCCTTGCGTCTCCATTTCCGGTTCGCAGAGCCCTCAGACTGCAGTTTGACAGTTACCATGGCTTCGGCGGTGTGCGTCTGACGTCATTCCGTGGCGCTCACTGATGACGCAATTAGTCCCGGCGCCCTCTGAGGGCGGGGAGCAAGGTGTACCGGGGGGGCTCAGTGTAGCAGGGTCATGAAGAAGAGGCGGCGGCGGGAGGCAGGAGGAGGCGGCGGAGGCGTGAAACTGCGGTAGCTGTCTGCGGGGCTGGCTCGTGGCTCTGTGGGAAGGGCTGAGTTACTAACCCCCTCTCCGGGCAGCGGTCGGGGCTCGGGGCTGAGAGCGGCCTTGGGGCCGCCTCCCCGGGCCCCGTGGCTCCGCCATGTTCCGCAGGGCACGCCTTAGCGTGAAGCCGAATGTCAGGCCTGGGGTGGGTGCCAGGGCCTCCACCGCCCCCAATCCCCAGCGTGGACAAGAGGCTCCCAGGCCGCCGGAGCCTGCAGCGGCCTCTGCCCCGAAGCCAGCAGAGCCTCCAGATGTGCCCTCGGTGGATTTCGGGGGAGCAGAGCCCCAAGAAGAGGCTCCCAGGAGGAGGTAAATGCTTGAAGATGGGAGCGTTTTTATCTGCTCCACTTCTCCGGGTCTGTGTAATGGCAGCTGAGCAGATGCACTTTACCGTAGGAATAACTCCCTCGCTTGCAGTAAGGCTTACAGTTGAGGCCGGATAAACTCACTGCAAACTGTAGTTTGTTCCTCTGACCACAGGATGTGGCAAATATGGAATTTGTTACGATATGTAGATTCTTGGGGAGGGGACCATATCTTAAGTGGTCGTGGGAAGAATCCACATGTAACAGTCTTGATGAATATCCACAGGTGGTACTATTCATTAGAAAATTTAGGTTACTGTAGTGTGTTTTGCTAACTTAAGGGTGAAGTAATTTCTTCTGGAATGAAAACTTTGTGGGGCAAGTAGTTTTTTAAATTTCAAAAACATTTATTTTTAAAAGAAGACTAGTGTTACTTTGGTTCTGCTGATTTGTCAATGGGAAGGAAGGTCTGGGTACTTGCTTTGATTTAAGGGTGTGCCCCTTTAACATAGTGACCACGTTTTTGGAACGGAAAAGGATTTGTCATGTATCGCATTTCGATTCAGGATTCTTATACAGAATTTAACAATTTGGTAGACTTTGCCCAGGCAGAATTTACTCAGCTGTAAAATGTGGATAATGTTACATACTTTGTAGGATTATTGTGGAGATTAGAGATAACCAATATAAACCATATTGCACAGGACATGGCAGAATAATTGCTTACAAAAAGTCATTTGTTTAAAATAAAGGTGATGGAGCAAAGTAGTTAAGGACATGTCAGGCTAATGCCTGTTCCTGCACTACATATGTGAGGAAAACAATAAAAAACAACCCTATTGAATGACAGTGAGATAATATAAATTGTGTTGATTCTCTGACTTGAAGGTAGCATTTTATTCCTTTGTTTTTGACTCTACTTCCTAGGTTGGCCTGAACTGGTGCTGGGTGTAGTGTGTTTTGCTAGCTTAAAGATGAAATAATTTCCAAGTTTGTTACATGAATTTGTTTCAAAATTCCTCCCCAAAGTAGAGCTACAGATACCAATCACTGTTAAAGTTTGCAGAGATCCTTTTAACTATATGTAATGCATGATGATTGATAATTTAATAAATTACTAAGAGTCTATAGTCTTGACATTTAAGCTGGAGGATATTTAGTACTTTGAGTTGACATTCGGGAGTATACTTCTTTATCGTGTTTTTCTTTTCCATGTGTGGGTCTTTGTTAGTTGCAAAAAAATCTATAGAGTCTGTGTTCTATCCTTGCGCATTCAACATAATTGGGCAAAATACATATTGTGCGTATTTCACATTATAAGGCCTGAGATGAGAATTAACACCGGAGACTTTTTGGAAAACAGTTCAGGGATTTTTCACTTTTATATTAAACTAATTGCAACATAGGAAAAAAGTAGACTGCTTTTAATTCTTGACTTATACCCCCTCTCTTTTTGACTTAACTTGCTTTCAGGCCAATCCTGTAATATTTATATCCAATCTGAACTATATCTAATGTAATTTGGAGTGACTGAGCACTTTTTCTGAGTGAGGAGTTTGATAGCTGTATGAGTAGAGGTGTGCCTGACAAAAGATAAATAATTTCTGCCTCAAATAGAATTTGGTTTGATTAATGTAGCTAACTAAATGTATATCTTCAAATATTGCAATACAAATATTTCAGAGGTTTGAAGTTTTATGTTTAGTTAGACTGCTGTCAGGTCCATAATTAAAGTAAAATGCTGACAATTTAGATCAGTTTTGGACATCAGTGTAGATTATAAACTTAATATAAAAATCTCAGTTATGTAGTGATTAAAATTTGGCTAATTAAGCTTTGTTCTTGTAAGTTAGGTTGTGTGTGTGTGTGTGTGTGTGTGTGTGTGTGTGTGTGTGTGTTTAGGGACCTGGCATGAGCATAAAATGAAGTGCTCTAATGTGCTTAAGGACTTGAAGTTTGAAAAGATGAAGTCTTCATTACAGATTTATTAAAAAAGATTTACTAAATCAAAATATTTATTGCAACCTCTGTCGTAATTAATATATATCTCTAGTCATTGATATTTTTAGAAATGAAATTTTACTGTTTTGGATTTTTAACTGGTAGTTTTTTACATTAAAATATTTAAAGGAATATTGTGATGCTTTATTATTATTATTTTTTTTGAATTTCAACAGTGATGAAAAGACTGATGGTGAGAATGATGTTGGAGAATCCAATACATCTTCCTCTGCTGTTTCACAGAGAAGAAAGCGAATATCAAGTACTTCTACAGTGGTTAAGCCTAGCGTCAGTGTTCCTTCAGAACCTCATCCCTTACCTACAGTTTATCAAGAAGATTCGCGGCCAAACCCCTTTCCAACAAAGGAGAAACAGCCATGCTCAGACAGATACCGAATATATAAAGCCCAGAAACTGAGAGAAATGTTAAAAGAAGAATTAAGAAAAGAGAAGGTAAGAGAGAAAAATCAGAATTTTGACTGTTTCCTACTAGATTTCTGTTTTATGTGAGTCAGGCATCATTTAGAGAGAAAATAAGCATCTGTAGCATTTCTTTCTTTCTTTTTTTTTTTTTAAAGCCTATAGCACCTGGTATTCTTAGGTGACCTCCCATCCAAGTACTGACCGAGCCCAATCCTGCTTAGCTTCCGAGATCAGATGAGATCGGGCACGTTCAGGGTGGCATGGCTGTAGACTGTAGAATTTTTATGGCGGAGTAAAACTAAATAACATACCTTGTGTGAATAGAGTATCCCCTTTTAACAGAATAATTAAGAACCACTGTGGATTTAAGCTATATTTTCATGATATTAACTTTTATATATTTTATTCATTATCTGTCATTGTTTTTGGTGAAGGTCACAAATAGAAGTTTCACACACACACACACACACACACACACACACACACACACACACAGCAAATTTATGAAATATACTTTCAGTCATTTTCTGTGAGGACATCCAATTGACATTAAATTCATTGGATTTAAGACAACTGTAATTGGGCAAAAATGAATTGATAATATCTTCTAAATTGGCAATATGGAAAATTATAAATGGGGAAAATTTGCATGTATGCCTATAGCAGAGTCCATGTTCTTTTTAATCTTGAAGATTATTTTTCTGAGAAAGCAATGCAACAGTAATGAAGCATGTAAGCTCTGGAGTTAAATACTGAAGATTTGAATCTTCGATTTATTCCTTATAGACTGTATGATTAGGCAATTTAATTAATGTTTTTGTGTCTATTTCCTCATCTGTAAAATAGGACTAATGAAAGTGTCTATTGGAGGGTCGTGAGGATTAAAGGAGTTAATACATGTAAAACTCATTTAGACTAGTGTCTGACAAACTGTAAAAGCCCAACAAATGTCCACTCTTATTATTTATAGAATTTGCTCTCTCTTTTTTATAAATTAAGAGGAAGGTGCTAAGCTTGTTGCTTTATATTCATTATTTCATTTAATTCAATTGTGTTAAGTAGATATCACTAATTTACATAGGAAACAAGCTCGAAGAGGTTATTTCCTTTGTAGCAAACATCAGTGGAGGGTATAGGATAGGAATCCTCTGAAATCTAAGTCTCTAAAAATGTTCTGTTTTATAGAATCTGTTTAATTAGATTTCTTTTGGGCAGAGTTTCAGTTCACTGTGGAATAAGCAAAAACTATAAATTCTCAGTTATTTATAAATTCTCAGTTAATTATTGTAGTTAGAAGGGATCAGTGAGCACGATTTTATACAGTGGGTTTTTGTCCAGTCCTAGTCACTTTAGTTTTTAAAATTCTTTAATGTGCTGCAACTTTTTAATGTTCAATTTATAAAGTTTTTCCTAAGATTAGGCATAATTGTGGTTAGAGTAATATTCAGGAACTTGCAATGAATACAAAAGTGGGCTGTATATTTAAATATAGTACATCCGAAATTTTATATTTATAAAATAAAAGTGGATCTTTATGTGTGTGTTTGTGTGTATATATATCTAGAAGCAATGGAAAAACAAATATGCCATAACTGAAAGCCAGGGGCCACCAGATCGTTCAAAGATGACTATGAGAGACTTCATATATTACCTGCCAGAAAGCAATCCAATGATGTAAGTAAACTTTATTTCTGTTTTATTTTTTTGAGTGTACAGTGATTTAAATATCATTTTTAGAGTACAGTTTCATATTTTCCAAAAACATGTTGACAAAATTTATAGCACACCTGATGTCTTTTTAAGTAGAATTTTACAATGTAAATTAGTGGTATTTCAAGTGACTGTTTTCTTGGGATGAAGAATGATGCCCTTTACCTATGAGATTAAAAATTAAAAATAAGTTTCCTTTTTTGTATTATAAGGATGCAGTAAAAATAACCAAACTTTTTTTTTAATCATGACTGTAATTTTTCTCGTATAGTATAACCTGATCTAAGGTGGTGATCTAATTTTTATGCTCTATCTTTTAATTAAATGCAGTGGCACTTGATTAACAAATCCTCCAAGGACAAAGTTTTTTTAATCAAAGTTAGCCTGGAGAAGCAGAGGGTTTATGATAAATCTCATATTTGTGGTGTTGAAGGTTTAGTCAGTGAATATAGGAGTAGTGGCATATTTTCAGTATAGCCTTTTTCAGGTTCACTAGGGCGTTGGCCTAGTCAAAGAAAGGCCAGAAAGCTAGGTTTTGATTTGCTTGACAAGCCACTAGATTGCTTCATGATTTGGATTGGGAGCCTCCCTTCATTGAGGAATTAGAGAGTAAGAGAGTTCCCTGCGTAGAACCTAACAAATTATTTATACTTGATGATAAAAGCTTTTGACTAAAAAATGGACTGTTGAGACATACCATCATTAGTAATAGTGTTATGGTATATAATTAAAAAAAGAAAATAATTTTCTTCTTGCCTATACGTAGAATTGACAAAATATAAGTCAACTATTTATTAAAAAGTTTTCTGTTATTTGTGCTTAATAGTTCTTCACTGGAGCAAGAGAAGAAAACTGAGAAATCATTGACACCAATCCAGACGAGAGAGTAAGCATTTTATCTTACTCTTTTTTGAATATATTCTGGTGTGAGTACATTTTTTTTAAAAATGAAATCAAGTGGTACTTCTTTTTGTAGTTAAATTTCATGTGATAGGAAATTTTAAATAGAATCACTAACAATAAAAGTTGCTGTCTGATTTAAATCAATAAGAAAGCCCCACAGAAATATTGGGATTTTAAATGAAAGCTTTTGGAATTAAAGCTTTTGTTTTGCTTTAGAATAATATATTCACATGGCACACAATTCAAAAGGAACAAAAGTATACTGAGGAAAGTCTTCCAACGCTTTTCTGTCATCTAGTTCCTCTCCCTGGAGGCAACAAATGTTACTAATTTTTTAGTGTATCATTCTAGGTTTAGCCTATGTTTATTTAAGCAAACACTATATAGTACCCTTTCTCTTCCCCCTTTATCCCTTTCCCCTTATTTTCCCTTTCTTAGCATTCTATGTATGGTGTCCTGTAGTATGTGTAGGTTTGATGCCACTAGAGAGTTTTTTTTTTTTTTTACAAGCTCCCTGTTGCCTTCCACATTGCACTGTCATGATGTTATCCAAGGAAATCTCTCCAAAAGACTTCTTAGGAAGTTATTGTAGCCTTGTAATTCAAGGTGGGGCATTGTGGAAAATTAGCAGAAATATTGGGATTTTCTGGTTTTTACTTCAAGGCTTATTAAGTAATGATTACTGTTTTACTTGAAGTTCACATTGTTTTAAAACAGAATTCTCAAGCTATGCAAATCAGTTAGATTTTTATAGAGTTAAAAGTTATATTTGTTTCAATAAAAACTTAAGGAAACAGTGTAATTAAATAGAAAGTATGTGGGACTTAGAGTCCTTATTTGGAAAACTGTGTTTGGCTCCTTGCTGTACACTTACTCTTGTGTAATCTACAGCAAAAGTTACTTATCTTTTCCAGGCTTCAAATAGGTATGAAAATACTCAGTCCCCAAGGGTTATTCTAAAGAGTTAATAAAATGCTCTGGAAACTAATACTATACAAATGTGAGAGTTATTTTTTGTTAACTCTACAATACCTGGATGGTTTACTCTGATAGTCTATTGAGATAGAAAAGATGAGCATCTATTTCTCTTTAATTTCGAAGAGAGTAAAGGCTTCTTATTAAATGCTTCCTGATAAAGTTTGAGAAAATCTTATAACTGTGTCTTTAAGAACACATAGTATTTTCAATTAGGTTATAGGTAAAATTGGAAATAGATAAAATGTTGAATTTGCAATAATTTACGTTAGAAGTTCATAGTAGTCAGAAGCATTTCTCATGGGTATATGAATTAACTATTCTTACATTTGGTAGGCAAGAAGGTAAGAGTACTCCTGATAATGAAGATAATGAAGAACTAGAAGAAGAGCTGGATGATGGCCCATTGCTGGTTCCCCGAGTAAAAGTGGCAGAAGATGGTTCTATAATTTTGGATGAAGAAAGGTAAAAAAAAAAAAGAGAGATATGGTGTTGTAAGAACTAAAGTGCTTTGTCTAATGAGAAAGATTGAGTTTCTGTGTCTGTTATTGTCACTTATACTCCGATGTTTATATTTGCATAATGGATATTGTAAATAAATACGTTAGATTTGTTTCTAATTTTTAGCAATTTTTATGGCTTTATATTTTGTGTGAGATGATGATACTCCTGACCTGTGATTCATTAACCTACCACCATTGTTTTACTAACTTTGCTAGTAATTGGAATGAGCTATTGTGCTAATCTCATGCTGTCCTCCACTGAGGGTAGATTTCAAAAATTGACTCAGTCTTGAAGTCAGTATTCAAGTTTTCATGTTATTAATACCATATTCTAGTGTATGATGATAACTAATTAACATACAGTGAAATATAGGTTTAACATTTTCTGAGTTTTGTTATGGTGAGGTTTAATTCTCTTCCTGGTTCATTTTTTCATAATATTAGATTTCTCAAATATGGCATTATGGAATTTACTTATCTTTCCAAAGTGTGTGTGTGTGTGTGTGTGTGTGTGTGTGTGTGTGTGTGTGTGTGTGTGTATTTTAAAAGAAGATAGTTTGGTAAGGAAATAAAGAGGAATGGGAAGTCTCTGACAGTTTAATTAATAAAAACATCTTAGCATATAAGTTCTACGATAATTAAACATAAATGTAATACTGTCAGTAATTGTTTTTCATGTTTTCCATTATTTTGTGATGATTTTACTGGATTAACTGCTTTATTGTTAACATATTTAACTGCTTTGTGTGCAGGAATGTAAAACATAAATATGTTTCTTAGTATCCCTTGTTGGGTCTAGCATGATAAGATAATATGTATTAAATAAAGGAGACATTGCAGAAGTCAGTAAACATAATTTTTAGGTGGTCCAAAGATATTTTCTTAATTTTATATTGCTTTTAAAGATTAAAAAAAAAAGTTGGTATTAATTTTTACTCCCTGGCAATCACATTTTAAGTAATAGTGAGCGGTTTCTTAGAAACTATGCATACCTCAAATGTATACTATACTTTTGATGACTGCCATGATGAGTTTCAAAACATCACCATTCACATATCATTTACTGTTTGTTTCCTGCCAGTTTTTAGTGTGGATTTATTTAAAAATGTGTTTCTTTCAGTTTAACTGTAGAAGTTTTAAGGACAAAAGGGCCCTGTGTTGTTGAGGAAAATGACCCCATATTTGAGCGTGGTTCTACAACTACATATTCAAGCTTTAGGAAAAACTATTACTCTAAACCATGGTCAAATAAAGGTAACTAATTTTCATTTTAAATTGTGTAAGTCATTTATTTAAAGTTGAAGTGAAATATTTTCTGAATTAAACCAGGTCTCCCCTAAGTAAATTAAGTGCAAACTAATATGTTATTTCTCTTTAGCTAATTTTATTGGTACTTTTCCCCTGCCCCCACCATGGAACTATATCTCTGACTTGATCTTAAAAATCTTTTTTAGAAATTAGTATTATGGTCATTTTGGCTGGGAATATTTTTGTCAAATGCCTGTGCAACAAATACTCCTTTAATGAAAAATTAACAATATTTATAATGTTTGTAATGCTTATAACAATATTCTACCTCAGATAGTATTGCATAATAAAGTTTCTAAAAGTAAAGATTAAGCTGTTAAAGTATGTAATACTCGTTGCATACTGTTGTTTATTATTTTTTATTATAGAAATAATACAGTTTTGGGAAAAAATTCAAACAACAGAATAATACATAGCAAAAACATTCTGTACTTCTCTGACTTCCCCAATCCTCTCGAAATTACTTCTGTTAAATGTCTTATATATTTTTCTAGCTGATTTCTTTCACATACTACTAAGCACATTTTAGTTGCTTATGTAGTGCTAATATTGTACTGGCTATGACTGATTTAGAGACTGGGATGCAGGTTGTCTTTTTTTTTTTTTTTCCCTAGCTGCTTTCATATAAGCATGCATATTTCTTACACCATGTTTCTGTATAAAAGTTTGAAGATGTTTTTGGATCCATGAGGGTTCTTTGCAATAAAATTGAAGTATATAGACATTTTTATGACTAAAGATTTACTGGATTTTAATACAACACTATTAAGTACTGTCAAATTTATTTTTAACTCAATATATATGCTTAGATAAGATTTTTTTACCTCTGCAGTATTGAGAAGATTAATTTTCAGTCTTTCAATATCTTTTATTTTTACAGAAACAGATATGTTTTTTTTAGCCATCAGCATGGTAGGAACTGACTTTTCTATGATTGGACAGCTTTTTCCTCACAGAGCAAGGATAGAAATTAAGGTAAAGTAAACCCATTACATTTGTTGATTGGAAAGAGACTAAAAATTACTAACATTTTTTTAACCTTTGGTTTATATCTCAGTCCACCTTTTTTCACTATTATGTTTCTGGTAAACCTATTTTTATAGCTCAAAAGTAATGTAATATTTCTTAATATTAATGTGTATACAATTTCCTTAACAGTAGTAGTATATTTTTTATTTATATCTTGCCCACTTCTAAAATGTATTTGAGAGAGTACCAATAAAGTCTCTGAAACTAAGATAAAAGAAGAGTTAGATAATGAAGAAGGAAAATAAATGTACTGTATATTTGGGTTAAGGGCAGCTTTTTGATCACAAAATATATTTCTGAATTTCCTAGGAAGTCATGAAGAGAAGCATGCTAAGTAAGTTACATGTTTCTCATTTTCTGATCTAAAGTTGCTTTCCTAGACTACCTTAACTATTGTACAACCAGTGACACTATTAATAAAAACAGTGATGTCAGTTAGTGCTTCAGTATGCCTGAAAGGATGAGCTTTCTGTTTTACAGTTCCTTTTGAGAACCTTCATTACAAGTTTCCTGTGTTGGAGTGCATTTGATTGCTCACTATGTTGCCATAACACATTTCCAATTGATAGTGAAATCTTTATCCAACCATGGGCTTTTTTTTTTTCATTAAAGGAACCATTAGGCAATACTGACTTTTATTTTTTCCCCTCAGACTAGGCATGGATTAATCTTGCCTGGGGAGCATTGTGGAGTGTAATGGTCATTATGTTTCTACAAAAAATGAGAAATTTTTTATATTTTTTAATGTGTTTTCTAATGTTGATCTTTGATATAAGCAGAACAAAATGTTAAAGTTCTTTGAAGGCTAGAAATTGTCTAGAGGAGCTGATCTAAATAGTTAATGATAAATTTGTCGCTATACTATTTCTCTCAAAGATAGTTGAGACTATTCCCTTAAAAGTTTAGTGTAGTTTCAGTGGGTCATTGGGCAAAGTTTAGAAAAGAGAAAAGGGATAGGGAATTACATTGCTTTTTGAATGTTGAACCAACCTTGGATTTCTGGGATAAATCCCATTTAGTCATACTGTATTATTTTATTTACATGTTGCTGAATTCTGTTATATTTTCTTGAGTATTTTTTGCATCTTTGTTATGAGGGATATTGGTTTGTAATTTTTTTTTTAAATAACGCATTTATTTCTCACAGCTTTGGGGGCTGAAAGTTCAAGATCAGGGTGCCACCATGGTCAGGTTCTGGTGAGGACTGTCTTCTGGTTGCAGACTTCTCATTGTATTCTACCATGGAAGAAAGAGAGCAAGAGCTCTCTGAGGACCCTTTTATAAGAGCACTCTCATTCCATTCATGACCTAATTACTTCCTACATACCCCATCTCCTCATACCATCACAGTGGGGGGTAGGATTTATTTTATCTTTTTTCCTTAAAATAATTTTTTTTTAAGTTGTCATGCCAGTTCATTTTATCCTCTCCCTTCTGCTTTTGGCAGCCACCAGTCTTCTCTGTATCTACGAGGTCGGTTTTTGTTTTGTTTTCTTTTGTTTTTAGATTCCAATATAAGAGAGATAATATGGTATTTGTCTTTCTTTGACTTATTTCACTAAGCATAATACCATCAGGGTGCATTCATGTCACAAATGGCAAGATGTCATTCCTTTTTATGGTTGAATAATAATTCCACTGTGCATGTGTGTGTGTACACATACACAATTTATCTATTTATCTATCAGCGGACACTTAGGTTGTTTCTGTGTCTTGGCTTTTGTGACATGGGGGTACAGATATCTTTTTTAGATAGCATTTTCATTTCCTTCAGCTAAACACCCAGAAGTGGAATTGTTGGATCATATGGTAATTCTATTTTTAATTTTTTGAGGACCCTCCATACTGTTTCCTATAGAGGCTGCACCAGTTTACATTTTCACCAGCAATACACAAGGGCTTCCTTTTTTCCACTTCCGTGTCAACATTTTATTTCTTGTCTTTTTGATAATAAGTATTCTAACAGGTATGAAGTGTTATCTTATTGTGGTTTAGGTTTACATTTAGATTATGGTTTTTTTATCCAGTCTGACACTCTGCCTTTTAATTTAAAATATTCTGTATTGCATTTCTGTGAGGAGAAAATGTTCATTGTATTATTTTGTTGACCCTTGATAAAATTAAAACAAAATGTCTGTTTTACATTTCTATATAATAATTTAGTTCACTTATATTTATCGTAGTTCACTTATATTTAACGTAGTAATCGATATGGCTGTTTTTAAGCCCACTATCTCACTATTTTTGATTTATTTCATCTGTTTTTTTAATTCCTTTTTTTTCTGATGCCTTTCAGAGTAATCAACTATTTTTTTAGTATTAGTTTTACTTTTGCTCATACCATTTTACTCTTACACTTAACAAATAATAAACTCTTTACAAGTAAAATTCCATTTACCCTCCGTCTTTTTACCATTAGATATTTTACTTCTACATACCTTGTAAACCCCACATTACAATGAACTTAATGTTGGCTTAAAGAGTCCTTTGTTTTTAGAAGAAATCAGGTAGAAAAATAAAGTAGTCTTTAATATTTAGCTACATGTTTGCCATTTTTGATCATTTTTCATTTGAAATCTGTCAAAGTTAGATCTGTTGTTGAAAAATTTTCACGTTTTTTTATCTGAAAGTCTTTATTTCAGTCTCATATTTGATGGATGTTTTTGCTGGACATACAAGTCTGGTTTGGACAGTTTTTCCTTTCAGTGTTTTAAAAATATTCTGTTGACCAGTGTTTCTGATGAAAAGTCACTCATTTATATTATTCTGTCCTTATATGTGATGAATTGTTTTTCTGTGGCTGTTTTGAGATTTTATTCTTTACCTTTGGTTTTAAGCATTGTAATTACAATTTGCTTAGGGGTGGTTTTTTTAAAAAAATTTTCCTGCTTTATTCTCTCCTGGGACTCTGCTTGCTTGTATTTTTTCTGCATAACATTGTACTACAGGTTACTAAAGCTCTGCTCATTTTTTTTTTAAATCTTTTTTCTTTTTTGGTCTGTTTTTTTTCCCCCTATTACCATGTTATAAGTTCACAGACCCTGTCTTTGGCTATTTTCAGTTTGCTCTTAAGCTCGTTCAGTGAATGTTTAATTTCGATATTATATTTTTTATTTCTGTAATTTCTACTTGGTTATTTTTCTTAGTTTCCATTTCTCTGCTGAGATATACCTATCTGGTCATTTTGTATTTTTTTTTAAATCCTCAAACATGTTTTTAACAGATACTTTAACTTTTTTGTCTACTTACTTTAAATATCAGGGTCATGTTGGGATATGTTTTAATTGACTTTTTTTATTTCCTTGACTGTGCATCACATTTTTCTATCTTGTGTGTGTGTGTGTGTGTGTGTGTGTGTGTGTGTGTTGTGTGCTGGCCATTGTAGATGGTGTGTGTACAGTGTCTGGATTATATTTTTTTTTCTTTGTTTATAGAAGGCAGTGAATGCGCTGCTAACTCTCATTCCTCTCAAGGCTTGGTTTTAAGCTTCATTAAGGCAGATCTAGACTGATCCTTACTCTGCATTTCTCATCTGAACAACAGAAAATAAAAGGAGTTGCTGTTTTCTAGTTTCTCCAAGGATGGTCATGTACTAATACGACCTTCCTTGGAGAAAGTAATTTATTACATGTAGTGGGTGCCTTAGGGCTTAATTCTCATGCTAGAAACTTGATTGAGAAAATCCATTCTTGAGTGTGGTCTGTATTTCTAAGTGATGGCTTTACTGATGTCTGGCAAATGTCTGGGTTTTAACAAAGGCTTTTCGTTCATGTAGGCTAGAAATCTGTCATCCTACTGTGTTATGTGACTTATAGTATCTTCCTTCTGCTTTTGTTCCGGTAGTAACTGTTCTCTATTAGGCCTCATACTCTGCGCATATGCAACTAGATATTTCATAGACCAAGACATGGGGTGCTTCCACCAGGCTTGTGAGGCTCCCTTTTAAATATCTGTATTCTCTTTAGTACGCTGGCCCTGAGGATTCTCTACTCCTAAGCTCAATAGGATCTCTGTATTCTCTTTGGCCTTGTTCTCCCTTTCATTGGTTAGGAAATTTAGCTCTGGCAGAGAGCCAGGGTGGATGTTGGTAGATCGTGTGTTTTTCCCTTCTTTCCAGGATTGTGGGCTTATAGTCTTTCTTGTTCTGCCTATTGTCCAGTGCTTGGAAATAGTCGATGAACTTATTTTGTTCATTGTTAATTTACAGTGTGGTTGGATTGTGTGGGACAAACCTGTAACCAGTTACGTTGTCAGAGTTAGAGGCTGAGAATATAGGATTTATTTTGTGATCATGAAATTTGACCTACAGTTACCTAATGTACTACTAATAAACATTCTTCAACAAACTTTTAAATTGTTCTAAATTATATTCCCACTTAAGTAAAATATGATGTGGTAATATTTTACAACTGGATGATGCATAAAGCCTGTTGGCATTTCGCTCAGGATGTTTACTTTAGTGATTATGGCCTGTCACTTTTTGTGGATGTAACATTTGTTAACTTTTGAGACGTTTAAAGAATAATATAATCTTTTAAGGGAGAAAGATGGTCATCCTTGAAAACTTTTGTATTAGTGATAAGTTTTATGAAGAAAAATAATGAAAATGAGTAATCTGTAGTTTAAAAGATGTTAAAATCATATGAAGATTTTAACAAATGGGCAAGGGGTAACTACAAAGCTTAAGGATGTATCCTTGAATGATAAGCAGTAAAGAAATATAAGAAAATAATTGCTTTAAAATTCATGGTAAGGTTCTTGTGGAGGAAAGAAGGGGGCCATTAAGTAACTACTTAGTTCCTTTCTTTTATGTGCTTTTTCTTGTTCAATAAAAAGTTTAATTTTTATGTTCTTAATAAAAACTTTAGACCACTGATCTGTAGAAGGGAGAGATTAACTGATTTTTCCCTCTCCTGGAGATACATACATAATTAGACAAACTTATGCCCTCTGACATCCTAATGACCTTAGGGTGGATTGAGTCTTAAAACTCTTGTATCTCCATCGTAATGGGGTTAATCTGGAGTGGAACTGGGAATGGGGTATGAAGAAATGTGCTTTAATATAAAGAAGGTTCCAAAGATAAACTTGGCCTGCTTCAAAATTTTGCTTAGTTGTTCCATTTCAGTCTCTTCTCCATGCATTTAAAACAAATTGGAATAATAGTGTAAGAGATTGAACTTGGTATGAATATGTAAGTTGTTAGAGCGTTAATACTGGTCAGCTTAATTATAGGTTTGTTTTGTTTTCATGCTAGTGGACTTTATTTTTTCTGTCCTTTGTAAGTAAATCCAGCTTCTATTGCTGATTCATGTTATTGATCACAAAGATGATCAGGAAGCTCTGTATAAATCTTTCATCCCTATTTTTAAAAAGCTAAAAATGAAAGTAACTTAACTATTGGCAAAGACATTTGTTTGGGAATGATGTTACTCTAAGAGGTTCATTTTAATGCTTGCTTTTTTTCTTTTTAAACATAATCCTCACTTGTTTAATGGGAGAAATTTACTATAAGTTTTTCTCTGTTGTTAACAGAATAAATTTAAACGGGAAGAGAAAACAAATGGATGGAGAATAGACAAAGCATTTCGTAAGTATTAAGAGCTTTTTTACAACGGATCATTTGGAGATCCTAAAAAGTGACTAATCTTTTGTCTTTGGTTTCATCATGTTTTAGATTTGTTTTGTCTTTTTATTATCTTAGGAAGAATAAGATTGGAACCATTTTTAGCCTTTTGGGTCTGGCAGCTAATACAGATTTATAGGCAGGGATTAGCTAAAACATCAAGAAGCAAATGAGCAGAATTCTGAGTCCAAGAAGTTACAGATGGATGAACATACCATTTCTAAGTGCTCATTATTCTGAGGGAACTATATTCAAGAAGTTAATTGTTGCTGGAAGATACACTATAGATTATCAGTCCCCATCCTTTCTGGCACTAGGGACTGGTAAGAATCTAATGCCTGATTCATCTGAAGTGGAGCTGAGGGCAGTGATATTAGAACTGGGGAGTGGCTGCAGATATAGATGAAGCTTCACTTGCTCACCTGCCGCTCACCTCCTGCTGTGCGGCCCAGTACTTAATAGGTCGAGGACTGCTACCAGTCCACGGCCTGGGAGTTGAAGACCTCTGCTATAGATGATTACTTCCAGTGGTCATTCAGTTATGTAATCAATATTACTAAGCACCTGCAATGTGTTAGTCACTGTGTCGGCATTGAGGATATAATGGTGAACAGATCAGATGAGAATCATGCTTTTAGAGCCTTGAGTCTAATTGGGTGGGGGAGAGGATATGATTTGTAAGCATGATAATTTCAAATAGTGATTAATTTTTCAGGAAAAAGGGAGTTAGGTGGACAGATATTTAGCTTGGGTGGTCAGGGAAGTCCTGTCTGAAGAGATGACATTTGAATTTAGACCTGATTTGAAGGAATGATGTATACCTTTCAGCTTCTAATAACCTCATTAAAATTAACATTTTTTTCTTCTCAAGTCCAGAGAAAGACATCAAGGTATCTGTTAATAAAAACAGAGATAAGTGTTCTGTTTAAAGTAGTTACTATGTGTTTGGAAGATAATATCAACATTTTATGATTAACATATATTTACTGTCTATTTGCCGTAGTGCTCATCTTAGAAAAAAAAAATCTGTTTATATTTTTATTTAAAAAAATTTTTTAGGCGAGTCAACCCTTGATTGACCTCACAGATTGCAAGGATCTTGTCAGCTTCCAATTCCTTATTTTTTAATTTTTTACTCCTAGAGCACCTAGTCTTCCTAGGTGGTCTCCCATCCAAGTACTAATCATAACCAGATCCGACCCTGCTTAGCTTCTGAGATCAGATGGGATCAGGCTTGTTCAGGGTAGCATGGCTGTAGACAGAAAAAAAAATCTGAAGAGAGTACTTAAGTCATTCAGCATATATGTTTATTTTTTGAGTAAACGTTAAGGTAGATGAATGGACTCTATTTCTAATTTTATATTGAGTCCTCAAGGAAACTACTTCCAGGAATGGCTCTTGGAAGATCTGGACGATTGTGTTTCTCAACCTTCTCCATTTTAGAATTGTGTCCTGAAATTTTTCATCATGTTTTACTCATTATAATCAGAAAAGAATTTATAAATCAGTAAACCATCTTTGTGGGGTGCAGAACCATTATTAAAACCATTATAGTATATACCTTTAAAATTTGATTTTTGTGCTTTGTAGTAGTGGAAAGTAAAAAAAAAAAACCTAAATGGTATTTTTTAGAACTTAAATTTTGAATCTCTCTGAGAACCTTTTAAAATAGCCTTTAGGAATCCCAGATTTGGGCAGGGTTTCTTAAGGCTGATTTGTTTTTGTTTTGGCATATACCTCTTTTTATGAGGCCTTCTTGTGATCATCCTGTAGTCAAACCATCTTGGAACTTATGTATGTAGAGCACCATTTTGTATTTATTCACTATATTTTAGAGTAGACATTAGGCAAGGGTTTAACGCCTGTAGTGGATTTATTCCTCATTTGTTCACAGATTGCTTTTTCTGATAATAGTGTTCTTGATGGGACTTTAGTGAGAATGGTCCTGATTAATACTCATTTGCTTCCCTCTTTGCTGCTATTTGGAAGAGTAGAGTTAATAATGAAAGGGTTGTGGTAAAGAGAGAGCATATGGTGGTACATAGGCTTTTGAGGACTTCTTGATCCTAGGCTTTTTTAAAAGTTGATTTATAGTTTACACACAGTGTAATTTGTAGTTTGACTTTTAACATTGGTGGTGTAATGACTACCCTAAACAAGATATGGAACATTTTTATTATTCCAGAAAGGCCCGTTATTTGCCTTTCTAGTCAATCTCTGCTGCTAACCTGACCCAGGACCACCACTGTTTTTATTTGAATCATTATAGATTAGCTTCTTTCAGAATGTCTTATTCATGGAATCATACTGTATGTACGCTTTTGTGTCTGGCTTTTATTCATTGTGTTTTTGAGATTCAGTTGTATTGTTTTATTAGTAGTTCCTTTTTTTTAAAGACTAAAATAGTTTGTTTCTTCTTATTTCTCAGTTGACTGTTGTATGACTGTACTGTAGTTACTAGAGCTGTTTATCCATTCTCTTGCTGCTAAGCCCATTTGCATTTGATGTTTGATAGTTTTTTAAAAAGCTTAGTTTGTCCTTTTTTAAAATGAAAATTTGAAGGTTCTTTTTTTTTTTTAAACAGAGGAAAAGCGCCCTTTTGACTTCGATTTTTTTGCTCATTTGCTTCAGAAGGTTCTTGCTGAAGAAGAGAAAAGAAAAAAATCCATTAAAAATCAGATTTTAAAGGAGAAGAAATCCTCTAAACCACGGAAAAGTGTAAAAGGTATTTATTTTAAAGGAAAATGTTTTATCTTACTTGATAGACTTGCAACATTGTCTCAAGTCTTGGAGCATTCATGTGTAGTTCAGATAGTTGAAATCACTGGGGCATCCAATTGGAGGGAATTGATTTTTCTTTAATCTTCCAGTTATCTGACATAAAACATCAACTCCCTTTTAAATTTTACAATTGGTGTGGCTGGGCTGTTTGACAATTCTCTTGTATCTAGAGCATAGTTGTAGCTAATAAAAGAACATCAGAATTTTGGAATGTCATCTTTGGTTACTAACTAGTATTTTCATATGTAAAAACAAATCTGGCACAAATTTTTAATGTTTAAGAAAATGGAAGGAATCTAATACTTTGAGGTTGTGATTAAATTGTATTGTTTGAGCATAACTTATTTCTGAGGGTTAATGTTGACTTGTATGAGGGAGAAAATTGTTGATAATAAGTATTTCTATTTTTAGGCTTATGTTTTTTTCACTATTTGAACTTTTAATCTATGAGAAAAATATTTGGCTATAATCATATAATGTAAAGATTCTGGGAACTACAGGATCCTTATATGTTAGCTAGTCTACATCCCAGCCCCTGTCTTTCTGTTTTAATCACCCAGAAATATCCCTGCAGATCTTAAGTCTCTTTTCTAAGGTCTTACAGTGTTAGTAGCGGCAGAGGCAGGACTCAAATCTAGGATGGGAGAGCCTGTGTTGTGGGTCCATAAGACCACCCCTAGGTTTGCTTATTTGCTAGGAGGACTTAAAGGATTTGGCATAGAATTGTAATATCAGCTGAGATTTATTACAGTAAAGGGATACAAAGCAAAAATCAGCAGAGGGACAAGGCACATGGGTATAAGTCTAGGGGAACTCAGGTACAAGCTTTTATGAGTTCTCTCCCACTGGAGTCACAGAGAATGTACTTAATTCTCCTATCACGAAGTTGTGACGAGATATGTCAAAAGTTGTCTACCAGGGAAGCTTCTTAGAAACTCAGTGCACAAGGTGGGTGGTCATGTAGACATCCTCTGCCTGGCATGTACCGGAATTCAAGACTCCCAGAAGGAAAGCTGTTATTCAGCGTAAACTACGTTGTACCATTTAAGTACAGTGAGCCATTTTTGTCAGGCTGATTAGAACTCTTCTCAAACCCGAGTTCCCAGACACAGCCAAAGGGCCAGTCTTTTAAAGCAGACCTTTCAAAGGATAGTCTGTATTATGTTAACTCTCCCTGCACAGAGCCAATCTAGAATTTCCTGGAGTATGGTACTTAGATCTTTTTAAAAGTAGTATTTGTACCTGAAAAGTTACTTCACTCTTGAATCAACTTTTTTTTACTTATTACACATAGCCCTAAGAAATTAAAATTGATATATTAATCTTGTGATTATCATGTTATAATTGATAGCACAAGTAACTCACTATTTTATGTGAGAAATTTTTAAATATATTATAAGTCTCAGAATTTAAAAATTGCTGATTATTCAGATAGAGAATAAATTTAGTATTTTCTCAGTTTTAAAATCTTGCTTTGACTTTTATTTAAAGGTAAAGGACATTTTTAAAGATTAGTTATTTTTAGAGATATCTAATCAACCATGGTTGTGAAGTTAAGTTTACTTTTGGATTGGATGCTCTTTCCATGGTAATCTTTGTTTTTGGTTTTTATCTTTTGATAGAGTTGACTCTTAATATGCCTTTAAAAAAAGGCACTAGAAATTGTTTTAAAATTTTTGTTAAAAGATTGTTTATTGAAAAATAATATAGGAAGTGAAATTTTTGGACTCCCTCGCCTACCCTGTCTTCAAATCAAAATTTTCAAATTTCCTGGAGATGACTATTATTGAATATCTTTCTATGCGTGTGCGTGTGTGCGTGTGTGTTTTAGAATGTATGCACTTGTTTTTATTTTATAAAAATGTGATCATACTATATATTTTCTGCAACTTAATTTTTTTTTTACGCAACAATATTTTTTGGAATCTGTTACATCACTACATATGAGGCTGCCTTGTTATTTACTGCATGAATTTTTATAGCATAACTTAGTTTTTCTCTGTTGGACATTTTATGTTGTCTTCAAAATTTTGCTCGTATAAGTAATACTACAGAGGACATCCTCGAGTGTTTATCTTCTCAATGTTTAAAAATTTTTCTGAAAGTTTTTTATATGTTTATAACTATTTCTGTACTTTTTCAGTGAAAAAAGTTGCCAGTGAAGGAGTGAGTGATGATCCAGATGAGTCCATGAGTGCTAAAATTTCAGACATAGAAGAAACTCAGAAGGATGCTCAGACAGTTGAACAACAGTCTCTTTTATCAGCACAGGATTCCGAACAGATTGCATTAGAACCAGACCTAACTCAAAAGAAAAGGAGAAGGAAGAATCAGGATGAAGCTGGTAAACAAGTAAAAAATCTTCCTGGAAATGCCATTGTTCAGCCAGGTGCTTCTAAAGGAGAAAAACAGAAAAGTGAGTTTCTTACATATATTAATAGTCTCTATATTACTGAGAACACATGTACAATAATATGGTGTGTGACAAATACCTTCCTTCTGGATAGTAGCAATTAATAATGCTTATTTATTGATTCTGTATTTATGTACTATTTTAACCCTTTTATTTTTAATTTAGTAGAAAAGGTGTTTATTGTAAAAAAAAAAACAGTGAAATGGGGAAATTTTTCTTTGAAGTTTGTCTTTAAGATGTGTTTGTTGCCTCCTTTGTACTCCCTTTAACAATGATTAGAAGTCACATCTGTATGCTGCAGGTTCTTGAATAACATTTCATTCACCATTTTGTTATAAAGTGATGAGGTGTGGTAGGAGCTTAACTCTTGTTTATATCAATTAGCCTGTGGTAAAATGGGTTTTGTTATATGTAATTTCACCTCAGTTCCAAGAACCTGTCAATGTGAAGTGAGTACTTACTGTAGTTAACTGTATATTGCTTATATCTGTTATAAAATCACAGGTTTTTATGTTACTTTTTCAGAGCACCTTTGGGAACCCACATAAGTTGTTTATAAATTTCTATAAAAGAGCTGGATTTAGTGTTCCTCCTATTTTTCATTTTTTAAACTTAGAATGCAGACATACTGATACTTATGAGTTGCTAGGGAAAGAGGGCTAAGAGTTTAGGAAAGTCTTGGTCTCTTTAAGAGTTCATAGGTAGATTACTTAAAGCAGATACTCAAGTTAAGAGAGGAGAAAAAGATACTAGCAAACCAGAACAGCCTTTCTATAGAATTAAAATTTTATGTAGTTCAGCTTCACCAATACGACTTTAATAGATGAAGTCTTGGTAGGTAGAATAGTCTAATATATAGGCATTACAATATTATGCTCTTTTGGGCTTGCCATCAAAAACATTACATTTAAGCAGATTGGAAGTCGAGCAGATTCCAGCTCATAATTTGCTAAGTATAGCCCTGGGCAAGTCACTTAAGATCTTTGAACTCAGATTCTTTTTCTCTGTGATGAGGTTAATATTAATACCTTTTAGTAGGCTTGTTTTGAGTATTAAATTAGATGTTCATCTGATGGACAGAGTTTCTGTCACTTAATGTGTACTCAATAAATGATAGCTATTACTGTGTTATTAATTATGACACTTCTGAAGGAGAATAGCAAAATGCATTTTAAGTTTCCTAACTAGACATATATACAAGTTGATTTAATCACTTAAAATTTAAGCAAGATAAAAGGAGGATGCTATAGACTCAAAATTAGGCTGCTCCTTAAAGTACAGTTGTAAGCTGATTTTTCGTTAATGTTCTAAAAATATCTGCCCCTTACCTATAGGAACTTGAATGTTGAATAGATTACTAATTTATAAGAAAAGATAATGTTATGTAAATTTACTTTTAAAATTTAGATGTTTTAGCTGTCATTTTTTAGAATAACATGCATTTCGTGTTCATAGGTAAATGTCAGTCTTCAAGGCTAGAAATAAATAAGGATGAAGGTAATAAGGAACAGAAGCTTTCCTGTGTACAGAACATATCTGACATTGAGGATTTATCATCTTGTGATGAAGTTGAGGAAAAAACTGACCTTATTCTTTCAAGGTATTTTATGTCTTTCCTGTCTTTGTTTGCATCCGCTGTCAATTACTGAGAGAGGAGTGTCAAGTCTCTGATTGTAATTGTGAATTGGTTTGTTTCTCTTTTCGCTTGCATTTGTTTTTCCTTACATATTTTCAAGCTGTTGTTAGGTGCATTCAATATCTAAGATTGTTGTATCATGGTGAAATCACTTTTTTATCATTTGTGTGATATTCTGGTTTGCCCTTTGTTCTTATGCTTACTTTGACACTATAGCTTTCTTGTGATAGTGCTTGCATGGGTTTATCATTTTCTATAAGGATTTTCTCTTTGCTTTCGGTTTTTAGCCATGTGAATGTGTTATATCCTGCTGAATTTTTTTGGTGGTTCTTTTTAAATTGTGAAAAACATATAACATGAGATCTCTGCTAACACATTTTCAAGTGTACAGTACAATATTTTAACTATAAGCACAATGTTGTACAACAGTTGTCTAGAACTTTTTCATATTGCGTTCTGTATCCATTGAAGAGCAGCTCCTTGATTTCTTCTTAGCTCAGCCCCTGGCAACCACCATTCTACTTTGTTTCTATGAGTTTGATTACTTTAGACATCTCAATAAGTGGAATCATGCTATATTTGTCCCTCTGTAACTGGTTTATTTCACCTAGCCTAATATTTTTAAGGTTCATTCACGTTGTAGCATATGACAGGATTTCCTTCTCTCTCTCTCTTTTTTTTTTAAATTATTATTATTATTTATGCCTATAGTACCTGGTCTTCCTAGGTGGTCTCCCATTCAAGTACTAACCAGGCCTGACTCTGCTTAGCTTCTGAGATCAGATATCGGGCTTATTCAGGGTGTCATGGCCATAGACCATGGACCATGGCTCCACTGGGGCATGAACCTGGGACCTTATGCATGTAAAGTAGATGTGCTAACTGCTACACTATGGAACTACGTCCTCCCTTTTTTTTAATGGATGAACAATACAATTCTATGTATATATCACTTTAAAAAATTTTTTATTTTTCAGGTAGAGTTGACAGTATTAATTTAAATTAGCTTACAGGTATACAGCATAGTGATTTGATATTTATATAATTTATGAAGTAATCCCTGATTAGTACCCACCTGACACCATACATAGTTATTACAATATTATTGACTATTCTCTATGCTGCACTTTACATCCCTGTGACTATTTTGTAACTACCAATTTGTACTTCTCAAACCCTTTACCTTTTTCATCCTGCCTCCCACCAATCTGGCAGTCACCAGTTTATTCTCTGTATCTGTGAATTTCTTTCCATTTTTATTAATTTATTTTGTTCCTTAGATTTCACATATAAGTGAAATCATATGGTATGTCTTTCTGTGTCTGACTTATTTCAGTTAGTTCATCCATGTCATTGCAAATGGTAATATTTCATTTTTTTATAGCTGAGTAATATTTCACTGTACCTATGTACCACATCATCTTTATCCAGTCATCTATTGATGGACGTTTAGGTTACTTCCATTATCTTGGCTATTGTAAATAGCGCTATATGCTGCAGTGAACATAAGGGTGCATATATCTTTTCGAATTAGTGTTTTGGTTTTCTTCAGATAATTACCCAGAAATGAAATTAGTGGGTTATAAGGTAGTTACTTAGTCTCATGTTGAAAAATATACGTATACACATGTGCCAATTTATTCATATAGTTCAGAATGTTTATAGTTTCTTTAAAGCCGAGTCATGAATGTCTAAGTTTTCACTTCCTAGGTGGCAGACTTCTAAATTGTGACTTCAGAGATACAACGCATTTCATAAAATACACACAAAACAATACTGATTACTTTTTCTAATTTGGGGGAAACAACCCTGTATGACAATTGACATCTCTGCTGGTTTTATAAAACAGCAAGCTGATTCTATTTTAAAGTTGTATAAACAAAAGCGAAGGGTTGTTAATGGTAGAGACAATTTTGGAAAACAACTCTGGATAAATGTACTAAGACTTCTAAAGCCAAAGTAATTTAAAGCAGTATGGTACTGGTACAGGGACAGACAAGTTGACCCAGAGGAACTGAATGCAAAGTGTAAGAAGAAATTTGAAATTTGATATATGGCAGAGATAGCATTAGAAATTAGTGGGTGAAGACTGAACTAACTATTTATTAGATGGTACTGAGATATGAAAAATATAATGTTAGATCCCTATTTCACCCTATATACCAACTTCCTGGTAGATTAAAGATTACATTTCTATAAAGCAAATCTTTACAACTTCCAGAAGAAAGTGTGTGAAAATATCTTTGCAATGTCAGGAAATTTTTAAGACATGAAAAGCACAAACTTTAAAAAATAAAATTAATAAATTTGCAGTAAAACTAAATAATTCTGTTGACAAAAGATTTCATAAAGTAGCATCTAACCAAAAAATAACAAAGAGCTCCTTCTAATCAGTTGGGGAAATTCAGTAAAAAAATGAATGAAAAAAAAAAAAAGCATAGCTAAATGTGAATATGTACTGAAACTGAATGCTAGATGGTATATGGCCATAGTTGATATTATTGCTAGTTGAAATACTTCATAATACAATAGTTCTCTCTTTGCATGGTACTGTGCTAGCTGAAACTTGTACCTATTGGAATGATGTCCTTGATTTACAGGACTTTTAGTTTACATAGTAAACATCTATGCAAAGCAAGGACTGCCTGTATAAAATCTTAACGAAAGATAATTCTTAAATATTATGATTTTACACATATATTTGAATTGTGACCCCTATATAATTAAGATTTTTTTTTCTTTAGTGACTTTTTGAGTGCTTTCCTAAGCTTGTTAATTTGTGGTGGCTACTTTCTTTGAAGGAACAGTTTTTAATAACATGGTATAAGAAGGATCATAGAAAAGCTAAAATATCCATTTCAATTATTCCATGATATGAAGGATTATATTCTAAAGTGTTCATTTTGTATACAGCATTTAAAAAATTATTTAAATAATTAGTATAAAATATGCATTATTAAGAATTCTTTTTCCCTGATATATTTTCATTTTCTTAGTAGTCGGTCAGATGCCATGTCAGTAGCAACTGAGATTTCAGAATCAGGCACTTCAGATTTGCATTCATTGGAAGTCGGAATTAGAACATTGTGTGAGGTGAATAATGCTGAGACTAGTTGTACAGAAGAAAGAACTGTTGACTTAAAAACTAAATCACTGTGAGTATTTTACATGGTAGGATTTTAAAATTTATTTTCAAAATTTCAATAATTTCTTATTAAGAAATGATAACATTGCTTCTTTTAGGAATTAGAAAGGGGCTGTGGACCATTTAATATGTAATTGTACTGTGGTTTGAGTGTGACCATAGTTCAGAAAGAGTCTCTTTTATATCAGATGTATTATAGTGATAGGAGTTTTAGCAAAGTGGTAACTTATGAAATTCTAAAGTAATTTAGAAGCCTAAATACTTGCTATAAGATTTTATTTTTACTTGGTTTGAGTTATTTTTCATGCCTGTTGTCAAAGTAGTAGATTTTGATGTTGATGACTTTAAAGAAATTATTATGTTTTTTAATATGCAGATAGTGGTTAAATTAATACCTTCACTAAAAACTGAATAAAAGGAACACAAGAATTTCCCTTTGAAGAGATATCTCAAAAATTTAGATGACTTTTTTGTCTCCTTTATAATTAATTCCACATATGGCTTAAAAACTATTCAGTTTATGAATTATTATTTATTTTCCAATAAGCAAAATTGAATTGAGAATCCACCTTATTTTTTAAATAAAAATTTACATTAGTTTTTGGAGTAGGCAACATTTTTATGGTTCAAATGTCTAAAAGAATAAAAAGTATAAAAAGACATTGAGTCAGGTATCACTCCTACTATGTCTCCATTCACTCTAACCAGTAACCAGTGATATTTTTATATTCTTTCATAGATTTTTAAAAAGAATATTAAAGCTAATAATAAACATTTATATGTTTTTTGCTCTTTTAAATACCTAATGGTAGCATCCTATTCATGTCATTTTGCAGTTTTTTGTTTTATGTCTTCATATCTTTACATAAAGACCTTCCTTATTTTATAGCTGCATAGTGTTCTGTTGTATGGAAGAATCAGTTTCTATCCTCAGTGACCTATTGATGGCTATGTAGGTTGTTTTTACAAACAATACTTAAATCTTACACCTCCATCCTTTCATCAGTATGCGAGTATATTTGTAGGGTAAGTTCCTAAAAATGGAAATACTTGCTTTAAGGGTATGTATTTATGTGTATTAGTGTGTATGGTATGTATGTATACGTTTATACATTTATGATTTTGATATATACTGCCAAAATACTCTCCATAAAGTTATACTAGTTTATGTTCCCACCAACAGTGTAAGAAAGCACCTGTCTCCCTTACCAACAGTGTTATCAAACTTGGAATTTTGCCGTTTCTTGATAGATTATAAAATAATGTATCAGTATAGTATCTCTACCCTATTCCTTCGTTTTTGGCAGGAGTATATAATTCTTTTATTTCGTTTAATTTTTTATTTTAATATTTTATAATCTAAAGAAAAGTAAAAAGAATAGAATTGAATATCTGTAAGTAAATTTTACTTAGATTTTGTGATTCTTAATGTCTTGTCACGTTTGTGGTTGCTTGCACTGTCCCTTCTCTACTTTTAACTTGTACTTATTGGGAATGAAATTGAGCATCTCTTGACATTTGAACCTGTTTTGTTTATTTATTTATTTTGAGTTATACATATCTTTTATCCAGTTTTTTAGAGTTATTAATGATATTTTATAGGAGTTCTTTATATTTTAGGGAGGTTAGGCTGTGGTATGAGTTGCAAAACATGCTTTCTTGGTTTGCAGTTTAACTACTGACTTAGCTAGGTTTTGGTCATGTACAATTTTTAATTTTTATGTTGTTAGTTTTCTCAGTTTTTTTTTCTTTATGGTTCCTGAGCATTTAATCAAATTTTAGAAGGTCTTATCTACCTTATGATTATAAAATAATACATACATGATTTCATTATGGTTTTATTTAAATCTTATTCATTTGGAATATATTTTGAGTACAGTGCAAAGAATGGAGCAATTTTTATTCCACATTGTTACCAGTTTTTTCATCACCATTAATTTTAATATTTATTTTTAAGACTTTTGTGTTTCATCATTGTTTTGAAATACTACTTTTGTTGTGTACTAAATCATGTCTATTTCTCAGTTTTCTTTTGTTTCATTTATATGCTTATATCAGTACTACAGTGTTTTAATTATTGATGTTAAATAGTGTATTTTTAATATCTGATAGAACGAGTTAATTTCCCCCGCATTGTTGTTCTTTTTCAGTTTTCTTTGCTACTCTTACCATAAGTAAACTTAAGAGTTCTTTTCTGGCTCCAAGTGGATTTTTAAAGAATTTTTCAATATTTAATTTAATATGCTTGCATGATGGTGTAATTTAAATATGTTAATTTTTTAGGGAAACTCATCAAACAGAAAATGTTAAACCGATGACGAGAGGACGACTCCAGAGGCCTAAACCAAATTTATCAAGGGCTCTTGGGAAGAAATCAGTTCTTCCACAAGGTAAAGCATGTGCAGAAAGCAAGAGTATACATCTAGAAACTTCAGTTGAAAAGGTATGGAGTAAGAGACTTTATGGAAATTAAAATTATAAAAATGTTTTCTAAATGGTTGGGAATTAAAATGTTTAGCTTTACTGAGTAATATCGATACTAAAACAAAGATATAGGAATATATACATTAATATTAAATTTGTCTTACTAGTCTGTTTTTACATTTTTTTAGGACATAGGATAAATTTCAGACATAGTTGGTAATTACAAGTCTCTCTCTTCTTTAAATATAAAACATTTTTTTCAAAATATTTTTTAAACCAACTACACACAAAATTTTATCCATAGTCCTTTCATTTAAATGCAGATACTCACATTCCTCTGTCATTTATAAATTTTCTTTTTATGTATGTAAACATTGTGTCATTTTAATTATAATATATATAAAATTTAAAACTTTTTTCTCTATTTCTACTTTCTTGGGGTTAGTTGATCTTTTTAATTGTTGCATCAGGTTAACACATTGTTAATTTACCTCACCATTTTTCCAATGGTAGATGTTTAGGTTATTTATTTATTTTTTTTTAAGTCTTGAAATTAAAGCAAACAATTTTGTAAATGGGGTTTTCCAGAGGTGGTGGAATTCATGGGTCAAGATATTTTTAATATTTTTATGGCTCTTGTTAAACACTGTCAAACTGACGGTCAAAAAAATGAATTTCTTTGCATTGCTACAGCATTAAGTGAATCTTCCTGTTTTCTTATATTCCTACCAGGACAATATTATTATAAATGTTTAGCTTTTGCTAAAATATTTTTTAAAAATGTTAGTCTGCCTTTTTTCTTCTTATGTGAAATATCTTTTTATCATACTTTGTATACTATAATTAGAGTATTTTAATCTTACTAAAAAGTTGGGAAATACAGATTCAAGTAAAAATTAAACTACTTGTAATTTCATTATCCAGATGCAGTCAGCACTTTTACATATAATCCTTTCAGCTTTTACAAAATTTAGTCGTCAGTTTTATATCTTTCTTTGGTACTTAACATTTTATAAATATTTTTTCATATCGTTAAACATATTTTGGAAGACATGGTTTTTAGTGACTATAATATTCAGTCAATGGGTATAACTGAATTTATTGAACCATTTACTGATTATTGAATATTTTGTCTGTTTACAGTGTTTGCTATTTACATAAAGTTTCAGTGGACATCATTGTACTTAAATCTTTGCCTAAATATTTTCTTAGACTAGAGACTTAAAAATCATCTTACTGGGTCAAAGAATATGAACATTTTTAAGGCTCTTGATTCGTACTGGCAAAAGGCTTTCCAGAAAGGATATATATACCTGTTTGTGCTGTTGTCAGTAATCTGTGAGATTATATGTTTTAGAATACTTTTATCTGTATGTATGATTTAAAAATTCTCTTCTACTTGAAAGTACAAAAGATTTTGTTTTACTTTCCATTGATTATTACAAAGTTTGAACTTTTTTATATTAAGTAGATTAAATGTGAAAAATTGAATTCATAGACTCACATGGAAAAGGACAAAGCGAATACATTAGACGTTTCTGGAATGGAGAATACACAGAGAGAGAACTCAGAAGCTGAATCTGTATCTAAGTAAGTATTTAGGAAGTAGAATAAAAATAGTGATTCTTAGGGGAATGAGCTAGCAATTCAATTAGCAATTACATTTCTCCCTTAGCTTGTTAACAACGTCTTCTGAGATAAATTTATGGTTAAGCTATATTTTTCTGGATAATTTTATTCATAGCAAGGGGTTTCAAAATGGAATATTTAACTTGCAGTGGAGATCTAGAATAGGTCTTGCTTCAGTAAGAATCTGAACCATTGGCTTTGCACAGTGCATTTATGCCATAATCTGTTCTCATCCCTAGGAGGTGTATATACACAATAGTATCTTGAATGGGGAATCGTATTACATGCTTGTCAGTTGCAGATTTTTCCAATTTTGTGATGAAAATTTGATTAAAATTTTTTTTTATACTTAGGCCTCCAGGTTTATGTCTGTTCCAAAGAGTTAAGGTATAGAAGTAGGATTATCTTTGAAGAGGTTCTTGAAGACAGTTGTGAATTATTTTGTTACAAATGATTTACTTATTCCTACCTGGGAGAAGGGAATATTAAAAACAAGCAAGTATGTGATTCAGAATAACCATCGGTTTCACCCTTTGTAATTTTTCTAGTTTGAGTGAAAAAATATGTCTGCAGGAAGATGATCAACCAAAAACTTTCAGACCTGCACGACCAATGAGGGGCCGATTTCAAAGGCTAAAGCCAAATGTAGGTAAAGCTGATGAAAGAAGAGAAATTCTTACATCACAGGAAGAAATTGGGGCCAATGTAGAAAAGAATGAAATTGAATTCTGTGTAAGTAGTGATTCCTCCCAATTTTTTTTAAGTACATAACTCCTTTTTAAACAGTAGTACTATACAGTTATGAGCATTGTTCATTAAATATAAGGCCAAAATTTCTCATAGCCAGCAGCTTTGCTAATTGTAAAGCTATTTAACTCTCAGCTCTCTGAATTTTGAGCATTTATGTGATGGATCATCAGCTTTTACCTTCACTCTTCCCTCATATTTGGACTTTCTTTTCTTCATTACTTAGCAGGTGTTTGAGTTATACTTCCCTTTTGAAAATAATAACTGAATTTTTATACTGGCTTACATAAAATGTTAGCAATGCCTTACTAAAATATAATTCTAAGAACAAAGATTATGGATTTTAGATTATTTACATAATAACTAATCTTCGTGATAAGTTGGAATAATTTGAGATTTGAATTTTTTGTTATAGTTCTCAAGGTCTATAATGTGATTATTATAATAAGAAGGATTCAAAAAGATAGAGCCTAGGGGATTACTCTTACAGATGAAATTGAAGCAGTTACTTGTTTTCTAATTGGTAAAAAAATGGATGGAGGCTTTGAGATGAAGTTAAATATGTGGCTTGTGAAATTTCCAAAGATGACTAAAAAATTTTTAATGTTCCTTGAATATCATTTTATAATTTTGAAATGTTTATTATTTTCTTACCACTCAAGTTGGACAAAATGAAATCTTTTACAAATGGTTGCTTTATTTTGAAACTTAAATTTTTAAAAATATGTTTGTTATTAAGACTCCTGAACAAATAGAAGATCAATCATGTAAAAATTTTGAGTGTGGAGATATATCACAATCTGAAAAAAAAGATACTTTTTTCCAAAATGTGCAGCCAGATGAGTCCATAACTCTTAATGAATGTCTAAGGTAAGCCTCATCAATTATATAATTTTTGAATTTTATATGAAGTTTTAAAAATTGTCAGTTATTTTAAAAAGTCAGAATTGATCTGTTCTCTGTATATCAAGTTATGTAATATTTATATATCAAGTTATATTTGTATATCAAGTTATGTAATTTCATTTTTTAAGGTGATTGTCTCATTTCCTTAATGATAATTTCTCAGTTATGAATGAATTGAAGAGCTACTCATAGACCTTTAGTTAACATGGATAGCATTATCATTTAACATGCATATTAAATTAGATGTCTCTGTCCAAATTTGAAAAAGCTATTATTTGTTTCTTTGGGATTAGATTGCTTACATATTGCCTTTATTCAAGGTTTGCATACATTTTTTATAAAACGCATATATAAAAGTCCATACTTCTCATAGCCAAAGCTCTTTATATTTGTTATTTCCCCTGTGGAGGGTACCAAACCAGATTAATAAAATTATTAGTATATGTAAAAGTTTTTTTTCTTTTGGGAATATTCAATATGTACAAAAGCACATTTAACAGAATAATGGATTCCCATATACCTATTGTCTAGTTTCAACAATTATTTGTGTGTGTGTGTGTGTGTGTGTGTGTGTGTGTGTGTATTTTTTCCCCCCCTCTTTCATCCCCCCACCCTACTTCCAACTCTGACGTATGGATGTTGCTGTTTCCCTTTTTTTAAGAACTGGATCTCTGAAGGTGGGTGTCTCTTCCCACATGCTTGCGGCATGCACCGGGGGCACCCAGGGCCTGGCATCCCCGGTGTACTTGGGCCTGGCGCACCCAGGGTATGGTCCATGGCTCCACCTGGGGCGTGAACCTGGGACCTTCTGTGTATAAAGCAGATGTGCTAACCACTACACTATGGAGCCACCCCAATATTTTTTCAATCTTTACATTTAGAGTCTAGCCTAGTCTGTACTTTCTTACAGCTGTATTAGGCTATTTAAATTGTACCTAACCCGAGAGTGAAATTTAGGCTTTCTGAACTATATTAAAGATCTTTATTAGAAGACAGAAAAATTTCTTTATTCATTGCTCTATTCTTTTGCTTCTTACTTCCCTCCATACACCCACTTTCCCCACCCCTAAACTATTTACTGTTCTGCCATAGAATCTCTGGGTAGAATCCTATATAACAACATTGCTTGTTACACATGTCTAATACACATGTTAGTTATAGATATGTGACAGTTTGGATTTTTTTGTTTATATATATATATTTTTTTAGTGTAAGCCAGACTTCATTTAATAGTTCATGTGGCATGGTAGAAAATTAGGACTTTCCCTAAGTGGTCACTGGGTTTTAAAATCCTGATGGATGTTGTTTATAACTAATAACCAGTTTGATCTCAACAACTTTTCCTTTCCAAAGCATTGTCCTTTCTGTTTTATCATGTGATCTTTCTTGTCTTTGAATGTCTAATATCCTTAAAAACAATTATAAGATTGAGTTTTATCATATTATATGCTTTTTATATCTAATAGGCAGTTTCCCCCTCTTTCTACTATGAACAGTTCATGATGCTGTGTAGGTGAAAGAGAAAATAGATTCAGATGAAGAATATTTAAAAATCCTACTTGATTAAATTAGCAAATATGTTTTGAAGCTTAATCCTGTAGGCTAATTTTACATCCTATGTATAAATATTTTGAGGTTAGTGTCATGATTTGTGAATTATTTTATGGAGATTGATAAATATTTTATAGATACTTACTCTGTATTGTAGGAAAACACATGTGTGGGACCAGGGTGAAAATTTGTAGTTTTGTGCACATTCCTGCTCCTGTCTTCTCCAATTGTGACCTTTTTTTCTTTGCTTTTTTCTTTAAATTCTGTGATCTGAGGAGTTATGGATCTATTACATGTTTTAAGTTGAGAAATAATCTAGTTCAATTAGATATCTGATTTCTAATCTAATTTCTAATTTCAGGTAATTATACAGCTTATATAAACTCTATGAGAGGTCTGTCTTGTTCATTGTTTTCCCAGTTCCTAGCATATGCTTTCTTGACATGTAATAGGTGATTTGAACTATTTGTTGATTGATTTTTTATGAACTCTAAGTTTAATGTGTTTATTATTTCTCTGTAAAAGTTAAATTTATCAAAGTCTTTTTATTTAGAGACTGTCTAAGCACATAGAATTATGACATTGCATATTTGTATCTTAAAATCTGAATTGAAATTCAAATAACAAAATTATTAATAAAGCCTTTGATTAAAACATTTGTATATTTTAAGAATATTCTAGTGTTTAAAATGTGGCTTTATTAAGACCATTTACCATGATAAGCAAACCAATATTGCTAGCAGAGAAACCTCACTAAAAGCTAGATATTTCTGGATAGAGATGAAAAGTAGCATAAGTCAGAAAACAGAATGAAGTCCACTGAGGACTAATCAAATTAAATTTCCTTTATTGATTTTTGCATTGAACATTATCAATTACTGATAGGTATAAAACACTTGTGTTATATAAACAAGTACAATTTGAAAGCAGTCTTGTTGCTAGGGACCTGCCTTACGTTATGAAAAACTTGTTTCAATGAAGAAAGATAGGTTAGGACCTAGACAAGTTCAAACAAGCAATAGCATAGTTCTTGATTTTTTTTTTTAAAGCTTTTAAGTGTATACACTTGTTTAGACTAATAATGCTGAATACACCTAGTGTTTCATTTGATCTAGCTTTGCCTGAGATTAATGACCATTCTTAACCAATTACTAATAGCTCTTTCATTCGTTTATGTATTTTTATCGGTTTTGCCATCTTGTACTGTGATAAAACACAAACCGAAGTGCTGCTGTTTTTCTGGAGAATGATGTGCTCGTTTTAGATGTGCTAGTTGTGTGCCTAATAACATTCAGCAAACTGTAAAATACTGTTTATTTAATCTTTCCTTTTATTCCCCATTTGTATTATGAAATCACAGCTCTTAGAAAGTCTAGATAGGAAATCTCATTTTTAATTGTTTTCAAAAAGTGAAGAGGTATGGACCTAGTTCTTAGTCATAAGGCTCTATCTTATTCAGATCATGCCTCCATCCAGCTGTCTGAGATGCCTGTCAAGCCTGGCCATATAAATGA
The DNA here is from genome assembly GCA_030015415.1 of Cynopterus sphinx. Classification (NCBI taxonomy): domain Eukaryota; kingdom Metazoa; phylum Chordata; class Mammalia; order Chiroptera; family Pteropodidae; genus Cynopterus; species Cynopterus sphinx. The sequence goes on from CM057379.1 coordinate 38,426,474, forward strand.
GTTCCTTAACTTTTATGGCAAGGTATATATGTCTGTGTAAAGGATAGTAGGGACAAGGTGTAGAAGTAGTATACACAAATTGGGACAGCTCCAATGTCAAGGACTAGAATATTTCTCAGTCATTATTTGACAAGGTTGGTATAGATGACAATTAAGAAGAAACTATTCAGGATCAGTTGGCAACTACTCTAATTGACCTTGCTGATGGGTTTCTCTTTAAACATGTCTTTATATAAATAGATATGTTTAATTGTTTTAAAATTTTACCATAATTTCAAAAGATGAAAATTTTTTTCTCTTTTAATTTTTAAATTTTGCCCTGATATTCCTGGGGCACCCTTTGTTTGTTTGTTTGTTTGTTTTTGGTGTTTTAGGAGTGATTACCTGATCATCTCTTAACTAGCAGTCTGGTTTAAAATTTAATTGTCTTTTTTTTTTTTAATAGTATTCAAAAGGATAATAAAACAGATATACTCAAACAAGTTCCGGTTCTAAAGAATCAGTTTCAGAAACTAAAGCCAAATATAGGAAGAGAACCTGGAAGAAAAGATGTTTTTTCAAATGAAGACGTATCAGAGGAGATTCTTGCCTCTGGGGAAGAGACAGCAGCAAGACTGGAATCCTCACTAAAGGAGAAGGTACTAGTAGAGGCTAATACTACTAAGGAAATGGCGTCAGAGTTAAAAGAAACAGGAAGAAGAGACATCTTTCCTAAGGAGAAGGTATTAGAAATGATCGACACCACTGTGGAAATGGAGACATATTTGAAGGAAACTGGAAGAGAGATTTCCCGAAGAGAGAAGATATTAGAGGTGTCTAATGCCACTGAGGAAAGAGAGGCAAATTTGGAAGAAACCAGAAGAAAAGAAATATCCCTACAAAAAAATGCCCCAGAAGAGGTCAACACTGTAAGTGACTTGGAAATAGGTTTGAAAGAAATTAGAAGGAGGATTTCCCCAAAGGAGAAGATAACACAGGTGACTAATGCCACCGAGGAAAGAAAAACAGATTTGGAAGAAGCCAGAAGAGAAATATCCCTACAAAAAAATGCCCCAGAGGAGGTCAACACTGTAGGAGACTTGGAATTAGGTTCGAAAAGAACTGGACAGGAAGTTTCTCCAAGGGAGAAGTTACCAGAGGTGACTGATGCTACTGAGGAAAGAGAAACAAATTTAGAAGAAATCAGAAGAGAAATATCCCTTCAGAAAAATGCTCCAGAGGAGGTCAACACCATAGGAGACTTGGAGCTAGGTTTGAAAGAAATTGAAAGGGAGGTTTCCCCAAGGGAGAAGATACCAGAGGTGACTGATGCTGCTGAAGAAAGAGAGACAAATTTGGAAGAAACTGAAAGAAGAAAAATATCCACACAAGAAAAGACCCCAGAGTTTAAAACTATAAGTAAAACAGAGACAGATTTGAAAAAAATTGAAAAAGAAATTTCTCTAAGGGAAAAAGTACTAGTAGGGATCCGTGCCATAGGAGAAAATGAGATTAATTTGAAAGAAATTGGGGAGAGAGATATTTCTCTGATGAAAAAGATATCAGGAAAGATGACAGTCATTGAGGAAACAAAGGCAGATTTGAAAGAAGCTGGAAGAAAAATTTCCTTAACAAGTGAGTCAGAAGAGATGAATACTATGGAGAAAATGGTAGCAGTTTTGAAGAACACCGGAAAATGTGACATTTCTCTAAGGGAAAATGAACCAAAGGAGACAGAGACCTCAAGACAAACTTTGACAGATTTAATGCAGAGCAGTAGTGGTGACTGCAGCACTATGCCTTCACTAAATTCTAAAGTATGTATTTTTCTGTCCTTTAAAAATTTTTTTTGAATACCTTTTCAGAGAAACATCAGAATAATTCCATGATTATTGCCCTTAAGTCCAACGGTGTTTAAAATCTGTAAAGCCTAAATTCTTACCCAGCCCTAAATTCTGTGTTTCAGGACCTTACAGAAACTACATTAAAAAATAATAACAACTAAAAAAATTTTTTTGTGGAAAAGTTACTCTTACTGTCAATTGAAGTTACTTTGTTAAAGGGAATATAGAAAATTGAACTGATTTGTGCTTTCTATAGTATGAATATACATCGGTATTATTTTTTTGACCATGTCTACCAGTTTTTCTCATTTTTTTCCTGCCCCACCCTACTTTACCCTACTTTTAAAAGTTCTTTTTATTAAAAGTTTTCAGTTACTTGAAGTCATGCTATTCTAACATTTTCAAGGACTTTTTTATTCTAATTTTTTTTTTCCTTTGGAAAGGTGATAACTGCATTTGTGGTTTGGAAAAATTACAATATACAATATAAAAAGTTTTTTGAATTTTGTGTTTTATTGTTTAAAATTAAATTTTATTTTATTTAAAAATTAAAACAAAACTTACAAATTTTTAAGGAAACATATTTAGAATATAGTAGGTTTCATTTGCAGTGCTTAAAATGCTTAAAAAATCTCACATATGTGCTGATTTACTGTAACTGTTCTTCCAGTACATTAGCAGTGAAGGACTTTCCATGGTGCATACATTTATAGAAGAAAAAAGAAATTCTGAAAAGGAATTATCAAGTCAGTTGAGTCATTTGAAGACTTCTCAGACTTCTGAACATGATAAAACAGAAGACCAGGGGACACAATCTCCAAATATTCCAGAGCAATTTTCAGATGTGAATTTAAGGTATAAGTATATAGGTCTGTGTACTTTTAAAGAAAAGGTGTATGAAGTTATATTTGCAGATTATGTTAATTTAAATGAGGTTTTAAGACATAATAGCATAATGTTAGAGATTTTAAGCCAATTTTGAGAGTTGATTGTGAGAGCTACTAACATACAAAATTATATGTAACACAAACTCCTAAGTTGATACTGGTGTGACAAACCTGCGTTTTCTTTGTGCAAAGATGATATAATTTCTAGGCTTATATCTGGATTGTACTACTCATGTTTTTCAGGATTTACCAAGTAGTTTGATTTGTTTTCCTGTTAAGAATTAGAATTAAATGTTTACTGCTAATCTCTAAGGTTGTCACAACACTCTGCTTTCACTGCCGCTTCAGTTCATTCTAAAGCTTGATAATCCTTGTTCCAAAAGCAGATGTCTTCCTCAAGAACAGAAGCCATTTGAAGTTAAGCCAGCACCTTTTGTGAGAAGTCGATTAAAAAGACCAAAGCCAAACTTATCAAGAGCAGCTTTAAAGAGAGAGACCGTGGAAGCAGAAAAATATGTACTTGGGAAGAAATTGGAAATGGATAAAACCGAGACTATTGTGATACAACAGGACGATGAACAAATGAATACTCTTCCTTCTCAGCATGTGAGTGATATTTAAGATGGATGTTTTTTATTTTAGTTATTATTTTTACTTAAATACTTAGAATTAATATTTCACAAATATTTCTTTATATAATTTTTATTGCATGTGATATTGTTGTAGCTGTACTTAATGTGCCTCATTGTTCCATGTGGTTTGTGTAAGAATCTCACATCTCTTAATGGGCAAGTGTGTCATGGGAAGGAATTTAAGAGGCCTGGGTTCTAGTTTATTTGCTATGTGACCATAGCCAAATGATGCAGCCAGTTACTTTATAGGAAAAATGAGAATGACAGTCTTTTTATTTCACTCTGTTGTAAAGATGAAATAAAAAGTTTTATATGAGTTAAAGGAATATTTTGTTTACTTGGTCCATAACAAATTAAGATTGTGTGATGTAGCATCAAAAGTGTTGAAATAAAATGCTAACACTAATAACACTCATAAATTGAGTGTTCTAAACATATAAAGTCCTTTTTTCAATTAAAATTTTTATTTTAATCTTAAAAAAGCTTAGTTCTTATTGTGCTTGAAAAGTTGTACTTTTTTCTCCTAATCTTATATTTAAGAAAGGTAAATTATTTTTTACTGATTATTTTTTCTGATTATAAAAATTTTGAATTGGAAAAATTATATAATCTAAAAAGTGAAAATTTTTTATAAGGTCCCATATCTTCCTTCCAAGTTAATCTTGGAGCAGTTTTGCATATATCTACCTAGACTTTCCTGTATAGATATCTATTTATATAAATTATATTGTGAGGGTATTTACATTATTTTACAAAAATGACATATCTTGCCTTCTCATATTTTCACTTAACACGATACTGTGAACATCTTTTTGGATCAGTATATAGAAATCTATCTTGGCTTTGTACTGTTGCATTATAAGGAAATTATAATTCATTTGTCTTATTTCCAACTTTTTTTTCTTTTTCTTGCTTTTTTTGAGAGGCGGTAATATTGCTATGATAAATAGTATTGTATATAATACTTATGGAGTGTTTTTATGATACATTTCTAGAAGTAGAATTGCTGGGAAGTAAAAATTTTAATAGCTCTGTCCTGTTGTTCCCTACAAACAGTACTCATATATGTTTCTAATAGTATATGAAAGTTTCTGTTTGCTTATGCTTTTATCAACCATCAGTGAAATTTTTTTTATCTGTCTTCTAGAATGTGGCTTCCCTAATGACATCCAGAGAAGAGGACAGATCAGGTCACAGGCAGAAGGAGACTGTGATATTACCATGTGTACAGACTGAGAAGGATCTTTCACCTTCAAGTTCTTGTGAATCTAAAGAGGAGGCTCAGTCTACACAAGTCCAAGAAAAAGAATTAGTTGTTTTTATGGGGTAAACAGTGATAGTCCTTTGACTATATAAAATAAGATAGAGTTCTATCAAATATTTTTCATTCTTATTAAGATGTGGTAAATATTTTAAAGGTGAACATAAAGAATATTGTATTTGGTTTATTTTCATTCATATGGCAGACTGCCTAAAATTGAAAACCAGATTGCATTCAACACCTTTTAATGCTTGCTTCCTTATATTCACTGCTCACTTCTTAAAATCTTACTCAAAGCAGTGCATTTGAAATATACATATATATATATGAATATATATATATATATATGAGATATATATGTTTGCCTTTTTAAAAATTGTAAAATACATATAACATAAAATTTACCATTTTAAACATTTTTTTAAGTGTGCAGTCCAGTGGCATTAAGTACATTCACATTGTTGTGGATCCATCACCACCATCTATCTCTAGAACTTTTATCTCCCCAAACTGAAACTGTACCCATTAAACGGTAACTCCCTATTCCCCCTTACCTCCAGTTTTTGGCACCCATGGTTGGACTTTTCTTTCTATGAATTTGAATATTTGGGGTACCTCATATAAGTTTATTACCTTTTAAGAACCAAAATATCTATGTTGTTTTATAAAACAAGATATATTTATAATCAGAAAGTAATTTTCCTTTAATAGTATAAAATATTTTTGTGCAGAATTTATGAGAGGAGATTCAAATTTTGTATTTTTAGAGTAGTTTTCATATTATTACAGTTAAGCTTCCTGAACTCTTTTTCCCTGTCCACCTTTTAGGTCACATAATGTACATACTTTTCAACAAGAAATGAAGGAAAGTGTTATCCAGACTGCTCGACCAGTAAGGGGACGACTTCAGAGACCCAGACCAAATCTTAGAAAGGCTGGACAGAGGCAAATCATAGAAAAAGGTGACACTAAAGGCATAATTAAGAAAGAAAGAACAATACTACCAAAAGATGAAACTAAAAAGATATTCCTGACTGTGGTGAGTTATTATTAGGTAATTAAATCAAGCTTTTTAATGCATATTAAAATATCAAATGATAGCTCAGACTTGGCTTCAAGTATAGACATCTGACATTCTGCTCAATGAATACAGAGTGTATCTGGTTTTGTTTCAGATTTACCATTCTGAATTTTAAAAAAATGAATAAAAATTTATTTTTTCCTAACTAATGAAACTATTCATTGTGAAAATTTTTAATCAGTACAAAATGATATAACCACTCCAAATCTCACCATACCAAGATAACCCCTGAAAATCTTTTGACTGATATATCAGATAAATCTCCATACATGCATGTGTGCATACTTAAGTAAATTTAAATACTAAAATCACTGTATACATGTTATCTTGTGACTTACTGTTTTTCACTTATTAAGTGACTTTCAGTGTCAAGAATACAGAGATACATGATTTTTTGAAACCCCCTTTCTAAAAAAAAAATCATTAGACTTTCTTTTTTGGGATTTACAACAGATGGTTATTGTAGTTTTTAAAGGATTATCTAAACATATTACTGAGATAATCTTTGAAACTTTCTGAATTAGACAATTTTGCTTTGAACAGCAAAACATGAACATTGCATACATATTGTGAGTCTTCATTTTTAAAAACTTTAATTTTAAAATACCTTTTTTAATGATTAAACTATTTTAAATATTAAAAAATATATACTAGTATGGTTTTGTCATTTCAGCCAGGAACTGAAATTGAAGTTATATCCTCCGAAGTTTCAGAAGGCAGAATGTATGAAAGTCAGAGTGACGTGGTTCTTGTAGAAAACTTTCATATTAACAAAACTAATGTATTAGATGAAAAAATGAGGTGAGTTTGCTTTTGTTTTTAAACATTGTCTTATTTTTTATTCTAATTTTTATTTTTTAAATTAATATTATTTTATATTAGCTTCAGGTAAAGCGAATTTGCTTTTAAAACAGAAAAGCATTAAACTTCCCAAAGATAAAGATTAGGTTTTTACATAATGAATTTTATATAACTTTATATCTTGAAAATTTTATGAAAGGGTAATTACCTAACTTTTAAATTTGCCTCTTCAAATACTGTATGAATTGCATGACTGATCTCTTAATCTGTAAATTTTCTGAAAAGTTTGGCAAGCATTTTATCCTCATTTTTATTTAAAACTAAACTTCTATGATGATAGAGGTTCATAAGTTCTTCATATCTTTGGAAATTTATAACCTACTGACTAAAATAGGAATTGCTATACTTATTAAATGCTATATTAGGAGCTGTGTCCCAAACCAAATGGTGGGAATGATATCTTTTAAATAGGATATGCTAAAAGAGTGAAGGTATATTAACATTACCATTTTTATTACTTGCAGTCTGCTTTATTATTACTGATATCAAAATAAGATGTGAGAGGTTCTTTTTATAATATAAGACAGATTAAAAAAAACCTTTTTTTCTGGATATAGTCCATGGGTCATCTAATTTACTATACTGTCTTTGTAACCAGGTTATTGTTTTAGTTTGAATTTCTCATTTCATTTGTTTCTCTGTGTGTGTGTAAAAGCCTTTCATATTGTTTTTATTTTAAAACTAAGGCCCAGTTTTTCTTTACATTAATTTCAGGTTTCCTTACTAAGCCATTTTTTCATTTCTTTAAACTGGATGTTTAAATAAAGTGATTGGTGCTTAGAAATATTTTCACTAGAATCATTATAGATATGTTTGTATTACAAATGCTGTATTGGATTAGATTGCTGATTGATTTCATTGACTAATTCATCTCTAAAAATGATTCCAGAGAATACTTTCTGAGGCATTAATCCCAATCATTAAAAGTGAGCATATTTCCATATCTCTGGCTTTTCTTAATTACTATTTAAGGATTTATTGTCCATTTAGAATGTAATCTCTTTTGGGTCTTAAAGAATTAAATAATTTTGCCACCAAAAAGAACCTTATATAGTCATTCATTTAACAAACATTCTAGTATTTATGTGCCAGGCGTTATTCTAGGTGTTGACAATATAGGAAAAAACAAAAAATCTTGTCCTTGGGGAGGTTATATTCTAATTGGTGAAATAGATTATAAACAAATAAGTTGGATAAATTGGTAATAAATATGTTGAGAAGAATAAATCAAGTGGCGGAGTAGGCAGTATCATGATTAGGTAATTAATTAATTAATTTTTTTACTGCCTTAAAAATACTTTGCTCTTCTTACTGGTATTTATTTTTTAATGAGAGAATGCTTCATTGAAAGGATACTTACTAGGGAAAAGATGTAAAAGAAGTGAAGGAACAAGACAAGGGGATGTCTGGGGAAAGAGTGAACAAGGAAGGAAGAGTAGTAGATAAGGAAAGGTTAAAGGCTGAGTAGGACCCTTACAAGGATTTTGGTTTTTGATATAAGTGAGCCTTTAAAGACTAGTGACCTTCGAGGCCAGCCTTTCATAATGCCCTCATCTATAATTGATTAAATAGACCTAGAGGATTTAAATGGCTTGCTTTCAGTGATATTGGCAATTTCATATTTTATTTTATTTATTATTTATTATTATTTATGCCCACAGCACCTGGCCTCCTAGGTGGTCTCCCATCTAAGTACTAACCAGGCCTGGCCCTGCTTAGCTTCTGAGATTGGACATCGGGCTTATTCAGGGTGGCGTGGCTGTAGACCACGGACCGTGGCTCCACTGGACTTTTACATGTAAAGCAGATGTGCTAACTGCTACACTATGGAACCATGTCCAGCAATTTAGTATTTTAAACTTAAGTTTTCAGGATTTATGATTTCCAGACTAGCAGGTTCCTATAGTTATATAGGCAGAGCTTCCAAAGGAAATTTTACGTATGTCAAACAATTTTATGCTCAGTCTTTGCATTTTGTAAGGAGAGAGATCTAACTTTATTACATGAAAACACACCTCACCCATTTTTTAACTTTTTCTGTTTATATTTATTCCTGTTAGCTGTATCATGACTAATACTTTCTTTAAGTTAGCTTACTCTTATTTCAGAATTTTCTTGCCCCTTTTGACTTCAGTAGCACATTGCGACTTAAGAATATATTTTATTAGAATCACACTTGATTGTAAATAGCTTCTACTTAAATATAATTTGTTTTCCCATATGTTAGCCTACACTGGCATCTATTAGTTAGCATCATAACCTTGTTAGAACTTCTGTCAACTTCCTTGTTATTTCACTGCCAGAATATCTTAGTCAGGTTGGAACATTTGAAAATGTGACTAAGTACTTTCTCTTCTGGGTAATTTATTAGAAATATTATTTAATATTAGTCTTTAATGCACATCTTTCCGAGAACTCATGATAAATACTTATATACCCAGTTATTCTTCATAAATATCAAGGTTTCTATTAGTTATAAACTTCCTAATTCAGAATTCAGATTTTTGTTGATTATTCTTCCCAAGACATCTTATCACAGCTGTTCAAGTTGCCTTGGAGGCTATGGCTATTCTCTTCAATGTTAAAACATTGTCTTTCTCTGATTTTGCAGCTATACATGGGCTATATTGAAATCCTTATTACACTGGCTGTCAGTAAACCCTGCTCTTAAACCAGTAGGACCATGCTTGTTGTGACCATTGTATATTTTGTTCATGCTTCAGAGCCCAGTTGAAGCATTTGTTTAGAGTGCCATTAGGAAATCCATTTTCCAACTACTGGCATTTTGTTTGTTTCTAGTTATTAGTCTGAAAATTACTTAAAATAGAATGAAGCTACAAACCAGAATAAATGAATAAAAGTAAAAAAAATTATTGTAAAACTATTCCCCAGGCTGTACAGAAATTGGAAATTATACAAGCTTTTATGTTTTTCCTTAAATATCAGCGTTTGTGGTTTCATTTTATATGCTTGGTTTTATAGCCAATTTATTTGTAGTCCTTTGAACATAGAATGGGTTTGTGTCAAAAATTATTTTACAGCTGTTACATTAAGAAGGAATTATGAATTTTGTTCTCCGCATGATTTATACTTCATTGTAGACATGAACATAAAATGTGTATTCCTAGTCCAGCACAATTCCAAAGGCACTTCCAAAAAGCTGATCCAAATTTGAGAAGAGCACATGGTAAAAAAGCAGAATCAGGTATAGAAAAAGACGGAATAGACCAGAGCAAGGTGAGGAAGCCAGAAGATACTTTGCTGCTGAAAGGAGGTTCTGACACCCAGCTTCTTCATAAAGTAAGTTTGAATATAATTTTTATCAGTGGGCTGTAATTTGTCAGGATTATGAAGAACGTTAAAAAATATGTAGTTTTTATGTAGTTTTGCTTTTTGTATTATTACTATTTATTATTTTGTGTTATTACTGAAAATTTAGTGACTTTCCAGTATTAAGATAACTTTAGAAACCAGTGTGTGTGTGTGTGTGTGTGTGTGTGTGTGTGTGTGTGTGTGTGTGTGTGTGTGTGTGTGTGTGTGTGTGTGTGTGTGTAAGTTTAGAGCTTTAGGCTAAATGGCCAAATTGAATTACCATACAGGTTGTTTCCATGGTAATATTAGCTGTTTCTTCTTAAATTTAAGGAAAAAGGCGACCTTCTGACATCTACTGAGGTTTCAGCAAGAAAAGATTTTGTAGGTTCCAAAGAAGCCGGTTTAGCCCAAAAAGGTGCTCAGTCAGAAGTTGGACCATCAGGAAATGTTGGACAGAAGACTGTAGGGGATAATTCTGTGTCTTCAGTTGTTGAAGAGCAGTATCTCACTAAACTAGCAAGGTAAAGGTTTATGTAACAAATACTTTAGAATAGGAAATAAAAACTTACTCTTTTGGATGTCCTACCTTAATTTATAAATAGAATAAAAGTTAGCTTGCACAGATTGTTTTTAATTGACAGGTTTTTTCCCCTTTTTGATTTTTATTAAAATTAATTTTTTTATCTTAGGAATATAATTTTTCTCTATATTTAAAATTTCTGAGTGTTGAGTATATTAGACATGAGTAGATGCCTGATGAAAGAGTAGTATGTAGTGCCTAAATAATTAGGTTGCTGATTCAAATGGACTCAAAAAAGTGAAGGGTACTCTTCTTCCATAGTTTTCAAGGAAAGCAGAAGGGAATTGTAAAAAACAATGTTCCAGTCTTGTATTTCATTTTCACTTAAATAATAAGGGGAAGAATGGCCAAGAAATAAAAATTTGGTATGGAAAATTTGTAGCTAGATAACTAAGAAATAGCTCTGAATGAGAAACTGATAGTAAGTTCCTATCTTTTCTTCATAGTGTAAGTTTTTGACAGAATGAATGGTGGGAGTTTTTGTTTTAATGGCTTGAACTGATATTTCACTCTGAAAGTTTAGTTTTCATTAGAAATATCTTTGTGCATGTAGTGACTGTATTGTTATTTTATTAAACTTGCAGCTGTACACAACTGTTAAAAGAATCAGATTACTCTAAAATTGCTCTGAGTCGAAGAACAGCTGTCTCTTCTGCCCCTGGGTTTGAGATAGATCATACTGAAAGGAGAATGTATCGAAAGATCAAACCAAATGTCACCAAAGGGCGTGGATCCAAACGAATTCGGAGTAAGACCTCTAAGAAGGAACCTAGAGCTACCAAGGCCATCCTGGTGACGCTTCGGGCTTCACAGGAAGAGGACGAAGATGATGCTGAAGATTTTGAGTCTGACTATGAAGAAGAAAGCTATCATCTTGCTCCAGATGAAGTAAACAAAGCTCCAGTGTTTGTACCTGTGGGTCTCAGATCTCCTGAACCTGTTTCCGCTCAGATCGAGGAAACTATGGAAGAGGTAGTTCGTTTTTTAAATGTTCGGAACTTTATCTTGTTTTTTCTTTTAGTGGATCATTTTTTCTCCTTTTGGTAATTATTAGGATTTGTAGAGTTCATTTTCTAAATAACCTCTACCAAATGTAATTTGTTTGGGGGCTGGTGGATGGCCTAAGGAACCAGTAGAAGTAGACTTGTGTTATCTACTGTAATGACTTGGCCCATAACCAGCACAAGGTGATCGGTATAACAATAATGATAGAAATCTGACTTCACTTGTATCTGGAGGCTGCTTAGTCTACTTTCTGATCAATTAAAAATATTTGGCAGGCGTTTTCTAGTAAATTTGTGGTAGGCTGAAGTTGATCTCTGGTTGGTAGAGAAGGTAGAAGGGACATTAAAAAAATTATGGTGAAACATACTTAACAAAATTTAGTATCTTAACCATATTAAGTGTATAGTTTAGTACATTCATATTGTGCTATGCCATCATCACCATCCATCCACAAAACTTCATTTTGCAAAACTAAAACTCTGTACCCATTGTTACCTCCTCCCCTCTAGCCTGTGCAACCACCATTCTACTTTTGTCTCTATGACTTTACTCTAGGTACCCCTTATAAATAGAATTATATAGTGTATGTCCTTTGTGTGATTGGTTTATTTTACTTCGCGTAATGTTTTCAAGGTACATCTGTATTGTCGCATGTGTCAGAATGTCCTTTTAAAAGGGTGAATAATATTTCATTGTGTATACATACTACATTTTGTTTATTATTCTGTCAATAGGCAGTTGGGTTGCTGCCACCGTTTGGCTATCGGAAAGAATGTTGCTGTGAACATGGGTGTACAAATATCTCTTCTAATTCCTGTTTTTATTTTTTGGGGGGTTATACTTAGAAGTGGCATTGCTGGGTCATATGGTAAATTATAAATCTATTTAATTTTTTTATAACTGCCATACTGTTTCTCATTATCAGCTGCAATATACATTCCCATCAGTAGTGTGTATAGGTGTTCTAATTTCTTCACATCCTCACCTACACTTGTTATTTTCTTTTTCTTTTCTTTCTTTCTTTCTTTTTTTTTTTTAGATAATAGCCATTCTAATGGATGTGAGGTAGAGGAACATATTACTTCAACTTACTTTATTATAAAACTTCTCACTCTTTTGCCTCTTGGTCTAGTATTCTAACTTTGTAACTTCAAAGTTCTCTGCTCTACATCAGTTTTCAGTAATTTACTTGGCTTATAGAGTAGTTTAATCAGTTTTTACTACAAACTTCATAATAGTTTCTGAGTCATTTGAAATAGAATTAGGGGTTAACTGATATAGTATTGATGATAATAAAATAAGTAGGAAACATAAAACAATTTAAGTAATATCAAGTAAATCCAGAATTAATGGATTACTGAATCTGTAAATTCACATTTATGAATGACTAGCTATATTTACCCTTAGTTATTCACTGTTAACAACATGCTAGATATTATAAAGTTAATGAGTTAGAAGAGTTGAAGCTACACAAACATGATGCAAAATGAAGTTGTTTCTTCTAACTAGAAGTTCAAAGTAATATAGTGAATTAATGTTTTAGTTAAAATTAAAAATGCAAAAGGAAAGTTAATTTTGTGCAAAGACAGCTGGTTAACACTGCATGTAAGTTCATTTAGCTATATGCTTTGTACTTTACAAATTTCTTTGGTTGAAAGACAAATTGCTAGTGAAAACTAAAATCAGAATTTTCTGAAAATCAGCTTTCAGGATTTATCTCTTAATTAACAGAATGCCTTCTTAAATAGTGTTAATTATAATAATTGAGTAAGGGAAGCTTAAATTATATTTCTTATAGCCAGAGTACTAAGGCAGGGAAATTGTTTATATATGTCAGAAAATGTTCCTTTTAAAAAGCATTGAAATACAATGGTATATTATTAAATGATAAAGGGATAGAAATTATACATACTACAACATGACCTTGAAACCTTGAAAACATTGTGCTAAGTGATAGAAGCCTGTTAGGAAAAATTACATATTATGATTTCATTCATATGAAATGACCAAAATAAGACAATCTCTCAAGATAGAAAGATTAGTGGTTGCTCAGGGATTTGGAGATTAAATGTTGAAATGATGAAAATGTTCTCAAAGTGCCTGGTGCTGGTTGTACATATTTGTGCATAATCCAGAAAGCATTGAATTAGCTACTTTAAATGAGTGAATTTTATGATATGTAAATTCTGTCTCAGTAATGCTGTTTAAAAATAAAGATTTGAAACTATATGGTGCTCAGTGAACCAACTTAAAAAAGAAGTAACAGAAATATAAAGTCAAAGAATAAAACAGCAGTGCAAATTAGGCATTCTGTATTCTTTTATGTACTGCTTAGCTATAATAGTTCAATCGTGAATGAAGATGGATTATTCCTTCAGTTGAACATTTTATTTTACTTGTTTTGCTGAATGTAGTATGCCAAAATGAAATTTTTTTTTTTATTTTGACAGCTTGAAATAACTGTGAATGTCCCAGACATAGGATTCATAACTGTCGATGAACGTCAGTTCTCAAACACAAATGTGACCACTCAGGAACAAGAAGAAAATTTGAATGCATTATCAGTTGTAAGTATCCATTTTAATTATTTTTTTTAAATAAGTCTTTTCTTATGGCTGAGTAATATTTCGTTGTATAGATATACTACATCTTTTTTATCCAGTCATCTATTGAAGGGCATTTTGGTTTCCATGTCTTGGCAACCATGAATAATGCTGCAGTGGGCATGGGGGTTTATATATCTTTCTGAATAAATGATTTCAAATTTTGGGGTTAGATATCTGGAAGAGGGATTGCTAGGTCATATGGTGATTCTATTCGTAATTTTTTTGAAGAACCTCCATACTCTTTTCCATAGTGGCTGTACCAATTTGCATTCGTACCAGCAGTGGCTGAAAGTTCCTTTTTTCTCACAACCTCTGCAATACTTGTTATTACTTGTTTTGTTGATAATAGCCATTCTTACAGTGGACAAGTTCTTAGAAATATGTATCTTTCCTATACTGAATCATGAGGAACCAGAAAGTCTAAATAGACTGATTAATAGTAAGGAAATTGAAACATCCATCAAAAACCTCCCAAAAAGTAAAAGTCTGGGACTAGATGGCTTTACTAGAGAATTCTACCAAACATCCAAAGATAATTTAATACCTGTTCTCAAACTCTTCCAAAAAATTGAAGAAGAGACAATACTCCTAACTCATTTTATCAGGCTAACATTACTCTAATCCCAAAACTGGCTAAGGATAACACAAAAAAAGAAAACCATAGACCAGTATCTCTGATGAATACAGTTGCAAAAATCCTAAACAAAATACTAGTAAATTGAATACAGTAGTACATTATAAAGATTATATACATCACTGTCAAGTGGGGTTTGTTCCAGAGGCACAGGGATGGCCCAACATACACAAATCAATTAATGTGATACACCAGATACATAAAATAAAGAGTAAAAATCTTATATCAGTAGATGTAGAAAAAGCATTTGACAAGATATAGCCTCTATTTATGATTAAAACACTTAATGGGTATAGAAGAAAATTACCTCACCATAATAAAAGCTATATACGAAAAACCCTCAGTTGATATTGTACTTATTGGTGAAAAACTAGAAACCTTCCCTCTAAGATCAGGAACAAGACAAGGTTGTCCACTCTCACCACTCTTATTCAATACAGTGTTAGAAGTCCTAGCTTAGAGCATCAGGTAAGAGAAAGAAATAAAAGGTATCCAAACTGGGAATGAAAAAGTCGACATGATTCTCTGTATAGAAAACCCTAAAACTCCACCAAAAAACTATTAGAAACAATAAACAAATACAGTAAAGTTGTAGGATACAAAATCAGCATACAAAAATCCATAGCATTCCTATACACTAACAATGGAATTTCAGTTGCAACAAAAAGAATAAAATACCTAGGAATAAACTTAAGGCATGTGAAGAACCTATATGTTGAAAACTGTTTAAAAGGAATTGAAAAAGACACAAAGAAATGGAAAGATATCTACATTCATGGAAGACTGAACATAGTAGTTAAAATGGCCATATTACCCGAAGCAATATGTGGATTCAAAATCCCAATAGAATTTTTTAAAGAAATAGAACAACAACAAAAAATCATCAGAGTTGTATGGAATCACAAAAGATCCCAAATAGTCAAAGCAAATCCTGAGAAAAAAGAACAAGGCTGGAGGTATCACATTGCCTGACTTCAAATTACACTACAAAGTAATAATTATCAAAATAGCATGGTATTGGTAGAAAAACAGACACAGACAAATGGAACCAAATTGACATGTGAAATTGAAGTTCAAAAAAGACAGTGTGCTCAAGGTCTCATACCTTAAGAGTATGAGAATAGGGAGAGAGAATTTGAACCCAGATTTTCTGGGTTCAACATTTTTAGAATAGCTTTATTAAGATACAGTTCACGCACCTTAAAATTCATGCATTAAAAATATACAATTAAATGGTTTTTAGTATATTTACAGATATGTGCAAGCATCATCACAGTTCTTTATATTACCTCAAAAAGAAACATGCCCATTAGCAGTTCAGCTGTTGCTCCCCATTTCCTTTTAATCCTCCCCATGCCTAGCCAACCAATAGTCTACTTTCTGTCTTTAATCTAAATGGACTCATGTGATATGGTCTTTTGTGTCTGCCTTTTAGCATAATGTTTTCAAGGTTCATCATGTTGTGGCATATATCAGTACTTCATTCTTTTTTTGTGATCAAATAATAGTACATATGGATAGACCACATTTTGTTCACCTGTTCATGGACATTTTAGGTTGCTTTCATCTTTTGACTATTATACTTGATGCTACCATAAACATTTATATACAAGTCTCTGTACGGACATATATTTTCATTTCCTTTGGGTACGTTCCTAGGGATGCAATTGCTGTGTCATATGATGACTCTGTTTAATCATTTGAGGAACTAGTAAACTTTTCCAAAGCTGCTACAGCATTTTACATTCCCACTAGCAGTGTATGAGAGGGTTCCAGTTTCTTCACATGCCAACATTTGTTATTTGACTTTTTGGATCTGACCATCCTAGGAGATGTGAAAAGGTACTTCATTGTGGTTTTATTTTGCATTCCCTAATGCTTAATAATGTCAAGCCTCTTTTCATGTACTTATTGGCCATTTTTAACCCATTTATTAAAAAGTGCAGCTTTCTGCAAAGAGTTATTTTTACATAAACACACTCCTTGAGGTTGAAGCAAATCTTAACAGTTTTCAATGTGAAAATAAAATATAAAAAGTGTTTTTGGAGTAATTCCTAAACAGAACTTGTCTCTAATCCTGATGTAACAGATCTGTATTTAATACTTTATCTTCATGTGGTAAATTTCAAAGCATGGAAAAACAGCGGAACATCCAGGATTTGACGTTTTTAATGATCAAGGATTACTCTGTTTTGTAAATAGAAATACCACTACTAAAAACAGAATGCGATAAATAGAATGGTGCAATTTGTTTCCAAAGACTATCAATGTAATAGAGCAATGAGAAAATAATAAAGCAAGATATTTCATGGCAAACTTTTGGGGTAATATCAGGAGTGTAATCCGCGAGTTTTTTCAGAGTAAATGCTGCAGCCACAAACGCCGCTGAGCATTCTTGGGACAAACAGGAAATGGGTTAAATCTTTGGAGAAATTTCTATTCAGAGCCTTTTCCAATTAAAAACAAAATTACTGGTGTATGTCTTTTTATTATTGAGTTGTATGAATTTTTTTTATATACAGTAGTCCCTCTTATCCACAGAGGATGCATTCCAAGCCAAGACTCACTACCCTACTTGATGCCTGAAACCAGTATTACTGCCAAACCCTATAAATACCATGTATTTTTCTATACGTACATACCTATGGTAAAGTTTGATTTATAAGTTAGTCATAAGAAGAGATTAACAGCAACAATAATAAAATAGGAAAATTATGGCAGTATACTGTAATAAAAGTTATTTGTGGTATCTTTCAGAATATCTTATTGTACTGTATGTACAGTATGAATGTGCTAGACAAAAGGATGATTTATGTGCTCGGTAGGTCAGAGCAAGACAGCTTGAGAGTTTATCGTGTTACACAGAATGGTGTGCAATTTAAAACTTATGAATTGTTTATTTTCAGAATTTTCCATTTAATAATTTGGACTGTTGTTGACCACAGGAAACTGAAACCATGGAAAGTTAGATTGTGGATAAGAGGGGACTACTGTATTCTGATACAAGATCCTTTCAGATATCTGATTTGTAAATAAATACTTTTCCATCCTGTGGGTTGTCCATTTTCTTGATACAAAGACTTCTTTGTCAAAGTCAAGATCCTAAAAATTTACTTTTATTTTTCATATAAAAAGTTTTGTAGTTTTAACTATAGTTTTACATTTAAGTCTTCAATCCATTGTAACTACTTTTTTATGTATGTTCTAAGGTTAGAGTCCTACTTCATTTTGTTGCATATGACTATCCAGTTGTCACACCTTTGAAAAGACTATTCTTTCTCTATTGAATGGTCTTGCATTCTTGTTGAAAATCAGTTGGCTGTAGATGTATGTATTTATTTCTGGATTCTCAGTTCTGTTCCATTGATTTGTGTCTGTCTTTGTGCTGGTGATGCTCTTTTGATTACTGTTACTTTGTAGTAAGTTTTGGAATTGGGAAGTGTAAGTCATCTTACTTTATTCTTGTTTACAGAATTGTTTTGGTTATTGTGGATCCCTTGCAATTCTATATGAATTTTAAAATCAATCTGTCAGTTTCTATAAAGACAGCAACTAGGATTTTTTTGGGATTTTACTGAATCTGTAGGTCAGGTTTTTTTGAAGGGTGGGGAAGTATCTATTGCCATCTTATTGTTGAGTCTTCCAATCCATGAACATGGAATATTTTCCCATTTATTTACATCTTTGATTTCTTTCAACAATTTTTTGTAGTTTTCAGACTATAAGGCTTTTACTTTCTTTATTACATTTATTTTCAAGTATGTTGTTATTTTTTCAAGTATGATGCTATTGTGAATGGAACTGTTTTCTTAATTTTATTTTTGGATTGTTTTACAAGTGTATAGAAATACTATTGAATTTTGTGTAATTGTGTTATATACTACAACTTCACTGAATTCAAGTATTCTGATAACTGAACTAATTAGCTTTTTAGCGGATTCCTTAGGGTTTTCTACATATAAGCTCATGGCATACGTGAATAGAGATACTTCTGGTTTTTTTGTGTTAAGTTTCCTAGGGCTGCTGTACCAAAATACTACAAACTGGGTGGCTTAAAACCACAGAAAGTTATTCGCTCATTTCTGGAGGCCAGAATTCTAAAATTAAGGTGTCATCAAGTGATGGCTCCTCCTAGAGGCTTGAGGAAGAAACCATACCAGTCCTTTCTCTTACCTTCTGGCAGTTGCTTGCAGTCCTTGTCATTCCTTGGCTTTTGGCAGCACAATTTCAACCTTTGCCTCCACTACTGCATGGTGTTCTCCATGTTTGTATGTCTTAGTTTCTTTTCCTCTTATGTGGACATGAATCATAATGGATTAGGGTCAACCCTAATCCTATGAGGCTTCATCTTAATTTGATTACATTGACAAAGAACCTATTTCACGTTCATGGCCGTGAGGGTTAAGACTTCAACATATCTTTCTAGGGGTCACAATTCCATTTGTAACATTTTCCAGTCTGGATATCCTTTATTTCATTTGTTTGCCTAATTGCCCTGGCTAGACTTTCTAGTACAGTGTTTAATACAAGTGACAAGAGTGGACATTCTTATCTCATCCTGGTCTTAGGGGAAAGCATTCAGTCTTGATGTTAGCTTGATGTAAGTTTGATGTTAGTTATGGTTTTTTTATAGAAGCCCTTTATCAGATCAAAAAAGTTCCATTCTGTTTCTAGTTTGTGTGAGCATTTTGTCATGGAATTTGTCATATGCTTTTTCTTCATCTGTTGAGATAATCATGTGATTTTTATTTTTTTATTGATATGATGTATTACATTGCTTAAATTTTGGATGTTAAACCAAAAAATTGCATTCCTGGAATAGATCCTACTTGTTCATGATATGTAATTATATATGTTGCTGGATTTGATAGTATTTTATTGATTTTTATTTTCATATTCATAATAGATATTGGTCTGTTATTTATTATGAATAAGACACCTAGTTCTTGTGTCAGGAGCTGAAGTCTTGGACCTCCTAAGAAGAAAGCCCTCAAGCTAGTGCCTGCAGGGAAGAAGAGGCCCTGTTTTCTTGGTTGTAGCAGTTTGAGGTAGAGTCTGTGCCTCGTTGAGCTGGGAGGAAGGAGGAGAGAGAAGTGTTAGTTCAAATACCACAGACTTTCACCTATATTCTTGAGTTTTCATTGTTTTTTTTTTTTGAATAGCTGTTTCTTCCTCATTTGCCTTCAAGGCTGTTTCCAGAAGCTTTAATAGTTACTTTTTAATAAATTTTACCAGTTTCAGTGGGGAGAGAGTCAGCAGAACTCCTCATGCTGTCAGGCTAGACACTGATCCTGTAACTTCTTAATTTATTAAAATTCATTTAAGTTTTAAGCCTCCTAGTAATATAAAAACTTGGTGGTAGTCTTTAGACTTTGGTTTACACTGGGTTGGAACTAGTGGCAGATATGACTAAAGTTAAATTATGAAAGTACAGAAGTAAAGTAATAATGGTATGTACATTGCACTGTGATCAGAGGTAAAATTTGCATATAATACAAGAAAAAGGTAAAAAAATGAACCAGGAGACAAAAGAATTTGGCTTTAAATTATTTCTGTTCTTGTTTATGAAATTTTATGAATAATTATATATTAAGGGGGAAAAAACCAGTTTCCACTTCATTGTAATCAAAAGCATAGAAAATCCTGTAAAACAGTGCCTTTTGAGCTACAGAATATATATTTGGGAAAATATCTAATATATTGCTTTTCAACTCTTTTAGGAAATGACCACAGGTGAACATACCCATGATGATACAGGTAACTGTTAATAAGACACTGTTAAAACTACTTAGTTAACACTAGCATAATGTCTTAGTAGCGGTGGTAGTTGGTAAATGAGTCATTTTGCTGGAGAGTTGAACAAAAAGACTCAGCTGTGAATTGATCTCTAGGAGAAATGTGAGTTCTTGGAATGTTACTTTATTTTTTGTCTATTTTATTCTTTATTATTTCTTTATTTTTATTTATTATGGTGACCTTGGTTAATGAAATTCAATAAGTTTCAAGTGTACAGTTCAACAGAAAGTCATGTATATATTGCATTGTGTGTTCACCGCCCATAGTTAGATTTCTTTCTGTCACCACATATTTGACCCCTTTTATCCCATCTACCTCCCCCTGGAATGTTACATTAGAAAGTGAATAAAGACAAAAATTAAAAATAAAATGAGTTGAATTAAATGTTTAAAGTATTTTTTTCTTTGATCTACACAGATGCATTTTTCTTTGAAGATAGTAAGTTACTTAAGGGATAGAGGCATTTTTTTCAGTGAATAAAAGCCAACAGTTCATTATTTTTTTATTTGTAGTATGTAAGCTGAACAAAACATTACCCTTGTAAGGGATTAGTGCACAGAGGTTATTGAAACTTGATACAAGAGGATAAGTGATAAGTACTTGAATTAAAAATCTTTTCTGTGTAAACAAACTTAACTTTCCAGATTCATTCTACCGTTTTAATGTTAATATGTTTTCTTACAAGGTACCAACGATGGAAGCACAGAAGCTGCCATAACTTTACTTACAATGGGAGATCTAGTGTTGCAGTCAGAGATCAGTTCAGAACAGAGTGATGGTAAGAATGCAAGATAAGTCTTCAGGAAAAGCAACTTTTAAAATCTAATTATACCCACATTTTAGTAATAATACCTGTCTTTTACATTTGAAGATTGTATCACTTTGTCGTTTTTTCAGAAAAGATAATATGTGTGTATTGATTTATCCAACTTAGCCCCTTTAGATGTAGTGGGCACCATTTCAAGATAGTGTACTTGTTTTATAAAGAATAATTTGTATTTGTCATCATAAACATTGGTTAACTAAGCTCATTGGTCACTGATGACTTTATACATGTCTCTTTAGCAAAGGAGCTGCCTCTTTGGATGGTCTTCACAATTAGATGACAAATATAGTATGAAGGGGCAATAGCAGTCATTGAACTCATTTGGTGTAGACAGTACTGTTAATATGGACTACGCCAAAAGATGTGTCAACTCAGATTTTTAATTTTTGAGAGAAGCTATGGTCTTTATTATCTAAGTAACTTCTACTTTAAGTATATTAAATGCATAATTATGTTAAGTATATTTCTCTTAATTATTTTGACTGGAGATGAATTGGCCTGCCATTTATTATAGGTGTTAGACTTTCTGGCCTATAACTATAAATTTGTAAGGAAGCTCTGATTTATCTTTTCTATGGGGCTCATTTCTCAATGGCAGAGTTTTGCATTGGAGCCTGTCACAAACCTCTAGGTTTTAAAAACTAAATGAAGGTGATCCTGTCTTAAAATTCATTTGAGGTTAAGTAGTTACTGAAAATAACAAAAAAATTTCTACTTATAATAGCACAAAATTTCAATCAGTAAAAATTATTAAACTTAGAATAAAATCAAATTGCTGGCATGAAATATGAGATCACAAAATTAAATTTGGAGCCAAAAAGAGCAAGCTTTAAAAATATATATATAATTTTATAAAGACTGAATGTTGAGAGATTTATTTGGACATCTGTATTTGGTCAATTTTGATTTTCTATTTTTTTCTACAGTAGCAGTATGTGTATTTCCTGATGTTTCTTCAGAAGATAAAAGCCATATTTCTTTTAGCCCAGATGATGTAAATTATAAAATTGTTCATGAAAGTCAGGAGCTTTCTTCACCTGACAGTAGTACATCTCCATCATTAGAAGAAAACAAGATTGTATTGGAGGAGCAAAGTCCTAAAGAAGAAATTGGTTTAATGGAGAAAGTAAAGGGAAACACTGTATCAACCAGGTTTATTTTGCTTTATCAAACTATTATTTTTTTTGTGTTTTACTAAAAAATAAATTCTAGTATTCAATTAATAAATGTATTTAAACCAACCATCAACATAATTGATAGCTTTAAATAATGCTTACATAAATGTTAAGTAGGCAGTGCTGATTTCTCACCCTTTAAAGTAATGATTGGCTAATTTTGATTTTAGTTAATGGTTTACATAATAAAATTATGCAATATGTATGTCTTTGAAGTTTTATTGAAATAGTTTTATGTAAACGTAGTCTTTGTTTTATAAACATGATCCAGATTCTCTTCCTTTCCTAAGACTTAGCAAAGTTACTACTATGTAATTTTAGCATTTAGAAATGAGCTCAGCATGGCACCTGTGGTGACACATAACGCTATCAGTGCTAGACAGAATGAATTAGTGTGAGAGAGAGGATTCTTACAGATTGACAATTTTCCCTTCTTTCATTGTCTCTATTTTCAGGAATATAACTTGTGAAGTGACTAATAATTTGGGAAATAGATTTGCCAAGCCTAAGCCAAATTTTAGGAAGAGTTTAGAGACCAACAGCTTTGATGCTCAACAAGAAGTTCCCAGTTTGTTTGTAACTGAAGAAAAAGGAGAAATTCAAAGAGGTAAATTTTATTATTCCCTTGCAAGTTACAAAATTACTTTGACACAAGAAAGTACATTAGCACTTCAAATGGACTATTCAGTTGCTAAACTTATTTTAACTTATTATTAAAAAATTTCAAACATATGAAAAGTAGAATGAACTGTAAAATAAATACCTATAAAAATTCACCAACTAGTTTCAGTGATTACTACCATTTTGCTATATTTACTTGATCTGACTTTCTTTTCATAGATTTTTCTCTTTGTGTGTCTGTGGATAAACATGATCACTCAAGCACACATCTCTTAGGCATATATGCATGTGACAAAAAATAAGTACACAAAAGGCATGAAATTTTAAAAAGTCACTTCTTCCCTTTCAGCCCTCTAATTCCACCTCTAGTGGTAAACTACTCTTAACAGTTTTTGTTGTAGTCATCTAGAAATGTATTATACATATAAGCATCTAAATTAGGGTCTGTGCGTGTGTGTATATATATTTATGTACACATGCATGTTTGTTCCTTTCAGAAACAAGAATATATGCATACTGTAAACAGTTTAGCACTTTTAAAAATAAGTTTTATTGAGATAATTCATATACCATACAATTCACCCATTTATTTATTTTAAGTTTATTGGGGTAATATTGGTTAATACAATTATATAATTTTCAGGTGTACATTATAATTTAACATTATATTGTGTGTTTACCACCCAAAGACAATTCACCCCCTTTAAAGTGTACAATTCACTGGCATTTCTTGTTATTCACCAAGATTTTATTAAATCCTATGTGTAGGATAGTTAGCATCTTTTCTCTGTTTGGGGATTCTTGTTTTCTGGGATTTCTCTTTCAACCGTCAACGCCTTTGTTTCAGTTAGTTAATTCATTACCTACTCTGGTTTGAGCAATACTCCAGAAGCTCTCTCATTATTCAGGCTCAAGTTACTTTTTCCAAATAGAAGTCATTTTCTTCCCCTTTCTGACATTCTTTGTAGAACAGCTCCTCCCCAACACTTTTCCCAAGGTGGAAGTAGCCAGGCTTGCTTTTTGGATTAAGAAAAATTTGGAAGAGCCACTACATAGTGATCTTTGAAGAGAGAAGGTGTTTCTAATGTGGAGATATTAGTTATACTATATATTAAGTGCGTTTTTTATTTTAGAAACAAAAAATGCTCCTGAAGCAACAGAATTAGAAGATAAAAACCCTGGAACAGTTACAACAGCAGAGAATACAGAGCGGAGCAGATTGGCATATGTACATGGTATTGAAGAGACCTTTATTTCTTTGCCAGAAGCAAGCCTAAATGAAAGGTAAAAGAGGAAAGCAATTCTGGGATTTGGTTTCTATTTAGTTTCAACTATAACCATAAGCTGTAAGAACTTGATAGAAAAACAGGTTTTGTTGCATTAAATATAACAAAACTTAAAACATTAGATTATTTGAACTTTAGATGAACTTTGACATACCTAGCTCTAAACACTGATTCTGTGGTTGTCACACTTGATTTTAAATACATGCTAAAACTAATACATACTAATTTCTTTTTCAGAAAGAAAGATCAAGAAAGGGGATCTCAAGAGGTTCAGATATTGTCAGTTGCTCCAATTGTTTCCTTCGAGACAAGGCCCCACACACTTGGTTTGGGTACGGGTCTTGGTGAGAGTTCTGTTGGAGAGCCCCTGAGAAAGGACTCTAATGAAGACAGTGTGCTTACCCCTTATGTGCTGGAGGTAAAAGAATGTAAAATATAACAAGTGGTGACTAGGTGTTTATTCCTTATTTTTTAAAAATTAAGATATAATATAAAGAGTAAACTTCACCCTCTTTAATATTCTATTCTATAAGTTTTGACAAACGTACTGTCATGTAACCGATACGTGAACAGTTCCATCACTTCAAAAATTCTTCAGTACCCCTTTTAAGTCTCTCTTCCCCCAACCCCTGGCAACCATGGATCCATTTTTCACCCCTATAGTTTTGCTTTTGTGAGAATGTACTGTGATAGAATTTCTATTGAGTTTGTTTTCAGTTTCTGGAGCATAGAGATAAACTAGCCAATACCTAGCTTTGTTGTAAAAACTTTGAAAAAGGAAGTGTTTTGTACACAGAGATTTTACCTCTTGCTTCTTAGCCCCTGGATCTAAGAAATTCATTCATAGAGCAAGTGTTTGTTGAGTTGTTATTACTACATGTTCAACACTGTGAGATATGAAAGTTGTGAGAAACAGATGAATACATGAATGTTTAAACTCAGTCTGATAGGCTCTATAAAAGAGTTTCACATATTTGAAACTAATTAAAAATAAATACATTAATTTAAAAAAAGTTTCACAGGACTCTAGGAGTGGTCCTCAATGCAGTTAATTCAGTGAAATCAGTTTCTGAAGGGACTAGGGCCCCGGCAGTAATATCTTTTTTAAAAGAGAGAGGAACATGTATAAAGAACAAGTATGAAAAAACATGATATGTTCAGGGACTACAGGTAGGTATGAGTGGAATATAAATGAAGAAATTGGTTAAATATGAAGTTAAATAGGTAGCCTGGAGACAAATCATAAAAGGAATTTTTATGACTCACTGAAGTGTTTGGACTATCCAAAGTCATGGCATTTTCCCCCACCCCTAACCTTTTTTTTAATTTTTGCTTTTTATTTTGAAATAATTTTGAACTTGGGAAAAGTTTCAAGAATCTTACATAGAACTATGATATACCTTTTACATGGATTTTACCTCATTTGCTTATATTCTCCACTCCCGGTCTCTATCTCTCGCTCTCCATCTCTATAGTTAGATAACTTTTTAAAAACTAAACCATTTGAAAGTCAAGTTACAGATGTGAGCTTTCACCCACAAATACTCCAGCTTGTATCTGATAAAAACAAGGATGTTCTCATACAGAGAAATGACAATACTGTTGTCACACTCAATGTTACCATACTAACATTGACTTAATAATATTATGTAATAATACAGTCAACACTTCTATCATATTTAGTTGCCATTTTTTCTTACTCTTTTTTAATCTAGAGTAGTTTTCTTGACCTTTTTTCCCTTTTGTAAACTTGACATTTTAGGAGTCCACGCTAGTCATAATCTGGATTTTTTAAATGTTTCCTCATTATTAGATTCAGGTTAAACATTTTTTGGCAAGATTACTATATAGGTGTTGTTTATTCATCACATTTTACATCAAGAAACACATAATAGCATTTTGTTCTATTATTGATGATCCTGACTGATCATTTGGCTAGGATGATGCCTCCATTATAACAGCATCTTTTCCACATAATAACTTCATCAAATGAGACCTTGTACCTGGTAGTTTTAGTATGCATTGATGATGTTTTTGCCTGAGTAAATCATTGTTGGTTGCAAAATGAAAGTTTTAAGATCATAAACAGGAGAATTATAATCAGAATTGTATTTTAGAGAAAACAGTGTTTACAGATTTGTGGAAAACAGATTGAAAGGAGCCATGCTGGAGGCAGGGAGACCAGTTTGCCTCCATTTAGACGTCACCACTAATAGTACAATGGCTGCTATGATGAGGATAGAGAGAAGGTTGAGGGGTTTGGAACTCCCTTTTTTGTTACTTGAAAAATCATTTCATAGACTGCATGTGTTGAAGAAGTTTGAATTCTTGTGTGAGTGTTTATTTCATAAAAAATTTTGTGGTACAACCAGAAGTTTCAGAACACTTGAAA
This sequence comes from Cynopterus sphinx, assembly GCA_030015415.1. Lineage (NCBI taxonomy): Eukaryota > Metazoa > Chordata > Mammalia > Chiroptera > Pteropodidae > Cynopterus > Cynopterus sphinx. The sequence goes on from CM057379.1 coordinate 38,453,252, forward strand.
AATTGCATGTGGTTACATAAGTTGTTGAGTTTTGAAACACTTTATCAGTTTATGAGGAAACCTTTTTAAAACTGAGATTTGGTTAGCCTCACTCTTTCATTTTAATTTTTTTATGGCAGAGTACACCAGCTAGTATTCCAGAAGTCCAACAGGAGAATGTAATCAATCCTCAAGATTTAACAGGTATGATAATCTGCTTCAGTAAAGTATCTAAAGTATCATGGAACCTAATAATATGGTTTTCACTCCCCCTATACTCCCTCCATTTGATTGGGAAAAACAAAATAGTTTTATTTGGGGGGGGTCTATGATGCTCTTAAGTTAATAAAAAGAACTTGAAGTATTTGATGTGTTGATTTTGTTGCTTAAAATTATAAAACTTCATAGTGAGTCATCTTTATCCTTTATGAAATTACTTTTTTTACTGGTGTAATTCAGGTTTTTATTGGTGATAAATTGTCATGGGACTTTTAAGAAATGAAATAAATGAATGATTTTTGTTCTTCCATGGTTCAGCTTTTCATTACTAACTTTTAAACTTTGATAGTGAATCTAGTTGCTAATGTACATCATGATGGTGAGGATGAACAAGCATTCATTTTAACTCTGGTGGAAATTCCAACTAATGCAGTGGAAGAATTTAATGATACCGTTACACAGTTAAAACCAAACCCTTTACTGCCAGCACCCATATTGGTCAAATCAGTGAATACAGAAGAAAAGGGTGACATGAGGTAATGAATGAGCTCAACTATTTTTGCTAAGAGGAAAGGCGCTTTATGAATCTAATAATACTGATTAAAGGAGGCATTAGCCGACATTATTTGTAATTGTCCTGGAGTTATGTAGTAATTATATGGTAAATTAGAGAAAAAGTTTATTTTTTATGTGATAAAGATGCCCTTTAAATGTATAATATACTTTTGTATGAAACTTGTATATTAAGTATTTTGCAATCTAAGAACACTTAGCAATCTGGATCACCTATTTAAAATTCTGAAATGAATTACATTCACAGAAAGTTGCTAAAATAGTACAGAGAGGTAACATTTCTATATATTCTTGATACTCATTTTAATTATTTACTGTAGAATTCTCAAGCTGTATTTTAACAATCATTGGTTAAGATGCTTAATTGTCTATTAAAAGCATTAGAAATTAAAGGCTTTTATATTAGGGAGATGTTTTAGATCAAAATTTAACTTTGCAAACAAGGAAACTTTTTTATATTTCAGATTTAATTCAGTATTATGGAAATTGTGAGTCTTTAAGTATGAATGGAGTTCAAAACTAACATATACATGGCTGTGGCCATGAATAAGTGAACCTTTAACCTCATTAGGTAACTTCTAATCCACTGATTTAAAATGTATGTATTTTCTCTGCAGTATGAGTTTTCCAGTAACTTCAGTTGGTCAGGATGCCATGAGTTTATCTAATTCTGGAAGAGATGATTCTGAAAAGCCTCCTGCTAATTTGGATCTTATATCTAGGAAGAGATTTCATTGTAGGCTTGATGGAAATGACCATGGTCCTTCTGCCAAAAAAAGGTCACTCACTTCAAGAGACAATTGTCAAAAATATATCTCTGAGGTAAGAGACTCCTTTAGCAAGTAAGATGGCTGTATTACAACAGATCTATTTTCTGGGTTTTCCTTTAGATTCTTTATATAAAGCTAGTAGTAACACTTTTCACCATAGATAATTCAGGTAAAACTGTTTTTATATTTCTACTTTCTACCTGTTCTAGGTGAAAATTGATGGACATTAATTAGGAAACTCATTCCCAGCTCTGTGTCATTAGTTAAAAATAAGACCGAACACATCATACAAACCTGAATCTTGGCCTGTACCTCTTAACCGCTGTGGACCCTTAGGCAAGATACTTTACCTCTCTGACTGAGTTTCCTGTTGTATAAAATGGTGATAGAAATATCACCACCACCATTACCATAATGCTTAAATTAAGGTTCTCATTGCTATGAGGGATAAAACCAGAACCTCTGAGGCCCTCGATTTATCTGGCTTGTTTCTGTCTCTTGTCTTATCTTGTTTGTCTGTAATGTGAGTTGCAAATATTTTTTTTCCCAGTTGGTTATTTGTCTTTTGGCTCTACTTCATGTGATTTTCTCATACAGACTTTTTTGGTTAACTTTTTAATATGAACATTTTCAAACATTTGAAGAGGTAGACAGGTAATATAATGTATTCCAGTTTCAACAATTGATTAGCATTCCGTGCAGACATTGTTTTGTTTTAAAAATATTTAATGACATGGGGAAAAGATCATAGTATATTACTATATGCAGACTAGGTTATCGGTTTATAATATATCATTTAAAAATGATACACATTGGTGTGACTAGATATATATGTCTGCTGTGATTTTTATTTTCTAAACCTTGTTTTCATATTTTAACAAAAATTGCTTATAAAAGTTAGTTATAATTTTAAATTCTAGTATGCACACGTACTGTATCCAGATAGACATGCAAACATTTTTTTGTTTTCCTATGATCAGATTTATCAGTCTTTGTATGCATGGCTTCTGGTGATGTTATATATTGGAAATCTACATTGAGATTTAATATAAATTCTTCTAGTTAACATTACTGCTTTGTTTATAATATATTTTGGTGTTAGGAAGAGTAGAACCAACTTAATTTTCCCCAGATGCCTATGTAGTTGTCCTAATACTATTTATTGAATAATTCAACCTTTTCCCATGGATTTAAAACTTATCAGATATTAAATTCCCATATGTATTTGGGTATGTTTCTGAACTTTAATATCTCTTACATTAATTTACCTATTCTGGGGTCGGTATTTCACTTTTAATTGTAGCTTTTAAGTGCTTTAATATCTTTGATAGTCTCTCCCTCTATTTCTTCTCTTTTGAAGTCATTGCTTATGTGTTCTAAAGGTCATACCAATTTTAGAATTAGCTTCTTAACTTAAAAAAATCCTGTTGGTATTTGTATCAGGAACATATTACTTGATAGACTAACAGGGAAAATTGGTGTCGTAATTGTGAGGTTGAATTTTATTATCCAAGAAAACAAGGTGTGTCTTTCCATTTGTTGAAGTTGTCTTCTGTGTGTCTCAGTGGTATTTTAAGCTCTTTATATAAATCTGGTACATTTCTTGTTAGGTTATTATAAGAACTTTATCTTTTTTTGTTGTTGCTATTGTCATTTATTTCTTTTCTATCTAGAGAGCTTACTGAATTTTCCTCATGTGCAGTAATTCTTCAGTTGATTGTCTTGGTTTATTTAAGTAAATAATCATATGCAAAAATAATTTCAATTCTTCTAGTTTTTATACCTTAATTTCTTTTTTCTAATTATATTGACTAATGTAACAAAAAAAGTTAGAAAATAGTTCTTATTCTTGACTTTAATGAGAATACTTCTAGTGTTTTTGAAGTGAGATGCTGGCTTTTGGTTTACAGTAGTTATATTTTATGGTTTTAAGAAAATGTCTGTCTAGCCAATTTTAAGTTTTTTTTCAAGAATGAATATTATTGTACACTTTTCCTGGAAATAGAAGGTAATATTTTTCTTTTAAGATCTATTGAGTTATATTGGTAGATTTTACAATATTGAATATTTTGCATTCCTGAATGAAACTCTGCTGGATCATGATATATTAGTCTTTTGATGTACTGCTAAGTTATGCCTTTAGTATTTCATTTGATATTTTTGTACTAGTGTGAGACTGTTCAGTTTTGAGCTCGATTTATAAAAGGTATTTGGAAGCTTTCTGTCTTTTGTTCTGAAACAGTTTAAATAATGCTAACAGTGTCTTTTCCATAAATGTTTGGTAGAATTCCTGTAAGACACGTCTGACCCCAGAGTTTCTTAGGAAATACATGTTTTCTTTACTTAAAAAAAGAAAGGAAATAAAATTAATTTTATTAGATAAAAGAATTTCTAATTTTTTTGTAAATTTCCTTAAAACAGGTATGTTCAAAGGAATTAACAAAAGTTTTTGAGGAAAGAGGTGAGTGAAGTAAATTTAATGTGATTGCATTTTCCTGAGTATCCTTGATAATTTTTATGCATTTTGTTTAAATTTGGGATTGAAGTAGAGTCTTGTTCACTTTTCTCCAAGAATCATGCTTTTATTAGTACTTTTTTTCCCGTGCTGATATTTTGGATTTAGCACTTTGGTAGCCATAGATGCTACTTTCTTCCTGTAATTAATAGAACACTGTCAACAGGATTTTCTATAAAAGCTCAACAGCTACATTTTAGGAATTAGAAAGCTGGGTGTAAAAGAGTTTTTATAGGTCCTTAGCGGTACCCTGAAATTGGAAAGTGATCACTCTTTCATTTTGTTAGTTGAAGAAATATTTATAGAGAAAGGGTTTTTAGGTTATTTTGTATCTGAATGCAGAAGCTGGTATAGCTTTTAACTAGTTATAATATTTTTAAGGGTCTAGGTAACTCTATTAATTTGTAATTTAATTTCCTGTTATTAGAGGTGTTTATGATAGAGTATTGTGGGATTTTTCCTTCAAATATTACAGTATAACTGGATGTGTTCATTTTGGTATGTGTGCTTATCATTCATTTTCTTTTTTTTAAGGGAAGTCTTACAAGGGACAAGATATTTTCCCTACCTCAGAAAGCACACGTACAACTTCAGAACCTCAGAAAGAGCAACTTGAACCAATTCTTCAGAGTATAGGATCTAAATCTCTTGATAAAATAATAGGTATACATAGAGAAAAGAATACACCTCAGTTACCTCAGGATGAGATGATTGTGTCTGATAAGGAAGAAAGAACTTGGGCAGCTTCTAAGACTGAACAGATAGATAGCATCACTTCATCTTCAAAAACTTCACTATCCAGGTATCATGAGAAAATCTTTAATGTTGCTCTATTCATTTTTCTTTCAGTAGATGACTATAACCTATATGGAATAAATAAATAAATATATATATATATATATTTTTTTATATATACACACATATATACTATAGTGTGTATATATATAAAATATTATATGTATATGTGTGTGTGTGTGTGTATAAAATAACTTATTCCATACTAAAGATGTTTTAGAAACATTTCTCTCCATTATTAATCTAAAGGGGAAGAAATAGAATAATGTCAGACACTTCTATAGGACTGTTCCAGATAAATATACATTCCATATAATAAGAGTTTAACTTTAAGTACTGAAACTTTGACTTTTTAGATTGAACATCTTTAGAATTTAGTAATGTATACTTTCTTTTTTTTTTTTCAGATAGTCCATGGTTATTATTTTGGTAATTATTTATTCTACCATACACTAGCTGCCAGTGCAGAGGTAGATAGTCTGACAAAGGGCTGATATTCAAAAGTAACCCTAGATGTTGTTTTATTGAAGTTCCAATTAATGTGTACATTTTTCTCCCTTGTGGCATACCAAAGAAGTAAACCATGGCTTGCTTTCTGTTAGAGTAAATGTGGAATTTAAGTCCAAAGCCAGCTTCTCTCACATTATTTTCCTCATACTCCAGAAGCAAGCCTCTGGGTTATGGATGATTATTGTTAGCAACATTTAAATCATTAACATGGTGTTGGTGATTTAAAGAGGGGAGGACATGCACTAACCTCCACTTATAGGAAAGCAGGGCAAGGACATGTGTACCTTGGAAAGGCGTATTTAATAAACCTATTGTTTTATTATATAAATTACTGAAAATAAAGCTCAGCAATATCTTTTTTGGTCTAAAGATGTGCTAAAAATACAATGAGGAAAATATCATGGAGTTTTGGGATAAAACTGGGAAGCAGTGTTTTAGAACAACGGTCAGCAAATGTTTTGGTGAAAGATCGTATGTATATATTTTAGGTTTTTTGGCCCGTATGTCTCTGTTGCAACTATTCAGCACTGCATTTTTCGTGCAGAAGCAATCATATTTAAACAGATGAGCATGGTTGTGTTCCAATAAAACCTGCTTATAGAATCACAGAGTAGATTGCATTTAGTCTATAGATCATAGTTTACTGAACTCTGCTTTAGAACCTTGCCATTCAGAGTCTCTTGGAGCAACAGCATGGACATCTTTTAAGAACTTGTTATAGAACTCAGTCAGAATCATCATTTTAATATGATGATCGCCTATGATCTCTGCACTTTTAAGCTTGAGAAGTACTGCTTTAGTGTAAGTTTTGACTTTTGTCACAAATATATGTCATGGCATAGTGGTATCTGTATTTAGTACATGTGTTGATACCAATAATGTGACATCATGCATGCCATTTTAGGGTTAATGGAGAGAAATTGGTTTTAAGAATGTTTTTTTTCTGAAAGGGAACCATTGTGTACTGTTGGTGTAGCCACTATAGAAAACAGTATGGTGGTTCCTTAAAAAATTAAAAATAGACCTACTTTATGAACCAGCAGTTCTGTTTCTGGGTATTTATTCGAAGAAATCCAAAACACTAATTTGAAAAGATAGATGCATCCCTGTGTTCATTGCAGCATTATTTACAATAGCCAAGATATGGAAACAACCTAAGTGTCTATCGATAGATGTTTGGATAAAGATGTGGTACATGTATTCAATGGAATATTCCTTGGCCATAAAAAAATGAAATCTTACCATTTATGACAACATGGATGGACCTGGAGGGTATTATACTAGATGAAGTAAGACAGAGAAAGACAAATACCATATGATTGCACCTCTGAATGGAATCTAAGGAACAAAATAAATGAATAGACAAAACAGAAACAGACTTAGATACAGAGAACAAACTGATGGTTGTCAGATGGGAGGGGAGTTGGGGGGTGATGAAAAAGGGGATGGGATTAAGAAGTACACATTGACAGGTACAAAATAGTCATGGGGATGTAAAGTGTATCATAGAGAATAGAGTCAATAGTGTAATAACTGTATGGTGTCAGGTGGGTACTAGACTTGTGGAGATCACTTTGTAAATATAAATGTCTAATGACTATGCTGTAACACCTGAAACTAATATAACATTGTATGTTGACTGTAATTTTAAAAACTAATAATTTAAAAAACGTGTTGTCCTGGATATTCTTGAATATCTTTATGTTTGCATTTCTAGACCTGGCAGAAGACCCCTGGGGTTTTTGTCTTTAATATGCTCAAGGAATACTTTGGAGTCTGATGAACCTATTCTAGTTCATAGTAAGAAACGCCTAAAACCTCATTTACCTATATCAAGACAGAATTTGAAAAGATCTGGTCTACTCAATGCAAGCCATAAAAAATTTCAAAAGTCCTCTGATCTACTTCCATCTCCAAGTGTTGTGAATGCTCCTTCTGAGAATATTGACAGTTCAGCTCAGGTATGTGATAACTAGTTATTTTATTATTTGTTATAGAATGGGTTAGATATGAGACTCAACTAGAAAGAACATGGCAATTGTTATTTTCATTTGATGTCAGAAATTATTGCAGAGCAACTATTCATCTCTCCACCATAACTCACTATACTGGAAGAAAATAGTATTGAATTAGCAAGTTACAGCTAGTTTATTACAAAGTCATAAAACTAGCCATAATTGATACGACACTTAATTGCCATTTCTGTGAAGCAAAGACCCTTTTGACCTGGAAGCAGAATCAAAGCAGGACTTGCTTTAGGAGAAATGGCCTGACCCCTATAAGAATTCAAGGAACAGTAAAATTAGAATTTTTTGCATGTTTTATTTCTGTGCATTCCAAAGCTGTCTGTGTAAAAAGTACTGGGATGGAAAAATCTGTAAACCTGTATCAAAAACTTAAGAAGACTATTGGGGTGGCTTATGAGCTCAACAGAGAACAGGCTGGTGACCCTCCCCTCCATTGGGTAGCCTGAGACTTGAAGGAAAACTCTTAAAATTTATTTTTAGAATTAAAAAAAAATATTGAATATTATGTTTTAGAAATATCTTCTGAGACCAAGATTTTATGAGTCTTTATTATTATAGCCAACTTACTTTGGAGAACAGTGTTGTAATTATTAGCAGTGTTGCAGTGCCACTTTAATCACATCCTTGCCAGCATTAGATATTAACTCTTCAAAGTAAATCTTTTTTATTGTTTAGTATAATGGTAGAAGGGTAAACATGTCATTTTATTTGTTAAATTTGCATTACTTTAGTTACTAGTGACTTGGTTTTTTTCTTTTTTGTTCCTATCCTTTGCTGATTTAGTTTTTTCTTATTTATTTGTATGAGATCTTTGTTAAAAAAAAGCCTTTCTTTTTTTGCTTCAATTAATTTTTCCAAGTTTATTTACTTTTTAAAATTTTGGAGGTTTTCTGATATGAATGAATTTTAAATGTTTAGTCAAATTTATTATTTTTTTCTTTGTAATTTCTTGAATTGCTTTTATGATTATAAAGTTTTTCTCCAGCAGTATACAGTTTTTAGTAATCAATTTTAAAATTAATTTTGTTCATAGTTATTGACTTTGGTATATAGTGTGAGGCAGGGATCTAAGCTAAATGTTATTCTCAGATTGTTATTTTTCGAATAATATATTCCACATTTTAAATTCATAATCTTATAAAAAAGTTATATAGTATAAAGCTTCCCACATCTGTTTTTTAGCTTCCTAGTTCTTCCTTTCCATAGGTGTGTAGTATTATCAGTCTTTGGTATACTTTTCCAGAGCTATCTTATGTATATACAAATATAAATATTTTTCTTTTTTATATATAAATAGCAAGCATACTGTTCTCTTCCATGCTTTTTTATTTGACAGTATGTTTCAAGAGATCTTTGCAGAACAGTAAAGAGCTCCTGCTTCTCTCTCTCTCTCGCTCTTTTTTTAAAATTTAAATTAAACTTTATTTTGAGATCATTGTAGATTTGCATGCAATTGTTAGAAACAATTGAGAGAAATCCCTGTGCACTCTTTATCCAGTTTTCCCCAATGGTGGTATTTTGTAAACCTATGGAACAATATCACAATCAGGTATTGACATTGCTGCAGTAAAGATACAGAACAAATTTGTCATTCCAAGAAAGCGATATAGATGGTGTTTTAAATACATTTGTGTAAATGGAATCATACATTCAGAATTGACTTCTTTTCACTCAACATAGTTCCCTAGAGAATTGTATGGTTTATTTCTTTTTATTGCTGAATAGTATTCTATAGTATGGATGTACCAGTTTTGTTTATCCATTAACCATTGAAGGACATCTGACTTGTTTTCAGTTTTGGGCTATTGTGAATAAAGCTACTGTGAATATTTGTATGTCCAAGAATACCCTCTTTATTTTTAATGATGACATAATATTTCATTGTTTGGTGTGCCATTAAGTGATACTGGTCTCACATTGGTAGGCATTTAGGTTATTCCTTTTTATATGCTATGTCAAACTATGTGATAATACCTAACTTATAAATGGGCCATTTTGCACATTTATCTGCAAGTTAAATTCCTAGAAATAGAATTGTTGGTCAGAAGGAATGATTATTCTTTTGACAGATATTGCCTGATTGTCCTCTGCAGGGATTATAGCAGTTTCTATTCTTAGCAGCAGTAGATGAGTGAACCTTTTTCATCACACTAGCATGGTACCCATTTTTTTCACTTGCGACATTCTTCATAGATTTAATGAGCACATATGAGTGAGACTGAGCATCTATGTATTTGAATCATTTATACTTTTCCTGTGAACCATCTTTTCATATCATTGGACTTTTTAAAAAATTGGGTTATTAGCTTTTTTCATATTGATTCATAGAAACTCATTTAAGAAAACGCTTTGTAATATAGGTTGCAAATATTTTTTCTCTGTATGCCATTTGTCTTTGATTTTGTATAGGGTAGTTTTTGCCATGTACCAGTTTTTTATTTTTACTTAGATGAACATATCAATCTTTTATGGCTTCTGGCCTTTGTGCCATTTAAAAAGACACTCTACCCCAGTGTGCTAATTTTTGATAGGATTGTTTTCATTTGTATTGTTTCCTTTGGGTACTGTTCTGTCTCATGGGTCTATTTTTATATTTGTTATTAATGTTTTCATATATTATGTTTTTATTAAAATTTTATAGAAATTTGGGTGATGTAATAGATTATATATATAGACATATATATACACACACACACATATATATATACTGTAATTAACCTAATCATGTCTAGTATATATTTGTTTATTCCAATTTTATTATTGTAACTAATGCTACAAAGGTTTTCTTATTTATAAAACTTACTATGTTTAGGATTATTTCCTTACTATAATAGCACAGAAATGAAAATAATTATTGAGTATGAACATATTTAGAGGTCTTAATATTTATGCTGTGTTGCTTCTCAAACAGATCAGTTTAGACTGCCACCGCCAAATTTATAAATGTTATATTGCACACTTATTTTTATTACCTCTTTAGGTTTCTTGTGATTGTTCCTTACCAAAAGAAGAATGTAGAAGTGTCCAAAACCAGGTACTTGAAGAGGAGCCAACCACAGTCTCTGAATATTTCTTTAGTGATATCTTTACTGAAGTGGATGAAACAAAATAGTCTTTTTTCTTTCCTTTGTTAAGTCCAGGATTTCCAGAGTAAATTATATTAACAAAACAGTATTAAGAGAAAAGCATCACTGTATATTTTTTAGGTCAATTTCAGTTATTTAATGAGCTTGGTTTGAACCTTTTTTAATCAGTGGAAAACAATATTGAGGTTCCTTTCTTTCTGGTTAATTCAGCATTTTGGAGATATAGCAATTAAGACTGCTTTCTCAGACAGAAATAACAACTGTTGTTTACATTTTGACTCTTCTTGTGCTGAACACACATGGACATTTTGGAATGTTGTGCATGGATAAACGTCTTTATAAATCACAGTGCCGATACATTTGGAGGTGGATTGTATTTAACATTCAGTGACCTACTTTTGTGAAGGTTTTTTTTTATTTGTTTGGATTTTGTTTTCGATGGTTAATGCCTTTTCAGTTGCCTTTCAGTGTATGAAAGCAAATTGTGAAACTCCACTTTAGTATAGTAAAAGTTAAAAACTTTTCTATTATCAGCTGTTTGAGTGAAAAATATGTATTTTTCTATTTCATGTTGATGTAACATTAGTCCTAATTGAAGAACTAGTATTTAAACTTATTATTTATAAAGATAAAACATCAAAAAGCTATTTATTTTTAAAGTTTTTATTTAAAAGAATATTCAGTTTTAATTATTTCATCTCTCAGATTATAGGTAAAGAAGGCGTTAACAAATTTGTCTCCTTTCCCTCTTTAATTTTAAAGATATTTAAATTGATATAACTGAAAGCATTTGGATAATGTATATGTTTTGAATACTTTTTCTCAGTTTAGTATATTGATTTTGTACTGTGAAATTTTTTTTCTTATTTCTTGGATAATCTCAGGATTTATTTGTATAGGAAGAAAACCCTAACTTCATTTATGAGACAAATTTCCATACAAAACTCTATCTCCTTTACACAGACATACACTCATACATACACATTCCTTTTTTAAAATACAAATTTCTTGACATCTTTTCTCCCTATTAAATTCTACTTGAGGAACACTTAGGCCTTTAAGCACACTATATAATTGTGATGTTAAAAATAGAAAATAAGATAATAATTTATTAAGTCAGTTATCATCATTATGAATTTAAGGGTGGGTTTTGATATTGTGATTTATATATGTAATTCTGTTTATTACTCACCCAGGCAAATCTTTGGTGGTTCAAATTAAACTTCTCACAGAGATTTATTCTTGTATTTGAAAAGCTTCCTGGGTTGATAATGTATAGTAGGTTGGGTGTCAGAAACATTTTCCACAAAATATTTTCAAGTTTGTGAGACAGATGGCTTCTGTGGCAATAAATACTCTATTTGCCATTTCAGTTGAAAACAGCCACAGGCAATACCTAAATGATGGGTATGGATGGATTGAGCTTTTAGTTTGATCCCTACATTAGTCAGTACTATTTTTTTACCTTAAGGTGCTGATGTCTTTATCAATGAGGTATTTGTCATTGAAGTTATAAGTTGTGGCTAACAATTACAACTGTGTTAATTATATTATGAAAGGATCAGTTGGGAAAATATTTTAATGACTAGATAATTGTGTTTCTGTAAGGGAAAAAAAATGGTGGCCAGTTCTTAGGTTCATTAGTAAAATGGGATATGGATCAGGAAGAAGTACAACAGTAATCCTAATTTATTAAAACAATTGATATTAGAGCACTTCATTTCCTTACATAAACTGAAATTTACAGTTTAATTTTTTTGTCATAAGGAAGATCTGTAAATCTGAGCAGAAATTCTCTATAGGTATGTATTAATTTATTTCATGTGATTAACATCACAAAAATCATGTCAGTAAATCATAAATTACTATTTTAATGCCGTTTTTATAAAATTTTAAAGATTGCATATTCTAAAAAGGTTTTTTTTTTTCATTTGATTGTTAATTTGAGTGTTAGGTTGCCACAATGAAACTTATTTTGTTCCTGTATAATATTTTTTAACTCTGTTGACATCTGTCTCATTGTTCATCTACAATGAATTAATTTAATGAAAGATGTAACTTCTTATTGTATAAAGAATAATTTTATCTTTAGGCATTCATTGTATTAGAGAATCAAGTCAGCCAGCTAATTGACCCTACTGTTATACCCTTAAAACTAATCCCGGGGAAAAGAAAAATGTAATCAGTGTATTTACCTTACAAGGTAGAAAGATTTTTTCACATCTGTATTTACTCTAACTCATGTAATGATGATGTTGAGAAAATTTTGTATTATATAAACCTTAAAAGAAGATATGATCAAAGCTCTTTGTTTTTTCTTGACTTTTCCTCCTAAATGCTTATATCTTAGCAAATGATCAACATGATGATTTAAAAGCCGAATTATTAGTAAATGATTGAGGCACAGATAAAAATACGAATATCCACTGTTTACCACCATGTTATTTGAAATAGAAGTGACCATGTATACTATCTTGCTTGAAGAAGTCTGTGACAAAAAAAGCAATATCTGTCATTTGTAAATTTTCTTGTTCTAAAGAAAGCAGTTATGTTCTATAGATATAAATTATGTAAATAAAAGTTATTTTATACTATTTTCGTGTATCAATGTTATTTAAGCAAAACTAGTAATTTTTCGATTACAGCTTATACTTACTTTTTTCCTTCCATAAAAACATATGAGAGTCATCTCTTGGAATCTTTCAGAACTACCTGTGGGTACCAAAATTTGAAGATGCTCAAGTCTCAATACAAAATCACATAGTATTTGCATATAACCTGTGTACATCCTCCCATATACTTAAAATCGTTTCTAGATTACTTATAATCCTTAATGCATAGTAAATGCTATGTAAATAGTTGTTATTCTGTATTGCTTAGGGGTAATGACTAGAAAAATTGTACATGTTCAATACAATGCAACCATTTTAGGCCTAACTATGTAGTATACATCAGCAACAACATAATTTTTTTTCAAATATATGGCATTCATGGTTGCTTGAATCTGAGGTTGGTTGAATCTGCAGAGATGGAATCTGCGGATACTAAGGGCTGAGTGTATAACCGGGAGAATTAATCTTTTTTTTTATATACATGCTGTGAAGGATATGTTTTTGAATAAAGAATAAACTTTCCCCCACATTTGGGATATGTGAAGAGTTGCTTACTTTATTTATTCGTTATAGAATGAATTTTTAGATATAAGAACTCAACCTCTTTTGCCTTATTCCTACTTTGTTTTTTCTGTAGAGGAAATGGGAAACTTTAGTCTTAGATAATGTAAACCTAGACTTCTGAAGTGGATATTGGCAAAATCTCAGTCAAAAAATTTAGCTTCTGGAAACTTTCATAAAGGGTAGTTATCTCTCTAGATAAGACTAAAATTTTGTCTTGGATTTTGTCAGATCATTAGAAAGCTATGAATGTGGGTTACATTGTTTTGTCTGCTCATGTTTAGGAACATTGTTAAAATTGTCTAAAAGCCTAAAGAAATTGTTTACTTTGCTATAGTTGTACATTTTGTTGTGCCATCCAATATCCTACTTAGAGGGATCTATAGTGGATATTTCTCTTTTGTCTCAGTGCCAGGAATAATTGGGCTTTTGTTCAACTGATTTTTTTTTTTTTTTTAATATGGGCTGTGTGACTCCTCGAGTTTTCTTTTGCAATGAAATTTGCTAAATTTGGTGCCACCCGTAGTTAGGTAAAATACTTCACAGGACACATTTTGTGTACTAAACTCACTCTGACTTTATTATTTTACCTTCTTTCCCCCTGCCCAGATATTTAAAAACCTGTCTCTTTAAAACAACAAACTACCATGTATTATGCTAGGCACTGTACTAACATCTTAATATGCATTGTTTCATGTTTTAAAAAATTAGGTATTACACATGGTTTAAAAAGTCAAGTAAGTTTCTTCTGGTATTACATATTTCTAAATATGATTATATGAATTTCAGACATTGTTAATTGACTTATTTTTATGGTACATAAGAATTTTAGCTTGCTTACAACTCTTCCCGTCCCATCTTCCTTCCTGCTTTCTTCCACTATGTGAATCACATTTTCCCCCTGCCCCCTGGAAAACCAGATTTCTGGAGCTCACTCTGCTTTAATCTGGACTAGTGGCTTCATAGGTCTTCATGTACAGTTGAGCTGCATGCTGGACTTCCCTTTGCCATTACTCTGGATTCCTTACCTCTTTTTTCTGGTTTGGGTACTCCATTTCTGAAACCCCTGTCATTTATCCTGATTTGTTTTGGAGAAGCATATCTTCCACTATTTACTGCAAATGGGTACATAAATGATAACATTACTTGACACTTTGCATGTCTGAAAGTTTTTTTTATCCTACTCTTTTATTTATAGAATTCTTGAGTATTTTGAGAATTAATTTTAACTTCATTTCGAAGGCTTGCTCCATCGTTTTCCAGTTTTCATTGTTTAAAAGTCTGGCACCATTCTGATTACCTGTCCTTTGAATATAGCCTGCCTATTTACATATTTTTTGACCCTGATATTCTTTACAATCATGAGCCTTGGTGTAAGCCTGTCCCCATTTCCTGCCTCCACATTCATGCTGCTGGGTAATTATCCTTTTTACTAGAGAAATTCATTTCCTTCCTTTGGAGGAAATATTTTTGATCAAGAACAAGGCAAGTAGGTCCACTTTTGCCACCTCTGTTCAACATAGTACTGGAAGTTCTAGCCAGAGTAATTAGGCAAAAATAAGAAATATATGGCATTGGAATTGGAAAGTAGGAAGTAAAATAATCTCTGTTTGCAGATGATATATATAGTAAAACCTAAAGGTTCCACAGAAAAACATGTTAGAATAAATGGATTCAGCAATGTAGCAGGATACAAAGTCAACACAAAAGTCAGTTGCATTTATACACACTAATAATGAACAAGCTGATAAAAACATCATAATTTACCATAGCATCAAAAAGAATAAAATACAAAAAGAATAAAATGGGAATTAACCAAGGCAGTGAAAAACTTGCAGTGAATATTACAAAGCACTGCTGAAAGAAACTGACATGAATAAATGAAAATATCTCATATTCATGGATTGGAAGACTTAAATGTTAACATGTCAGTGCTACCCAATGTAATCAGATTTAATGCAGATTTAATCCCAATGACATTTCTTTGCAGAAATAGAAAAACCCACCCTAAAATTAATAAGGAATTTCAAAGCACACTGAATACCCCCCCCCCAAAAAAAAAATAAAACGAAAAACTCAAAAAAGAACCAACTTGGAAGACACACTGATTTTAAAACTTACTGGTACTGGTACAGACAAATATGGACTGATGGAATAGACTAGAGAGCCCAGAAATAAACTTGCATATACTATGGTCAAATGATTTTTGACAAGCGTACCAAGACTATTCAATGGGGAAAGGACAGTCTTTACAACAGTTAAGTTACGGGAACTGGATGTCCACATACAAAAGAATAACGTGGGACCCTTATAAAATATACAAAAATTAACTCAAAATGGATCAAAGACAAATGGATTAGATAAGGTTTATTTTTTCCCTCATTGTCCAGTGAGGGATTGTGAGGAGGCCTAGATTTGTTAGCGGCAAAGTTGTGTAAGTACATTATAATCCTCCCTCTAAGTTGTAATTCGCCACTATTAGAATTTTTATTTTTGCTTATGCTCTCTTCCTGCTTTATAAAAGAAGACATCATTCCTTGTATCCCCGGCGCCGGACGAGCACCTGACACAGGAGTCATTAAAGAAAGATTTGCGGAAACAAATACGTTTGGTCTCTCAAAAGAGTTTTATTTCTTAGGGCAGCTTAGTGAATATCTGTTCAATTTCCAGCTCTTCCGTAAGCATAAACTTTTCCAAGTCCTGGAATGCCCTCGTTATTAGCAGGGGAAGAAGACAGCCCCATGGAGAGTGAACTGAGACCGATTCCGAGGAAGTTGAACTGCGGCTCGTCACGCCAGAGCCCGTGGGGGAGGCAGGACGAACACGAGGGCGGCGCTGCGCCGCTGCTCTCGCGGCTCCGGGCTCGCGATGAGACAGGCCCTCGCGGGGTGAGTCCTGTCCCTTATTGGCTGGGGGTCGGGGGCGTGGTGTGGCGCCGACCAATCACGGCGACGTGCGGAGTCTCCCGGATGTTTCAGGCGTTGGCTCGCGGCCCGAACGCCGAGCGGGGAGGCACGAGCCCCGGCTGTGTCCCTGCGCGGGCTGCGCGTGCCCCTGCTGCCCCCCGTGCTCTGTGCCCGCTGCCATGTGGGCCGCCCGGCCGCTAGCCCTGTGGCGGTGCGCCCGTGCTGTCGCGGTCGCGGTCGGGCCGCGCGCCTACCGCGGGGACTCGGTGGCCACGCTGGGCTCGCAGCCGGACGCAGGCTCGGCCGTCTACCAGGTACGCCGAGCGGGCAGCCCCGGCCTGCCGCCCCGGGCCGCGTCTGCGACGCCCCTCTCAGGTGTCCGCTCTGTCCGGACCCGCGGGCCTCAGGAGTGGGCGGAGGGCTGGCACCCTGAACGGCTGTGGTTCTGGTCTCTGGAGCCGCAGCCATGATTCTGGGACGCACTCAGTGATCGTGAAGTTCGGGGGCGGGGGTGGGAAAGGGAAAGTTTTTCAAATTAAATGGATTTTTGTTCACTTTTAGCACTGGCACTGGACTTTGCATCTTTGAAATCAGTGGGTCTCTAAACGGGCCTTAGCAGTGCCACTCTGGGAGCTCGATGAATACACAGCTGCTTTAAACCCCACCCTGGATCTTTCGGGTCGTGGGTGGGCTCCCGGTGTTTACATGTTTAATGAAATATTGGGAGCGTGGTGGCAGCCAGTTGTGGGAACCGCTAGCCTAAGAGAGCTAACCTTGAACCTTAAAAGTTGTGCTCATCAGACTTTAACTGTTTATATTAACAGAAAACTCGTGTCGCGCTGTAGCTTTATTGAATGGCTTTTCTTGGCACTGAGAGCTATTACAAGGCCAAAGAAGCTACTTGCAGCTTGTGAAATATCAGCTGGAAAATATCAGCTCCCATGATTTCCAAACTTTTACTGATAACATTTAAATTGTGCAGATAACTTACAGAGAAGAAATTTTAAAGAATTCCTGCCTTTGGTAAACAAAATTGAAAGAAAATCAGCAGGCTGAGACAAACAATATCCAGTGAGAGGCTTCCAAAAGTCTTTGGATTTCCTGGGGTTAGGAGGGAGTATTTAATTCAGAAACATTAAGTGGTTACTTTGGTCTAGGCACTGTTTTAGGTATTTGGATAGATGTATGGGAATGGAATTATAATTCTGTGGGGGAGGTGAACAAGAAAGGAGGTAACTATAGTGCATTTTGGTAAGTGGTGTCTAAAGCTTGAAAAGGTGGTTGTAGAAAACCACATAGGAAATGATGGGTGCATTAGATCTTGATGGTTGGATAAGAGCTGGCCAGGTTCAGTAGAGGATGAGAGGCAGGACTGTACAAACTAAGGAAGCTACAAGAACATAGGTACCAAGTTGTGAAAGTGTAGAGTGAGTGCGAGGACTTGGAAATCATGGCTAGGGTGTGGAATTCATGGAGTAGATGAAATTGTGTGGCCAGATAAAGGAGCTTTGAGTGCAGAAGCCACATGTAGATTTTATTTCTTAAGTGTAATTCGTCAGTATTTCTGCATTGGGTAGAATGTCAGGATAGTAATAGGTGTAACAGAAAAAAAAAAGATGTCATTCTAACCCTTTAAACTTAGGGAATATATGGCTTATATTCCTTAAAATACAAAAACAAATAGAGATCAATTAAGTTCAGTAGATGTTTAAAGAAGAAAGTTGTTAAAATGAGTAAAAGTGGCCAGAAAATGGTATTGAAGATGAAATGGAACACACAAATTTGGATAGATGGACAGAGAGGAGTGGTGGTAGTAAAGAACTTGAGCAGAGTGGGGCAGAAATTAATCTTTTCCATGGAATGGCGATTACATCGGGGCGGTGGGTGGCCTAGAGGGACCCATATGGATTGGCACATAATGTTCTCCTTAACCCTTATTTTGGTACAAAAAATAATTGTTTTCTAATATTGCTCTCTTTGTTTCTGTTTTAGGAAAACTATGAACAGATGAAAGCACTAGTAAATCAACTCCATGAACGAGCACAGAATATAAAACTAGGTAAACATTCATTTATTCTCTAGTTTATGCTTTTGTTAGCCTAAAAATAAAAGGCCAAAGTAAGAGGCAGCAAGCATTGAGATCCAAAAGAAAAACCATTTGGAAGCACTGATTCAGGCCAAAGCCCAAGTAGTGTTCCAATTAGGAGGTGAAAATGAGGGTATTTATCAGAAAGTTAAAGGGAATAATTATGTGAATAGAAGGCATTTCTCTGGGTGTTAATAAGCTAAGGAAGGAATTTCTATAGATGCTGATAAGCTAACATAGAGATGATAATTCTAAAGAATGTCTTTAATTTTCAGTCCAGTAGTCATGTCTGCTTTCCCATTAACTTTGCAAATAGTTACTTAGCAAACATTGCTGCTTTAGGCCCAGTCCAAAGGTAATTTTGCCCAGTTTTAACATTCCAAAGGTTTGAAGAGTTATATGTGCAGGGCCATTTGTCTGAAATTGTAGCTCTGACTCCTTTTTGAAGTGGCTCCATTTATGTTGTTTTTCACAGTTTTAATTAAAATGTCCCTTTATAAATTATTGGTTTTAGGAAAAACTAAACTTTTAATTCTTCAAGACTGCATTTGTTGGTATGCAGCTATTTTATTTTTTCCTATTACTTGGCCAGTTTTTCTGCTTATATAGCACCTCTACCATTTGGGGAAAAGTAGAAATTCAAGTTCATTAATTTTTAAACTATTGCTTCTTAAGGTTTATTTCAGCAACAACACTGAAATTTTTGTTTCACTGAGGCAAATAAAATGTTTTCAGTTCATTAGTCATAGTCATACTATATACTAAATTTTTTAGTAATTATGCATTTTCTGCTGTTATATAATTTGGAAATAATTTATGGGTTTATTGCTAAATAAATGAGATTTCCTAAAAACTATAAATTGTCATTATTTTTTTCTTTTTTCTCATTTAATTTTTATTTATCTTTTAAATTCCAGTTCATTTTTTTCATACTATATACATATATGTAATTTTTTAAAACATTTTATATTTTTTTATTTTTCCCCACTCCCCTATTTTCTATTTTTAAATTGTGTACATACCAGACACCTCTTTGCTTGGAAGAAACTACATCATAGGGAGGAATGTAAAATGTTAACATATAAACAAATACCACATTGTATGCTGTTGTACTGTTATTGCTTTATACGGCATTTTGAAGGCTATGTGACTTGAAACCAAAGGCCATTTCCAAAATATATTACAAATACCTAACTTGAAAGGAGCTATATGAATTTTATAGCCTTCATTTAGAAAGAATTCTTCCTAATATCCTCATAGATAAAATCCATTTTATCTGTAAATCTGTGGTTTAAGAATATTATTGCATTCTTAGGCATGAACTTATCACATTCAAAGGACATTTACAGTAGAAGTCATTAGGGAAATAATTTAGATAAGTCTTGATGAGTTTTTCTTTAGTTTAAATAAAAAATATTCCTTATATTATTTTTTTTCCTTTGAGGACTTTAAAAATGGAGGCAAGATAATTGATTAATGGCAGATGAACAGAGGCCATCTAAAGTTGTCTATTCATTTGTTTAATGTATTAGAGAAGAAATAAACTCAGTATTTTGGTCCTTTGTAGAATTTTGAGAGTGGTGGGCTAGACTAGTTTATTATTCTAATAATTAAATATCCTTGGTCCAATTATTTAATCCCTCTCAAAAATTTCAGTACCTCATACGTAACCTGGAGAATGGGTCTGTGAATTACAGGCATTATTCACTTCAGACACTTATTTCTGTCTGCTTTTGACTTAACAGATTAATCAAAATTACAAGATTGACAAGACCAGAAAATAGAACCATTTGAAATAACTTGTCGTTATTACTTAGAGTAATTTAGTGTCAAATCAGTTGAATCCTCCAAAAGTTACCATGACACGAACAAACAGATAGGAAACTCAATGTGGGACAAGTTGAAGCAAAGACTTCATTCAGATGGCAATATTTGCTCTCATTCTATCTATGAGGGTATTGGGGAGAATTATATTAATTGTATTATTATTATTATTATTATTATTATTATTATTATTATTATTATTATTTTATTTAGGTGTGGAAACCTTTGGTTGTCTTCACAGATTGCAAGGACCTAGTTAGTTTACAATCCCTTATTTTTTTGTTTTTTATGCCTACCGCACCTGCTCTTCCTAGGTGGTCTCCTATCTAAGTACTAACCAGACCCGACCCTGCCTAGCTTCTGAGATCAGATGGGATTAGGCTTGTTCAGGGTGGCTTGGCCTTAGACAAGGGTAGATTTTTTAAAAAATAAAGGCTATAAGTTTCATATAGCTCCTTCCAGGATAGGTACTCATAACGTATTAAGAATATTATTTTGAAAGTGGATGTAGTATTTGGTCTCTGGTTTCAAGTCATAGAAATCCAAACCAAATTTGTTTAATCCAGAATGCAGCGTTTAGTGGTTCTTGTAACCATATTTTGGAAAGGCAGTGTTGACTGGACCCAGGGGCTCCCGCATTCCAGGACACACTGTTTCTGCCATCATCTCTCATCTCAGGATATGTACATGTAGGTGTGGACCTCATGCTCTTCAGGCTTCTGCATGAGGTGGGGACTAGGTTGCTGACAAGGCCAGAGATTACATCCGTATAGTTTACGATCTGAGAAAGACTTTGCAAGTTATCTCCAGTTTGGAAAATTCTAATTGTTTCACTTGTGTTCCATATTTGTTTCTTGGCCCATTCACTATATTCACGGGTTGTGGTACTTATTTATGCCAGCCTGGACCCAGGCTCATCCAGGGCTTTAGGATGCTGTGACTGGCAGCTCTTGGAACTTACTGGTGTTGACAGTACCATTTTCAGGAAAAGCAAGCAGTCAGAAGCAATAAATGTCAATTATACCAACCACAGCCAACCTTAAGTTACCTTCTCTAGCTAGGTAAATAGGAGTGTTACTTATAGAACAGAGTTAGTGGACATTTGTCATTCTTTTTGACCAGACAGCTTTTGAACACCTATTCTAGTGTGGAGAAATGATGTTCAAAAGTGACATGAGTTTTGGTTATGATTTTGAGGGGACAAGATAACCTGCTGGTAGGCTTCTCTGAAAGATAATTGGAATCACATTCTTGAAGCCATTTTGGACATTCAGATGAGTGGGTTTGAATAAGAGGAGGTAAAGAGTCTTCTAGCACTGAGCACCTGCTGAGGATGGGGTGAGGAGGGGTAGGGGATTGATGAATTCAGGTCTGAGTTAGGGATCTTTGGGAGGGAAGAGGGGGACAAAGGGGAGAGGACAAACTCAGACTTCTTCACAGTTTTGCTTAGAATTGGTCCTGTTATGCCATGAAAATGAATGTTACACCAACAAGTATAATTTAAAAGTAATAACTATTTACAGAAATTTTGGAAATTAGAGAAAAATATAAAGAAGAAAAGAAAAAATACTCATAAATTTCTGTATACATTTATTCTTTTATGTAATTCTGGTCAGTCTCATAATAACTTTAACAACAAAATGTGTGTGTGTGTGTGTGTGTGTGTGTTTTGGTGGGTTTGTGCACTTTGCTCTAGTCTATGATTTTGCTATGCGAATGCTCATTGGCTAGCATAGCAGTTATTGTGTTGATCAAGAGTTGGGAAAAATATTCATTTCCTATTTTTCCCCCCACACGCCATTGTAGAATTTGGACATTCTGACATTTAAATTAATAAAATTTCTTAAATTTCAGACAGGAGGAAGGGATGGTGTTTCAAGTTGCTTCACAAGTTAACCCCTGAGATTTTCATTTGAGAGAACTTGTGATAAATAAGTTGACAAAAATTAATGGACTTTTTTGCTTTCCTTTTTGTTTATTTCTTTTTACTGCCTCACTTCTGCCTTTGTTTCAGGTTGTTTTCTCAGGGCACTGTCTTTATCTCCCCTTTTTCCTGTTTGAGCAGGAGTGGCTTAGTCATTTTGTAGGTGGAAAAGGATTTACCCCTGCTATGTAATTTATAATAGCCATAACTAAGTGCTTTGATTGACACAAGTTAATTAAAGGGCTGTGTTTTAATAGATTCAGAATTGCTTAGTTTTTATAAAGCTGGCTGGCTGATAACTTTATTGATAGAAGAAAAGCACAAGCAGTTTTGGTGGTTGAAACAGGGGTCTTTTAAGGTTCTAAAGATAAGGCTTGTGTAGTTTTTGAAAACACTAAAATGGAAGTTAAGTTTTAGGCATGTAATTCCAACAATGCAGGTAGAACAGCTTAAGTGACTATAGTTAAGACACTTGTGTCGACACAGATAGCTGTGTGGTGACTGTCCCCTGGTGACAGCGATTACAAACTATAAAATGATTCCTGGCTTCAGGGATCTTAAAAAGTGAACAAAATGTCTTAGAAATGATGCAGTATGATAAATGAGGCTGCAATATGAGTTAAAGGAAACAGGCTTATCTGGCTCTGGATATGTGGGAATGGAGATAATTAACACAAAATCATTAAGAATAATCCTTGGAAAAAACTAAGATGCTTTGTCTTCCTCTCTTTTTGTTGGTGGTCACATATCTTAGGCCAATTTAAATGTCATAGGAGCTTAATTCTGTCATCTGAGAATCTGCATCAGGATAGCCATTTTTCTGTTTTTTCTGAAAACCAGAATTCACCAGCTGTTCCAAACTGCAAATTCAAACTCTAGGCAGAATTAAGAAAGATGATGTCCAAGTACTTAAAAAATTTTATCATTTCTTTGTCATCCCACCCTCTTTTGCCACCCCTTCCCCTGCTAGCCCCCTAGTGAGCACTTATGTTACCTGATTCTCGATAGACCCTCACCAAGACCTGGTATTCCTTGTAGCATTTTAGGTTCATTTGTCTTTTACCGTTTATTTAAAAACAGATTTGGTAAGGTATAATTTACATAAAATGAACCATATCATTTAAAGAGTACACTTTCAGTTTTGACATACGTATATACCCATGAAACTATCACCTCAATCAGCGTAATGAACTTTTCGCTCCCAGAAGTTTCCTCTGCCCCTTTGTAATCCCTCTGACCTCCCTCACTCCCTCTTTTACCCCTAAACCCACTTCAGTAGGGAACTCTAACTTCCCTGTGGTTGGGAGAAAAGAGAAGAGATTTGGTTTAATTACACTACTTTGCAACTAAATCTTTCCCTCTCAGAATTATTTTCATTTAAAAATAAGATTACAAGTATGATGCCATTTTCTTGTAAAATTAAGGCAGGCTTAATCTTAAAAATATACCGTCCACCACTTAAGAAAAAAAAATATTTTCTTAGATACAGGAAAGAGTCCTGGTTTCAAAAATGAGGCTATATACTTGGAAGCTTGTTTGAAATTGATATGAACTTATTTTCTCACCTAAAAAAACAACAACAAAGAAATAGCTTTCTTAAACCGCTGAACATTTTATTAGAGTATGTTAAGATGAAATTCTTGGGCAGCAGTAAAAATAAGCATATTAAGGTGCAATTTAATTTTTCTGATCTGTTAGCTTGGTTTCCTGTGAGTGGGTTATAGATATTTCTAAGACACAGAGCCCAGTAACCCTCAGGCTGAGTGAGGTTTGGTGTGCCTCTCACTTCAAGGAGCCTCATTGGGTTGTTACAATGGACTCTTAAATTATTGTAATTTTCTTTGTCTGGAACAACATCAGGAAACACCAAAAACCAAACTCTGAGTCAAGATACTAACAAAAGGATACTTTTAATTGCTATGTGAGTTGTTTAATTGTCTACTATTTGGAGACAGCCTAAAAAATTATGGGTTACTAATGGCACCTTTACGTTAGTTTTGCTGTGCTTTCATCATGGAAGTTATTTCCAAAAGAATGCTTTTTCTCATTAGATACAGAGAACGTTTTGATTGTTGACACCTTGGGGATGGAGGAATGAATGAGGGATGAGGGAGGGGATTAACAGGTACAAATTAGTGGTTACAAAATAGTCATGGGGAGGTATAACATGGGAATATATAGTCAGCTGTATCGTAATGACAGTGTATGGTGGCAGATGGGTACTGGATTTATCAGGGTGATCGCTTTGTAAGTTATGTAAATGTCTAATCACTGTGTTGTATAACCAAAAGTAATATAGTATTTTATGTCAACTATAATTGAAAAATATATATATAAATTAAAAATAAAAGAAAATATAATAGTTCTTTTTACCTGGTTCAAAGGAAGGTAGCAAATTTTTAAATTTCATTTAACACAGTGCTCGATATTTGTAGTAGGATTTAATAAATGTGAAGACGAGGCAGTATTTGCAATGCATGAGTTGCAGAGAAAATACTGTGTATTTCTTTAAATACTGATGAATTCAGAAAATGCTCTGAAATCAGGGATAGATTGATACCAGTTTAATTATTTACTTCAGAAAATTGGCAGCTTGTAAATTGAGTGATCTGAAAAATTAGCTATTTCTCACGATATATTGAACTTTTAAAAGCTCTATGTTTTGGATTAAGTGTCATATGGATAATGGCGTTAAGTTAAATGGATACCTTGTATCATGTTAACCTAATGTGATTTTGTTTTCATTATAGGAGGTAGCAAGAAAGCCCGAGAACGCCACATATCAAGAGGAAAACTATTAGCTAGAGAAAGAGTCGATGGCCTTTTGGACCCAGGGTTAGTATATACCCAAGTGCTAATTCAGTGTTCTCTCTTCCATGGCACTTTCTTAGATAGTTTTTTTTTTTTTTTTGTTGTTGTTTTTAGACAGTTTTATAAATCAGTGATTTTAACTTCTGGTTCTTATGGTAAGATTCAACACCAAATGTTCATCGAGAGGCTACTGTATGTCATGTACTGTTCCAGGTGGTAGTGATAACATCAGTCAGCAAAATAGACAAAGATCCTTGTCCACCTGGAGTTTACATTGTAGCAGGAGGAGATTGAAAATAAATGATAAATGTTGTAAATTATGTAGTATGTTAGAAGCTGGGAAATGGGAAGAAGAAAAGGTAGACTAGAGTAAGGGAGCAGAAGATAAGGGTCAAGTTTCAGTTTAAAATAAAGTGGTTAGGGTAGGCCTTGTTGAGAAGGTGACATATGTAGAGAAAGTCCTGTAAATATGTGGGGAAAAAATGTTTCAGGCAGAGGAAATGGCAAATGCAAGGGTCCTGAGGTGGGAATGTGCTGGATATGCTGATAGGTTCAGGGAGCCAGGAGACTGATGTGGTTGGGGTAGAGGGTATGAAGGAGAGAGTAGTGGGAAATGGGGTCAAATTCCACAAGATCTTGTAGGCCAGTATAAGAGTTTTGGCTCTTATTGTGAGAGAAAAGGGGAGCTTTGGGGGGTTTTGAACAGGAGACTATTTGATCTAGCTGACTTATGTTTGAAAGGAGTTATTCTGGCTTCTGTGTTGTGAGTAGACTGCAGGCAGCAAGGACAGGAGCACTGAGACCAGTTGGAGGGCTATTACAGTGATTTAAGAGAGACATGATGGTAACTTGGACTACGCTACTAGTAGTGGAGGTGAAGAGAATGTCGGATTCTGAATGTGTTGTCAAGACAGAGCTAACCCAACAGGATTTCTTGAAAGATTGGATTTGTGAAGTAGGGGAGGTGGAGAGAAGGAAATGAAGATTCCAAAAGTGTTTTTTATGGCATCCACACACACAGCCAACAGAGAAACAAACACTGCTAACACCTACCATATATCCTTCTAGACCATTTATATTTGTATGCATAAGTAAGAGCTAGAATAATACAATGGTTAAGAGCCTGGTCCCAGATTACTTATTATAATCCAGCTCTGTCATTTACTAGCTATGTGACCTTAGACAAATGACTTAATCTCTGTGTTTTAATTTCCTCATCAGTCAGTAGGGATCATAATAGGATCCAATGAAGAAGGTAGTTCTTAGAAGTAAATGAGTTAGGTTGCCAAAAGTCCTAGAAGGAGAACCTGGTACATGGTAAATTTTAGGTGCTATTGTTTTTCTATATTAATAAACATTTGTATAACAGCTTTTAAAATAAGTACCTAGTTTTCTATTGAATGTCTATACCTTATAAATCCTGAAAGTATTCACACTAGATTTTGTCTTAGGTATTCTTTTTGTAGATTTTACATACAACATGCATATTTGAAACACTGGTTCATTAAAGAAAAAAATCTTTTTCCTTGTGTAATTATTTAAATCTGTGTGTGTGTGTGTGTGTGTGTGTGTGTGTGTGTGTGTGTGTGTGTGTGTGTGTGTTTAAATGACATCAATTTAAGAAATATCCTTTTTTCCCCTCAGGTCTCCGTTTCTGGAATTATCCCAGTTTGCAGGTTACCAGTTGTATGACAATGAGGAGGTCCCTGCAGGTGGCATTATTACAGGCATTGGGAGAGTATCAGGGTGAGTATTCTCTTTACACTCCACATTGTGGGTCAGGGAAAAGATTGACAAGACACAGACATCCAGCACTCACTGCTTTGCTTGTTAGCATGCAAGTTTTATGCTATTGATATTATTTAAGACTGAGGCTTCATATGCATACATGTATTAGATTCATCTGTGGAGCTTTAGAGACAAAAATGAGGGGAAAAAACCCTTGCAAGGATCTCAGGGTTTCAATTCAGACCTTCAGGTGTGGGCTTTGCTTGTGTCTTTTTCCAAGCTTTGCAGGTAATCTCTTCACATCTGGAGTGAAAACCACTGTCTTAGAGGAGTAGCTCTTCAAGTGTGGTCCCCAAGTAGCATCAGCACCACCTGAGAACTTGTTAGAAATGTAGGTTATCAGGTCTTCCCAAGAGGTACTAAAATAAAGTTCTGGGGGTGGGGCCTTGAAATAAGTGTTTACAAATGCTAACATTTAAGACTGTGGACTTAAGGAACGTAGATTGCTAGATGTTAAAAGTACTTGTATATATCTGTGTATGATCTCATGTTTTCTGTGAAGTTACCATGTCAGGCACTGTGGTAAACACCTTCCACTGACTAGTTGTCTCAGTCCTCATCACTGCCCTGTGAGAATAGGTGTTACTGTTATAACTATTCTGCAACTAAAGAAACTTGTTTTGCTGGCCCAAGATCAAGCCACTGGCAAAGCTCATCTTGTACCTCAGTCAGTTGAATTCTGAGCCAGGTACAGTTGCATTTGATTCAGATGCTGGTTTATGGTGTTGCTCTACCATCTCCTTGAGCTCTGTGCCTACAGGAAGTCAGCTATCATCTTTCATGTTGCAGAGCTGGCTGTAGGCATTCCTGGTTTCTCTTGTTAAAGTTTATCAGCCGCAGTGGTAGAATTAATTCTAAGGGAATAGACCTGAGACCCAAGTCCATTGCTGAGTCAGTGTGGACTCTTGAGTAGAAAGGCCTGGTTCTGTGCCGACCTTTGAAGGTGGGCTTTAAGGTTAGTCTCACCTGAACCATGTGGATTAAAAATAGAGAAGAGCCGGTTTCTGAAAGAAAGTTTGGTTCTGTTTGCCAACATAAGAGATACTGGGTAGGCAAACAGATATACAATACATTGTTTTGTGGACTGATTTTATTTCTCATTCTGTAACATGTTTGTGACCTTTTAATAGATGAGTAAAAGTGGCTCTGTCTCTTTTCCAAGGTCATACATCTAGCAAGTGGCAGAGCCAAAATTTCAGCCTGGCTTTGTCTGACTCCACAGCCTGGCCTCTGTCCATTACCAGAGCTTCTTAAGCGTTTCCTGTGCAGCACAGCCAGGACAGGGAAGTGTGAACACACTCTGGAGGTATCAGGTTATGGCCCAGCCATCTGCTCGGAGCCTAAAATCCCTTTGAAGTCTAGTTTGTTTAATGTTAAAGTCATTAAACATTTTCATTTCTCTTGTGGAAAAAGACTTTATATTACCTCTCCACTTAAGAAATTCCCAAACCTGAAGAGAGTTTTTGTAAGAGTTTATTTGAGCCAAACTGAGGATATATGCTGGGGAGCAAGATATCAAATGCTCTGCAGAATAACAATTCTGCAGCCTCTTTTATGCATTTCAAATTAAGGTGCTAAGGAAGGTTACATGGAGATGGGAGAAAGCAAGGTGAGGATTGGGTTACAGGATAGTTAACAAAATTCTAGGCGCTCTTGAGGATGGTTTCACTTATTTCAAAGGTATGTTAACCTAGATGTACAGAAACTGTGGACAGGGCTTGCTTAAGGCAAAGATAAACCTTTTACTAAAAAATTTATATGCCTGGGGTGTGACTACCCACCATGACCTGGCCAGTTAGAAATTTATGATCAGATTACCCTGTGAGATTACTGTCCCTAAAACTCCTTTTTTTTTTTTTCATCCACAGACCTAGTGAATAAAATTGATGCTCAAAGGAGAAGAGTCCTATTATGTTGTGGTGAGCACTGCTGGCCACATAGAATGATAAGCACAGCACTACCTGAGGCTGTGTGCTCATGTCCTGTTCTCTACTTTATTTTCAGTAGGGATTTAATGAGTTACTTTTTAGAATTTTAGAGAATGTGAATTGAGAAAACAGAAAAATCTTAAATATAAAGAAAAATAAATTTTGTAGAGAACACACTATTGTTCTTTCAAGTTTCAAGTGAACCTCTGATCTTCAGATTTCCTGGCAGTGTCAAGCAGTTTCCCTAACCAACTTTCTGCATTCACTACCCTGCTCTTTGTGTGTTACTTGTGGGCTGAGGTACCCAACAAATTGATTTTGGTGAGTTAGGGCACCACTGATGACTCATTATAGTATTTATTTTCAATATACTATTTTAAAGTTTGCATCTGTTGTTACATTAAGTGAGATAAATGTTGTATTTTAAAATTCTTTTTGTTTTGTAGAAAAGCATATGGCAATAATGTTGAACTTCTGAAAACATGGAAAATAAATACTCTTGATGGGTCAGCTTTCATTTTGCAAATTACTTTCCTTAAAGGAAACTTGAAGGTTTATTAGGAGGGATTTTCTCACCCTTGAGACTTGTATTTTAAAAATATTATTATCTTGTCAGGACCCTTTTATTCAAATAGTTATTATGAAATGTGGCTTAACTTACTAATTTTTCACTGCTAATATAGGATTGATGACTTTAAAAATCAAGTATGAGTTTGTAATCTTGTTAAAAGTGATCATTTTATATTATATAAATGAATATGTGAACAATGATTAAAGCTTGCTTTTATATCATCTGGTTGTCTACTAATGACTGTTATTGGTGATAAGTACTAGAAGTTGAAGGTGGCATTAGAATGTCTTGGAATGTGATATAATTGGCCTTTAACTTTGAAGAAATCTCTCATATTCTCTTCTCGTGAACTTTCTGCCTTTCAGAGTAGAATGCATGATTATTGCCAATGATGCCACTGTCAAAGGAGGCACCTACTATCCAGTGACTGTGAAAAAACATTTACGGGCACAAGAAATTGCACTGCAAAACAGGCTCCCCTGCATCTATTTGGGCAAGTTACAGGAGTTGTAAAATAAACTATTTTTAGCTGGTAAAATATAAGACTGTTTAAAAAGCCGTCCCCAACCTTTTTGGCACCAGAGACCAGTGTTCCTATGAGAATCTAATGCCTGATGATCTGAGGTGAAGCTGAGGCCATGATGCTAGTGCTGGGAAGTGAAGTGGCTGCAAATATAGATGAAGCTTCATTTGCTCACCACCGCTCAACTCCTGATGTGTGGCCTGGTTCCTGACAGGCCACAGACTGGTACCAGTTCATAGTCCAGGGGTTGGGGACCCCTGGTTTGGAAGGCTACAAATTCATAACATTATGAATTTGTAGTTGTAACTGTTAGTTTCTTCCATAATTACAAAAGAAATGCATGTTTTTTTGCTGGAAACTCAGAGAGAAAGTAAACTAGAACTACCTATAATAACATCACTGAGAAACAGAACTCCTGACAGTATTTTGGTGTATGCCAGTTTTTTCTCTACAAATGTGTGTTTTTTCCTTCTATTTGTTTTGTTTTTCTATTAACCACAGTGGGTTTAAACTGGGAAAAACTAGTAGCTAATATTAGTTTATGAAGCTGTTGAGTGCCGGGTACTATGTTAAATGCTTGAGTATGTATATAATTTGAGCAGATATAATTTGAATAAATTTAAATTTAATTTAAAAATTTTTCAATTATAATTGACATACAATATTGTTAGTTTCAGCTATAAAACAGTCATTAGACATATACTTTATGAATGATAACCCCAGTAAGTCTAGTAAGAAAATTTAATTTTCAATGAAAGCAAATTTATATTTAAAAATTAAAATGCATTTAAATCTAAGGATATTTCGAAAAGAACATAAAAGCAAGGCAGTATAAAATTGTTGCTTCCTAAATACTGGTTTAGTTTGATAAAATGCCAGTATATATTGTTCATTTATGTGGATATTTGAACAGGTACTGATATAGAGATTTTTTTTTTCTATGGAAGTTAATTTTCCTGGTGACTTACAGTGTAAACTGCTTTGCACATATAGAATACAGCAAATAAGGACCTATTGCTAGCAAGTGCTGTGCAAACACTGTAGGGAATGCAGTGAAGAGTATTATGTTGTCCCTGTCTTGACTGGAGACAAAATATAATATATCAAATGTTAAAAAAAGACTTACGGTTATAGGCAAGAGTGATAGGTATAGGATTAGCTACCTTATTGTAGCATTAATATGTGCGTTTACAGTATGTTCTGAACAAAGTACTTTACACACATTATTTCATGTCATCCCAATAACAACTCTATGAGATAGCTTCTGTTGTTATCTTCATTTCAGAAATGAGGGAATGGAGGCATGGGATGACTAGGAAACACACCTGTAATTACACAGCTCTGTAGTAACCACACTCTGTTTTGAACTCAGCTGATATTCTACTTAACCACTCTAATCTGCAGTAAAAACGGTACCAGAAGGTAATATGTGATAAATTGTCACATGAATTCTGTAGAGGTTATTTGTATTGGCTTAAAGAGAGAAAGATAATGTTTTTTTTTTTAGCTGAACTGGTTAACATTTACGGTATTTTGGGGGCTTTAGCTGGTCCTCAAAGGAGAGAATGTCCTACACATGTCAAGTAAATTTTTGCATAGGGGTAGGAAAGCCTATTGGATTTGAGGAAAATTGTGAATCCTTTGGGCTGTGTCAGGGGATTGGAGAAAGATGCTGCAGAATAGATTAGAAATATAGGGCAAATTTTTGTGAATGTGATTAAGAACTGATGTTGTCATCGATAGAAGCCTTCCTGTGTGTAGCGTATTTTGTTCATAGAGATGTACTTATTTCTGTCATTTCCCTTGTTTTCAGTTGATTCAGGAGGGGCAAACATACCTCGACAAGCAGATATATTTTCAGATCGAGACCACTTTGGCCGATCATTTTATCATCAGGCCATTATGTCTTCTAAAAATATTACACAGGTAATTTCTCATTTAATGAGATGTTTTGCCTCTTGTGCTAAATGACTTTGATAATTAGGCACTCTGAGTGACTTAAGACAAAAGTTAATTCAGAATTTAGCTTTTTTCCACAGAAAGTAATTTAAGGTTGTCTCCAGTCAGATTCTTTTGTTAATAAGAATACACTTATATTGTAATGATGGGTATTAACCAAAAAAAGTTGTGTTTTTTTTGTGTGTGTTTTTTTACAAAAGAGTGGGCACTGAGTAATTGCATTTTTTTTTAGGACTATACCCTGGAGAAAATCTAGTATATGTCTGAGGAGACATGTTCAAGAAAGCAGCTGTAGTATTGTTTATTACAGCAAAAATTGAAGAGCAACTTAAATGATTGTTAATGGGGGATTAATAATACAAATTTTAGCTGGTATAGTGAGGGAACTAGAATTGCCTGCATCAGTGTAAATAAATCTAAAAAATATGTTGAGTAAAAAATAGTGAAATAAATATACAGCCAATGCTATGTATGTAAAGCTTAAATATGTCAAATAATACTATTATATATCTAAACATGTACATGTGAATGATACACTTAGCTTTAAAGCAGTGGTTACCTTTGAGGTGGGAGAGAGGAGAAATGAGTCAGGAAGGAGGTATGTAGAGACATCAGTTATATCTGAAATATTTTATTCCTTAACAAATTTGAAGTAAATTCGGCCAGATGTTAAGATTTATTATTAGTTGGTATTAGGTGGAAGGATATTTATTCTTTTATTCTCTAATCTTTTTTGCATGTTTGAAATGCACTGATGCTACTCCTTTGTTTGTTTTATTATTGTATTTTTTAAGTTTTTAGTATTTTTATTAATTTTCTAATTAGTCTTCACTTGCAATTATTATATCTCATTTTATATTTTCTATCAATAAAATATGTTGTTATTATGTATTTTACTGTTCTGTAGTGACCTTGCCTATCTCTGTGCTTTATTTATCTTGATAAGAACATCAGCTTTGCTCAGTTTTGCATCAACGGCCCTTCCATTAGCTGATGTGAAATTATTATTGTGATCTTGTGTTTTAAAGGGGAAATTAGCCCATTTAATTTGGTATTATAATTTATATAGCTGTACTGACCTTAGCTTCCTAGGGCTTCCATAACAAATTATCACAAACTGGGTGGCTTAAAATAATAGAAATATTCTCTCAAATTCTGGAGGCTAGAAGTCTGAAATCAAGGGGGTGGCAGGGCTGTGTTCCCTCAGACTGCTCTAAGGAAAATTCTGTTCCTTTCTTCTTCCAGCTTCTGGTGGCTCCAGGCATTCCCTTACCTTGTGGTTACATAACTCCAGTCTCTCCTTTGGTCTTCACATAGCCTCAGTGTGTCTCTGTCTTCTCTTTTCTCTCTTATAAGGATACTTGTCATTGGAATTAGGGCCCACCTAGGTAATCCAGAATGATCTTATCTCAATATCCTTAATTATATCTGGGACTTTTTTCAAATAAAGTCACATTCCTAAGTTCTGGGGATTTGGGTGTGGACATTTCTTTTTGGGGCCACTATTCAACCTGCCGTAAACTTCTGTCACCTTGCAACTCATTCTTTGATCTTGTTCATGTAGCTTTTGTGTAAACTGTATAAAACATTAACTAACACTTTAAAAAAAAATTTTTATGGAAATTTACTGTATGCCAGGCGCTATGCTGATAAATAAAACCAGGTATGGTTTCTGCTCTGTGGAACATAAAGGTCAAAGTGCTTTAAAAACTAGGTCTTCTTAAAATTAAAAGTGTCCATATATTTTTGAATAAGCAGTACCAGCCTGTGATAAAAAAATCAAAAATGTCTAAAGGGCATTTGACTGAATTTTCTTTCTGCCTATTTTATTTTTGTTTCCTAAACATGTTTACATCAGTATTTCTTTAACTGAGCCCGTTCTCTTAGCATTTATTTTTTCTATTTCATTCCAGTAGGAAGTTTATGGTTGTGGTTTGCCTTTCAATATTTTTTGAACCTCTTGGAATTAAAAAAAAATTAATTGTTATTACATACTAGTCTCTATAGTGCCTGGTTAGTATATGATCTTTTCAGTATATGAACTCTAAACCTGGTATCTGCACTGAAGCTATTGGTACATGCTTTACTAAAAAAGTCAGGCGATGTGTAAGCCATGTTTAGTTGCAGCTCCTCGAGCCTTTCATTTTTTGTTTGTTTGTTTCTGCCCATTATTTGTTCTTCTTTTTGGAGATGTACTTAAAATTATTCTTGGTGTTCCTCCCTTTCCTCTTTCCTTACCTTTCTCCCTCTTTCCCACCTTGGCTTAGCTCATTATTTTTGAAATTTATTTTCTTCTCTTAGATCTTGTTAATTGTTTTGAGGGGCTTGCTTAGTTAGGACAGGCACTGTATATCATTTTTTTAAAAATGCATTTCAACCTGTTCATGAAGATAGATTGGGCCTGGGGGAGTCAAGTTACTCTGTTTGACTGCTTTGAGACTCTCTGATAAAACGATTAAAGAAGAGACACAACGTTCTGGGTAAAAGAGCCTTTTTGTTTTCTGTATACATTTCAGCATATCCAGTTAGCACAGATAAGCATGAGTATTCTAGAATCAGCAGTGTGATCTGTCACTATAGTTGATAATGTTCTGTATTTTGGACAACTATATAATTGACGTGTGTATTTTGTGGCTTTTATTTTTTAATGGTTCCTCAAGTACAGAAAGAAAAAAAAAATGTGATTCAGCCATTATTTGCTTTCCACAATTACTTTGAATTGAAAAAGATGTAAAATTAGAGATTTAAAAAACATTATTATGTTTTTAATGGGTTTTCCATCAAGCATCTGAAACTCTTTTCCCCTCCAAGTTGTAATACATTTAGCACCATATGCTTTTGAACTGCTGGTAGTCTTCTGCCTTTTTTCAGTGGAAGGATGAAGGTCTAGAGTTCACACAGCTTTTCAGAATTAGATGTAAAACCTCTTGACTTCCTTTCAGAGACCCTTTCCATAGGGCAGGCTGCTGACTGACCTACAACTTATAATTTGTTTTGGGTGCGCGAGAACCAGTCTCTATTTGTTCAGGCAAGACATGGAGGATAATGAAATTTTGTCTAAAGATTTTTAAAGACTATTATCTCTTTTGTAGCATCTCATTTCCTTTTGCTCAAAAATTTTGCTTGTGCATTTGTGGTAGTGGTGACAACTATTGTTCCTCTCAAGTACACATCATCCTTAGCCTTCTTGCTATTGTCTTACTCTTAATTCAAGTTTTGGAATCACTGTGGCCTTCCTCACCCTATGAGAGGGATCTCTTCATTTGTCTGTGTCACAGAGCAGACCCACCTCCCTCGTGACTGGGTGTTGTAGCCTCTCAGTACAGTTCTTGGGAGTTCTCTCTTGTCCTGATGCAGATGAAGGTCACTATGATACCTCTCCTTGCACAGTGCCTCCCATGCACTTTCAAGTGTGGTCAGATAAGTTTATGGTCAAGCATCTTATATCCTTTTAGTAGAGAAAGCAGCAGAATCTTCTTTCTGGGAGATTATTTGTCTAGTATTGTCCAGTGTAAGATCTTTGTTGTACCACAGACCAGTTCTTTGGGACCTGGAAAGTCATTGGTGCTGTCGTGGCCCTGGGGTCCCTGTGCTTTGTAAGTAGCAGCAGCAGACTCAGTGGCAGAGCTTATGTTGGTCTACATGTACTCTGTTTTGTGAGTGAATGGCTCCAAATTAAATGGTGAGATTGTGTTACAGTGGCATTTTATCTTTGTTCTTTTATTTAATTTTTATTTTTATTATTAGAATTTGCTTTAGCAATATTATGTTTTGTTCCCATGAGATACATGTGACTGGAAGAGCCTTTCTTATAAGATGGAAAATTTGAGAATTTTTATTTTTGTGTACTTAGTAACTCTAGCTCTTGCTTTAAAAAATTTTGTTATAGCAGCTTTTAAGATGTAATTTACATACCATACTATTTACCCATTTAATATGTAGAATTTAATGAATCAATTTTAGAATATTTTTATCACCCCTGAAGGAAATGCCTGTTCATTAGCAGTCATTCTCCATTTCTCTCCAGTGTTTCCAGCCCCTGCCAACCACTAATTCACTTTCTTCTGTCTCTGTGGATTTGTCTGTTCTAGACATTTTATATAAATGGAATCATACAATAAGTGATATTTTGTGACTCGTTTCTCTCAGCGTAGTGGTTTCAGGGTTTACCTATGTCTTTCTCTTGATTTTTTTTATCATTCTCTGGGATGGTATGGAATCCTGTTAATGGCTCGTCTCCCCTCTCTGGAATAGAGGAATGATTTACAGATAGATTGAAGAGCAACAACAAAGTACTTATAAACGAAGACTGTCTGAAGTCTTCAGGTATGCTTTGGTTGTAGTCATTTAAGGTAAATGGTTTTGATCTCTGTGTTATCTATTGCTGTAGAACAAATTACCCCAAAAGTGAGCAGTTTAAAACAACAGCATTTATTATCTCACAGTTCCTATGGGTTATGAGTCTGAGCACAGCCTAGCTGGGTCCTCTAGCTCTGAGTCTCTTACATGGCTGCAGTCATCGCAAGGTTCAGCTAGGAAAGATCCACCTCCTAGCTCACTCATGTGCTTGCTGGCAGGATTCAGTTCTTTGGAGGCCTCAGTTCCTATGAGCTGATGGCTGGAGGTCTGTCTAGGTTCTTTCCAATGTGGGCCTCTCCTTAGAGCATCTCATGTCAGCTGCCTGCATCAGAGTGAGCAAACAAGAGGGCAAGAGAGAGGGCCAGCAAAATGAAAGAGACAGTCTCATATAACCTGATCACAGAAGTAACACCTGCCAGTTGATAAAAGAACATCACCAGATCCACCACACACTCAAGGGGTCAAGAATACTAAGAGTTAAAGGTTATTGGGGGCCATTATCAGCTGGTCTCAGAGAGGTGGATTGTTGATTTCCTTGGTTGCAGAAGTACTGTGGAGAAAACATATCCGAAGTGCCTTTAGGAATATGATAAAATTCTCTGACATCAATGTGCTAATAATTTGTCAGCTATTCAGTTGTGAGATCTTTCTATTAAATTGGTAGATCTTTTCTCCCCGCTGAGATGACATGATGGCATTCAGTTTCATTTCCCTCGTTTTTTTTAAAATACATATTTTATTAACATATAACTGACATATAGTCATTTCCCTCATTTTTGTCTTACTACATTTTGATAAACTAACTCCTCTTTCTTTGTCTCCTTCATCCCCTACCCCCCATCTTCACATCCACCCTTGGTCTCTGAATACTTGCTGACAGTGCTTCCTTTCTCTCCTTTGTTCTCTGGTTGCTTTCATGGAACCCTGCTATGCCTATTTAGTTCTTTACGTATTACTTTTGAAAATTGTCCCCTTTAAGATTCTTGCATCATTGTGACTCCTCTACTTCCTGGATTTTTTATTTTTTATTTTTAGTACCGAAGTAGTTTGAGCAGAATCTAGTGTTCTAGTACAGAGAACTACAGGCTAATAAGGTGAAATTGTGTCCTTTTCTACTGACAGAACCTTAACGAAAAAGGCCATAAAATATTTCAGACATGCAAATAATACAGAGAATTATAGAACGGAAGACTTGTACCCTTCACTCAGATTTATGAAGTATTATTAGCATTTCATTTGTTATCTTTGCCTCAGATTTTTAAAGAACTTATTTATTAATGTCTTTTATCTATTTGAAATATTGTATTTATGGACATGTTGGTTATTTGCATATTTTCTCTAATATGAATACTGCTATAATAATGTATTTGTGCTCATGGTCAAGAGTTTTTCTAGCCATAGATATTTTGAAAACAAACTTCTGGGTGATTGAAGAGCCAAAATAACAAGTGATAAACATTTCTGTAATATATTGATAGAGAAATACTACAGCCATTAAAAATATATTTTTATGTTTTAGGTACAGTCATTTTTAATAACATACATGAAATAGGGAGAAATGCTTTTTTGGCAGTGTTTATATGTAAAAATGTTAACTTGTGCTGAATTTTATTTTTGGATAAATACTAGTGTGGCATTTTCTTTCTCAAAACAAATATTTGTGTGACAATAAGGAAATGTAATGGAATATTGGGATTAGTAGCAAAAACTGCTTTAAGGTGATAATTTAAGAAAATATACATTACATTCTTTTTTCCTTTTTCTTTGTGATATTATTTATTCCTGTCTAGGGGTAATCTGCCAAACCCATATTTATTGTTCTTTGTGACATATTAATCTCTAAGTAAGAATATTTTTAAGATTTTATTATGGAAAATTTTAAACACACACAAAAGTAGATAGAGAAAATGGTTCTGTGAATCTCCTGTGTGCATCACCCAGCTTCAACACAATTGACTTTCTTTTGAGCAAAATTTTCAACTGTGAGGCTAATGTTAATTTTATATTTAGAACATATTCGGAGTAACACAAAGTATTAACAACACTGATCTGGAGAATTATTTCAATATTCTATGAAGTTAGTGGCAGTTGTTTATAGGACTTACTACCATTAGATTTAAAAGTTATCCTTTTAATACAGTTTTACTAATTTTACTAATTTATGTGTGGGTCATGAGTTTTTTCTCTCCATTAGTTGATCAGGCTCATGGTCTGTCTGGCCAGTCTTCTCTTTCACAGCGGGACAGAAACTCTTCCAAATATTTTGCTGCAAGAATTTAAACTATTTCAAATGTTTAGAGGGCTGCATTTTTTAAATGAAGTACAGGGACTAGCTAGTAATAGCTCTTGGTACTGCAACATTTATGGCACTATAGATCCAGAAACTGTATAATTCACAGTGTGAGCTGTACCTCATGGGTTTCTTGTATGCTTGGATTCCAGATAGCGGTGGTCATGGGCTCCTGTACGGCAGGAGGTGCTTACGTGCCTGCAATGTCTGATGAAAACATCATTGTACGCAAGGAGGGTACCATTTTCTTGGCAGGACCCCCTTTGGTAAGAACATAGTCCCCATCAATTGAAGAAAAATGTACACAATATAAAATTTACCATTCTAACCATTTTTAATTATACAGAAGCAGCAGCAACTTCATCTGCTTAAAAATTCTAAATTTTGACACTTATTTTGCTAAAAATTGAGAAAAGGCTTTGTAGGTTTTACACTAATTTTGGGTAAATTGCCATATTTTTCAGTAGCTTAAAATGGTTGGAAAAAATGCATGGTGATAAGGCAAGTTTTTGGAGGAGCTTTTTGTTCTATCTTTTGTTTATCTTCTGAACTTGTTATTTAGTAGAATGAGCTATTTTAATTTTCTCTTTGTCTTTTATCGTCTTTGCACCTGTCACAGTATCAAACATGTTGTGGGTGTTCAGTAAATATTAACCTATGACAAATCCTTATTTTTTTAGTTAGATCCCTGAAAATAAGTTTATTCCTCTTTATAACTTTAAATATCCAGACACCTGTTGTAATTAGTTATTGTCTTGATCGCATGCTATTTTACACTGAATTTTTTTGGGAAGAAGAGACTCAAAAATTTAGTTGTAGATGTGGAACAATTGGAGATGAAAATTTTAATTACTTCTCCCATGAAATAATTTTTTATTTACGACATAGCTTTCTAGTGAATAATGTCATTTCTATGCTGTATTTTAGGTTAATGTTCATTATTCTAATTAAAGCTTTTCCTGTTTGAAGAAAAAGAAACAAATAAATCAACTCAAAGGACTAGGAATAAGTAAGCAATTCCTAAGGGATCTTGTTAGCATTTAGCACTAAATGATTTCTCCTTCTTTTTCTTGTTAGAATTTCTCAGGCTGTAATTAAGTCATTCTTATATATTTCTTGAGGTTTCTTTCTTTTTGGTCCTATTCTGCTGAATCTTAGATGTGAGTAATCTTAGATATTTTTTCCCATCTTAAAGGTACACAATTAAGAGTTCGTAAAAATCGCTGGAGTTTTTTAGCATAGGTGGAAAAAATCATTACTTTATTACATTTATTGAGTGTTGAAAGATGAATAAATCACATTTCCTGCCATCAAGGAACTCACAGAGTAGAGGAGACGACAGAGACACATGCAAATTACTGAAATGTAGTCTGGCAAGTACCATATTAGAAGTGTAAGTGGAATACTCTTGGACTATGGTTAAACAAGTATTGCTTTGTTAATGCTATGCAATACCATTATTGATGAAAAGGCCTGAGTGCGTCAGGGAAAACCACATAGGACAGGTGGGGCTTGAAGGATAAGCAGGGATTCACCAGGTGGGTGAGAGGGAGAAGGGAGCCTGGGCAGTGAGAACAGCATGTGCACAGACACAAAGGCTTTAACAAGCATGCGTAGGTAGCCTATCATCTGGAAGAGAGCAGGCTTTTAGGCCAGAAATGCCTGGGTTCAGATCAGGTTCCATCACTTGCTCAAGGGCTATGGGCAAGTTCCTTAGTGATACTGGGTTCAGATTTTTCATCTGTAGACTAGAGACAGTATTACCTAGGTTTGCTAGGTGGGTGGAATTAGAAAACAAAATGTTCGTTAGCACTATGGTAGAAAGAGTTGTAGGTATAGTCAGTTTGGGAGATGTGCATGTTAGGAAAGAATTTATATATCTCAGATGGGTAAATCTCACCACTGACTTTTCTCTTTGCTGTAGGTTAAAGCAGCAACTGGAGAAGATGTATCAGCTGAGGAACTTGGAGGTGCTGATCTTCATTGCAGGTGAAACAGAAGCAATTGTTTTTTTCCAAGTGTTAAAGTTGTTAGATCAAACAACAGTTTATTTTTTCTCGATCTGCTGATTTAGGGTTCAATTTTTTGATCTGTAGAGTTTCATTTCTAAGCTAGAACATCAGTTTTTTCATTATAGAAAGACTGGAGGGACAGGTTTAACAAACATCCATGAGCACCTGTTGTGTAACAGGCACTGTTCTAGATATTTAGGATAAGACATTCCCTTTGACCTTGTTTATACCCTAGGTCAGGGTGGCAAATAAACAAATAATACCCCCAAAATTATATAAATGTGTATATGTGGTAAGGCCAACAAAGAAGAAATATAGGGAGAGAATATAGGAGGTGGATTGGATCCAGTGGTGTGTAACTATTATGACTTTGTTAAATTAACATTTGTTAAGTGGAGCACAGGATGCCAGATGGTGAGCTATGATTCAACAGCAGCCAATAGAGAAATAGAAATAGAGAAGTTTAATACTCAAAGGTCCTGGAGGAAGTGCATGGCATGCTTTGAGGGACCACACAGAGAGGTCAGGGCAGAGTACGGAAAGACAGACAGACAAGAGAAAGAGAGAGAGGGGGAGGAGGGGAAGGGAAGGAGAGAGATAGAAAAGAAAAGAAAAAAGAAAAGGAAAGAGGAAAGAAAGAAAGAAACAGAGAGATAGGACTTGGGGAACATTTTTTTAATAGGGTCTTAGGTTGAAGTGCTTTGGGGTTCCTGGGCTAGGGCCAGATCGTTCAGTTCAAACCAAAAGAGAGAGATTTTGATAATTCCCATGGGGGTCTTATCTAAGGGGTATATAAGGCATAAACATGCTGGGAGGCAGGGAAGACTGTTGAACACAAGGGCTGTTAGGAAAGTCATCAGGATTTACATTTGCTTGTGACTCTGCAGTGGTCCAGTTTCATTTTTTTTTTGCATGTATCTGTCCAGTTTTTTCAGTACTACTTGTTGAAGAGACTGTTATTACTCAAGTGTATATTTTCACCTTCTTTCTCATAGATTAATTGACCATATAAATGAGGACTTATTTCTAAGCTCTCTATCCTATTTCATTGATCAGTGTGCTATGTTTTTGTATAAGTACCATGTTGTTTTGATTATTATAGCTTTGTAGTATAGTTTGAGATCAGGGCATGTGATACATGCAACTTTGTTCTTCTTATCAAAATTGGCTATCCAGGGTCTCTTGGGGTTCCATAAAAATTTTAGGATTATTTGTTTTAGTTCTGAGAAAAATAGGAATTGCATTGAATCTGTACATTGCTTCGGGTAGTATGGTCATTTTAACAATATTAATTCTTCCTATCCATGAGCATGGCATATCTTCCTATTTATTTGTGTCCTCTTAATTTTTTTCTTCAGTGTCTTACAGTTTTCAGAGTAGAGGTCTTTCACCTCTTTGGTTAAGTTTATTTCTAGGTATTTTATTCATTTTGATGCAATTGTAAATGGGATTTTCTTTTTGTCTTTTTTTAAAATTAATTAATTATTTTTATGGTGACATTGGTTAACAGAATCCAGTAAGTTTCAGCTATACACTGTAACAGTAAGGCATATATATATATTTACACTGTATGTTCACCTCTTATAGTTAGATTTCTTTCTGTCACCACATATTTGATCCCCTTTACCCTGTCTAACTCTTCCCTCCTCCCCCCCTCCAGTAAACACTAGTCTATAGTCCATGTGTCTCTGTGTGTTTGTTCTGTTCATGTGTTGCTTTGAGGTTTATATCCCACATATAAGTGATATCATGTGATTTTCAACTTTTTCTGTCTGGTTTATTTTGCTTAGCATGATTATCTCGAGGTCTATCCAGGTTGTCGCAAATGGCAGTATTTCATCTCTTCTTATGGCTGAGTAATATTCCATTGTATACATGTACCACAGCTTCTTTAGCCCATCATCTGTCATAGGACACTTCAATTGCTTCCATGTTCTGGCCACTGTGAATAATGCTGCTATGAACATAGGTGTGCAAATATCTTTTTGGATGTATGTTTTCAAGTCTTTGGGGTAAAATACCCACTAGAGAGATTGCTGAATCATATGGTAGATCAATTCTTAGTTTTTTGAGGAACCTCCACACTGTTTTCCATAGTGGCTGTACCAATTTTTAATCCCACCAGCAGAGTATGAGGGTTCCTTTTTCTCTGCATCCTCTCCAACACTTGTCATTACTTGTCCTGTTGATTATAGCTATTCTAACAGGTGTGAGATAGTATCTCATTGCGGTTTTGATTTGCATTTCCCTAATAGCTAAAAATGTTGAGCATCTTTTCATATATCTGTTGGCCATTTG
This sequence comes from Cynopterus sphinx, assembly GCA_030015415.1. Taxonomy (NCBI): domain Eukaryota; kingdom Metazoa; phylum Chordata; class Mammalia; order Chiroptera; family Pteropodidae; genus Cynopterus; species Cynopterus sphinx. The sequence continues at coordinate 38,496,178 of CM057379.1, forward strand.
TATGTCCTTTATGGAGAAGTGTCTGTTCAGGTCCTCTGCCCATTTTTTGATTGGATCGTTTGTTTTTTTGTTGTTATTGAGTCATATGAGTTCTTTGTATATTTTGGATATCAGGCCCTTATCGGAGGTGTTGCTTGCAGATATATTTTCCCATTCAGATGGTTGCTTCTTTACCTTGTTGATGATTTCTTTTACTGAGCAGAAGCTTTTTAGTTTGATTTAGTCCCATTCATTTATTTTTGCTTTTACTTTCCTTGCTTTTGAAGTCAAATTCATAAAATCCTCTTTAAATCCAAGGTCCTTGAGGGGATTATTTTCATTTTTCTTTCTGATTGTTTGTTATTAGTGTGTAGGAATATGACAGATTTCTGTATATTGATTTTGTATCCTGCTACTTTACTGAATTCATTTATTCTATTAATTTTTTAATGTTTTCTATATATAGTATGTCATCTGCAAATAGTGACAGTTTCCTTCTTTTTCTGTTTAGATGCCCTTTATTTCTTGTATGATTGCTGTAGCTAAGACTTCTAGTACTGTGTAGAATAATAGTAGAGAAAATGGACCTCCTTTCAGCTTTTCACCATTAAGTATGATGTTAGCTGTGCACTTGTCATATATAACCTTTATCAAATTGAGGTAAGATCCTTTTATATCTACTTTGTTGAGAGTTTATATCATAAATGGATGTCGAATTTTGTCAGATGCTTCTTTTGCATCCATTGAAATAATCATAAGATTTTTAACCTTGGTTTTGTTGGTGTGATGAATCACAGTAATTATTTTGTGGATGTTGAACCACCTTGCATCCCTGATATAAATCCCACTTGATCATGGTGTACAATCCTTTTAATTCAGTATTGAATTCACTTTGCTAGTATTTTGTTGAGAATTTTGGCATCTATGTACATCAAGGATATTGGCCTGTAATTCTTTTTCTTTGTAGTTAGTGTCTTTGTTTTGGGGATCACAGTAATGCTGGCCTCATTGAATAAGTTTGAAAGTTTTCCTTTCTGTTTAATTTTTTGGACTAGTTTGAGTAGGACAGATACTAATTATTATTTAAATGTTAGGTAGGATTCACCTATGAAGTCGTCTGGTCCTGGGCTTTTGTTTGTGGGAGGTTTTTTTTTGTTTGTTTTTTAAATTACAGCTTCAGTTTCATTGCTAGTAATTGGTCTGTTCAGATTCTCTGCTTCTTCCTGGTTTAGTCTTGGAAAGTTATATATTTTTTCATCTAATTATTCTAGGTTGTCAAATTTGTTGGCATAATTGTTCATAGTATTCTTTAATGACTGTATTACTGTGGTGTTGATTGTAATCTCTGCTTTTTCATTTCTGATTTTATTTGTGTTATTTCTCTTTTCTGCTTCATAAATCTCTCTAGAGGATTGCCCATTGTATTTAACTTCTCACAGAACCAGTTCTTAGTTTCCTTAATATTTTCTATTGCATTTATTTCTGCTCTAATCTTTACTATTTTCTTCCTTCTACTTTGGGTTTAGTTTGTTTCTCTTTTTTTCTCTTCCTTTAGGTATAAATTTAGATTGTTTGAGATTTTTCCTGCTTCTTAGGTAGACATGTATAATTATAAACTTTTCTCTTATAACTGCTTTTACTGCATCCTATAGATTTTGTAAGGTTGTGTTTTCATTTTTATTTGTCTCAAGGTAGGTTTTGATTTTCTATTTGATTTCTTCTTTGACCATTGGTTTAGAAGCATGTTGTTTAATCTGCATGCATTTGTGTTTTCTTTAGTTTTTTTCCCCATAGTTGATTTTAGTTTCATGCCATTGTAGTCAGAAAATATGCTTGATATAATTTCAATCTTTTGAATTTATTGAGGCCCAATAATAGGTAGTTTTTAAAGGAAAGAATTTTATTTTAAATATTTACTGATTTGGAAGCAGTTTCTTCTTTTATTTGCTTACTGAATTACTATAGTGGAGCCAGAAATCAGCAGTTGTAGCTACTATTATATATGAAGCATTTAAAAGATATAGTCAGTTGTAAAATGTCATATTAAATTGAAGAAATGGAAGGATTTGCCATTTGCAAAGGCACTGGAGAGTCCTAATGAGGAATAACTATTGTCTCTGTTCTTATTTGGGGACACCAATGCAGAGGCAGAAAGTGACACAAACCACTGTGTGGGCCCAATTCTAAGAAATGTCTCCCAAAGATTTGGCTTTTTCTCTAGATAAGACATCAAAATTTAGATAGCAGCAGCTTAGTCCTTATTCATAAAATGAATCAAAATCTATTTTTTAAGTATATATTTTTGCCTTACTTTATAGTTTTTTTTATACTTTATTAGAAAGTCATAGTATGAAATAACAAACCGTCTATTCAGAACAGAACTAATAACCAGAGCGAGCCCATACCTTCATTCATACTGAACCTGAAGTTGAACAGGAACTTCCATGGCCCTTAACATGGAACCACTTTATCAATACCTATTTTTACCATGAGGGACTGTCTTCAAGCCTTTGTGTTTGTTAACATATTACATCTTACTCTGTAACTTTGTAAGGAGGGGACTCAGCAGTCTCTCATAAATTAGAGGCCGTAGTTGGCATCTTTGTTAGGAGCTCAGTTAGGTACACTTTTTGTTGTTACTGACAGCATCACAAAAGTGGGCATCTGTGATGGAACTTTATCGATAGAGTTTTGTTAGAGGTACATAGGATGAATGTTAAATAGAAATCCTCATCAGCAAGGCCCTGTCGTCTAGTAGAAGGAAGTCAGAGTTGAGAAATAGAAGGCATAGATTCTTATGCAGCTACTGGTGGTCCTAGGGCAAGGTTTTTTATGTGTGCCTTTGTTTTTCCTGTTTGTGAAATAAGGATAATAGCAGGGACATTACCATGTTTGCCAGGAACATTATGAAAATCAATTAGATGACATTTATTAAAGTGTTTTTGAAGTAAAATGATGCCATTCTTAGATGAAAGAATATATCTGGGTTTAAGATATTTAATTATTTTCCTTTTCCTGTTCTGATTATTGTGTTTTACTCTGTAGAAAGTCTGGAGTTGCTGACTACTATGCTTTGGATGATAATCATGCCCTTCACTTAGCTAGGAAGATTGTGAGGAATCTAAATTATCAGAAGAAATTGGATGTAAGTGCGATATGTTTTTTTACTTTTTTTTCCTGAAAAGTATTTTAGCTTATGTTGTTTTAAAATAATGTCTTAGATTGATTAATATGATTTTTCTATGCTCTGCAGGTTACCATTGAGCCCTCTGAAGATCCTTTATTTCCTGCTGATGAATTGTATGGAATAGTTGGTGCTAACCTGAAGAGGAATTTTGATGTCCGAGAGGTGTATAAACCTTGAACTGTAAACATTTCAGATTGCAAGGACCTTGTCATCTTACAGTCCCTTATTTTTTATTTTTTATGCCTACAGCACCTGGTCTTCCAAGGTGGTCTCCCATCCAAGTACTAACCAAACCCTACCCTGCTTAGCTTCCGAGATGAGACGGGATTAGGTTTGTTTAGGGTGACATGGCCATAGACGACAATAACCAAATTTAATTACATCTGTACGTAGGGAAACCCAGCATACATGAGAGAGTCAGAGATGCCATGTATATGAGAGGTTCAGAGACAGAAAGTTAAAATGAGGTATATATAGCATTCTGAGGTAAGGGTGAGTAAGGTATTTTGGGGTTGCAGAGGGGAAGAAGGTCATTTGCAGGATGATAAGAAGAGCAGATGTTCAGTAATTAGAAGTTTACCTTCCCTTATAGATAGGTCATAAAAAGTTATTTCTGGTGATTACTCTTATTATGGGCAAGGCCCCAATTTAAATTCTTTAAAAGAGAGATAAAAGTTTCTTGTGAGCCTAAAAGTTTCTTGTGAGCCTAAAATAATCCACATGCCAAAGTAGCACATCTTGAGGAGGTCTGTTCTGAACCCCTTCAAAGACTTAATAATAATAGCTAACTTTTAATGAACAGCCAGGAAGTATGCTGTAGTTAGCACTTTTTAAGTATTATCATTAAAAAAAAAAACAAATGAGGAAACTGAGGCTTAGAGGATTTTAGGTAACCAGCCTGTGACTCCAGTTCCTCAGTGGTAGAGCTGGAAGTCAGAGTTTGTTCTATATCTCAACATTTTCTTAGGTTCTTTTACTAGTAGGTCATTACATCTTCACAACTTTATCCCATCCTTGTGGAAGTGAGAACTTACTCCAGGACATGTAAATCGTATATGATACCTTAGGTTGGAGCCTAAGTCTTCTGACTCTTAAGCTCTATACCTTGCTTTCTGATTTAATTCCTGACCCTTGGCCAATACATTTGAACAGCCATCGAAACTTTGAATCTAGCAGCCAGACTAGAAGTTCTCTGCTTCTCTGGTCTGCAACAAAATCAGAGCTCAGAATGACTTCAGGGCATTAACCATGTAAAGTGAAATTTTAGTGGGAAGATTTTCTGTGTAGGGTGATATTTTGTGAAAGTGACAGCTTCACTATGAATTTGTTTTTCTTATAAATAACTTAAATGCAACAATCTTTTGTAATACAATTTCTCAGGGACATTGTTATTTTTCCTCCTAGGTCATCGCTAGAATCGTAGATGGAAGCAAATTCAATGAGTTCAAAGCCTTATATGGAGACACATTAGTTACAGGTATGAAGAATTGAAGATGTGAACATTTTTGGAAAATAAGTGATATCTTTTTTTGAGTTTGATGCATCTGGCATGAGCTTTGTTATTCAGAGCAGTACAAATTTGTCAGTATTCAAAGGATGCTGCTTTGTAAAGATCTTTGTAGCTGAATGGCTTCATGGATCCACATTTTAGATAATATTTAGATGCTGTGGTATAGGCCCATTGTGGCTTTGTGGCATTAGCTGTACAAAAAGCTTTTATCATAGCAAAATTAGCAGGAAGCTTTGTAGTTCTTTTTGTTTCTCTGGATAACTATACTTATTTTGAAAATTTCAGTACTGTCTCCTTTATTATTTTGTCTTCAATTCAACTGGGAAGTTTTGTATGACGTTTAAGCTTCCCAGAGGGATGTAGACTGAGTTAAGCTTTCTCACTGGCCTCTGTGTAGGTTGCATGTTGATTTATGCAAATACTAGATTAGAATATAGGACAAAGTACCAAGTCTGAAAAAACAAAATAAGGATGTTTATAAAAGTTAATTCATTCATCTGAAATGTTAAGTTTGTAGGTCTTTGAAGAAAAGTATTTGAAACATAGATGCTAGACTCATAATCTGTTTTGGTCAAATGGCAAACAAAGGTGGGTCTTATAAAAGCTTGAAAATATAGCAGTTAGTCTGAAGGCAACATATAGAGTAGAAAAAATAACTACCTGCAAAAATCCAAATTGCAAACATACATTGAGGCTTAAGGATAAGTCACAACACTTTTCCTGGTCTGATATATAATCAAGAGAAAGGTTTGGACTGGAAGTGGAATGTGTATTTTTGTAGTTAGGCGATTAAATGATCAAGAGCTTTTGGTTGATATATAGATGGGATTTGTTACTAAATAGTTCAGGATGTAATATTCATTGTGCAGCAGTTTCAAACAGGTCAAGGCTGTTACTGCTTATTTCTCAAAGATGGATGGACAGTCCTTGTCATCTGTTTTTATGTGTTTGTCCTGTATTTGCTAAAAGACTTGTGGCACCTTTGCCCCATGAATAGTAGGGATATATTCAATTTCCTCCATCGCTTTTTGATTGTACTGGAATTCAAATAAAGTTGGGAAAAGGGGAGGGGAATGAGAAGAAGAGGGAAAATGAGAGAGTGAGGGAGTGATGAGAGGGTGAGGAGGAGAATTAGCAGGGTCATCAGAGGATGTGGGGCCATCAGCGGGGAGTGAGTGAGGAGGGAGAAAAAGAGATATTTTTGAGGATCTGGTATCCCTGGCAGTTCTTAGGGGTCTCCTGCCTCTGCACTTGCCATATATCACCCTAGTAGTTTCTTGGATATTTTGCTTTCCTGTTTGGCCCGTAGGAAGCTGGTGAAGATATATTCCTCCATGGTTGCCCCTAGTTTAGTGCCTTACTCAGCAGGACCTGTTCCTAGAGAGCCCAGGCAGGGCTAAGGAAGCATTGAAAGTCCAAATAGCTAAGAGGACATTATACCATCAGGGGTAGCACCTTACTGCTGAGAGATGTATGAAATTCCCATCTCTTTTTGTGGGTGGGGCAGGGCTCAGAATGGATTGCTAGGCCTTTGGGGAAGTTCATTCCTCTCTGCATTGCCTCTGTAAGTGGCAGTGGTACTTAAGGTATGTAGCATAGACTTTAGGCTGGGATTTTAGACCTGAAAGATGAAAGAAATCTAGGTGACCATCAAATCAGTGTTTCATTTTATCACATTAAATAAACATAACATAACAAAAAAATCAAGACAAGGCCAAAATAAAGAACAAATCTTTGAAAATTCAGTGTTCTGGCTTGTCAATAGGTTGACATTCTCCCGTATTCGTTAATTTTTTGAGTACCTGCTTTGTGTCAGGCATCACAACTGTGTCTTAGTGGCACGCTTTGATAACGTGCTTTCTTTGACCTACTTTAGCCAGCACAGCTTGCTGACCCTTGGGTTCCAAGTATATGACATCTATATAGATGTCATTGAAAAATCATTGAAAATCATTCTTGAGAACGTCTCTCTAGTCAAGTTCTTTAGGTACACAAAATAATTAGCCTCCTGAAATCACCTAAAGTGTCTATCTCATAAAATAACAGCTTTCCCCCGTTTTCTTCTCCTTTATTTCCCATGTGTATGTTAGAGTGGGAGTATGGAATGGAAGTAGAAGTGGTGGTCAGATATAAATGAAACTCGTGGAAAAGAGAAAGAAAAAGATACAGACAGAAAACAGAGAAAATGAAAGCGGAGTAATTCTTCTCAGCATCACAGGATTTCTTTAAACTCGGTTACCACCAGGCTTGATGGGGTTCTTGCTTTTTTTTTTTTTTTTAAATGTACCTTTGCTAAGTGTATCCCCTTTATTTCAAAGGCCTATCGTTACCAGAGGCATTTTCATTTTCAGGCAAGCTATTCACCTGAAACTGGCCAACAGCTCTGAACATTGAGCTTTAAAGGGCTCTGCATCTTTGATTTGTTCTATTTCAGAATATTCTTTGTGTCTGGTACATACTAGGGACTCAGATATATGTTACAGGAATGAATGGATGACACATTAAATGAATAATCCAACCAAACTAATCAATTAGACAAGTAGATAACTTTCCCTTGAGAAAGCAGAAAACCCAGATTGTGGTACCTTAGAAATAGAATGTGGCGTGAGCTGTTTTGTACCACAAACAAAATCTCTACATTTTAAACTTTTATTTAAAATTAAAGAATGTTAAATATGTCTGTTCACTGTGAATTAAAAGTCCACTGGAAAACATAAATCTTTTTTTTTCAATTTTCTTTTGAGGATTTGCTAGAATATTTGGATACCCAGTTGGTATCATTGCAAATAATGGAGTTCTCTTTTCTGAATCTGCAAAAAAGGCAAGTACTGTTTGACGTGTGTCAAGATTTTCTGTTTTAATTTAAATATAATGAACTTTCATGATCAAGTAATACATGAAAATTTATTACATAAAATATTTAATCAGGTGCTTTAGCAAACAGAACACTGTATGTATGTGCACATGATCACGTATATATGTGTGTGTTTGAAACAGTTTTTGTGGGGATTTGCATGAATATGATGAACTCTTTTATGCACTATGAGAAATTCAAATTTTTTTTTTGGAAAGTTCTTATAAATGCTTGAATTATAACTGTTATAGATGACTTGTAAATATTCTAAGAATTCCGGAATAATTATCTTGCAAGTTTCACTCAGTGATTTATGCACTTGAGAGATTCAAAGATAATTTCCTGGTGGTTCTGAGACATGATCTGTTTATTCTGTTTTATCCTGTCATCACTTTAATTTGATACTGTTTTCATATTTTTGCAGCAAATGGGAAAATAGTAGGTCTTGTTCCCAAAGCTCTGGTTTTAAGGAAGGGAATTCATGAATATCTTTTGGCTTTGTATTCAGTTTCATACATCATTGTCTCAGATTTGCCTAAATATAGATAAATTTAATATAAGTACTTATTTGATGAAATGTTTTCTTAAGAAAAAAAAAGTCTAACCTTGTTTTTCCTCTTTAAATGATAGAATAAATAACAAGGTTAAGAGTGTTTTATTGATGTAGGTAATAGGCAGTTAAGCTCTTTAAGACTCATTGAGGAAGAATTTGTCTTCAATGGAGGGTTTTACCAGCAAGGTTAGTTTCTATATTGTGCTATTCATTATTGTTCCTCCACTGAGATTATAAAATGAAAATAAGCAAAAATAAAGAAAATAAAAATCACCTACATTCATACCAGAAATAACCTTGCGTGAAATTTTATTACGGTTCCTTAGTTTTTTCTGTCTCCCCCCAGCCTTTTTAAAAATAAAATTAGTGCTACCATATGCAAGTTGTCCCTCAGTGTCTGTTGGGGATGATTGGTTCCACAACCCAGCATGGGTACCAAAATCTTTAGTTGCTTAAGTTTCTGTATAAAGTAGTGTAGTGTTTGCTTATAATCTGCACACATACTTCCTTATATTTAAATCATCTCTACGTTACTTAGAATAGTTAATAGAATGTAAATGGTATGTAAATAGTTGCTATACTATATTGTTTAGGAAATAATTACAAGAAAAAGAAGTCTGTATATGTTCAATGTACTGTAGGCCTGACTACATAGTATAAACCAGCAACAAAGTAAAAGAAAAAATTTTTTTAAATATTTTGGATCATAGTTGTTTGAATCCATGGATGTGGAACTCATAGATACAGAGGGCCGACTGTATATAGAGGTTTGTTGTTTTCATTTAGTAGTATATATAGTATTTCCTAAAATGTTAAATATTTCTGAAATAAGGACTTTTAATTAATATATAATACACATGTCAATAGAGGAAATGTCAGACTGAGGCCAACAAACTCCACCTAGTTTTGTTTGGTGGCTTGGCACAAATAAAACCTGAGGAGTTATATTTGCCCTCAGTCTGACATTTCATTTGTAGAAGTAAGCCACAAAGGTCTATGTGAATTCCTTATTCTTGTACTTGAGGTTGAACAATTCTTTGCAAGTTCAAACTTGCCGAGGCAGTTCTCACAAAGGGGTCTGCAGATAGAGAGTAAAATATAAAGTAAATAGTTTATAAGTGTTTTCTTAGCTCACATAATCTTCAGAAGATAAAGGAATAGTTATATTTTTGTCAGTAATTTCCTAAACCCAAGTTTCGAAGGTCTCTAGCACTCATTTATTACATCCATTTATTTGGAGTATGTTGGTATAAAAGAGAAATTTGACTATAACCTTGGTGCAAGAAAGAAATTCAGATGATCAACAAAACATATATGTCATCATAGATTTCCTTGAAGGGTTTATAGTTTGTATTTTTTTAAATTAGAGAGCTAGAGAATTATTTTTTAATAAAGCTCAGAAATTCTTTTTGACAAGCAATCCTCTTTTCTCTGTTACTTAAATTTCTCTTGCTGTTTGGAAAGTTAGTGATTGACTTCACCCTTTACATAGCAGTTGTCCTCAGCTGTGTGCCAGTGATTACACAGATGGCTATGCAAAACAAGTGCAGTACAAATGACAGTCACATGCCCCATTGATAATGGGTCCACACAGTAGTGTTATTGTTACTGCTACTGTAAGGTCACACTAGCCAAGCAAAGGGTATTCTTTTTTTTCTCTGACCAAAGTGTGGCATTTGTTTGATGCATGATGATTACAGATTTGTTACCCCCACTTTAAAAAGTTTTTTATCTTATTTGCCTATAGGGAACTCACTTCATCCAGTTATGCTGCCAAAGAAATACCCCTCTGCTGTTCCTTCAAAACATTAATGGTGAGAAAATAAGTTAATCAGTTTGGTTGCATTTGTTCTAAAGCTGTACTGTCCATTAAGGCCCACGTATTAGCCAGGGCAGATACAGGACACTTCCGTCATAGCAGAAAGTTATATTGGACGTACTCTTTCTATAAGAGTTAATGTTTCATGAATCTTAAGTATTTTGGGGAGTTTATCCACATTTTTAAGTTAAGTAGTTTTGAGTTATGGGGATCACAAACATTTGAGTGGCCTGCCTTTACTCCTGAACATGCATACCCATAAACCTAGAAAGCAGCCTGCTGTTCTTGGCCATAACACTCTGAGTACTGCCAGATGATATTGTCTGACCCATCGTCTCTTTCTCAGTACTTTGTTTTCCTTAAAGGATTTTAAGCACATGCTATGGTCCTTCCCTTTCCTCATCTTTTATTGTGTAATTAACTCTACTTGAAGGAACATCTTTTAAAAGTGTAAATGCACATCCTGAACTAAAGTCTGGGAGTTTAACTTTTGACTCCAAAGAATGGCATGACCAGTGTCGACCCTCTGGATTTCATGTTCCAGAGGGTCGACATAGATGATCTTAACATAGTGAGTGGATGGAATGATTTTTAAGGTCTTTTATGGGTCTAGAGTTATTTTTTCCAGAAGTCCATGATTCTGTTATTTATACTTTGTATGTTGCATGGTGCCTGATGTATTGGAGGCACTCAAATATGGAGGTTAGCTGAAAATGTCCTTTTTTACTCAATCTTCTAAGTCATCCATGGTTATCTCAGGTCTGAAGGAAGGAGAGGCTCTTAATTAGTTGTTGGGATCAGGCAAAGCTTCATAAGAAGGAGTTTGGCTCTTGACAGGCATCAGGGCTATAAATAGTACTGGCACTAAAGCATCTTCATCTTAAGTTTAAGATACTTGGTTAGATGAGTTTTGTGAGAAGTTATATACAGACAAAAGCCTGAGAGGGCCCTTTGTGGCAAACCTCATAAAAGGACAGATAAAAAGTATTCTGAAGCTTCACTAGTGTAGCAACCTTGTTTCTAATAATGATTCATAATTTATGAACCACCAGTAAGTTAAAATGTCTGCTGGGAAGAATCTTACATTTTTGTTTTTATTTAGTTAGTTCGTTAGTTTTTTATTTATTCATTCATTCATTCATTCATTCATAGGTTGAGTTTGGTTTTGCAACATTGCATTTAAAGGACCTGTGTGACATCCATTTGGAGATATAATAGGCAGTTGAAAAAAAATTTTTTGAGCACTGAAAGGTGTGTTAGAGGTGAAAGTGCAGGTATCATTAGAATATGGAGGTGGAATTTAAGGCTGTGCAAAGAGATAAGAATGCCTTGAGAAGAGGGCTCAGGGACAATCTGTGAGTGACTCTAATTTCTTCCATAGAGATGAGAGTAAAGGAAGAAATAGAATATGATTATGTATTTTTGTTTGTTTGTTTGTTTGTTTAAGGTGAGAAGAAGAAGGACTGGAAAAAGGAAAGTAAGATGGCCTCGGTCTTTTTTTTTTTAAGGCAAAATCATGTGCAGGAACTAGAGGGACAGCAGGGTGGAGGGTGAGAGCTTAGTCAGTATTTGAGATAGCTATTATGAAAATATTACAGGCAGTCAAGATAAGGTAGATAAAGGAGTTCTCAGCTATTCTGTTGGCCTCACTCAGAGGGGTAGCTGGAGGAAGCAGATGGTGCCTGGTAAGGGTAAGGGCTGTCCTGTCACTACTTTTGTATCCACAGCAAGTACAGGTGCTCCACAAAAACTGAATTCATTTAGATGATCTACTGCTGGAGATCTGCAAAGCGATAACAGTGATAGTCAAGTAGGGAAGACACGTGAAGCCTGAGTTAGTGTTTATTAGGTGAAGAGGAAGGAGCCCAAGGCCTGGAGGGCCCAGTGCGACTGCAGTTCAGTTCTAACAGAACTAGGAACTTAAAGAAGTAGAGAGATCCCTAATGATTATGAATTTTTTTTTTTACCTTGCTATTGAGTCACTGACAGGGACTCTTAACATCTCTATGAAACATTAATTTTATTTCATCAAAATTTTAAAGCAGCACTTCAGAAGGAACAGTCTATATTTTTAAACCAGGTCAGTGAATAGTGAAGCCCTCACAGTTTGGCTTGCCACAGTACTCTTTCCTTAGCTTGCCATGTCATGTTCTTTCATCACCAGGCTACTATTTTAAGATAATTTCTTGAAGATAAATTGTATCCTTCTCTTGTTCGAAGACCTTTGTGTATGCATCCAGATGAACCATTTTAAGAAAAATTCTAAAGCAATTACATTTTATCTTTGAAAGCAAAATTTGAGAGATGTATTTCACAGATAAATATTTTGTTAGGGTGGGAGGCCTGTAGTAAAATAGAATTTGACAAAAATGTCCTTCTACTCCCTTAGTGGAATTGACTTCTGCACATTAATCCTGTCACCCAGAGGCTCTCTTTCTGTTCTTTCTCATAGGATTTATGGTTGGTAGAGAATATGAAGCTGAGGGAATTACCAAGGATGGAGCCAAGATGGTGGTTGCTGTAGCCTGTGCCAATGTACCTAAGATAACTGTCATCATTGGGGGATCTTATGGGGCTGGAAACTATGGGATGTGTGGCAGAGCATTTAGGTAGGTGATTGTCATGATTTTCTCTGAAAGAATCATACTTCAAATATAATTATAAATGGTCAGCTTTATTTGAAATATAAAATGGCATTCACAAGTTTTGATCAGTTTTACCATAGTCTATCATCTAAAGCAGTGAAATATAATTTAATACTAAGGGTACTACTTGGAAGAAGTCCACAGTGGGAATCAGGAAATATTTTGAAATGGCTAATAATGAAAATACTATATATCATAACTTGTGTGATGTGGCTAAAGTCCTGCTTTAAGAAAGGTATGTAGACTTAAATATACATCATGGGAAAGAAGTAAGATTGAAAATCAATGAGCCAAGTAGCCAGTTCAAGAAAGCATATATAATCAATATCAAGAATGGAAAATAGACATAACCATAGGTAATAAGAGGATTCTTTGAATACTTTTATATCCAGTAAATTTAGTTAAAATATAGGACACAATTTGTCAAAACAGATATCTGAATTGCCTGGAGAACTTAAAAACCCTAACCATGTTCAGGAACTGCCTCTGGAGATTAATCTGGGGTGGGTTCCAGGCATTAGTGTATTTTTATTAATCCCCAGATGATTGTAATGTTCAGCTAGAATGAAGAACTACTAATTTAAAAAGTAAACATGGGCCTCTGAAAACCTCTGTGTTATGCAATGAATTAATTTGATCATTCTTTCTTTTTATTCCCCCATAGCCCAAGATTTCTTTACTTGTGGCCAAATGCTCGCATCTCAGTGATGGGAGGAGAGCAGGCAGCCAGTGTGTTGGCAACAATAGCAAAGAACCAAAGAGCAAAGGAAGGGAAACAGGTAAATGCCATTTCTCCTCAGTCTCTGAGTTTGGCTTTCAGACACCCTGAAGCCAGCGAGCAGTGCACCCAGACATACTGGAGGTGCCCTTCTTGCTGGCTTCATGGGTCAGGAGTCCAACATGCCTGGCTTTTTGGAAGATGCTGACCTGGAAGTTGTTTCAGGAATTTGGATTTGTACATTCTTTGTCTCTTTTTAAGAGCCATTTTATTTAAAGTACCTTCTTGTGATAATTTATAAAATTTTCAGAATCCCAAGAAAACACTTCAAGAAACTGCCTGCAAGTGCCTCAGGCATAAAGATGTTTGGTTCTTAGTCATTCGCAGTCAGTGAGCTTTAAATAAATCTGATTTACTTTTTTGATTTTATGACCTAAAGCAGAAGAATTTTGTTTTTTCTATTTTACTTTTAGATTATTGTTAAGGGTACCTTGAGTGGGAGGGCTCAGTCATCTAATGCGAGTTGATTAACATTATTATACTGTGAAAGTAGAAATGAAGAAAAATGGAAAGGGCTCTCTGAAAGTTTCATGAAAGGATACATCAGCACGTCGTATTTTTAAAATGAATTCCTTTGTGTCTCTGTTAGTCTCCTGACATTTTGCATTAATTTTTATTGGTTATAGCTTTTAACTATTTGCATAAGCCTCAAGTCTTAAAATGATGTTGTATGTTCCTGAAATTGCTATGTGTAGTGTTTCATCATAACAAGATATAAAATGGAGTAGGCCCTGTCTCCTCGGGCTCTCAGTCTTGCCATTTAGGGAGCAGCTGGTCAATCGCCTAGTTTGTGGAATGGGAATAATATAAACCTAGAGGCTGGTTCCTGCCTCTCTGAATGCATCCCACACATGCCTCAAATCCCCAGTCATCTTTTCCAAGCAGCAGGCACTTTGCAGATTTAAATTGAGGTTTCAGATTTCACTTTAGAGCCCAAGCTAAAGGAAAGCTCGTGTGTGTGTGTGTGTGTGTGTGTGTGTGTGTGTGTTTGTAGTCTAATATTTTGAAGATATATTTTATTTTAAACTCTAGCCTACTGTGGTAATCTCTTGTTAAATAATTGTTCTTTGATTAATTTGATACACATATGTATAAGTTCATCTTTTTCCATATATGAAATGAAAGTACAGGATTTTAGTGGTTCTCTCTCTGAAATCTTGACTTATGAATAGTAATTAAACTGTGAAACTACATAAAAGAAGGTTGGATTTATTTGAAATAAGTTGAAAATACTTTTCAGGGTTTTGGAATTAATTTGCATGAAGTTTTACATCTGAGTTAATAATCACTTGTTTCTGGCAATACTCATGGACAAGCCATTAAATTTTTAATTAGAGAAAAATATATCTCAGCTATCTGGGAAATTAAAGAGGTTACGCAAAGTGTGGTTGAGGTTTTACCCTTTTAAGCTTTAAAATGTTTAAAATTTTGTCTATTTTGGATGAAAATTTCCTACTTCACCACTTTTTTAAACAGAAGCCTAAATGTAATCTAACCCTTTTGCTATATTGGGTAATTCACATCCATGTTTTCCCCTGCTAGAATACCTGATAGCCTTGTTTTTAAACTTTTGTTAAACAGCCTCAGGATGTTGTCTCTGATAAGGGTGATTTAAGGGTGCACTCTTTGATACTTACATCTCAAGTGAGAATTATGTATGTTAAAGCAGCACTTGTAAACTATACACTTCTGTGCAGATGTGGTTGTGACATTATTCATGATATCTGTTGCTCCTTTTTGCTCAAGGTTCTTTTGAGTGATCTGTTGTTCTACTGCAACAGACTTACTTGTGGCCCCTTTTTTTTCAGTTCTCCAGTGCTGATGAAGCTGCTTTAAAAGAGTACATCGTTAAGAAGTTTGAAGAGGAAGGAAACCCTTACTATTCCAGTGCAAGGTGGGAGCCAGAGAATAACTAACTCCTTGATGGGTGTATGTTGGCAGTCAGGGTAGCAGCTTTACAGGGGATCTGGGTGTCGGGATGGAACCAAAAAATAATGTTTAGACAATTTTGTACTGTTGTTCCTGTAATGGAATGCCTGCTGTGAAACACAGTCCCTTCTCCCATTGTTAGTTTGATTCTGCCACCCTTCACTCCTCATCCTTTATCCCATTCCTCCTTTAGGTCCTGGGGCATGGACGGGCCCTGCAGCCAGAGGTGGGCCACAGTGGGGTGGGAAGTTAAGACTTATAATTCTAACTGTGTCATTTTCAGGAATTAGTTGTTATAATTTTTGCTAAACCCGTAGATTCCTGTCATCCCCCCTTCTTTGGTTATTTTGTTTTTACCTCATTTTAAGCATGAGATTGTTGATTGATTGAATACTTTTTGGCACTTGTTAACAAGTATGCTTGTGCATTGGTCACAGTGAAGGTCCCTGTGCCAATATCAAGTAATTACCCCATATACTTATGCAGCTCTTGGTTCTGTTTGTTTCTTATCTCACTTAATAAGTTATAAATGACCATGGCCTATCCCAGTTGGAAACTTGCTGGCATGTGCTTTCAGACCTCTTTTTTTCCAATAACTTTAATGTTCTTCATTCTAAAGAGTAAGCTTCATGGGTTCCTTTTATCCCTTAGGCAGATGGAAAAAAGAAAACCGTTTTTGTCTTTTGAAATTAAGTTACGCTGTGATTTATGCCATTTAATGGTGAAGGCAAATTGGAGAGGAGGGAGAAAAGAAAATCAAAGTTAGGATCCACTTCAGTCATTTGAATCTATGTTCAAAGACCAAACATACTTATTTTCAAGAGTATAACTAGTTTTAGAATTCAGATAATACCATTTGAGATTTTTTAAAAGCCTGTTTCTCTTCTTGTTAATATCTTTTTTAATAACCAATTTTGTTGGGGTGGGTCATTGATTCATTGAATTAAGAACAAAATATTTTATAGCTTCTGATTTGAGAAATAAACTTGTGCTTTTTATAGTAGCTAGTAGAAGCAGAAAGGAAATAGAAAACCATATGAAAGGTTTAAGAGAAAATATGTATTGTAAATACACCTACAGTTTTTTTAACATAAAATTTCAACTGAAACTCATGACAGCTAAAATAGTAAACTTTGAAAAATAGCATATTTTGTGTGAGCCATTAATTTATTTTTCAGCCCCGGCTAAGCCATTTTTTGAGAAAGACTGAATCCTTTATTATTTTCATATTTATATTATTTTTTAATGGATTATATTTAAAGCAGGAGAGCAAATGGCCCAGATAGACTTATCTTTGGAAATAAATATTGAAAGACAATTATAGTTTTCTGTTTCTATCTGTAGATGTTTAACCCTTCTATTGTAACACTTGGTAGCACGGAGACAGCAATTTTCTTTCAAAGATGAAAGGATTTTCAAGCCAGTTTATGATACCTTCCTTGGGTTTAATATATCTCAACAGGAAAATTCCCTGGTCTGTTTAGGCTTTCGCATGGCTTGATCTGTCTTTTCAGAGAGTGCTGTCATCATCTGCCACTGTAACTTCCTGTGCTTTTCTTAATCTTTACATATTACACATGTAGCATGCCAGTTTATTCTCAGTTTTTATAATCAAACTTGTCAGGTATTTGATTAAAGCGTCTAATCTGGAGCAGTCTTTTTAATGACCATCACAAAGCAGTAACCCCACCATATCACCGCATCACTGTTTTTGTTGTTACTCTGTTGTAGGCTTCAGAAGGGATTGTAATCAATTGACCTGATTACAAATTACATGAGTGGCCTTTTTTTAATTGGCTGTTGATACAGCAGGGTCCCTATTATGAATGTTTTATGAGGAGAGATTTGATTCATGGTCTGTCAATATAAGTACGGTTTAATAATTGATGCTGTGTCCAGATATTGAAGACAGTTTTGTTTAAAGAAAGCAAAACTGCCACCTACTAATGACCTTTAAAAAAGCAGTATTTCTCATTCATATTTTTTTATAAATTTGAGGTTGTCAGTGAAAAATAAACTGAAATTTCTACTTAAAAGTTTCTTTTGAAAGCAATTTAAAGCTATTACTTGTATTTTCTATCTCAGCAAAAAATAAAGGACTACATATGATGGTATTTTATTAATAAAATATACTGAAGTCTATTCAGTAATTTTAATAGTTTCTTAAGAGATGGGGGAGTTTTGGGGAATACGCCTTTTACAGTAGAGACTAATATCTGGGTTTATGTGGCTCTTCGTATTATTACAGGAATACATCAGTTAGACTTGTATGTTTGTGTGGGCAGAAGAGAGGAAAATTTTTCCTCTAATAAGTAGAAATATTTTTAAACCAGGGATTATTTTGTGGTTTCTTGTAGCAAGCTGTTCTTAAAACCATAAATTGATTTGATGTTATGTTGGGGTCTGGGTTGAAAGTCATTTAATTTTTCTTTCTCCCTTTTTCCCTTCTCTTAAACATGGTTTTAGCTGCAAGATTATAATTCACAGAAGTGAATCAGTAAATCTATATCTATGTGAAGGAAAACCTCCTCTGAGCTTCTGGGTACTGATTGTATAAATGATAGTTTAGTGGTGGATTCCTACTCACTTATGTTTTGTTTTTTTATCAGGCTGTGGGATGATGGGATTATTGATCCAGTGGATACCAGACTGGTCCTGGGTCTCAGTCTTAGTGCAGCCCTCAATGCACCAATCCAGAAGACTGACTTTGGCATCTTCAGGATGTAACTGGAATATCAAGCCTCTCCATTGGACATATACCAAAAATTAATATATTAATAGCATTAAAATTTTAGACTTTTCAACATGTGATTATTATAGTAAAAGTGGTTTTTTCTTAAACATATTACATTGTAATTTTCTACCTTAAAAAAAGTCACTGAAGGTATTTATTTGATGAACCTCAATTCCTTGTAAATTTTCTTTGAGAGATTTTTCTGTGGCTCAGCTTTACCACCCATAAAATGAAAAGAGTACCTATTGTTATTCTTTCTAAATCACAAGTAGTATGAAAAGTTCCATAAGTTTTAAATTCCAAGTATTATCAAGACTATTGATTTCAAGTTGTATTTCTACCGAAATGATTGTTTTGCTGATTATGCACAATATTTTAACACACTAAGTACCTATTTTCACTCCGTCCACCATGCTACTCCTTCCCATAAAAGGTTTATTTGCTGTCTGCTCTTAGGGCTTTATTTCCTATCCATTCTGTCCTTGCCCTAATCCTTGCTGGCTTCCACTGCTGACAGCCCTCTCCAGGGCCACCATTGACCTCCATGTTGCTGAAACCAGTGGGTTCTTTTCTGATTTTATCTGACTTAATTCTCTGTACATTCAAATCATTTGAACACTTCCTTCTACGAATGCTATTTTTAGCTTCCATGTTGTAACATTCTAGGTTTTCAACCAACCTCTTTGTCCATTCTTGTTCAGGTTCCTTTGCAGGCCCTTCTTCCTCTGCTGATTTTTTCACCCCTTCACCATTTGTCCTGATTCTTCATTAGTAATAATGAATACATTCTTATTCTAAAAGATACAAGTAATACAAAAGTATTTCATTTTTTAAAAATTGTGGTAAATATACATAACAACATTTACCATTTCAGTCATTTTTAAGTGTACAGTTCTGTGTCAGTAAGTACACTTACACTGTTGTGCAGCCATCACCACCATCCATCTCCAGAACTTTTCAGCCTCCCAAACTAAAACTGTTATTAAACACTAACTCCCCATTCCTTCTCTCCCCAGCTCCTAGCATATCTTATTCTTAAATGTGCATATTTCTCATGGTTTGATTTATTCTTGCTGAGCCATTTCAGCCCTTCTTATCTCTTCTATTGCTATCTAAATGTGGATGATTCTTATATCAGTGATTCTTAACATAGTTCATCCCTGAGCTTTAGACTTGCATCTCTAACAGGTCTAATGGATATCTGCGCTGATTATCTTATAGGAACTGCAGATTCAGTTAGTAGGTTCATTGGATTTTGCCCCTAACTATCGCTTGAATTTCCCCTATTATTTTTATCTTTAACTGCCACAGGCATTGAATGTGGTCTACTTGCATTCACTCTTACTCCTCTAATTTCTCCATCCCTCTGGAATTACGATGGCCATTCTGAATGCACATCTGGTTATGTTGCTTCCTTAGTTAAATCTTTCACTGGTTTCCTATAGAATTGCCAGGCCCCTAATGCCCTCTGTGATCTTGATCTTCACCTCTTCAGACTCAACTCCTTGACTCCTTTTTAAACTTGGTGCTTTAGTCATTCAAAACTTCTAGTTCCTTGAAATTTTGAAGTCCTCTCACATTAGGGTCTACAAAGTTCCCTCTGCTTAAACTGTTCTACTCTTCTTAAACACTTATCTTTTTGTCTCTGTGACTTCCCCAGGCTGGGTAGGTCACCTACATTGTGCTTTTGTAAAGCACCATCTATTCCTTCTATTACTTCTCTATCTCATATGTTTATAAGAAATACAAACATTTCTTCAATACTGCCCTCCTGCTAGAATGTAAACTCCATGAGAGCAGGGATCCTCTTGTTTAGCCAGTATCTCCAATGCTTGGCACTTGTGGGTGCTCAAATATTTGTTGAATGAATGAAAGAAATCTATGTTTTAATTGATATCATCAGGCCACATCAGTTTAAAATTAAGTGATTGGTTACTTGAGCTAATACAAATATAAAGTGCTTTTTAAATAAAATTCGTATTTTAAACATTTTGTGTGTGATATTCAATTTAGGCTGCATTTCTGTATGTATCAGAAGTCAATTTAGTTTTAGGGTGTTTTTTTTTTTTTTTTTTTGAGATGTGCACCAATAGATGATCTCAGTTCAGAGGTAATTTGCATTATTAGAAGGATGTTAGAGGAGGTCATCAAGCAGACTTCAACTGTTTCCATTTCAGTCAGCAGTGCTGCATTCCTTCTGGAGCCTTTAAGGGGAAAATCCATTTTCTTGCCTTTTTTAGCTTCTAGAGGCCTCCTGCTTGCTTTGTAACTTTTATAGATTTCAGTATGATATCAAACACATATATTAGCATTCCAGAGAGCCGTTTAATTGACTCAAGAGAAGAGTTTACCATAGTACAGGGGCAATTTTATTTTCTGTAGCACCCAGCATTTCAGTATGTCTGGCAGTTTTTCTTTCACAAAGGTGACCCAAACCACAGGTTTGTGCTACTCCTTCTGTTACAGAAGAGAAGTATCTAAGGGAGAACAAAGTTTTAGAAGGTGGGGATTTAATAGAGAACTTACTGAAGAGGAAACAACTGAACTAATTGTTAGAAGTAAGATGGAAAACATTTTTTAATGTGTAATTCAGACATGAACAAGTAGAATTTTGGAATACAGCAGTCCCTCAAATGACAGCATTTTACGTCATTTCATTTGTTGTTTTGTTCAGCATTGTTTTGTTATGACATTGATGGGGGGAAAATGGATTCTGGGCCAGAACCACTGCATGTGTTTTCTCCTGAGACTCTGGAGGTTTCTTTCCATGTCTGAAAGACATGGACATTAGGTGAATTGGCATGTCTCAGTGTCCCAGGCTGAGAGAGAGAGAGGCACTTGGCTCTGATCACCCATGAACCTGAACTGGATAAGTGGTAAGAAAAGAATTATCTTACTTGTTCTTATTAATCTTTTGTAAATGTATGAATAGCTCACATTTCAGTGTTTAATATTAGAAGTGTTTTGTTTTGGGTCTTTATTTAGAAGTTTGGTGATGTTTCATTTGTAACTTCTTTTCTTCAAGTCAGAGTTTCCAAGAACATATCTATGACATTAAAAGGACTTAACTGTACCAAGAGGTTTCTACAGAAAACATATTTGACATTTTTTAACCATAGCTCTATTCATCACATTTCTACAGCTATAAGATAATTTAAAATAACTATTTAAAAATTATTTATAATTTAAAACCCAGCAATGTTATTTATAGAAAAATTAGAGTAAAGAAAATAAAGTAAAAATTTCCATAATCCCACCATCCAGAGATAACTTTCTGGCAAAAGTTATTCTGTAATCTGCAATATAGTGTAAATGTATCGACATGTTTACATGTCATTTAATACTTTATAATATTTTGATGTTGCAGGATGTCACATTGTATGGTGCCCTATTTGATTTAACTACTCCCCTATTATTGGTCACTTCAGGTTTTACACTATTATAATTAATGCTGCAGTAAATACCCTGTAATTTTTTTACATAACTGATTATTTTGTTAGTACAAATTCTGAGAAGTAGAAGTAGAAGTGTTGAATCAAAGTGTATATAGACTTTTAAGGGATGTTGCTGAATTCTGCTCTATAAATGTACTTTTATGCTACAAGTTTTGCTGGATATACTGATGACCCTGGTTCTTTGATATACTGAAATAACTTCCAGTGGAGTTAAACTGTTTAGGAAACCAATGTTTCTTCTAGTTTTTAAAAGTTGTGTCTAGGTGATAATGTTATATTAGTAACAAGTTGTGAAGACTCAGCACAAGTGCATGGGAGGCACCGTGCTCATGGAAAGAACCCTGGACTGGGAGAAAGAACTGGGAGAAGACCAGTTCAGCCCTAGTTCTGCTACTAAAAAGTGAACTTGAAGAAGGTAGGAGGGGAAAATCAGCCTCTCTGACTCAGCAGTTGTCTTTCTGTCTTTCCAGATGTCTAAGTTCTTTTTCTACCTCCCTGGGTTTCCTTTATTTCTACCAGTACTGGGGCAAGTGTACTGAGGAGGTGAGAATTAGGAGGAGGGAAGGTCTTTGAAGGTGGAGATTTTTAAAAGAGAACTTACTGAAGAGAAAACATGACCAGAACTACTTGTTAGAAGTAAGCTGGAGGAAAAATAAAATAGGGCATGCTAACAGCTTTTTATTCTACATGGAAGTGTGCACCAGATGCTTTGGCAGGACGGATGGTGGAGACCATTCACCAGGATGATGCATTTAGCTTTGTCAGAGTTCATTTATTCAAGTGAACTAACATCTACTAAAGGCCTACTCTGTGTCTGGCTTTGGGGTGGGATACATTCATTAGGGATTAGTGTGGCATGGTGCCTGTTCTTGAGCAGCAGCGAGCAAAGGGACGAGAGAGTATTTTCACCTGCTCTGTACCCCTCCGTTTTTTGGTGACTACATCCTCATTCTCTTTTGGGAACTACCTCTCCCCTGTTCTGTGAAGTCTTGGTGAGTGTCAAGCAAAGAGCCCTGGCCCCCAGCTGAGAGTTGGACACCACACTGAACTTTAGCCAGGCTAACTCCAGCACTTGACTCTTGAGCAGAGGGACAAAGATGAAAGACGACTGGCCACGAGTTGTTCCAGGGCACTGTTACAGGCTGTTTGTTCATTCTTGCTCTGGGCTCCCTGGCCCTCTCTTTACTGAGACTCTGCGAGCCTGAGGTATCCTGGCATCCTGTATTTTTCTAACAATCTTTAAAAAAAAATTGCCAGAGTCAGGCTCCAGTGCTTATAGCTTGCCTAACTGGTAGAATGTCCTTCAAGTCAAAATTAAAATAAGTGTCTCTATATTTTCAAATTTAATGAAAGCTTTACTACTTGAAATACACACACACACACACACACACACACACACACTCACACGTGTCTGTATAAACGTCAGAAATGAAACTATTGGAACATTGAAAGAAAGTCAAAAAGATAATGGAGACAGAAGAGTAAACGGAGGGTACTGAACATTCAAAGGAGGCTGTGACTTCACACTACCATCAATAGTGAGGATGGATCGGGTATTTTAATTGTCATAAGGGAAACTCGATTTATTGCAACCTTTTGATCACTGAAATACGTCATGGAACAAGATTTTAAGTTACTCTTAATTGGAAACCTGTCTAAAAAATCTGACAGTCTTTTACTGGGAATAATAAAGACACATACCAAGAGACAGAAGGTGGAACTAAGTGACTTCTTAGGTAGCCTTAAGTGACCTTTCGGGTAGTCTTAAGACCACAGTGCTGACCTTTTATGAATGGTAAACAAATTGTCCAAAATTCTCTTGAAATGTTAGTACTTTCCAAGTATTTGTGAGGCTCCTGTTCTTATTTTGGAGCTATTGATATTTTTCTCTTAATTTAACTTTGTCTCAATTTTAATGTGGCCTGTCTTCTAACCTCTTTCCACTCTGAGGGATAGAGGACAGGTAACTAGAGGATCAAGTTCTGAGAGCGAAACATTTTAAGTAAAGAAACAGTGGAGTCTTTGAACTGGAGCATAATTTAAATCTATTCCAGAATGGATTTCGCATTTGAGTAAGAGAACCAGAATTTTTTGCTGGACAGAGGGCTCAATTTCAAATCAAGGATTTGGTTTTTGTCTATGTGGTGGTACTAACTAGCTGCCTAACCTTGGGCTAGTCTTTCTTCATCTCTTAATACAGGGGTGGGACAGATTAGTGGTTTTCTCCTCTGGTTTCACATTAGAAGAAACTGAAGAGTTAAAAAAATATTTCTGCAATCCGAATCTTTGGGAGAAGTGACAAGATATTTTTTTAAGGCTCCCTGTAAACTGCTGTAGAGCAATGGTTCTTGAAATTCAACCGGCATCAGAATTGCCTCGAGCGCTTATTGAAACAGATCGTTGGGCTCCATCCCAGGTTCTGATTCTATAGGTCAGGAGTGGGCCCCAAAATCTCTCTTTCTAACATTTTTCCAGCTGATGTTACTGGTCAAGGATCACTTTGAGAACCCCTGACTGCTCTAGATGATTTTGAAGTTCCTTCCTAGCTCTAAAAGTTTAGAATTCTAAGATTGATTTCTGCTTTGTGTATTTTTGGCTAGGTCATTGTACATTTCTTTCCTTTCCCATTTTCAGGGTAGGGTGAATTTATCTTAACTTCTTGGTCAGTGATTCATAGCCCCACTGAACACTATTTTCACATGAGGAACTTTGCTTATGAAATATCCTGATGCCCAGGCTAGGCTCCAGACAACTAAATTGCACTCTTTGAGGGTAGGATGCAGGTATCAGGTTTTAAAGTTACCTAAGATGATTCTATTGAGAGGCCAAAGCTGAGAGTCATTTCGCAGGGTAAGGCTAGATCACAAGATTTCAAAATGGAGTAATTGCTCATTTCGAGACACTTCCATGAATTTAAAATCTTAAATTATGTATACATTTTTTAGGTATTGCTGATGGCCTAGATAAAAGTTTACCTTATTTGACTTGTATATGTACCTCATTTCTGGCTATTGAAACTGGTTACCAAGAGCAGAAAGTTTCTATTGAGATTCATCCAAGGAGATGGAAAGAAAAAAGATCAGAGCAAAAACAAGCAAAAACAAAAATATTTTACATAATGGGCCATAATTGCAGCTGACATTTTGTTTCCACTAAATTATTTTCTGAGTCATTTCTTTATGCTCTGGTGCCGTTGTTGTAACTTCTCAGTGGATTTTAAAGAGTTCTTAAATATCTTAGGACTTCTGTCAGTTCCTCACTACCAACCAACCACAACTAGATAAGAAAATAACACAGGTGGTTGATAATTAAAGATGACATTTAAATATTTTTATTATGGCACACTATCCATAAACAATTTATAATTTTAACCATTTTTAAGTGTTCAGTTCAGTATATTTACAATGTTGTATAGCCATCGTAACAATCCATCTCCAGAACATTATTATCTTCCCCAACTGAAACTCTGTATTCATTAAACAATAATTCCCCACTTTGCCCTTCCCCCCAGCCCCTATTCTACTGTCTCTATGAATTTGCCTATTCTAGGTATCTTCTATAAGTGGAATAATATAATATTTGTACTTTTTATGTCTGGCTTATTTCAGCTGGCATAATGTCTTCAAGGTTCATGGAGATTTTTTTTTGCTCAAATGTATCCATGTCACACTATTGAATTAGGTTCTTAAAGGTGTCAGTCTTATTTCAGTTAAACATACAAGAGATAGAGAGTGCTTCTATTTCCACAGAGCCTTTAGGCAACCCTGTGGGATAGGCTGAGGTAGTGTGCATTAGTCCTGCTTTTAGCAACAGCATCCACCTAGTTGATCAGTCTGGAAACATGGATGTCACTGTGATTCTTTCCTCTTCTTTACCCTGACATTCAATTGCTCGACAAATCTTATTGATTCTACCTCTCAAATTTCTCCTCAAATCGTCTTTTTTTTTTTTTTTTTTTTAATTCTGTGAACTAGCCTAAATCAGATTTCCAGCTATTCTCATTTGAGTCAATATCAGAGACTCATAACCAGTGTTCCTGGTTATCACTGCCAATAGTCATTATTTCATTAGTTTATCCAACAAATGTTATATTACACAAATACTTCTTTCTAGGCACTAAGCTGGCCTCTTAAGTTACAGGGTCTTCTGCATAGGCATTTGAGCTATTTGTCTCAAATAAATCTGATTTTACCCATGTACATCTAATTCAAGAGCCCAATTTTTCCCAGTCCACTCACTACCTTCCAATAGAGGATGGAATAAAGATTCAGAACTCTTGGCAAGAGAAATTAAGGGTTCAAAACAACAGGAAATTTAGGAGTAATAAGTACAGAGTCCTATGTCTAAATTCAAGAAAATGAAGACTTATGTACAGAACTAGGGAAATCTGGCTTTGCAGCAGTTCACATGAAAAAAAAAAAAAGACCCTGGAATTTTGGTGATCAGAAGGTTGATAAAGGTTAAAGTGTGCTGGGACTCCTTATAAGAGCTAGGCTGGCCACATCTTAGGCTGCACTAATTTAAAGAATGTCCTGATCACGGGCTATAATAATGCCTATACTTTAGTCTGATTATTGTCTTCAGTGCTATAAGCCATATGATATAAAAAATATTAATGAACTAGAGAAAGGCATGAAGGGAGGTGTTGCTGGGGCCTGAGAAGTGGCATTGGCTACACTTGGGAACTATGAGAAAAACACAGATTCCTGAGATCTACCCCTGGGTATTTTCAGGTGATTTTAATGCGCATCTTAGTTTGGGTACCACTGACATGAACAACGTGATCTGGAAAATATTGAAGGAAGTGGATATTTAGCTTCAAGAGAGGTCTAGCAGTAGATGTAATATAGTTGGAAAAGGTATTTCCAAGATCTAGAGGGCTGTCATTTGTAAGTTGAGATGATAGAATGAGGGGAAGGTGTAGAAGATTAAAGAGGAGCCTGGATGTCAGGGATGCTGCAGGGCAGTACATTATTATTGACTAAAGTCACAGAACTGTATATTTGGTCTCCAGAATGTATTCATCTTCTAAATGAAAATTTATACCCTTTGACCAAAATCTCGCCATTTTCCCACCACTCAACCCCTGGTAACCACCATCCTGCTTTCTGTATCTATGAGTGACAATTGTAGATTTCACATATGAGATCATGCAGTACATTCTTCAATTGCAGACCTCCTGGACCTTCCTTAAAAACATTTTTTAATCATGTCATTCTCTTGCTTAAATACTTTTTTTGGTTCCCTAAAACTTAGGGATAAAATTTAAATATCCTTTCTTGTTAACCTTGAGTGTCCTGGGCCTACCTTAAATTCTTTAAAATAAAAAAAAGTCAAATAATACCAATAGTTCAAAAGATAAATAGGACAGGCTCATAACAGTCTCCTGATCCACCTTTCTTGTTCATTCTTTTATCTACAGAGACAACTGCTTTTAACCATTTCTATTTTGTTTTTTTGGTGATAACCTTATATAAATACTTATGTTAACATATATGTTTTTTGCTTTTTCAGCTCTAGAAATTATTTAATTTTTGATATAATAAATCAAAATTCTAGCTGACATACACAGGCATTTTCTTCTCCCCTCGATATGGTTATATTACTACAGGTTCATAATCTTTTGTCTAAAGTTTTAAAATTCAAAAAGCTATGAAATCCAAAAACTTTTTCTTTTGTTGTTGGAAGTTTGGTGTCAAAATCTGTTTGGTGGCAAATTCAATTTCTAAATTATCACATGTGGTTAATGGTGCTGAAGCATCTTTGGGAAAAGCTGCTGCACTTGATCATTGTGGCAGTAATGATGACTACAAAAGACAACAGCCTGAGATGGATCCTTCTGGGCACTTTGGAGCATGTAGAGAAAGAAAATGTCAAGAGTAGATTTTCACATTTTCAGCTCTAGTTACTGAGAACCAGAGAGCTTCTATGGCATCCCTAAAATTATCTTATTTTTTATAGCCACAGAGCCAATCTTGCTAAAAATGAAACAGAATTTAACTGGATTCACAGCATTATCATGTTTCTCTTGTGAGAGTTAGGACATTGACTGAGAAGGAATGAGACCTTAAGGACTTGCAATGGGGATATCTGATAGGATCAGATGGGGCTGAGAATTTTGAATCCCCAAGTCACTCTGAGTTTTATTATTGCTTTGGGTTATAAGGACTTACATATAGCCCCATAATGCACTGAGACAATATGGATGATTAGAGGAAAAAACCTTCTACTAAGAACCAAAGAGGGTGGATGCCTGGAGTTTAATGACCATGGGATAAAATATAAAAATAAGAGTGAGTCAGAGGCCTACAGGAGAAACGGGGCATAGATTGTATTGAGACTTGTCAGAGGGGAACTTTCCACTCTCGTGGTGAGCTTCTACCATCTTGGTGGAAGCAGGCTGCTCTTCTGCATCGTCCAGCTTGGGGAAGTTATAAGAAGATGCCTATGTCCTCAAGACCCACTACAATCTCCCTAGATCCATAATTAAAGAGACAAGCACAAAGTCTGACATGGGAAGAAATAGCTAATACCACAGAAGAACTACAGTGGTACTGTTGAGTACATAAAAGGTGTAAGGTGCTGATACTTACTGCATCTTCATTTAACTCGCCTGTTTGGCCTTTGCAGAAAGCAGAAGAATCTTGGAGAATGACCTTAGATGATTATAAGTTTTATTTGTTCTTTCAGATATGGTATATTGTTTCAGGACCATACCACCTGTCTTGCTCTCTGTCATAATACAGTTCACAAAAACCGTGGCTATTTTGACATCCCATACAACATTATAATGGATCACTGTTTTGATGACTATGTTAATTAGATCTGATGAGCAGGAAGTAGCATGCTGCCTTACTTAAGATGCCCTAATAAGACATATGTGAACCACAGGGGTGGGACATAAAACCTGTGACCATTTAGGGGTCTTTTTTGAAGTTTTTGCAAGGTGAAAGACATGTTACTATACCTTTCATTGTATACCAATAAAAGAAGGCATACTTGGTAGACCATTTTGGATTTTGGAGGAAACGTAGTTGAGTATGATATTTCCACCCTTTTACTTTGTAATCTTTCAATTTTGGATGAATAATGGAGTAATTACTACCATGCCTGGGGTTCTGGGGGAGTGTGAACTGGTTTGGTGAGCAGAGTTTCAGCTAATTTCCAGTTAATTTCTATTTTATCCACACATATCATTCATTTAGTTTGGAGCCTATTATAGCAGAATCTGTTGATGCCTGGAACCGCATCCCCACAGCCTGTTTTTGCGCCTGCCCCAGTTCCGGTTCCTGTAGATACTGACAATGTCCTGTCTCAGGTACCTGCCCCTCTCTGCATGGAGGCTTTCTTCCAGGAGAGCTTGGCTCAGCATGTAGGGCAGTAAACTTAATGGCCCAGGGACAACTCTCTACCAGTGAGGGATGGACTCTGTTGCTCTGAGGTCTGTTTTACATCCATACTGGGATCCAGCTCTAGTTGTCCACAGCAGTAACCTTCATATCAGCATGTACTTTTGGATTTTTCTTGCTTTCTTTTACATCTCACCTTGTCCACTCCATGCTTTTGGGGGATTACATCCCAAATAAACTACCTGTACACAAGTCTTTGTCTCAGGGTCTGCTTTTGGGAAACTCCAAACTTGAATGACTGTCAAGCATTCTAAACCTGGTTTTGTGTTTTGTAATTTAGGGGCAGGTTACTCAAATTCTCTTGGCCTCAGTTTCATTATATGTTGGAAGGATTAAGTGAATATATATTATTTTATTTATCTATAACATATATGTATATGTGTGTGTAAATATATGTTATTATTAGAATCCACAGAAGGCACATACTAAGCCCTAAGTATTAGGTATTATTAATATAATAACTACCAGGTGACTGATGCAAGATTTCAGGAGGTCAGGTGGCTTGCCCAACACCACAAAGGAAGTCTAAGGTGGGTCTAGAAAGATAAATACATATTTTGAGATTCAAGGACTATTTAAAAAAATTCCAGCTCCAAGATCCCTGTAGCCACTGGCTTGCCTCACTGAGTAAGAGGACTTGTCAGAGACACAGTGCTATGCCTGGATCCAGGCAACAGGATGAGATGATTCAGAAAGTCTGTTTAATTTCTGTCACCAGAGCTCTGATGTGTATTTGGCACCCCAAACTGAATGTTTCCTGAAAGGCTCATTCAAGCCCACGTCACTGTGTGTTTGTTTCTGTGGATACAAAGATGCTAAAAGAAACTGAACCTTACAAAAATTGATCTCTCAATATTGAAAATGCCAGCATAGTTCCACTTTAGTTATTATACATCAAACGGTATTAGAAAGTGAATCCGAAAATATTTCTTCAGTGGTGATGATATTGCTAAAACCAAAATACAGGTGATTAATGTCAAAGCTTCAGATCCCAAGCTTCTCTGTTTAGGTCATAGGCTTACAACAAGAATATTTGGAATTCATCTAGTTGAGTTCTCTCTGTGGGTCCCTCTGGGCTATTTGTCTATGTCCCTTTTCCTTAGATATTTGCTCAGGTGGATTTGGTTGCCTGCAAATTCTGAATTGAAAGGTGGGATTAAGGAATTAGAGTCCAATTGTTAGAGGACATTTTTATTTCCGGGAGAGCAGCAGGTGAAAATAGTGAAATCAGCCTCTCAGTGAAGCATCCTTCCTTTCCTTAAATATCCATTTTTGCTTTGAATCATGTGTTTATCATCTTATTTCATATTTTTTGTTTTAATTATTTAGTGGTTGCTCTAGGGTTTGCAATGTGCATCTTTTTTAAAAATAATATTGTATCACTTCATGAATAGCATAAGAACCTCACAAGAGTTTGCTTTCATTGTCCCTGCCATCATTTGTGCTATTATTGTCATACCTTTTAATTTTACATTTTATAAAACCCAACAATGCATTGTTAATAATTCTTGCTTTAAATTGTAAATCATCTTTTATAAAAATGTAAAACAACCAACAAAAAAGTTGTTTGTCCACACTTTTACCATCTGATGATTTTTCCTTCAGTCCTAAGAACTTTCTTTAACATTTTTAAAAGAGTAGTGTAGGTCAGCTAGCAGCAAACTCACCCAGCTTTCTTTTCTCTGAAAATGTCTTTATTTAACTTTTTTTTGTGTGTGGACAAGGTCAATATATAGATTCATAGAATGAAATGTATGCAAGTGTTTAATGTAAAATATATTTAAAGACAATGCTATATAGTAAGTATAAAATAGCAGTTTATAGAAATGGCTATTCAACATAATGATATAATTTTTGTGTTAAAGTTATATACGCATACTTAATCATAGAAAATCCCTGGAATAATATATATGGGAACATAAACAGTGATCAATTCAGTATCTTCTCTTTTCATATTGGAATTCTCTAAAGTTTTTAAAATGAACCTGCATCACTTTTATTATAAGAAAGTAAAATTCGTTTTAACCTATCTGGATTTTCCTTCTAATCTTTTCACATTGTTAATATGCGTAGCTTAATAAAATTTGTTTAAAAGTTAATGTTATTTAAGTGCTCTCCTAATAATGCAAATATTGATAGGATTAAAATTAAAGCACGTTTTTGAATTCTGGGCTTTGCAAATATAAATAATAGGGGGGAAATGGGCAAATTTTATAAAAGTATTGGGAAAACTAAAAAGGTAGTATATTGACCTCATATACTAATTGAAGTTGAGGAAATCTTTAAGAGATAAAAGAGATATTTAATCTTTTCTCTCCTTCCTCATATCTTATTTCCCCCTCTTTCCCTAATGAACCACTCTCAGGAGCCAAGTGTAGCTTCTTCCAGTCCACTGAAAAATATTTTTACATAATACATTTATATGTTAATAGCTAATGTACAGTATTATTAGAATACATATGTGTTCGTAAATTTTCTATAAACAATATTTTATATAAAATTCTTCATCCTCCTCTTTTCCCACTCATTTTATTTTGACATCTATCCATTTTGATTCCAACAGAGAGACAGCTAAGTGGTTAGGATGACAGGACCTAGAGTCAGGCTGCCTGGGTTGAATTCCAGTCCTACCATTGCCAGTTGAGTGACCTTGGCAAATTCCCCGTCTTCTTTGCGTCTAATTTCTTTATCTGTGAAATGTGGGTTCTAATAGGCTTTCTTGGATTGTTGGGAGCATAAGTTGAGTTGAAACATATAAAGCACTTGGGACAGTGACCAACACAGGAAGTGCTCAGTAACTGCCATTTGTGTTGTTGATGTTATTAAAGATGACCTTGGCTGTTCATCCCTAAGACTAAGATGTTGAATTGTTTATTTCTTTTGGTTATGTATAATTCTACTGAATCCCTCTTGTACTTTCAAGCAAGTATTACCAACATTGCTGCATGGGGGTGGACCTGAAATTATAGAACAGAAACTTGTCTAGTTATTCTATTGTAAGCACCTAATAAATGTGAGCTATTGTGTACATCTAGATGACTCCTTTTAATGCTTGTATAATATTACATTATATCAGTGCATTTCCTTAGGGAAGGACATTTAGGTTGTTGTCTATGTTTTTCTGTTAAAAACAATGCTATAATATTTATCCATGTACATGGTGCATTGTGCACATGTGGCAGAATGAACTGCTGGGTTGGAATTGAACCCAGGCTTGCTTAATACCAAAACACTACGTTATGCTTCTCTCATTTACAGAGTCATTTGTAGAGACAAATTTAATAAATGTTGAGAATGGTGATGATCCATGGCTAATGGAAAAATTCCTCAGAGATGAACATTGTCTTTGAGAGGTAGCAGTCGTCTAGAGGGCCTTTCACAGGAGAGACATTAAAAGTCTCCTCACTCCCTAAATAAATCTACTGTGAGCTTTTAGCTGAATGTGATACATTTGAGACCAACAGGGGGAAAAAAATCACTAGACTATTGTCAACATAAACAGTTTTTGTTTCTCTAGGAATTAGGATTTATTGGAAAAAAATAATTTTATTTATTCAATGGACACTTAATTATAGACATTTGCTGCAGGCTTAAAATAGTAGTGATTTGTGGGGACAAACAGATTTGAAACATTATTTCTTTTTCAGTCTGACATAGTAAGTCATGACTGAGCCAAGAACTATTTAATTGTCTATATCAAGGAGCTCAAGGAATTATTGGATGATGTGACTAAGTTTTAGACAAGTGGTGGAATATTTCAAAATATCAAATTAGTGAAGAACTGTGAAGAAGGAGAAGGAAACAAGCAGACAGGAGAAAAGAAAAGAGGGCTTCACCGGTGGGGGCGCTGGAGCAACAGCAGAATGTCCTGATGTACTGTGAGCAAGTCCAATGCCCAGGAGAGAGAACCGTCCAAAGTTCATTTTCAGAGACAGACTACAATTTTCTTGAAGCAAACCTTTCTTAACTCTCAGCAGGGTCCCCCCACCCCACTACTTCCTCTAAAAGTTTGAAAATTTATTTTCTCTTCTTCAGGCTTCTGAGGACACAGATTGTAGCCCTAAAGTTGAGTCCTGTCTCAAAGCCCAGAGGGTAGAGGACACAATACAGATTGTGAGCCTTTTCTGTGGCCCTCAGCCCCCTTCTCTGTCACAAGACCCTGGCCTTCGTACTCCTCATTATTCTACCCAGTATGCCCAGACACCTGCTGGGGTGCTCTGCTGACAGAACTGTATTCTTGGTAATGGGCTCTGGAGCCAGCTTCCCTGGGTTTGCAGTCCCACCGTTTGCCTCCTCTTCCTCATCTGGGCAAAGGTGCAAATGACAGTGTCAACTCCATAGAGTTGCCAGGTAATGCCAGTAAGGCTCAGCACAGTGTCCAGAAAATGCTGCGCCTTTACAGTTTCATGAGACACGAGAAGAAAAGTTCAGTATGATTTTAGAGGAAGAAGGGGAGTAGCCTCAGCCTGTGGAAATTTGGGGCATTGCTTTGGCTCATTCCTATCCCTAGCCCTAATCTTACCCCAAATCTTTGAAGTAGCTGGAGAGACACACACAGAGACAACAGAGAATAGAGCTGGCCTTCCCACTGAGTCGGTCCCTCCCTCCTTCAAGTTGGTAGTGGGCTGCAGCAGCCCGGAAGCCCACTCCAGGCAGGTCAGTTACGGTCAGGAGCAGCCTGAGTTTCTAACCTTACAGCCATTATCCTTTTCTGTGTGTGCCTATGAGGGAAGTTGTCCTGAATAGCCTTGGGGTTAGCTAGCTAACTGAAGCAGAGGGGAAGGTAGAAACTTGCCTCAAAATGTGGTTAGTGGCAAAGAAAAAAAAATTGTGCTTTTTAATGAAGCATTTTAAGGAAAGAACACAGCTTACAGGCATTTTGTTCTGTTGGTGTGACCCAACTGCATGAGGTCTGACCATTTTCCTCCTCTCTCTCCTTTCTCCCTTGCCTGCTTTGTAGACTATGTCTTATCCAGAATTCTCCTGTGATAAAGTTCATGATTTCAATGACTAACAAAAGGCAATAAATTAATAACAATATCCACAGATATGTTTCTCACAAAATCCCTTGGGTTCTATTGTTATATATTTTGGTTTAAAATAAGCCATTTAGAAAAAAGGGAGAAAGGAACAATGAGTCTATGGTAAACTAAAAAGAAATACTGCAAAACATGAATTCCAAGCTTATGGCAAAATTACTTCACAGGATTTCACACATAAACCAATCATTTAGAAAATCCTTTTTAATTATAACCAATGTGATTATAACTTATATGATTTATAAAGACCCAGGAATACAAAATTTTGAAGGATAGAAAACTAACCATCAAAGAATGGCAAATAAATTATACTTTATTAATGTTAGGTCTGTTTATCCTCTCTTGATTAATAGCTTTTAACATAGATTCAAGGTTTAATAGGAAAACAACTGAAATCCTCTCTCATCCTATTCTTGCAGGAAGGCAATGTAGTGAGTAGAAAGCCTGTGGGCTTTGAATCACATCTGCTTCAAATTCTGCCTCTGCCACTTGTCCGACTGTGTGACAGTGGAAACATGCATTCTGCCCGAGTGTCCTATTTCCCATTAATAAACCTCGGAGGCTGATGTATGTTTCTCTCTCTCTCTCTCTCTCTCTCTCTCTCTCTCTCTCTCTCTCTCTCTCTCTTTCTCTCTTTCTCTCTCTCTCTCCCTCTCTCACAAACACACGTAATTTTGGTGTGTTTTCCCAGAAATCACGTACACGTGGGTTTTACTTGACCACCCACTGACGGCATAAACATCCATTCCTGTTGACTTATGAATGGTAACACTAACAAATTGCAGTTAGAAATGCTTATGAGTGTTGTAGACATTTCTAAGTATTTATTTACTTAATATTAAAATATTAGAATATAATATATAACGTTAAACATTTATTTATTTTGATCTTAACATTGTGGGTTTCTACAGATTGTATGTGATTCTGATTCGGTGACAGGGTGGACTCTTGCCTGAATCTGCTAAATCCTTAAAAAAAAAAACAATTATTAGTTTCATGTGATTATCATTTGCTCTCTCAAGTGTTCAGCCATTAGGATCATTAAGCATTTGAAGCAGCACAGCTTAGTTTGGATTCTGGAATCAGACTGTCAGGGTTCTAATCTCAGTTCTAATCTCAGTGATCTTAGAAAAATTACTTACCCTCATTTAGGAGGACTAAATGAATTAATCTTTATAGGGCTAAATGAATTAAATTGTAATTGCTATAAGAGTCTGAAAGAATGAAATTGTTAATTTTGCAAATAATTTAAAATGGATAGTGTATTCATACTATTAAGATAATATTAATAACTATCAAATTAATAGCTGTTAAAACATTAATTTAGTGTACATTATTTCTGATACCACTATTTAAGAGAAATATCTATGTAAAACACCTGATACATAGTAGATCTTCAATAAACAGCAATTTATTATTACTATTATTATTATGATTCTACTGGGAAAGAAACCTATGCTAGGTTTTACTTAAAGGGTACCCATTAGATTCAGCTCTGTTTATAGAGTTTTGAAAGAGAGCAGCTTTTTAAAAGTGCATTGTTTTCAGGTTCAGCAGAATTGCGGTGACTAATACTTAGTACTGTTAATGTTTCAAAGCCAAGTCCTCAGTGTCCTGGATGGCAGGAGGCTCTGGGTGTGGGTGATTGGTGCAGTGTAAGTAGGTGGCAGGTCAGGATCTTGAGGCTTTTGCCCTCCTGCCCTTTATTTTCCTCACTGGTCCTGTAGGTCTTATTTCAAAGTGTCAGCCTAGGCTTATTTCAAAGAGCTGTCTGCTTAGGGTGGCTAAGGATGAGGTGACCTAGATGGAAGCGGGGGAAGGACAACAGTGAATGATGGATTTCAAGCTGGTTACCTCCCCTGGCTTTCTTGATGACCGCCTTCTTCAAAAGCACAGGGATGGTGGCAGGAAGAACAGATGGAGCCATGTGGCAAAGGGCTGATGCTAACCACTCCCAAGATGTGTGACTACTTAACCTCTCTGAGCTTTAATTTCCACATGTGAAAATGGGAGAATAATTCCTGATTCTCATTTTAAGTGAGAGCCGCCTGTTAGGTGCTTTGCTCAATGCCTGGCCCAAAGTCAGGGCTCTATTAGCATCTGTTATTGACATGCATAGCAGGGCTCTGATGCCAAAATCTGTTGAGTGTGTTTCCCAAGAGTGCTAATGCATTTTTTCTTAAAGGCTGCTGTTCGATAAGAGGCTCTATGGTATCTTAATTAATTAGATGATTATTCTCCTCACTTCATCACTATACAAAATTGTAAAAGGTTTCTTTCCATTTTCCTAATGCTCTATATTTTAGAACTAAAATTTCCCCAGAGGATGCAGCTATAAAGGAATAAGCTCTCTAACAGCAAGACCCAGGCTTAGTTCAGGAAAATGGTCCTTGAGATGCAATCAATGGGTATTATCAACACCCATTTCAGCTCAATTTATCTGATCCCTAGGAAGAGAGATCTTAGTTATTTCATCCTGGAGACAACAATATGTAGTTTCCGGTTCTTATTATGAAGCCAGTGCTATGCATCATTGAAAGTCCAGTGCTAGGTCACGTACAATGTCACCCACACTGGCTCTGTTGGGAACCATGGTCACACTTGATGTTTTGGGTGGTAGCCATAAGACTGTCCCCAAGCCGGAATTGTGGATTTTGACAGGAGCCCTAGAGCAAAGGCCAAGCATAGACTCCCTTGGGAAATAACTTGGAAGTGAGGAACCAAAAATTTAAGATCTTAGAACAAAGCCATCATTGCACCTCACAGGAGATGCTCTTGGGCAGTTTATATTTCCGTCAGTGGAACCTTAGGCATGCTTCTCTAGAGTGAGAATGTGTGTGTGTGTGTGTGTGTGTGTGTGTGTGTGTGTGTGTGTGTGTGTGTGTGTGACTGTCACCATGGGAGGTGGGATAAGGAGGGAGGGGGAAGCTTCTATTTCCATCCATTTGGCTTTCCAAAAGCTTTTCTGGGTAGGAGAGAGAAACCAAGAATGCACTTGCAAAGGAGCCTGAGACATTGCTGAACGTGTCAGGCATCTGTGGGAGTTCTCTATAATTGTCTGGTCATGACCAGGTATGGGGGAGGCTGGCTACAGACAGCACCAGCCCAGTGTGTCAGGGGAGGAGGTGCAGTGGCCCCGAAGGCTGACCGTCTGCTCATTTCCTCAGGCAGAACTGTTTGTTCCCCGGACACTCTGTACCTGGCACTGTTCTACTCAGACCAGACCCTCACCCTCACTGACTTTACAGTCTAAGGAACAAGATAAACATTTTACAAGGAAACAGTCGATTATAGACAATAGTAAGTGCTCTGCAGGATGTGCGGTTCTGTGGTAAAGGGTAACAAAAGGTAACTATTTTGAGTGGCTAGAAAAGGACTCTTAGAGGTGACATCAGAGCAGAAGTCCTAGAGGATGAGAAGAAACCATCCTGGAGTAGGTGGGGGTTGAGGGGAGTGGCATGAAATGAGAGGAATGAAAGCCTACAGCCTAGTAGATACTCAAAAAGCCAGTGAATGAGGGTACAGAGGGAGGTGAGGACCAGATCACCCCACATCTCGGAGACCATGAAAGGAGTTAAAAGTTCATTCTAAGTGCAGAGGTAAGTTTTCAAGAGATCTAAGCAGAGGAACAAGACTGTGTTTAAGAAGAACACTATGGCTGCTGTGTTGAAAATGGGATTTAAAAAGTCTAGATGCACAGCTGTGAGTTCTGCTGTGGAGCATTCTGTGTTTTCCTCTTTTGTAGCTTATCTCACACTGTGCTATAAGTTGTTGGATGTCCCCTCACTCCTCCCCCAATAGCCTAGCTATTACTTAAGGGCAAATAAGAGTTTGTTATTATCTGTCAGCAGCCCTGCATGCATAAAGGGTTAATAATTATTTGCTAATAAGATAAACTGCAATGAACCTTCCAAGAAAGGGGTGTAGGTTTTTAGGTTTTGAGTGTAATGTATACTGTCCCTGAAAACATTTGCTTTGAAGGAGACTGTTAGGGAGAAAAGACTTTTTTTCCACCCTCTTAGGTTCCGTGACTGGGACCTGTGAATTTGATTGACATTAGGCAGATGAACAGGAGAAAAGGTACACAATTTTTATTACTACTTACATGCATGTGTTTCACAGAACAATTGTAAAACTCAAAGAAGGAGTTAGACGCGGGACAAAGGAAAGAGGGTTTGGGCTTCAAGGGAGGATACATTGTGAGGAAGTGACTAGGAAATACATGGGGGAAACTAATGGAAGATAAGAGCTATTTTACTAAGGTTTCTGCACACTTGTCTTGGTGCCAGGCTCTTCATCTTTGGTAATAGAGTCGCCCTCCTCTTCCTTGTACAGGAGAGGAGGACACCTCATGAAGGGAAATTTATGCCCTGCTTTTAGGCTGATAAGGGGAAGGCAGGTAACTTTCTGTATCTGTTAATTTTCAGTTGCCTTATCCAAATAGTCCTTATGCTAAGGTGGCATATTCTGGGGTAGCATATCCTGATCTTCAAAATCCATCTGGACACAAAAGCTCTTTATTTACATATAATCACTTATATTATTGAATAGCCCTACTCATTCTACTTCTGGGCCTGGGAATCTAAATCAGAGATGGATGGCTTGGTGAAGAGGGACAGAACAGAAAAATATTAATAAAAAGCTGCCTAACCACGGAAGGAATGTCATTCCCTCAAGCAAACTTGATATATAATCTTAATGTTGTGGGAGCTCAGGCAAAGGGCTATATATCGTTCAGCTTTTCCTCCTCAGGTCTTGAGTAGAGTGGTTAGAGATAGAGAAGTCACCACTTGTTTGTGGACTTAAATTGGACATAAATAGATGTCCTGGCAGACAGTGAGCCATGGCTGTAGCTGCTTTTCAGAATGCAGAGCCCACCAAGATGGGAAATGTGGTTTCAGAACTGGTAGTGGGTGCTGGAAGCAGGATGGGACTCTGCAGAAAAAGGCTGGGTGCCTTGGGTGACATTTTCGTCTTCTGAGTGACATTTCTCTATCTAAAGAGGATGAAAAGATGAACAACACACAGTCTCTTTCCTAAGTGTAATGTCAGGCGGCTATATGCAGACTGCTAAGTTGTGGTGTTTCACATCCTGGTGTGCCAGCTGGCAGATGATGAAGTAACCCTGCCATGTCCTTGAGGTATGTGGAAGGCGGGTAGGATTCAGAGGGCAATAGGATCACTAGAGCCTCAGAAAAACACTGGAAGGAAGAAACAGCTATGATGGATGAGGCATTTGTTACCTGTGCTCAATACATGAAAGGAACTGTCATGTGCAATTGTCATTGTTGCAGATAGACAAATGTAATTTAGAATTAAATTGCATATTTGGAAGAACTCTCCACATATGGGGTTTAATTAGATTTCCAAGGAATGAAAATGCCTTTTCTGATTGGGAATTAACTTATGGGATGCATTTGATGTGCCAGGCACAGTGCTGGGTGTTCTATATTCGTTCTTTCTACTCATTGCAACTCTCCAGGAAAGGTACTTTTATGCTCATTTTATTAATGTGGAGTCTGATGCTTACGA
This sequence comes from Cynopterus sphinx, assembly GCA_030015415.1. NCBI lineage: Eukaryota > Metazoa > Chordata > Mammalia > Chiroptera > Pteropodidae > Cynopterus > Cynopterus sphinx. The sequence goes on from CM057379.1 coordinate 38,535,601, forward strand.
GACAATTCGGTTTGCTGAGTGCTGTACAGTAGGTAGGTGTCCAGCTTCAGTACCTGTGCCTCTTCCCATGTACCATACCCTTAGACTGGTGAGCTTAACAAAAAGTTTCATCAATGATCTTTTGGGAGTTCAGTTATTCCCCTTATTTTTACTGGGTTTTCTCTAAAGTTCTGGACCCAGTGGCTCATCCTTCTCTAAGGCCTGGTGAGGCTCCTTAAGGTCAGGGTCACCCATCTTTGTTATGGGGATATTCTTGTGCCTTCCCTGTAACCACAGCCCTGTCGAATGTCACTTAAAAATACATGAGTATAAATGAGAACCACTGCTACCACCTGACTGATGGGGGCCAGTGTTTCCCAGGTCATGCAGCCATGCTCTGCAGATGTGCGCTGTCTTTCCTCAAGTTTATTCCTGAGAGAGATACCCAGGTCATCTGAGGACCCAGCGTAGGAAACACTGTGAGTGGGAACCAAGGCTGTTGCCTTGTGAACCTTCAGAGTTTCGTTTTAAATCAGTTGTCAACATTTTAAAATCAAGAAGTTTCATGTACACGTCAAATTTCCATCTCCTACTGAAAAAGTTTTACTACTTTGTTGCCTTATATCTGGCCCTCTTCATCCCTTGCCTTGCTTGCTGGCCTCCAAAGATGTCTGAGTTTGCAACCCCTAGGCGAGAACAAAGCTAACAAAGCCAAGTGTCCAGTTCAGTGTGTGGGTACCTGGAGGACCATACTGATCCTTGAAAGAGCGAGATGCTTCCACCCGAGGAGCTTTTAAATCAGCAGTCCTCAACTTTTTTGGAACCAGAGACTGGCGCTCCTATGAGAAACTGAAGCCTGATGATCTGAGGGGGAGCTGAGGCAGGGATGCTAGCGCTGGGGAACAGCGGCTGCAAATACAGATGAAGCTTCACTAGCTGGCCAGCCTCTCACCTCCTGCTGTGTGTCCTGGTTCCTAACAGGCCACGGATGGGTACAGGTTCGTTGCCCAGGGGTTGGTTTCCCCTGGTTTAAATGACCCTGGCCTGGGCACCACTCCAGGCTGATTGAATCAGAATCTATCAGGTGGGAAATGTTTGAAAAGCTCCCCAGGTGGTTCTAATCTGCAGCCAATTTAGAAACCCCGAGGATTTGCCCATGACCAGCCTCTGGTGTCAGAGAAATGGGTTTATGAAGTTTTACATGCAAAATCGCTGTTTTAATTCGTCTCCCAGCACCTCTTGGGCCGCCCCATTCACCGCATCCTGATTTACTCAGGTGTAACTGGGCTCTTATGACATTTATGTCCACACCTCCAGAGCTAAGATATATTTTTACAGAATTCTGAAGGAGAACAGATGAGAAAGGAACAAAGAATTTTTTCAAAGGTTCCCTTTGAAATGCTTGAACATCAATACTATATTACGGAAAATATTAATAGCCTTAGAAAACCGGTAATGACATTTAGAAGCTATTTGCTCTTATGTGTACCCTTGCTTCAGAAATAAAACATAATAATAATAATAAAAATAAAACAAACTTGACAGGTTTCTGTGAAATCTTTTTCATCGCCTCAGGAGAAACTTTATTAGCAAGCCCTGGGAGGGCTTGGTCTCTGCCGGAATCTGACGGCTGCTGTGGGCGAAGCTACAGTTATAGTCCATTACAGCCCCTACTGCAGGACTTTGGGCAAAGGTCACATCCATCAGTGATGTCTTTATCCAGGTCTACCCTGGTCAAGAGTGCAAATGGCAGAAAATGACATTTGCATCTGGGCAAAAGCATCATAAATGCTTGTAGCTGTGGCTCCTCAGGTCTCTCCTTATCAGTCAGGCGTGGTGGGTTTGTGTCAGCACAGGGTGAAATCTTTACCCTTTCATCAGCCAAAAGGCCCCTAAGGGCCTCTCCAGCCTACCCGGGAGATCCCCGAGGTGGCATCAAGGTGGATCTCAGCCTAGAATTTAAGGTCTCTGTCATAAAACAGAGTTTCATTTCATATTTGGAAGGTCAGAGCTTGCACTTAGAGACTCGCTCTAACATTTTTGCAGCTTTCAATGGGAAAGGAATTGTTTTTTTTTTTTTAGGGGACAACGGGGATCTTAATCATTAGGGAATATTTTTTACAGTATTTAAAATTATTTTAGAATTTAAATTTTATTTTTATTTCTTTTTCCTACCTTTTAAAATGATTAAGTTGATAAATGGGACAATATAAATAAGACAACACAAAGTTTTCAAAAGATCTGGGTCTCACTTCCTGCCTGCCTGGGGACCTGGATCCAGTTACTTAAATGATTAGTTTTATCACCTACAGAACTGGGAACACAATATCTGCTCAATTGGGTATAAATAAGTCTTTATTTTTTTTTTTATCAAGGTTTAACTACTTTTTACTATTTGGGGGGGCTTGTATCTGCATGTTAGGTGCTCTTGGAACACCCCTTGAGGTGTGTTCGTGACCTTTTAAATGAGGAGACAATGGAGATCCCTGTTGAACTGAAAGTGACTCAACTTCATCCAGCTATACTATCCATCCATACCCTGTTTTAGGAGGGAAGGGTATGGAATCCTGAAAAGACTTGGCCTTGGGGATCTTTTAGGGCAAAGTCTGCTCCCTGACACCTCACTAAATGATGCAAAGATCTCCTAAGCAGTGCTTCTCAACCAGAGGGTTATAGCAGTCACATTATATGAGAGTCAGTTGGGGAAACTTTTTCCAGTGACATGACCTAGATAGACTGCCCACTTCTGCAGAGATTCTGGTACTCCAGATTATGGGGTGAGGTATAAGCATATGTAGTTTGGTGAACAGAAATTTCCAGTTGATTCTGATACTCCCACCTCAGGCTGGGAACCTCTTCTTTAGAGGTAAATTGAAGGGTTTCTCTATATAACCTTGCCTCTGTTGCTCAATGTGCCAGAGTTTGCCTGTTTAGAAAATGTCATCTGGTGAAGTGAGATTGAAGAGAGAAGGGTCACATCCCATGTGATTCCTGGCGGTAGTGCTGAAGAAGCCTCGGCTTGGCCAGTCCCTTGCCAAGAAGACTTTTCCCTTCTTTACTGCTCAGACAATTCCACCCTTCAAAGCCTAGCTCATGTCATGACCTACAGTTTTGGCTGCCCCAGCCTAAAGAGCTGGCTTTCTCTGCACTTTTAATTCACTCATTGTCTGGATGATTTATTTGAAAATTCAATTAGCAATTGATGGTCTAGCTTCTGTCTCAGTTGAATGCAATTTGTCTTATATTGCTATTTATTTTTTCACTTATCTGTCTAGTGAAAATAGTGCTGACCTGAATTTTAGTTCTGGCTTTACTTCCAACCATATATCCTAGGCAAGGCAGTTAACCTTTCTGGGTCTCAGAGCCCCAGTTATAAAATTCCAGATTTCTTTTTCTTACCTCACCACTTAAATTTAGATTCTTGCACAATTCTCATTCATTTAATTTTATTTCTTTTGACAGATTCACTGTGGTAGACAGTTCTAAGAAAATGCCCAGAGATCCTTGTATCTTGATATTCACATCCTCATGAAATCCCCCATGCTGAGGTGTAGGCAGGACCCGGTGAGTAGAAAATAATGACAAAATAATGGGATGTCACTTTTGTGATTAGGGTAGAAGAGACTGTGACATTGATTTGCTAATGTCCTCTCTCAGGCTCTTCTCACATGCCAGCTCTAATGGAGAGGGCCACTAGGGAGGATTAGCTTCTGGTCAAGAGGTAGCAAGTAACTGAGGCCCTGGTCCAACAGCCTTTGAGGAAATGAATCTTGTTAAGAATGACCGAGTTGTCTTGAAAATGATCCTGCCTCAGTTGAATCTTGAGATGACTGCAGCCCCAGTCAGCAGCACCTTTTGACTCCAGCCTTGTGAGAGACCCTGGGCTGACACCTTGATTGTAGACTCCTGACAGACTCTGAAGCTGGGACCTAGCTAAGCCATGTCTGGATTCCTGCCTGACCCACAGAAATGTTGTTTTAAGCCACTACATTTTGAGGATAATTCGTTATGCCGCAATAGATTACTAACACTTTCTATGATATAGGTTGATGGACAAGGCAGTCTGTCTGCCTGAATTGGTTGGAGTAAGCTAAACTAATCTGCAGTAATAAATGAACCCCAAATCTCAGTGGCTTACATCAACAAAGTTGATTCCTTGCTCACACTACATGTCCACTGAAGGCTGGCTGTAGCGGTGCTCGACATTGTTTCTCCAGAACCCTTTCTAACCCAGGCTGACAGAGCTGCCTCTGTCTGGAACATTGCCAGTCATCATGGAAGAGGAAAAAGAAAACAGGGAAAAGTATGCGCTGGCTTTTTAGAGCTTCTCCATGGAAACGGTGCGTCATACTTTTGCTTGTATTTTATTGGCCAAAGCGAGTAACATGGCCACATAGTTGTATAATCCTCCTCCAGGGAGGGGCACTAAATATTTGTGAACAGTAACACAGTGTGCCATATACGATTGTACAGTGGGTCAGGGGGAATGGCAGCCACAAACTGCCATGATGTGCAGAAAAAAGAAAGAATAGTTTACATCCTCAGATGAATGGGTGTAGTGGCCCCAGAGCCTAAGAGAGGAGAGTACAATTGAATGGCTTTTTTCCCTAGAGATTAATGAACATTTAAGGGTATTTGGGGCACTGAGGACAGTTGAGATTATTTTTAGCATCTTCAAAATCTTTATTGTTGCCTCCCTAAGGTCCTTCTAAAACACAGACTCTTATGTGGCAAATGAAGCTTTAAGACAGGCATCCTCACGCCCCTCTTGGGATTGGATTGCCTTCCCTAAGCTCTTGAAGCTTCTTCTGTATAGAAATATAAGAGCCTCCCTTATCTCTTAATCCTGTTCATAAAGTTAAACTGGGTTTCCAAACAGTTGTCTTCCGGCAGTCAGTTAATAGGAGAGGAAAACTTGAAACATGACCTTGGGCAAGCCTGCCATTCTGTGGATTTCAGTCTTCTCAAAGTCCCACTCTAATCTCACCTTTTTGAGTAATGAGCAACGTCCCTGTGGACTTCCTGCAAATATTGGAGGAGCTTAAGGAGTGGTTGCTAACCATCCGTCTTAGAGGCCTTGCGAGGCTGGCTTTAGAGAGGCAGTTTGATGGAAAGTGCAGAGATCTGAATACATGTAACGTGCAGAGCAGAAGTTGGGCCTGACTTAGCTGGTAAGCCAAGCAAACATGATGGATCTGCCATTAAAGCCAGAACCAGATTAAACTTTTGCTGACGCACAGTAGAGAAATGTCAGGGCCAGAGATCCCCTAAAAAGTAAAGGAGAGACTTGTTGAGGATCCTTCTTCCTATAAAATACACGTTTGCCCTCAGGTGCCCTGACTTTTTGGATCTTGCCAGATGGTATTCTATTTCTCCTGAGGTTAGAGTTTGTGTCAAAAGAGATAGACTTTACTTCGATGAATTCTGACGGAGGCATAGAAGAATCCCAGAACTGTGGTTTTAAAAATGACCTTAGATGCCATCTAAGCCAAACCTCTGCCCAGCACAGGAGTCACTTCTTCACGTCTACAGGCTAGAGACTGGTGATCAGGAATGGGGTATTAAACTTCCCAGAATTTTTCCGGATGTGATTCTGTCCCAGTTTTCTTCCCATATTGTATTATAGAGAGTGCAAGGGAAAAGGAGTGAAATAGAAGTCTGTAACAGGAGTGTGGAGACAATACCCTTCCTCCTAGTGACACAAGTTTTGCTCTAGGGAAAATTTTCCATTTTGTAACTAAAATGCCCTTAGCTGTTGGAGGAAATGTTGAGAGAGGCCATAGTCTGTATCTCAAAAATCCTATTTCTGAAACTGACTACCTGTGAAACAATTTTGCACCTCTCTGGCACATTTTCCCTGAGACAAGGGTGAAAATGATGTTTCTAGTAAATAAATTAGCAGTGCCTATAAAATGCTTAATTTATCTATTCTGTAATAAATTGTACACTTTATTGAAAAATCACCTAGTTAGTATCTAAATGTTATCTTCATTTCATAGCAACGAACTTTCCCTTCCTTGTCTGTGTATCAGGCACCAAACTATATACTGGAAATAGAAAGATGATTCAATATATTCCTTGTCCTCAAGGATCTCCTAGTCTAGCAAGTGAGACAGACACACAATAAGGTGGTATCATACATGTTAGGTGTTTTCATAAGTGTATGTATAAAGTGTTTGTATTAGGTTTATACATACATAGGCAGTGGCCGAGTGAGTCTTCAGATGGGGTGTGTCTAGAAGCACAAACTTTTTAGACGTTCAAGGTGTGTTTCATAAGAAAAGTCACAGACAAAGGCAGAGTTATAAACATGCAGAGTGCATGTGGTAGTCATTGATGCATTCCTGGTACATGGTAACACTGCACTTCGTAATCCTTTTTATTTGGGAGCCATGTGACTAGTTTGGGCCAATGAGTGGGAAGCAAAAAGGAAGTATCATTTCTGGACCAAAGCTATTGAATAGCTTGTTCAACACTGCCCAGAGCTCTTTTTTTCCCCTCTAAAGCACAGCCAGCAACATCAGACATAACGGCTGTTCCGTCAGTCTGGGCCCCTGAATGACTACGAATAACACAACACTCCATCAACTCTTAACACACATGTGACATGAGTGAGAAATGTATCTATTTTTTTTCACGTCATTGAGATTTTGAGGTTGTTTCATATAGCAATATAACCTTGTCTATTCCTCTAATTCAGTGCAAAATTAAGAAATAAGTATTGTATAACTGCAAACTTAGATGCAAGATATTTGGCAGAACTGGTTGAGGTTAGAGGAAAATGAGTTTGGAAATATGGGTCAAGACCAAACTATGAGAAACTTTGACATCATGCTGAGAAATTAACTTGAAACTATAGACATAGAATAAACAATTGAAGGATTCAAATTGCTCTTTCTTAAGTCATATAATTCCTCTCTTGGGACATCCTAGTCTGTTCCTTTAGTGTGAATCCTACACTTCTTAAGCTCAGGAGATATGGATCCAGTTATAGGAGTTATAGGAGAAGATGGGATAGATGTGGCATAAGGAATATGAGTTACGTGTGTCACTCCTGCTGTGCTCTTGGTATGCTGGCCAAAAGAAACCAGAAAAGACTTTCTTTGCACTGGGGCAAATATCTCTTCATTCGTGATACCTCTCTATATCTGACATAGGCTACTTTTCTTAGGTTAAACCTTACAGGTCAAAAACCTTGCTTCTAGTATCAGTATTTGAAAAATTGAATCAGCAGCGTATATATCATTTTTTCATGAAGCTTCCTCTCTCTAAAGGGAGTTACTCTCTGACTTCTCTGGTTTTCCCTTTTCTGTTAGGACTCTCACCTCACTGAGTTGTTGTATTATAGGAATTTTGGGCATGACCAGATGCAAAGTTCATGGGCAAGAACTGTCTTGAATATCTCAGTAGTCCTCATAGTACTTAGCAGTGCCGTGAACATATCAGGCATTCAGATTTTATTTAATTGAAAAAGTTGAAATTGAAAACCTTTTCATTAAAAGCTTAAAATATTAAAGGAAAGTTTTATCTAATTTCCCATGCTTTACTCCTTCAGAGGCCATCTATAAAGGACATATTCTTTCTTACTACATCTCCAACACCCAAGGAGCACCAATTGAGTACCAACACAAAGTGTCCTTTACTTGCAGATTATGTTTTTCCAGATTGTGATAAAGATGTTTAGTCAAAACAGAGTGAACAGCAGTTTCTTTGGAAGGCTATGGGTTGAAAATTGGTAAACAGAAAATGAATGTTAATGGAGTTTAATCTCGCTTTTGAAGGCAGAGAGGATGGAGAGCGGACAATGTAGAAATGAAAAGTGTGCCACTTCAGCAATTACAATGTTTACTGAAGAGAACTGAATGATGTTTAATTTGGAGGAAAGCACAATGAACACAAGAGAAACAATCTTAAATACAAATATTTAAGAAGTTAGTGAAACTGAGAAAGTTTTACTATTGAACAAGATTTGGTTGCAGGGAGGGGACTAATGGATAACAAAGTAGTCTGACATTTGAGCAATAATGATAACCCAAAAGGCCAATACCATTCTGGGCCATATAGAAAAATAAATTATTCAAAGTTTGAAGGAGGGGAGAGAAAACAGTACTGGAGCTTTAGAAAACTATAATTTTAGTGTCTGATTCTCTATGGCCTTTCATTATTCAACATCTAGGGCTTTAGAATTATCATTTAGAATTACCACATCATTGGTCAATATTGACCAATTCCTATATTTTAAAGGATTTTAGACCAAAACCTGGGTAGACTCTGTTTTATTGTAAAATCACAAATAAATTACTGGGTTATTTTTATAGTGAAAGGTTCAGAACTTCGAGAGATAGACATTAATAAGATGTTTGCCCAACTTTTTAAAATTTCTTCTCAGGTAGTAGTATGTTACAAGAAGATCTTACTGACACTAGTTTCTCAGCTCTCTGCTGTGAGAAATCTCTCCTTGAGCTATTCCAAAGAGCAGAACTGGAATTCTACTCTATCTTAAGAGGAATGGTTAGAGAGGGTTGTCCACAGTGAATCTCTGTAGATGCATCCTGGTTAAGGCTTCCCTTTGCGAGGAGAACTGCCTCCCTTTTCACTATTTGAGATGAGAAGTTAAATCCAATTGTGACTCTGCTTCACTTGCTTGGGGGCATAAAGGTGGGCTTTTCTTTCTACTGGAGTCATTAAAAGTAGCAAGCATATATAGATTTTCCTGACAAGGCATGATGTAAAGGCTATAGAACATTTCACACTTTTGAACCCTTCCTTGTTATAACTTAGTTGTTATAAGTTGTCTTTGGGAAGAAAATGGCCTAACTCTTACTCTACCATGCTTCTCAAAGACAGTTTATCAAATCATTCTTTTCAAAGATGAAAAAAGTATTGTGCCTTGAAAATGACCAAGATACCCCCAGCTTCCTATTCAGAATTGTCCAAGGGTCCCTTTACCAATCTCTGAATAAGGTGTCTCACTTACATGAAGATAATAGCACCAACAAAATATCAGCAGGATTTGAACTTTTAAGTTATTTTTCCAATAAAATGGTAGAAAGAGAAAGCAGCTACTTGTTTCAGGGCAGAACACAATTTGAGAGAAAGTATTGCATTGGGAGCCCAATCTTTGAAGAAGGGTGGGCTAAAATCTTATTTGGGGCTATTTTTCTTCTGCAGCTTAGAATGTTTTAAAGATCACTGAAAATGGTTTTGGCAATGAGTGCCAATATGTCTCTCTAAGGTGTAAACAGTAAAATATGCTGCCACTGAAGTTCTGTTGTGTGGAATCAAAAGTTTTGTGTGAAAGGCAGAGCTGGAGGAGGTGTTAGATAAATTTTCAGTTGGATTTACCCCAAAGGAAAATATTTTGATGCTGTTAATGTGTGTACTATTCATCAGAAGAGACATTACTTCTTGAATTGCTTCTCAGTGTGTATTTGAGTAACAATTAAATACTTGATAAATGAAATGTCCAGACACATGTCATGTATTAGCTATCTCAATGACCCACACCATCTACTAAGCAATACATCTGTGGGAGAATAAATTGGTTGATACTTTGGATTGGGTGGCAAGGATATTTAAATTGAGATTTAAATGACAAGAGTCAGCCAGCCACTTTGAGATGCAGGATGACCTTTCCAGGTAAGTGCAAAGGCCTCAAAATGGGAATGCGCTTGACTTGTTAGAGGACCAAAATGAAGGCCAGTGAGGATGGAATGGAGGGACCTGGGGTTGAGTGGTAGAACATGAGATTGGAAAGAGAAGCAAATCATGTAGTACTCTGTAAGTCAGGATAAGGATGCAAAGCCATTAGTGTATTTTAAGGAGAAAAATACTCTGGTTGATAGTGAATTATGGGTTAGAGGAAGGCAAGAGAAGATGGAGCAGAGGTTGGGAGTAGGCAAGCAGTGGGTTGGGGCACCTGTCCAGGCCTGGGGTGGTAGCAATGGGCATGGAGAAGAGTGGATGGGTTCAGGAGCAGTTTGAGAGAAAGAGGATGTGGTGAAAGAAGCCAGGTGGGCAGGCAGGTGGGATAAGCCTCTAGGTCCAAGTGGGAAAACATCACCTCGCCTACAGGAACTTCCATTTGCATTCAGGCTGTTAAGGACCCAACCTTTTAAAAAACAGTGTCTTCACAAGTCACTGAGGACCTAGCTCATCACTGGTGTCTGATCTCTGGAGATATTTCCATAATCAGGAAGTTGCACTTTTCCCACCTCCTTTACTTCATTATCTTCCTTGGCTATCAGAGGTGAGTGGCGGGTTGGAGAGCTTATGAGGATGGTTAAGTTTGCCTTAAGGAAAAGCTGAGATACTGCACATAGCCACTTATCTGGGCAGCCTCAAAGTTCAAGGGGAGAGGTAGAGAGGCTTAGTGCTTGTGGTGCTAAAGGCCAGGGGTTTTAAATACATTTTCTTCCCATTCTAGCCTCCTGATAACTCCGTGAGGGACAACTTATAAATTCCAGCTTTACAAAAGAAAAAGGCAAGGCTCAGAGAACTTTACTTTGCCCAACGTCACATAGCTTCTAAGTGTTGGAACCAGGACTGCAACCAGAGTCCAGCTCTCTCCACAGCACTCCTGAACCAGAATTAGTCTCCTTTCTTTTCTGGATATTACCACACAGATTCCCTTGAAGAACCCATCATGGAGAAGGCTACATTTGCTTTCCTTTATGTACTTGTTTGCCTCTCCTGTCCCACAGCGTGCCTAGTAAGGTGCTCAGTGGACAGGCCTGCCTGGAGGCAGCACTCTCTTCCTGCTGCCACAGATGGGCCTGGGACAAGGTTCAAGGCAGACCTGGTGAGGCGGACTGGGTTGCTGCTGCTGCTGGTGATGGGGAGAGACTCTTCTGCTTGCGCCTTGCCTCGAAGGCATTTTCCATCGCCTAGCTCCTCCCCTCTCCCCATCCCTCACCTCTCACCCCTCGACTTCAGCTCAGCCCCCTCAGAGAGCATCCCCTGCCGCGGGGCTGACAGCCTCTGGGGGCGCGGGGTCCCTGGTCTCCGCGCTCTTGCCCGTTTGTGTGCAGAGCCTCGTTCCCGGGCGCCCGGAGCCCGGCGGGCATTGACGTCAAGCGGCGGCGCATCGCTGCCTACAGACGGCTGACCCGCACCCTCCTCCACAGCCCCTTCCTTCCTTGCCCCCCTCCCCCCTCCCCGCACCCGGGCTCGGGCTCGGCATAAAAGGCGAGAGCGCGGGCTGCCCCAGCGGCGCCGCGTTCAGCACCATGGAGAGCCCCCGCGCGCGCCTGCTGCCGCTCCTGGGCGCCGCGCTGCTGCTGCTGCCGCCTCTGCTGGGCGCGCGCGCCCCGGAGGACGCCGGGCTCCGGCCCCGGGCCCTGGACATCTCCGCCGCCGCGGACGACGCGTCCCACGAGAAGGAGCTGGTTGGTATTCCTCGCCCCCCGCCCGCGCCCCAGGGTCCCCGCGGCTGCCTTTGTCCGCGTCCCTCCGCTCTTCCCTCCTCCGCACCCCCGTCCCCAGAGTCCGGGCGCCAAGTCCGGGCTCCCGCCGTCATCCAAAGACCTCCTGGGGCCCCACGGGCTCCGGAAATTAGTAGGATCTCTTGTCCCGGCTCCTGCGAGCGACGCGAGCCTCAGCGGCTCCGGGACCCGTGGTCAGGGTCTGGGAACGGCGCTCGCGAACTTTCCACCCCTGGCTCCCCCCAGCCCCCGAGCGTCATTTTTGTCTGCGGAGTCCCAGGGCGGAGTGTGCGTGGTGCTGGGGCTCCTTATAGCTAGGGCCGGAAGGGAGTGCCGGGCTGGGCTCGCCGCCAAGGCGGCAACTTCGGGTTCCGGGGGCCGTGTGTTGCAGATCGAAGCGCTGCAGGAAGTCCTGAAGAAGCTCAAGAGTAAACGTATTCCCATCTACGAGAAGAAGTACGGGCAAGTCCCCATGGTAAGGCTTTGAGGTCACCCCCTCGCCATGTTTTCCCCAAGAGGAAATGTACCACCTCGAGTCTTACACACGCCTTCTTTCTAGGATGTGGCTAAACAAGTCCGGTAATAGGTTTGCAGAATTCTGTGAGGTCCCCTTTGTTTCCACTGCCAGACCTGGCCCCTTGGTCTCTAAGGGCAAAGCACAGATGGTCCATTTAAGAGGAGCAAAGAACATGTGCCCAGAACCAGATCTTGGGTCCGTGTGGAAAGGACCGTTTCCTCAAGATGAGCTTTTTCCCCACTTCACAGTGAGGTCCCTGAGTGGGAAGAACCCTTAAATTTACTCAGTTCTTGTTCCGCCAATTTTCCTCCTGCCTTCTGTCATTTTTTTTTTAAATCTAAGTTCTAGGGCCAAAATTTTAGACCAGGGCCTTGTCACTTTCCTTGGAGAACACACACACACACACACACACACACACACACACACACACACACACACACACACACACACACCTGAATCTTCCTTCTTGGGATGAGGAGGCAGAAAACAGGGAGCAGGGTTTGTGAATCAATACAGGTCTATTGTTTATTTTTTTAGCAAAAATGATATGGTTAATTTTTTCTTTTGGATAAGCAATGAAAAGAGCCAGAAAATGTAACACACTCTACAAAGATGAAAAAATTGGGAGGGGCTCATTAATTAAAATATTTTTTTAATGTTCTCTCACTGGAATTATAAGCACAAGGCTCTGCATTTCAGTCTCGACTAGGCATAGACTTCTGGTGATGGCGATAAGGTCAACCCAGCTCTCCCGTGAGGGAGATGGGGAGGTGTGCTTGCGGAGAGCCTGGACTTGCACTTGCCGATGACCACACGTTGTATTGTTTGCAGTGTGACGCTGGTGAGCAGTGCGCAGTGCGAAAAGGAGCGAGGATCGGGAAGCTGTGCGACTGTCCCCGAGGAACCTCCTGTAATTCATTCCTTCTGAAGTGCTTATGAGGTGCCACCCTCCTCCAACAGTCCCCATTTCCTCCACTTCCCAGAGAGGACCACACATTCATTTATCCCTGGAGCTGGGCTTTAGCGACAAAGTTTGCATTTCCCTCTAAGGGCGATGGGGCTGTTTTCCTGCTGTTTTCAAATAAAAAAATACTTTAGATGTTACTTTGTGAAGGATGATGCCTTGTGTGGTGTTGATGTGTGTACAAAGTATTTTTATTTTATTTTTTATTTTTGTCTGTATTTTTATTTTTGTCTGACAGACTCTGTGCATCTTTGTGTAAAGTAGGGGAACTTTGCTTTGAAAATTGTATTTTCGTATGTGGCATGCAGGATGAAAATTAGATCTAGGTAATGTTAGTAGATGATGTCACAAACTGGAAAATAAATCACCCCAAGCATCACAAATTGAAGCATGTACAAATTATACATAATAAAGTGTTTTTAATAATTGCTCAGAGTGCATTGTTGTTTCTATATAAAGTAATTTAAATAGGAATGGTGGGGTTAATCATGTGGTTGTTTTCAAAGAGAAATATTTTTAAAATAGCAGTCTCTTGGGAGACTCGCAGCACCTTGACACTAAACAGTTTGGTCATTAATTAGGAGTTTTCCACACTAGCTTTTGTGTGTCTTTTTTTTTTCCCTATTGCAATGGTACTGTGTGTGTGTGTGTGTGTGTGTGTGTGTGTGTGTGTGTGTGTGTGTTTCGTGTCTGTGTTTGTTTCTGTGTCTGTGTTTGAGAGATGAATTGGAGATGGTTGGAGTTGAGCTGATATGATTTTGTTTATTAAAAACTTTAGCTAGATCACTTAATTTTAAAAGACCAATAAAAGATAAATTGTTTCATGCTTTAGCCACATTAAAAACAATTAGAAAAACTGGGACTTTTGGCAACTCTGTTATTAGAAAATATACGTTGTTAAAATTTAGACTGGTTTGGGGTTGTTGTTTGTCCCAGTGAAGGGAAATAGCTGTATCAGGTGCTCTAAGAGCATGAGACCCAATCATTCCCTCTAGTTAATACAAAATCTTGGAAAAATTATGTTCAAAGGAAAAATAATCATTTTAATAAAGTTTTGAGGAGAACAATTTAAAATTGATGGGGGCAAATTCAATTCAAGAAATACAAAAAATCTTAAATGTAAGGTAACCTTTAAATATTTCCAAGTACTTACCTGAGGTCACATTTCTGAGGGTTGGAACCAGACTAAGAAACATTTAAGAAGCAGCATCATGTGAAGAAATAGATGCCTATAGCTTCCTAATGCAAATTCAAGAGACACCTGTGTAATAGAATTGAAAAGAAAGTCCTTCCAATGATTCATGGGGAGATAGAGGATGCTGAAAGAAAATATTTTCATACACAATTGCTATTCGAGTGTTCTTATTGTTACTATTAGCATGACTAATTCCCTTAATAATCTTGAAAAATAGATACTATTGCTATTTTTCAGAAGAAGAAACAAAGGCCAAGAGAAATGCTGGAACTTGCTTGAGTCGAACGATTCTCAAGCATGATTGTAGCTGTAATCCCTCTGACTCCAAAGATTTATTTGTCTTTTACCTCCTTGTCACTCTGGGCACTTGGACAGGCTGTTTGGACTCCTAAATTCCCCAGGAAACTCTTTTTTCTTTAATAAAAGTTAACTCACTAGGGTACCAGTGGAGTTTTGGAGGGTCACATTTCCATTTGAAGTCCTTTATGACAGACTTAGTTGTGATTAAATTGTGTTAATTTTTACAAACTGCAAAAAGTTATTTAATTGCTTTGTAGTCTGCTACTTTTCCAGAAAGCATTTCAGTTAAAATCCCAACCTTCTCCTGGAGTCTCTTAACTCTTCTCCTTCATGTCAATCCTAAATAAATAAGATCAAGAAATTGCTTTAATCCTTGACCAGACACAAGCAAGACTCTCAGGGATAATACTTAGGACAGCTTCCTATTTTAGCCTGAATGTTTCTCCAAAAGCAAGAGATGCTGGAGGAATCTGTAGTCCAAAAAAAAAAGGGGGGGCGGGGACAAGAACTCTGCTTTAAACTCCTTTAATGTGTCCCCTGTACTCCTACTGTATCATCTTTTTTTTTTTTTTTTTTTTTTTTTGGCACAACTAGATTTATGGGGGATTGGTGATGGGGAATCCATGGCCTGGGTATGTAAAGGCTTTTCCCAAAAGTTTTGTCTGGGGGCCCAGATTTTAAGTTTACTGTGCTAATGACATTTTTAGTAGTGATGGCATCATTTAATCTTAAATGTATTGTTAGAAGTAACTTTGCCTTTACATTTTATCAATAGTAGAGTTTTTCTTCAAATAGAATGCCTTAGTGTGTTTAATGATAGAAGGCCCCTGTGGTAAAGGACAAGAATGTTAAAGATTAAAAAAATTTTAATGAGAAAAGTACTCACCCATATATGAGTCCCGAGACATTCAGACATTGGTTGAAAGATCAGGAGCCTGAGAGCTGACAAGCAGCTATATCTAAAGATCTGGGAAATACTATAAGGCATAGGAATGATGTACCTAGAGCAGTGGTTCTCACAGGGGCCTGGAGGTGATACATGAAAATTACTGGAGGACTTTGCTCATTTATATATAACTACTCCTCTTCCCATAGCAATTACTATGTTATACATCTCACTTTATGCCAGAATCTAGAAGGCTTTGAGGGACACATGGTATTCCTGTGGACCTATATACCCTTTCCCAGTCCTAATAATGGTACATCTGAGCCTGGGTATTGACCAAGATTTTTTGTTTGACCAAACTTTAGTCAGTCTCTTGAAACTTCTCCTAGGCCCACCTGTGCATTTACTAAATTTCAGTTTTAGTAAGAACCCAGCTAAGTTAGTTTATCAAGAACCTACCACCCTACATATCTGATCAGGTTCCTCATCCTCTACCATCCCTCAAGTGACATCTGATCACTCTGGCTTGTCTTCAGCAAAGATCCTGTTAGGTCAGTTTAGCCAGAATCCTCCCTTACCCTTGATGTTTCCCTTTAGTAATTTTTCATCCATTAACCACCCCCCCACCCTGACTTCTGAACTGTGGATATAAATATATAAATTTTCACTTGCCTATTCTGTATTTGGAATTGAATCCCATTCCATACTGAGGTCTCTTTTCCCTTTTTGCAATTGTCCTGAATAAAATCTGTTTTTATTCCTTTAACTATGGTCCAGGTTTCTTTTTTCTGTGATATAAAGGGGAGTGTAGTTACAGAGGGGGTTTAGAATTGGATAGTTTAAATAAGATCCTTTGGCAGTTCTGCTTAGCTTGTTATTCTAGATCCACTGCAGTGCCGAGCTAGTTTTTCATACTTAATTCCACACTCTTTCATATGCTAGATGCTGAGAAAATAAGGGTAAACAAGACAGATGTAATCCATGCTCTCATAGAATTTATAGTTCAGTCGTGAGAACAATTAAAAGAAACACACAAAAAGTATAAGCTGTGAGAAATTCTATGAAGGATACTGTGATAGTAAGTGAGTGGTTAGTCAGGAAAGGCAATATTTGAGTTGAGAGTTGAAGGATAAGGAGCCAGCAATGTCAAAGACAGGGCAGATGGGAGGGAGAAGAAAGGAAGAGTGCTTCAGGCAGAGGGTATAAGAGTTGAAAGGCAGAAGAGATGTTGGCATGCCCGAGGAACTAAAAGAGGACCATGGACTTCCAGAAAATGAATGCTAGATAAGGAGAGGTCCAAGTGGCTACCCCTGTGAATAGTTTATCGGGCCCCCTCACCTGTGTGCTGTTGCCTTGATCAAGTACTAGGTGGAATTATTCACAGATCAGGAATATCGCAAGGGGAAAAAAGGCTGAGAGTAAGAGGATGGTTATCCTGGCATCAACTTTCAGACTTCTTTGTCTCATTGATAGATGCGTGTACTTCTCTCTTGTCTGGCCAATGGGTGTTTCTGATTTTCCCCCTTACTTTCCTAAGCGTGGGAGTAATTTTCAGTCTCTAGTCTTAAAGATCTATCAGCACAACAGTTCTAGCTTGAGAATAGTTTATGTCAATATTCTAACTTGTCTTCTTTGAACTACTGTGAAGAGGAATCAGAAAGGAAGTGTTTAAATTTTAGAAGAACGGGGAGGTAATTGATGAGGCTAGGCTCTTGTCATGGAGAGGATGGGATCTCGAGCTAGAAAAAAATTAGTTTGGGAGAGGAGAGAGAGGGTGGGAGAGCACATGATACATCAGATACCGGTGACTTTGTAGGTGCACTGGCAGGAAGTTGGAATAGTTACTTTATGACTTCTGTTTTCCAAGGGATGTAGCATATAGTCATTTCTGTGAAGAAGATGAAGCAAATTACCTATTCAATAATTGTGTGTGTGTGTGTGTGTGTGTGTGTGTGTGTGTGTGTAATGTAGAAGTTGATGGTAGCCAAACCTCTATTCTAAGGTGACAGACTCACCATAAGGCAATATATGTTAAGTACTAGACAGAAAGATGTTTTTAGAGGGCACAAGAGGTAATTATCAGGGTTCATGGATGAAGTGGTATTTGAGTATTCTTTGAAAAATGTGTAATATTTTAAAAGGTGAAGTTGGGGGAAATTTGTTTAAGGTGTGGGAAATAGTATGAATGAATGTACATTGAAGAAAGGGGAGGCAGTTAGAAATAACTAGTTTACAAATTGTCTTAATATGGGGATTGATCACAGTTTCAGGATTGAAAGGAAATTTTGGGGTCATTTAATTAAACCTCATTTTATAAATGAGGAGACAAAGGCCCTAAAGGCACTGATTAGTCCATTTCTTATGGTGACTAAGTGAAAATTCAGTTAAGCAATCAAGTTGTAGGACATTTTATTTAATAAGTTGTAGGACATTTTATCTAACAGAATTCCTCTTTGGAAAAGTGCTTTCTTAGTTTGGGAGAATGCTATGAGAATTGTTTGGGGGAGAAATAAACCCTCATTGGTTACACTTTATTAATCTATTTCCTGTTAGTCTATATTAAAATCTGATTTCCTTTGATTTAAGTCACCTAGGGCATTTCATTTGGTGGCAAAAAAAAAAAAAATATAAGCCAATTCTGAACTTGTAAATTAAATGAGAAGGAACAAAAATGTTTACCATGAGGTGATATGGTTTCTCCAGATATTTAGATCTTTTAAAATGTTCTTCAATAGCTATCATAATTTGCTTCATATAGGTTTTGGACTTATTCAGTTTTAGATTTTTAAAAAAGTTTTAGATCTATTATCCATTGCTAATTTTTTTGTTGTTAATATGTATGTTTTTTATTCTATCATATTTTATAATTGGTTTACTGATATCTAGGAATGCTATAGACCATGTTTATATATTTATGATATCCTATAAAAGCTCTAAACCTGACTATTAGTTTTAAATATTTATATATAATCTATTGGATCTTCTATGTAGACAATCATGTTATCTGAAAATTAAGATAATTTTCTCTTCCTTTCTAATTCTTATACTTTTATTTATTATCTTAGTACATTGGCTAGGTCATCAGTATAATGTCAGTTGTATATAGGGGTGATGGCAGGCATTCTTACCTTATTTTTGACTTCAGTGACAATATTCCTAAAGTTAACAGAAAATTATTTTTTTGTAGAATGTTTTAAACACCCTTTCTTAGATTGAGGAATATTTCTTCTATTTATGGTTTGATAAGTTGTTTTTTAAACATAGGTGAGTACTGAATTTTTAGACTTTCATCTGCATTTATTGAAATAATCTTTTTAAAAACATAATCTATTAATGTCTTCCTGAATCTATTAGTAATCTGACTTAATATACAGCCTAGAGAAACAGTCAGCCTCCAGCAGAGGCCCATGGATACACATAGCCCTACAGAAAGAAAGAGTGTCAAGGGCTCTGAGATGGCATGTGGGAGTGGCACATTTCATTTTTCAAAGCACAGCATGATTATAAGAGGAGTGATTTTTTTTTCTTTACACATGAAATAACAAAGAGAACCTTTTTGTACTTAATAAGGACCAGGAAGGGAGAGTGAGAGAGCTCCCATCTGTGTGCTATCTTGGGGAAAGGGTGAAAGAGAAGACTATGGAAAAGGAATTTACGGCAAGAATGTAAACATCTGTGAGCATTCATCTAATTATTTGCTGTGTGGTGGTGTACACTGGAAACCTCTCTCTCTGCTCTTCAATGAATTCTTCAGTAAATTCTTTATCACTCAAAGTAACAAATGATGTGGTTTTATTGAAAAAATGCTTATCAGCATTTCTGTCCTTTAGCCAGTGTTCAGCATGAAAAGATAGCTGTATCTGTTCATTCACCCCTTTATTATTCAACAAACACTTTAAGTGCCTACTCTGTGTCAGGGACTGTGCTAGGCTCCATGACACAGCAGAGAAGAAACGGTTAAGATCGTCACCCTCAAGGAGCTTATGATCTTATGTAACAAGACCATTTAAGTGAGACCCAAACAGGAAGACCTAGGGAGGGGAAAAACTTCCTACTGTGTCTTTGGATCCCTCTCCTCTGAGTATTTCTTTAGATAATCTCTTCTATCATGTATTCCCACATGATTCTCTTTACTCTGATTTTCCCAGGTTGCCTGCAGTTCCCTCTCAACTCCTGACATTTATTTCCAGCCCTGTGGCTCTCATAACTCATTTTGGATATACTCTTCAGCTACACTTGGGCATTGATTGAAGGCAGTTCTCAGTTTTACCCTTTAGCCCCTATCTCTGTGGTTTCTCTAAGAGACCTGACACCTCCTCACACTAGTTTTCCACCAGCTTTCTGGGACCATACTTAATTCTCGCTTAGCCATTCTATGTGGAGAATCTGATATATACCCCATTTGCCAGAGAGTCCTGCTCCCAGTTTTAATCCCCTTCCGTGTGAATATCCAGTCCTTTTGGATGAGAAAGGCTGAAATTGTGTGTGCAGATTCTGGAAGGCAGAGCTACACACAACACATGGCTCTGGTTCTGTGTCTACTGTTGCTATTTCCCCAGAACATTTCCACACTGTCACCAAGGACAACTGCACATGGGGGCTGTCTGCTCTCTGGATGATTAAAACCATTAATAATTTACCAAACTCTGGCTGCTGCCTTTCATTAATTATCACTAAGCTAATGATGTCACTCAGGAAAAGAGAAAAATAATTCTCCCTCCTATTCAGGCGCAGTGGAGACAGACTATTTTTCATGAATAAATCAGGGGTGGGCATTTTGCTTTGAATTCGTTTGAACTCTTCCTTCATAGAGATAGAGGAGGGAGAAGTAGGCATAAAGAGATAAAACGAAGCAGGGGAAGATGTTTGAATGTCAGTGTCAGTCACTGTGTGTTAACGTGGCTATCGTTCAGCAGCCTGCATATTTTTCAGCTAGGAGAGGGGGTCACCTTTACTCAGATGTCTTCTCAGTATAGGTAGAGTCTTTCTTAAAATGTGGCACCAAGAACTGAACATGGCCTCTAAGACAAGGTAGGTAGGCTCATAAATCCAGTCATGCCCTGTTCAGATGACTCTTGACATCTAAGAAAGCAATTTTTTTTCACCATTTGATCTGACCTTGTTGACTCAAGGAGGATTAAATGAATTAAAATGTATGAGCAGTACCTGAACACAATGAGTATTCAATAAAGGTTAATTATTCCAAAAAATAAAGAAAAGTCTGCATCATGTTCTAGCCTCTGCTTGTTGTCACCGGCTTCTGTAGTTTGTCTTAGACATTGTGGGACATAATAAATGGTGTAGTTTCACTATTGCATCTAAGTGACTGTCAGGTCATTCCTGCCATCTTAGCAAGAGGCAGCACATAGGTGTCTAGAAGTAGTCTTTCAAATGGGCTATCCCACATCAAAACAGGTAGGGCAGCTTGAGGCTGAATATGCCACAGATTTTACTAGCCTTTTGGATCCAGTGAGTAGTTATAGGATTCTGAAACTGTTCTGGAAGTGTGGCAATTTTTCTTGGGTGGGGAGAAGGAAGTATGTATTCATCCAACAAATATTTGAATAATAAGCACTGTCCTAGATGCTTAAATTTTTTTTTAGTTTTTTTTTTTTAATTTCTAACTTCATTATTATTTTTATGAACCATGAGTAGAACAGAAAATAAGAAGAAAGTTATGACTCCTGCTTATTGTTCAAGCCTTTTGGGGGCTTTTTCTTCCCAAGTCTTCCCCATGAGGCTGGCTCCTGGTGTTCCCCGTATGTGTTCTAGCTGGAGCTAGAATGCTTTGGAATGCTCTCTTAGTGCAATGAGATAGACTGGAGTCTTCTGTCCCTTGGGGAGCTTCCTTCTCTCAGCCCTAGGAAAACTCCATGGTAGGTAGCTTTATGCCAATACTGGGAACCTTAGGGTTAAAAAAGACTCCTCCTTTTTGGGGTGTGTTTTTCCATGGGTTTATCTTTTCTCGTCTCTTCTCACCACTGGCGAGAACTCCAGGACTAAGAGCATCTGGGCCTAGGGGCAGTGGGACAGGAATAGTATTTGTCTTAGGACACTGAGGTTAATGTAGATCAGCCAAAGCAAGATCCTCTGAAATATGGTCCTGTCTACCCATTCAGGGTTCCTTAGAGAAGGTCAAGGGCAAAGTTCCATCTGGTAATACTATTTTGACTTTATCCTCTTAAGTTCATTTCTCTTATAGGAGTCTAGTTAGGTTCTCTTAGGCCTCACCAGGTAGATGCTGGAAGTTTAGGGGTCTCATTCACTTTTTTTCTATTTCTTTCCTTCTTAGACACACACTGGTATATTCTGAGCTGGGTGTATGTATCCTTAGGGGAAAAGTTCTACGTAAAAAGTGGGGTTCCTGCACTGGGAGGGACATCTTTCTGTGACACCTTAAATTTCACCAGCCACTGATGCTTTTGGGTAATGCCCACCACAGAACTGATCATATTTGAATTTTGAGAGGAGAAGTGGGTTTTGGCTGAGGGCCAAAACTCATACTATCAGTCCAGATGCATTTCCTTATAGATGGAGTCTCAGGCGGATCCTGGCACTCATACTAGGAGAGAACGTGATAGGTGGGATCTGGTTTTGATGAGGCCAGGGATACATTTTAGAGCCAGAGCAGGCTTATCCAGAACTGCAATCTGCAGAACAAGCACATTCTCTGGGGCAAGGCTCTTGCAAATAGTAGGGAGTTCTGGTGTCTGGTTTGTGGGATCCAACACTGGTATTCATATCTAGGATCACAGCAAGTTTCTTCAAAACTGGACTGGGCTTCTGGGCTTAATGTCAGGGATTTGAGCCTGGTTATTTTTTTCTTTGCCCTGCTTTACAGCAATCTTACTTCTGATCTGTCACTCCAGATGAAGTAGATCTGCTGCAGAGCAAAAATCGATACTATAGGGGATATATGCTTTTGTAGTGTCATAAAGAAAAAATACATTAAAAAGACAGTGAACACAAAATCTGGACCCTTATAGGCCGTTTGAATCCTAGCTTTGGATTTGCTACTTAGATAGATAATTTTTCTCAAATTACTCAACTCCTCTGGACTTCACTTTTTTTCAATTGTAAAATGGGGACATAAATGATAACTTTTAGGATTAATGAGAAAAAATATTAAAGTGTGTTAAGCATTTAAAATAGTGCCTATTTAAGTATTTGCTTTTATTTTTATCTATATTAATTGTTCTCTACTTCTTTCCCTTAGTAGTTTCCCAAAGACAAAGATAATATCTATTTTGCTCATCATTTGATCCCCAGAGATAAGTAATATGCGTAGAACATGATAGAAGTACAAAAAATATTTGTATGTCATGATACTTTTAAATAGTTCAAGGCTTTTCAAAGTCAGAGGAATAAAATAGTTGACAAAGTGCAGGGTTTTGGAGTGAAGCACATGGCCAAGGATACATTGTGTTTCTCTGGATCCCTGAGGAACAGTCTTGGCATGTATCAACAGCTACACCAAAGCCTGTGTGTTTGGCTCTATTTGGAGAAATAGAGAAATAAATTTAAAAAAAAAAAACGACAGGAAAGGCAATTGTGGAGAATGCTTGTTATGAGGGGCTGTGTGTATGGCTCACAAGAGAATGTGAATTATGTTTGTGGGCAGAGTCTGACAGTCAATTCAGAAAACCCATTTCCTTGCTTTTCCAGCTTCTATAGGCCTCCCACTGTCCTTGGCTCATGGCCCATCTTTAAAACCACATCGGGCAGAATCTTTCTCATGCTGCCATTTCTCTGGTTCCCTCTTCCAACTTCCTCTTCCACTTTGAAGGCCCCTTGTAATTACATTGGGATCATTGGGTATTGTTTTCTCTGCCTGGATTATCCTCTGTCCTCAGCTGCTGGACTGAGGTGTGGCTCTGCCCTTTTTGGCAGGGAACTAAAGCCATCAGCCCCCACAGTCACTCTGGGCCTGGTCAGACCCACACTCAGGCAGCTCAGGCAGGCCCCCACAAATACACCCGCAATTTACTGCCATCATGTATTTGAGATCTCGGGTTTTCCAATAAGGTGCTGACTTTCTTAAAATGAAACTAAGTAAACATTTTTTAAAAGAAAGGGAGTTTGGGGATTTTATTAGAATAAAACTAAATAAGTTACTTGGTGATGACTCAGGCCACTTTTGGTTGAAAAGCAATGTCTGTGGACTGATGTGGCCTAAGTATCCCAAAATGATGTTGCCAAAAGAAATCAATAGCATCTATTTTCCATTGTATTTGGCAAGTAAGATGATTGATTATGTTAGCATGAAAGGTGAAACACATATTTGTACATGGAGAGTGAGGGAAATAGTCATTGAAACTTACTCTAGCAGTCAATAGGCCAGCTCATGGATTTTAGGCTCTTTCCTTTGGAAGGTGAACCAAACTGCAGGAGGCCCCAGGGCCTGATGAAGCTGAGGGGCCTTTTCACCCTGACCACTGCTTATGTCATCCAGGTTTCTGCTTGTCTTGATTAGACTGAGAATAGCCAAGCCTTGCTCATTGAGGCAGATATTGATTTTGACCAGGAAGTTCTGTCATCAGCAGTAATTACAATTGCTTGTTTTAATTTATTAGGTCAGGAAATCTAATAAATTTTCCATGAGTCCTCTCCCCACTTTTTGTTGTTAGGTAGAAAAATAGCACCAAGTCATTTTTGAGACAATGGATCCTAAAACAGGACTTAGATATGAGAAGCAAGCTATTGCTTTCCCCTTCATTGATGGTGATAAAAAAACACCTTCTTAGCTGTCGTTTGGGTAACCAGTTTAAGCAAGCTACTTAATTAAGTGCCATCCCTTCTTTTCTACATTTGTAAAATGAGAAAATAATTGCACCTAACTCTTAGATTTTTGTGAGGATTAACTAAATTTATTCACTAAATACTTAGAACATAAGAACACATCGTAGGTGCTTAAGAAATGTCAGCCTCATTGTTACTATTGTCATTAATAAAAACATGAAAAAACATCTGAGACATCTACCGTAGAGAACAGAGACTGATCCTTTTTAAGACTTGTACTGAGGTGGTACAGAGGTGAACAGAGGGTTTGGGGAATAACTGAATGTAGCAAATTGAATCCCATAGGCACTGAAGATAAAAAGAAGCAAATTTGTCTAATTAAATAAGCATTGCATATTTGTTGTAGAAAAGATACAATTATACAAAAAAAAAGCATACCCAAACTCCACAACGCAGAAATAACCACTGCTAACATGGCAATATTCTTTCTTCCAGACTTCTTTTCTTTGCATCTATAAATAAATCTATAAATCTATAAATGTATCTTTTTAAACATATTTGGGGTTATGTTCTGTATAGTATTATTTTAATTTTTGTATTTTATTTTCTTTATTATCCTTCACATATATGTGATACATCAAAATGATATAATATGACTCATGTAATTTACAAAGCATAAATAATATAGCAAACACTTGTGAAATTCTCTGACATTCTCTCTATCCCCTGAGGTAACAACTGCACAAAATTTTATTTTTCATTTTTTTGCTTTTAAAATAAAAATGTTTTTAAAAATTTTGTTCAAATAATATATTGTTTGTTTTCTTCTAATACTTTTGAAGTTTGCCTTTCAAATTCAAATCCTTAACCTATGTGAATTATGACTTCATGGGGTCTCTCTCTTGAGTCCTCTCTTCTCCATGATCTCTCTAACACTTCCCAGCTGATCGGGGTCTTAGTCTTCTGTCCAGACATTGGGGGTCTGATTTCCCTCGTGCTGTTGTGCACTTGACTGCATCTTCATCCATGGAAGGCCAAACAGTGGGTGAACAGAGAGAGAGAGAGAAAGAGAGAAAGGAAGAAGTTACAGGAATTCACCTTATTTTCTTTTTCTGGTCGGAGAAAAAGGTTCTTCTTTCTAGGAATTGAAAGTGCCTGTCTGGCCACTGCTACCATCATGTTGCTGCTGTTGTGCCATCCCTGAGGGCTGAGGGAGAAAGAGAATGAAAAAGACAAAAAAGGACATGGAGGGTAAAGGGTGTCAAAGCTCACAACGCAACATACAGAATATGTATTATCAAACTGTACACCTGAAGCATATATAGGATTTTTAACCAATGTTACCCCAATAAATTTAACTGAAAAAAAAAAATTAACAACAACAAAAGGAACATGGGTTTCCTCCTATTCTCTCTGACTTTTATAATTCCTTTTCCTACTCCTCAGACCAGGAAGAGAGGGCCTCTCTTTGAGCTCTTCTTTTCCTCAACCAGCTTTGGGCTGCTTTTGAGTCCAGGCTTGGTGTTATTGAGACGGAAAATATAAAAGGGAAACTCACTGCCAGTTCATTTCTTAAAATCTTGACCTCCTTCCACAGCCCTCCTGTTATCTGTCATTAACATTTCAGGTTCCGCAGATAGCTGCTCCGTGCGTCCTGCCCACGGTTTATGGCTGCATTCAGCGAGACAGAGTCAGGTGTGTTCACTCCCTCTTGTCTGATGCCAGAACCCCAGCCATTTTCTGAATGATCATCTTGTTGGGACTACAGCTCTAAGCTATTAGTTATTTCTATTTCTTCTAACTACCTACTGTTGCCGTTATGAAAGCTGCTCTCAGTCAGGCTGTCGTTATTTGGAAAGTTATTTGTCAATTCGCTCTGGCCAGTTTTCTTGTCTTTCTGGTTCTGTTTCGCCACAGTGTATCTAGGTCTGAATTTCTTTGTATTTAGGGATATGCTGAGTTCTCTGGATTTGATTCATGATTACCACCAGTTCTGATAATTCTCAGGTCATTATCTCTTCAAATCCGGTCATTCTATTCTTTTTCCTTAGACTCACATTAGATATGTAATAATGCATTAATCATGGCTTTTATTTTTTGTATTTCCTAATGCTTTGACATCTTGTCACCTCTCTGATACTGACCTTGGAGAGACTGCCCCTCTCAGAGCTAGCCAATTCCTAGAGACAATAGATGACTCATCCAGGGTCATGACTTTCATGTGCAAACTAAACAATCCAGAGCCTACGCACTCCACCTCCTCTTCTATTGGGCTCTTATACCCAGGGCCAGCATCCCCCTGTACTAGTCACCCCAGGGCCAGACTCCAGACAACTAGAGACAGCCTTTACACTCCAGAGTCTGCTGAAATTATTCAACACAGCCAATCTTAACCCTGCTTATCCTGCCTTGCCCATTCTTTCCCATTCTTGCCCATATTTCCCCCTCGCTTCCTCTGCCTCCTGACCAACCCTGGTGAGGAGATGAGATTGCAATGTCAGTCCTGGGTCTCTGACCATACAACCATGAATGGAATGGAACTACCTCACTCTTCCTCCTTAGGATCATTATGAAGTAAAAACTCATGCATTGATGGTTTCTAACACTGAGTAGCTGTCACTGATGCTTCTGAAGGAGAAGGAACAGGGAGGAAAAGGAGGAGAGAGATGGCGAGCTGCCAGAGGCAAGGCTTTCATAATTCGAATGCAGCCTGCTGCTGAATGCTTGATGAAGGTTCCATAGGTTACCTCCAAGAATATTTCTTTGCGACCCAAGGCAGGTTCAAAGTCACCAAGAGAGAGATAATTTATTTTAAGTGATTCTAAGCAACATGACAAGTGCGGAGGGGCAAGTTAAAAGACTGGCTTACAGCTGAACTTTTTCAGCCCTTTGGGCAGACAACAGTCTTCACTGACCACTCACTCGCTTCTGTTGACCATGAGCCTCTCGATAGCCCCCGAATCTAAAACAAACTCTGGATAAAACCTCAACGGTATTCATGGAACGAACACCACTGTGTTTGTTGAGCTGGCAATGAGGCGATGATGTCTGGCTTTTATTAAGTATCTTAAGCATATTAATCATCATTGGAGGAAATAGAAGCACAGGCATTATATTGTTATGAGCTGTAACAATACAGTGAGTGGCCCCTGGCCACACGGGGGTCCTCCCGGAGCTGATAGTCCTGTGGGTGTATTCTCTGCGTTGCCTGCTGTGAGCCACTAGTGTCTTTGAGGGGAGACCGGACTAACAAGGACGTGCTGTTCCAGAGGACAGCTATCAACTGTTGCCAAGTCCCTCATTAGGAACTCCTCAACCTGGCCCTCCCTGGGGGCAGCCAGTGTTCTCATTCTGCAGTGGAGGAAGATGAGGTGGAGAGAGAACAAAGTCCCAGAGTGACCCTGGGACACAATCAGAATTGGGACTCGATGTTCCCTCTGCCTCCTACTGGCCTGTTCTGACATTTGGCAGCTATTACCTGTGGGCGGTGGGCGGCATGTTCTCTGCCATCACTAGAACCACTTTTCCAACTAAAGAGCCTCTCACTCAGGCAACTCAGCAAGTGATTGGTATATCTTTGGCCCTGATGCTCATTTGGTACTCATTGAGATGGTAAGAATAGATGCTTGTGTGTATAGTTTAGTATGGTTTAGTAAGGCAGACTATCTGGGGCATGGTATCTATAGTTCTGTGTAACATCGTATCTTTTACCCTATGAAACAGGACAATAAAAGGTCAATACTTAGGACAAGAAGAAGCAAATAGAATCTGATCGTTGGAGGGACTTAGCAACATCCAGGTTTTGAGGAAGGAGATCCAATATCATTTCTTGGAGATACTGATATTTAGATCTACGGACTGACCATTCTTGCCTATTTACCTGAAATGAAGTGGCTAAGGGCAGGAGGAAGGGGACTAGGGTGGAGACAAAGGACCTTATAAACATAGAATAGTATCAGTATAGATAGACACACCCTGCATCTGCTCCAGGCTGCATCTACCTTCAATCTGTGGGAAAACTGAGGCAGATTAGTAGTTTTGCCAGGGCCAAAGATGGTCATTTCTTTTCTGAATATTCAGATTATCAGCAGAGCCCTGGTTTGGATTTCATTTCTGCCCTGTTTGTCAGGGACAGGTGACAAGAATCACAGGACTCATCTAACTGTCTTTGGGGCTGTTTGCAAACAGGGCTGGGATACCCTGTGCAGCTACCCCTGCATTTTATCAGGTTTGGTCCAGTACCCTTCAGACCTTAGGGAATTGTCCACAGGCTTAGATTAGTCACACAGGACTGTTTCAAAGTATTCTACATATCAAAGGATTCTACGAAAATGTGGTAATGTCTTCTGGACTTTTTTTTTTTTAAGCCCTCTTGAAATCACTTTTAAAAAAGGCGACATCAAGAAATTGTTCTCTAGGTGATATATGACGCAGTGTTTTCCAAGATCCCTGATCATTCATCATAGATCAGGCCACAGGCAGTGTGGGCTCAGCTTGGTCCGGAAACTTGCTTCAAGGATAATTGTTTATTCTTTGGTGGGATCAGCATGGGCAGGAGTGACAGGAGATGGGCTTGGTGGAGAGGATGTGGTGGGAGGGAGATGAAAGGAGGTTTGTTATGTCTGAGTTCTAGCAAGAAGATTATTGCAGCCTGGAGACAGCTCTCATATTTACACTGTTAAGTGTTTGAATTTTCTCTGTTGACTTGTGATTGAGACAAATGTGTTGATATGTCTGTTCATGTTATTAAAAAAAAGTGTTGAAAGGAGTTCCGTATTGGTAGAGGCATCAAGGCCCTCAGAAAGGCCGATTAGGACAGCACCTTGGAGCAAGTGTGAGCGCATGTTATCAGTGCCGTGGCCCCAGTTCCCTGGCAAGATTGCGTCTCCCAAGGCAGAGAGAAAGGAGGCAGGGAAAAGACTAAACTGGCATGGGGCAGTGGTGGGCTGGGGAAAGTGACCAATGGGATGACAGCACCAAATCCCCAGTGCAGGCGGTGAGTACTGACATGTCCGATCTTGCTCTGCCTAAGGTAGCATGAAATCAGGGCTTCCAGAAGATGGCTGTGGCTCTTGGTTGCATCTAAGTGTCCAAGGTATAAATCAGAGGTTTACCTAAGCTAATACAGGCAAGCAAGATCTAGCCCGAGGGAAGGGGGATGGCAGGAACTAGCTGAGGGAATCCAGGCCACTATTTATTAGGATGGGACATGGGCCTGGGCTCCGACCTCACTGGGGTTTTATCTGGTAACTTGGGACATGAGCAAAAGGCCTACCAAGTAGTCTGACCACGCATTTTGGGGGACGAGCTAAGCACTTTTGGTGTGTTCTGTGGACTTTATACTCAGGTGGCAGACAAGCTGGTGTAGAAGGCACTCATTCCTAATGTGCTTTTCAGCCCATTAGAGTTAGGGCCTATAGCTGGGCTAATTGGGCCAGGCGGCAAGGGGGAAAAGGAAAAAGAAAGGCTCTTCGGCAAGCTGTTGTTTACCCCTTTCCTTCGCCAGAAACTGTCTCCCTGAGGTAACCAATGCCTTCATTGCTGGAAGTTTGAAGGGTTTCTCTCCCTTCTCCCCACTGAGCCCTTCACCCCAGTCATTCTGCATAGCACCCCTGCTTTCTTCAAATCTTTTCCCTCTTGACACAGTCCTAATTTTTTTTTTCCTGACTCTCTGGTGGCTTGTTTGCCCCTTCTCTGAATCTCTTTACTCTGCCCTACCTTAAATGTAGGACTGACCAAGATCCTAGTCTAGATGCATTTCTCATCTCACTCTTGGGTGTCCCTTTGCGTAATCCGATCCGATCCATTCCCATGGCTCTTGTGTTAGTCAGCTTGGACTGCCACAAAAAGCCATCATAAAATATTTGTTCAAACAATAGATATTTACATTCTTACAGTTCTGCAGTCTACGAGTCCAAGAGCAAGGTGCCAGCATTGTCAGTTTCTGGTGAGGACTCTTCCTGCTTGTAGCTAGCCACCTTCTTGCTGTGTCCTCGGGTAGAGGGGAGAGAGAAAGAGAGAGCAAGCTCTCTGGCATCTCTTAAAAGGGCACTAATCCCATCATGAGCCCCACTCAATTTCTCTTTAGCAATTCATCTATATTTCTAAGTGAAACAAACTGACATGTAGTTAACCCATGGGGGACTCACACGCATGGGGGACTCACACAGAACACATCTGCTCAAACCAGCCATGTCTACCATGTTTCCTAGATTAATTAATGGCACCACAGTTCTTCTAGCACAAGACTCTTCCCTTGTGGCATTTGGATTTGATTTCCCTTTCAGGTCTCACTTTGGGTGGCCCAAAGCGGCTCTCCACCCAGGGTTGAGGTTCTGAGCATCGTAGTTAATAACATGGGTAAGACTGTGTCCACATCTCTTCCTTCTATTCCAGCTGATGGGCTCTCTAAGCCTCTGTTCCTTAACCTGAGAAATTTAAAATACTGATGTCCGGGCTCTACTGCAGGCCAGTGAATCTGTCTCCCTGGGGAAGAGCTTCCACGAGTTGCACTGTGAGAGTGGAGAGCCTGCCCTAAGCCACTGCACCTGAGGAGAGGACTCTTGTAAGGTGTCTCAAGGCTGTTACAAAACACTGGGGATCTTCCTCGCTGAAATAGCAAACTTCCAGGGCTTGCCCTGCTATCCTTTCTCCTCTTTTTTCTTTCCAGTTCCATCCAGGCCCTAAAACTTAGCTTGTCTCCCATCTTTGGCCCTTTCTTCCCTCTGGATCTGTCAACTGATCCCTTTTTCCTGGATCGATCATGGCAATCTCTAAGGGCTTCAACTTGGACCCCTTCTAGGCTCTTTTGTCCTGACCAGCTGATCTGGTCTTACTTAGCACCACTGCCACTCATCCCTCCCACCTCCAGGAAGGTCTAGAAGGCCCTTTGCTATCTTCTTAAGGGGTCATTACTGTGCACACGGAGGATGTTAATACATGCTGTTGCTGTCTGAGCCCCAAACTGATTATAATCAGTATTGTTTGCTGCTGATAAAGCCAAAAGCTGTTTTTAAGGATCAGTCTTCTCCTTTCTTTGGACAGGAGAAGAAAGAAGAGTCATGTGGCATTTACTGGAGAAGATAATTTATAATTTGGCAGTTTTCTGTGCTTTTTTTGTAGATGTACAGCACAGACAAGGGGCAATGTGCTAACCCTGGGACTGGCTTGGACAAGAGTTTAATTTAGGTTGCTGCATCAGATTATGTTTGCTTTCTGAAAACTGACCACTTTGAGACCTCTAAGCAATAGCAAATCTTAAGAATTCAATAATAAGACAAATAAGACAGGCAGCACAGTAGAAAAACTGGCAAAAGATATAAACAAGCAATTCACAGGAAGAAATAAAAAAATGACCAATAAACATTAAAGAATGCTTAAACTCTCTAGTAATCAGGAAATAGAAATTAAAAGATAACAAGATATATTTTGTCAATAAGCTGAAGATATTAATAGAGGATTAGCAGAATAGAAAATGTAAACTAACCAATAAACATGAAAAAATGCTCCTTGTCACTAGTAAACAGGAAACCACAAATATAAAGACACTATTTTCACCAAGTAGATTGGTAAAAATTAATGTTGGGAGGATATGGGGAAATGGTTATGTACAAGGATATATTGTATTCTACTGGTGGGATTGTAAATTGTATTCTGGAGGGAAATTTATCAATTTATATTCAAAGTTTTGTCAGTATATGTTAAACTTCTGTCAATTTAAGCATTATTGTGATTCAGGGTTATTTTCGTAACTTCGTTTTCTCCTAAGCATCTCATCAGAGCCGGTTAGAACAACTTTGTGATCAGTAGTAACTGGTAAGCTGTCCAACACAAGATTCTAAGTAACATCTCTTGTTACCCTTACCTGGACATATTTCAGACAATTTTTGACCAAATCCATGAAATAGATCCACTGTTTATTTTAAGCATATTAAAAAAGGAAGTCATTGGAACATTTTGATTTTTCTGTTTTGTATAAAGAGCCCACACAATGTTAGGCTTTTAAAAATAAAATTAGAATAATTGTGAATTAGTAGTATACAGTACGGAGTGGCCAACTTTTTCTATAAAAGACCAGATAGTAAATATTTTAGGCGTTATGGGCCATATGGTTTCTGTTATGACCATGCAACTCTGCAGTTGTAGCATGAAAGCAGCTGTAGATAATATCTTGGCTGATGAATGAGGTGGCGTTCCAGGAAAACTTTAGTTATGAACACTAAAAATTAAATGTCATATAATGTGTACACGTCATGATATATCATTCTTCTTTTGATTTTCTCCCCAAGCATTAGCAAATACAAAAACATTCTTTGCTCAAGGGCTATACAAAAACAGGAAGTGGGCTGAATTTGGCCTCTGGGTCTTAGTTTGCCAACCTCTGTTTTACGGTATTACTTGTTTCTTAAAAATTAGAAATTGTTGTTAGCACTATTCACTATAATTTTTAAACAATCATTATTCTAAACAGAAAATTAAATAATCACTTCAAACAAACAAATTCAGTTCTATTACAATTATTTTAATTAATCATTTTCTTAAACCAAGGCTAGGGTTTAAAAAAATTCCTTCTTATGATTCATTCTTGTGCATCCTTTTCCTAGTGTTAGTTCCCAAATCCATTTGTATGGTCACTCCTATGGATAGCTGATCATCTTGACAGTTGACTTAGTTTCACAATGGTATGTTTCACCATGTGTAATAGTTCAGCCAAACACCAGACATTGGTTGGTTGAGCTGCATCAAGCTGTGTATATGGGGTCTATATACTCCGATCTAGTGTCTCAAGAAGTTTAGCAGCTTGTACTTACTGAGCTGCGGTCATTGCATGTTGTCTATTAATCAGCTACTCATTGAACGAAAGACTGAGAAAATCCTTGTTCTCTCTTCTGTAGGACTTAGGTGGTATCCATGACTACTTCCTCAGGATTGCCTTTATCATTCAGAAAGGCACCAGAAAGGACCTCAGAGGGGAGGTGGGTTTTTGCTGCCAGTGGCTATCAGCTGCTTTACTAGAAAGCTCCATACCCTTGTTCAACTTCGTGAAATAAGCTTGAGTAGCCTTTGTCCACTGAGGGTTTTCAAAGATCCACAGTGTAGCCTCCTCCAGATACCATCAAGGGAACAGGTTCTGCTTCCCATGGCAGTCTGCATTGCCTTAGACTTATTGCAGCTGGGCTCCTTGACCTTTGTCCACTTGAGCTGCCCCTTGCTCATTATTCTCAAGGTCAGGCCAAGAGAGATTTAGAACCATATTAAACTTTTGCCCAGAAATTTTACTTCTTAGATTTTCTTGTAGCAAAATATTTACAAATACATAGCTATTCACTATATCATTATTTACAATAATAAAAAATTAGAAGTAATCTGAATATCCATCAACAGGAGAATGCTTAAATTAACAACATGACACACAGAGAACATCACACAGTATGCTCAGAGTATGAGGTAGATCTATAGGTCTATAGAGTTGCATGAGCAGTACCTGTTGAGAGTCATAGGTCAGTAGGTACAGTTTGATGTCATTTCTGTAATGATTAACAACAAAGTGGAACTATGTATTTTGATAAATTTAGCCATATGAATATTCATGCATAGAAACATGGAAGGATTTAAGGCAATCGGTAATGGTGGTTCCCTCTGGGGAGGGACTGGGATTCTGGATTCTGGGAAAGGGTTAAATGTATGTAGCCTTTAATATATTTACCATGGAAATGTATTTGTGCTCACTGGTGTTACTAAAAGTAAATAACAATTTTTAATGGAAAATAAATAAATGAAAGAGATAGATTTAAAAACATTCAATACTGAGAAATCAGCTGGGTGGACTCTGGACCCCACATGCACAACAACCACACATTGGCCACCTGGGCTGCCCCAGCACTCTTCCACCCACAGCACCCAGGGCTGTTCTGGAGCCATGTGCCTGCCTAGGATGCAAGGCTGCCTGTTTGTGGCTGGAAAAGTTAGACAGACAACAATAATGATAAACTCTGTTTAGCATGAAGGGCATGAAGGAGGGGCAGAGGATGTAGGAAAGAAAAAAATCTTTCTTCTACCCATCTTAGGTTCCTGAACTGGGTCTCTGCAAATCAGACTGACAAAAGACAAATTAACAGGAGGAAAAAGATCAGAAGTTTATTAATGCATGCATCCGAGTATACACACACAGGAAAACTCAGTGAAGAGCAACTCACAGGGGTGGTTAAGAACTTGGGGTTTTATAGCATCTTAACAAAAAAAAATTTGTAGAGAAGTGACAGCGAAGGAAAAGGATCTTGAACTTCTAGGGGAGGCAAATTGTGGGAAGGTAAATATATAGGGAAACTAATTGGAAGATAAGAGTTGTCTTTAGCAAGATTTGTTATATAAATTTGCCTGGTCCAGCTCTGGATTGATAAGACTTGTCTCTGGTGATTAAGAAGAGTCCTGCCCTTCCTGGTAAAGAGGGGGAGGGCAGGAATTTTTCTTGTGTCTGCCTCTTCTTAATTGCCTTAGCTCAAAATAGTTCTTACACCAGAGTGGCATACTTTGGGGTGGCATACTCTGAACCTCTTCGGAGATATTCTGAGAGAAGAGACTACGGTTAAAATCTTACCTGTGTAGAGAGGAAGAAAGTATCACTCTCGGGTGTGAAGAAAGTTATCCCACAGACAGGAAGCAGGAAAACTGCCTCTCAGCTTTATCCCCACAACTCCCACCTCCAAGAGTCACCACTTCCAGATTTACAGAGCTTGGCAGGGCTTGATTATTTTTATTCACCAGCTTTTGCCCTTTCAAGACTGACTCATGCAGGAAGAACAGGGAGACAGGCCTAGTCTTTGGGGCCACAGAAGCCTTTAACCTCACCGTGAACCTGCTGTGGAAGAGCTGTTACTTGGCTTCGAAACAATGACGTGGTTTGAGGAGTCCTGTCCTCTCAGAAGCCTGGAGCCGGCGCTGAGATCCTGGTCCTCCACTGCCCTCTGCAGCAGGATGAGGACATTGCCAAGTTGTCTGGGGGCAACAGCTCTGTTCTGAGAAACAGAATCCATCAAAGCTAAGCGGCTTTAGTGGTGTTTTGTTTTTCATACAGATGTTTCAGCTGGTAGCTTTTGTTATTAGAAATTTCTTTGCTTTCTCTAGTTCTGCTACTCTCATTTGTTTCGTGTGTAACGCACGACTGTTGCAATGGACTGAAAATCATATGTTGAAACTCAGATCCCAATGTCATGGTATTAGGAGGTGGAGCCTTTGGGAGGTGATTAGGTCATGAAGGCAAATTCCCCATGAATGGGATTCGTGCCCTTATAAGACACCCCCAAGAGCTCTCTTGCCCCTTCTGACATATTAGGCTATAGATAGAAGTTGGCAATCTGCAATCTGGAAGAGGGCTAGCACCCTAATCTTGGACTTCTAGCATTCAGAATTGTGAGAAATAAATTTCTGTTGTTTCTAAGCCACTCAGTCTACAGTAATTTGTTGTAGCTGATTGCTTTATTAAATTGCTTCATTAAAGACTCTTTAAGAGCGAGTATAATATTGCTCATGACAACTGGATCTATGTTGTTACTTTCCATCTTCTTTATCCCTGACTGTACACATGGGAAGTTGTCTCAGGACCATTTGAGTGTGTGTGGGTCATATGATATGTTTTGGTGATAGGGACTGGTCACCTGACTTGGCTTAGATTAGGTACAAATGCTACCTTATTTTCTCAATTGGGGCTACAATTGATCAACAGATGCAATTGTGTAAATGACTGAAGAAGGGCGGGGGTGGAAGGACATGGCACCCACCAGTGCAGCGGTGGGACATCCATTTATTTCATGGTCAATGGAGTTTTCTTGGGTCTGACTGTGGGAGCAAGCCTGAGTCTCTTTCTGCTTTCTGGGAGAGATTGTGTCAGTCTGCTGAAGCCCAGCATGTTACTTCTCAGTTCACTCGTACTGATGATGCACTGGCCTTTGTGAATGATCTTTTTGTATCGTTAGTTACAGTATTCTTACCAATAAAGTCCTTTTGTTTTTGTTGGATATCTATGAGAGGTTGGGAAGCATTGCTGGTATGACATCACGACACCTTGTATATCATGATGGTTTTATTGCTATAGTAACTAGAGTATTTATAATCTAAATGCCTATATGGCATTTGGAGATGTCCAGGTCCGGTGCTTCAGCTGTCCCCACTAAAGTCAACCGGTCATCAAACTCCACTGACACATACAATTTCCTATTGGTGGGAGACACCTAACAGGGAAACAGACTTACATACAGAACAGTAGGGAAAAATCTTTGGTGGTTACCTACTCTCCCAACTTTAAATATAAATGAGCAAGCAAAAATCATATGAGTTTTGGATGTAACTGACCATTAAAAACAAAGCAAACTAACCGGTTGACTGACTCTAGGGGGCGGAATGGCAGAGGAGCAGAGGAGGAGGGGAAAGGTAGGGCTGCTGACATCTTCCCGTCCCTGGGAGGTAGGAGGAGACGTGCACAATTGGCTCTGGAAGCTTGCTTGAGCTGGCTTCAGCACACCATTGGACCAAAAGCTTTTCTACTCTACCTTTCTTCTTTACACTAGACAGTGGTCAATAACACCCAGATGCTATCCCACTGTTTTTTTTTGGTTATCTTATGGTGAGACAATTTTTTTCCCTAATGTCACAGTATATTTGTTTGTTTGTTTGTTTGTTTGTTTGTTTATTGTTTATTTATCTTTTGGGTGGATAAAACCAAGTGACTTATTCAGAATAGGGTTTCTGACCTCTTTTATTTCTTCCCTGTGAAGAAATGAGGAACCATGGTGGCATTTGGGTATCCAAATGTAACTTGGACACCTCATTTGAGGCAGATTTAATGGGCAGTTTCTTCTTTCTTTATTTAAAAAATGTCTTTATCAAATCAGTCATCAAGTGTAATTTTTGGTCTGACTAAGAGGTCTCACTAGAATTTGGCAAACATTAAATGATCTCACCCGTTGTTGAATTTTTGTGTAATTTATTTTCTGAAAAGTGGGAACTCCAGAACAATAAATCAAGCTCGTAATTTTGTAATCCTACATATTTCTTAAAGGAAAGAAAAAAAATCACTAAGGCCATCTAACAGCGGTCATAGGATCAGCACTGACTTCACAGGCCATTTTTCTATTGCTGACTTCAGATAGCGCCAGCAGTTGGTTTGAGAAAGCGCAGATTAAATGTGGCAGAAATGCTGTGGCTAAAAATATAGTTGCAGACTCTGCAGGCCTTGGATGGCTCTGAAGGACCAAGACTCATTTGAATCTGCACATCAGGTTGAATCCTGATGAGGGGAGGGTAATGACCATGTGTCTTAGGTTTGGTTTCCCAGATGCAGACACTGAGTTTCCCAAGAGAAACTGGTAAAGGAGCAGCGGAAGTAGGGCAGGGAAGGGAAGGGAAGCATGCTATGTCGGGTAAGGTTTCATGGAAAGTAACTTCAGCCTGATTTATCAGGGGGCTTTTGGAGTGTAAGTTACCTTTAGAGTTTGTCCAGATTCAGATATTTGATACAAGTCGGTCATTGGCTAAGGGTCACTTGGGGAGATGTAAATTCTTAGGTGTTTCTAGCTCTCTACCTATTGGGCAGATTGGCTTTTGCAGCCTAAAAATGGCAGTCTCTAAAAGAGTCTCAGATAGGTGCTGTTAAAAGCAAAAGCACACAGAAGCTGGAAGAGTACACAAAAATGGTAAAAGAAATCCAGAGAGTTCTGCTTGGAACATTAAAGTGTCTGCTACATGATGGTTGCTAAAAATTCCTTAGAATAAATACTGTAAGAGATCATCAAGGGAGGAGGGGGACGACATCAGCCTAAAGAGATTTTTAATGCAGGTGCAACAGCTCAATTTAAAAAAAAGATGCCTGATAGAATATAGGTAGAACAAGAAGAGTATAGCCAATTTTAAAGCTTCCAGGAGCCAGCTCACACGAATTTAATGATAATCCATCCAGAGGCTACAAGCTTGCCTCCTTTCTGGTCAGGTAGGGAACTGGACTATGGGGGTAGGGAAAGATGGGACCTCACCAGCAGGTTTTGCTCAAGATGACTATCTATCTGGGAAATAAGCTTTGAATTGGACACATGTGGTCTATTTTTTAGTTATAGATTTAGGTAGGTTATTTGATTCATATCTAAGTAGACAGATTTGGGTCAAGGACCAATGCCTGTCTTTTAGCTATCAATGAGTACTCAATTTGAGAATATGTAAACATAAAATAAAATATGGGTCCAGTAAAAATGCTGCAGAACAAAGGATAAGAAATAGTATTCTGGAACCTCACAGAAGTTTCCTATCTCTGATGAGTCTAAAGGATCCAGAAGAAAACTGTAGGATATTGTTTAGCATCTACAATGATAGAATTCAGTGAGACACTGAATGTTGTAAAACAGGGTAGAATAACAGGCTGAAAAAAAAAGACAATGAGTTGAGATATGAAAGGCTTCGAGTAAAATAAGAGCACAATAACACAATTGGTACATGATAGGCTGCATGCAAGTCAGAGTCAGTTACATGGAGAACAGATCTGAGAAGCTTTTCTAGGACGCAGGAGAAAAGCACAAGCAGAAGGAACAAAAATGAAAGTCTGTGTAAAGACTAACATATAAATCTTTTGTGTTTCTAGGGAAGGCAGCATAGCATATGAACTAGAAGCAATTATGAAGGATGAGATAAAACCTAAGTACACAGACTGCAGGAACTTGCAGTGTTTCAGACAAAAACAGAAGGCACCCACATTTAGGTATATCCAAAGAAAAAAAATTTGAATTATATGAGTTTAGCCCTGCAAACAAACATCCATTGAGAAAAGGCAGTTTATCTACACATTGGAGGGACAAATTAAGTTTTATTATTATTATTATTTTATTTATTTTTATTTTTTTGCTAAAAGCACTCTGATACTATTTGGGAGAATTGCCTCTTCCTCACTTGAGTTAGTGCAGTGGAACTGTCAGATACTTTATTCTTTCCTGCCGAGAAATGGGAATGTGAACTGAGATTAGAGAACAGTCTTTTTTTTTGGAACTTTAACAGAACTAACAGAAAGACAAGATAGTTGTTGACGCTCCTTCACTCTAGTTGTGATGACATAATGTCCATTGACAGTTCCTCCAACTGAAATTCCAGGAGTGGCTCTATTTTTGTCTTTTCAAGTCTGTTGGTCTTTCTTTTAGATTTTGAGTTCTCTTATATCTTTTCCTTAAATCCTGCTTTTGCTCCAGTTGGAAAGAGACCCAAAGAGAAAGATAGACATTGAGGGACTGGAGAACTGGCGAGAATGAGGAAAAGGCAGTTACATTCCCTTTGGTCCCAACAGCCACAATATAACAGCAGCAAAACTATTATGTTTTCCCTAGATACACCAGAGGATGGAGCTCTGACAAAATGACAAAGTGCAATTCACATTCCAAAAAAGGAGTGAGGCATTGCATAACACAAGCAAGAGAAGAATCAAATCAAATCTCTAAATGATCACCTCAGGCTGATTTGCTGTGACCTTACTGTTCGAGGCCTTCGGCATTCACAATTACTGCTGTAATGGTCATGCTGCTGTAGGCATAGTTCATGTGGAGTTCCTTCCTTGTCTGATCACTTTGGATAAGCTGAGACTGTATCAGATCAGACAGTTTGGCTGTTGGCCATTTTAACAGCAGAGAGTGCATTTACAGTTTACTATATTTATATTCTATACACATGCACACACACAAGTCACCAGCAAAGAAACCAAAATAGGGTTGTCTGCAGAATCACTATAAGCTTGAAGGCTTTTAAAGCTGCAGTTTTGACAGGATTTGGAGGAAGAAAAGGCTGTGACCCGAGCATTTAAAATAAGTCGAGTTGACTTTTGTACATGAGGCAATAGAAAGCTATTTTTAGACAGGTAAGGGTGCGTGGATCATACCACTCACATGCCCTTCCTGAAAATCGTGCTTCAGCCAACCAAGAGAAGAAGCAAGGGAGAGAGCTAAATGAGGGGACCCAGGGTCTGAAAGGACTCGTGGTTCTAACCTAAGCCTAACCCCAACCCAACCCTGAACACTTAACCTAGAAACCCTACTGAATTCTTTGTTAGTTGAGGGAATCTTGCAGTCAGAAGGTGAAGTCTGGGACAGCAGTGCTTCCCTAAGCTGCTTCCTTCTTCAGCTGCTCACTTTCCTGTATCAGGAAATGTGTCTGCTGTGACACATTCTTTGCCCCTCATACCGATAGAATCTGGTTTGATAGCATCTAGAAGCCTGGTTTGGTGAGCACTTGAATTTTATTTTGTTTATGTATTTGTAAACAAAGCTTAATCTTTTCACAGGGCTCTGACTCAGAGCTGAGAAATAAATACATTTTCCCATTTTTATCAAGTAGGATGGTTAATGCCACGTAAAACCCCTTTTTGTTGCCAAGCATCTTTCTGCATCTTTAAAATTTGGATCGAACAATTTTATCCTATAGAAATAAAATAATTATCTGTAAGTATATGTACAAAGATACATTGGGCAGGATAAAAGGAAAGAACTTGAAAGCTAATGATAGAGAGTGGTTGGATAAATTGTGCTATTTCCATATTTTTGGAATATCATTCTGTAGCTATTAGAAAAGAGGGGTTAGATTGATATGTGTTGATCCTATGGCAAAGCAAGTTGCAGAGAAATGTAAGTAGAATCATCCTTGTTTTGTAAAATCACAGAAAAACCTTTTATTGGTGTGGAAATTTTTATTTGTGTCCATCGCTATGAGCATAGAGAAAACTGTGGACATTAAGCTATTAATATCTATCATCTTCAAGGAGAGGTGGTTTTGGCAGTGAGGAGCCTGGGAAGGGGAATATTGTTGGGTTTTTCTTTGATACATTTAGGATTTGTTTTTGGCTTGTAATAAAAGGCAATAAAACTATGTATTTCTTTTTTAGTTTGAAAAAAATCTAATAAGGTAAATAATAATAAAGATAATTCATCCTGAATGACTTCAGTATTTTTTAATTTGAAAGAAAAAATAGTTGATCCAGGGACAGATATCAAATCTCTTTGCATATTATTTTCTGTCTGTGGTCTGTGGTTGTTCCAGTGTTGACTGTGATTAAAAATTACTATATATTAAATGATCTCAACTTAATAATTCACATACCTTGAAATTTGCCCTTTAAAAGTTTGTAGTCTGGTGGTTCTTACCATATTTGGAGTTGCACAACCATCACCACTATCCAATTATAGACCATTTTTATTACTCAAAATAAAATTTCCCATTAGCAGCCTTTCTCCATTCTTCCATTCTCTGGGCCTCTGGAAACCACTAATCTACTTCTGTCTTTATGGATTTGTCTATTCTAGAACTTCATACAAATGATCATACAATTTGTGACCTCTTGTGTCTGGCTTCTTCGAATTACCATGCTTTCAATTTGTATTCATGTTGTAGCATGTGTCATTATTTAGTTCCTTTTATAGACAAATAATGTTCCATTGTATGAACATCCCACTTTTGTTTATCCACTCATGAGTTGATTGACATTTGAATTGTTTTCATTTTTTGTCCATTTTGAATATTTGGACTACGAATATTTGTGAACAAATTTTTGTGTGGACACAGTTTTCAATTCTTTTTGGTATGTACCTAGGGTAGAATTGCTTAGTTATGTGGTAGGTAATTCTATGTCTAACATTTTTGGAAGCTGCCTGTTTTCCAAAGCAACTGTACCATTTTACAACACCACAAGGAGTACATGAGGACTCTAATTCCTCCACATCCTTGTCACCACTTGTTATTTTCTGTTTTTCATTTTAGCCATCCTGGTCTGTATGAAAT
Organism: Cynopterus sphinx; assembly: GCA_030015415.1. Taxonomy (NCBI): domain Eukaryota; kingdom Metazoa; phylum Chordata; class Mammalia; order Chiroptera; family Pteropodidae; genus Cynopterus; species Cynopterus sphinx. The sequence goes on from CM057379.1 coordinate 38,577,397, forward strand.
GGTTTTGATTTACTTTTTCTTACTGTCTTATGATATTGAGTATTTTTATATTCTTTTGACCATTTGTATTCTTTGTCAAATAAATATCTTTTCATATCTTTTTCCCATTAAAAAAGTTGGTTTTGTCTTTTACTGTTGGGTTGAAAGAGTTCTTCGTATATTCTAGCTAGAAGTCCTTTAGCAGAGATACATGATTTGCAAATATTTTCTCCCATTCTGTGGGTTGTCTTCATTTTTCCCTTTAATTACTGCTTTAGTTCTATCCCAGACATTTTGGTATGCTTTTAAAATTTTTTCACTTATCTTAAAGTATTTTCTAATTTTCCTTGTGGTAATTTCTTTTTTGATTTACTGGTTATTTAAGAACATGTTGTTTAATCTCTGTACTCATGAATTCCTTAAATTTTCTTCTGTCATTGACTCCTAATTTAATTCCATTGTGTGTGGAGAACTTATTCTATTTTCAGTCCTGTAAAATTACTGAGATTTGTTGTATGGCTTACCATATGGTCCATTTTGGAGACTGTTCCATGAGCACTTGAGAAGAGTGTATATTTGCTGTTGTTGGGTTAAGTGTTCTGTTAGGTCTAGTTATTTTATGATGTTATATATTACTTTATAATGTCAACTTATACAATCTTGGATATATTTCATGGTTGAAGTTATACAAAAATTCTTAAAAATATTGTGAGGAAATCATAAAGATTTGAATAATTATTTCTACCTGGTGAGACTATGGATGGTTTACTCTCTTGTTGTATTTCTCTGCATCTTCTATGTTTTTTTGTGATGAGCACGAATTATTTAATAAAGGTAAAATAAACTTAAAGATGAATCAGACAAAATGGAAGAGTTCAGTTGGAAAGCCTTTCTGGAGAAGGCGATGAAATTGTGGTAAGATTTATCTAGATGTATTTCTTAGCCCAGAGCATTGTGCAGACAGCAGGTCCTTAGTAGCTGTTTGTTGAATCAAAAATGACAGGTATGTGAGGGTGATTTAAATTTCCATCTGTCCACACATTAAATATAAATATAAAGAATTGACTGGTTATTTTGACTTTCCCATTAAACCTGTAGACTTAGGGTTGCTCACAAGCATAATATGTCAGTAAAAAGACCTGAGAATTGGAATCCTCAATCTTTCTTTTTTTGAGATAAATCTTCTAATCTGCCAATAGCCTCTTTGCTGTTGTCAGCAAGATTGCTTATTTTTGGATTTGGCAGCTCTGCAGTCAATATTTTTAAATTTTATACTAGAAGAATCTTAATTAACTAAAGTTTTGCTGGCTATGTTTTGCTAGTTTGTTTAACATATTGGGTCATTTTACATTCCCATTCTATGAAATAATTATGTGTAATTGTGATTAAATTAGAGAGCAACAAAGATATTTATTGGTTTAGATCTACTGTTGGTCCAAAAATATTTGCAATGACTTGAAGAGAATAGAGATATTTCTTATAACTTTCAAGAACAATTTTAATGTAAATTTTGTTAAGCTTAAACAGAATATGTCACTGCTGTGATTTCAAAGGGCTCTGCTCTTGTTCATAAGCAGAGTATTTGTGGAATCAGCGTTTCTTGTAATAGGATTGGGCTGTGAATTGTGGTGCCATCTGCAAATGGACTAATAACATGTGAGGCAGTGCCAGTTTTTATGCCTTATAATTTGGGATAATTCTCATCACAACTGTGAGTGGTTCTATTGTGAAAGCAACAGGAACATGAAGATTAGTCTCATTTCTCTCTAGATTCTAGTCTAGACTATGAAATTTATTTTGGGGCAAGCTTTAGCTTCCTTACACAGAGAAAAAATAACCTAAAATACATTTCTCCCAAATCACCTTTCGTTTATATTTCTGAAGAAATATTCTTTACAAGGAGCTTCTAATGTATGAACATTTTTTTTTTTTTTGCAATTTATGCTATGAATTCAATTAAAATGTCCTCTGTCAGTGTCTGCCAAGTTCCTGTTCTGAATAAATCTGCTGTGTTAGGGAGTTACAGGAATTTATACAACTGCTTTTGTTGCATCCTATTGAGTTAGAACAAGAGCACAAATTAGGAATTTTCCTATTTTCTAAAATATTTAGTGATAATTCAAATAAAAATGAAAATTGATGGGGATTTTAAAATATCCCAATTTTAATAAAAATCTTCTTTCTCCATTTTCTTGCTGCTCTTAAGGTTTTCAATAATTTTTTTTCCTAGTTTTTTATTTTTTTTTCTATGACCAGACATTGAGGTCAGAGTGGGAGCTTAGGAACTTAATGAATTTCAGACAATGGTTATATGCCTAAAGAAGGTAAAGTGACATGTTTCCCCCTCAAGACTGTCTTTTTAAAACTTAATTAGGGAGATTATATATGACTATAGGTGTGTGTGTGTGTGTGTGTGTGTGTGTTATATTAGTTGAAACATTTTCTTTTCTAATCCTTATTTTATCTCTAAAAATTTATTATTGGAATTTTTTCAGTTATTAATTTAAGAGTTTCAGAATACCAGCAGGGCCAGAAAAGCTGATGGTTTGTCCCCCTTAAATTTTGAGACTGAATGTTTCGGTGTAAGGGCTGAAGGAGACATGAGATGCTCCAGGAAGAATAATAATTTGACACATCTTCACACCAGTGTTCTTGATAAATATTTGATCTGAGTTGATTTTAAAAAACGTTTGAACACTCTGTGGAGGAAGGAGGACACTTGAGACTGCTTGTTTATTTAGCCCTGGCCCTAAGTTGCACATTGTACTTACTATAACAAAGATCTTGTGATAAACGAACTCGACTTCCTTTGCTTTTCAATGGAGTAAGGAAAGGATAATATGGAAAACACTTATGTAACCACCATACTAAGTAAAAAAATATTTGGTCATATTTGCTTCATATTTTCTTCTTACTCTCTCTTTTTAAATGGAATAAAATATTACACATAAAGATGAAGGCCCATATAGTCCCTACTTACCCCAGAGGCAATGCTATCATGAATTTGATTTTGAATCTTGTCCATATGTGTATACTTTTATGAATCTACGAACAGTATGTAATGATTCTATGTGTGTTTTTTTTAATTTACTTGAATGATATTATGTTGCACTTGACATTTATGTAACAGGCTTTTTTTTTTTTGTTAAATATTATATTTTTAAGCATTATCCATGAAGATCTAAATGGCTAATTAATTTTAACTTCTATTTAATATTCCACTCTTTGGTTCATTATAAACATTACTGCAATGCAGCTAGCATCTCACCATTTAATGAGATAATTGTTAGAGATTTTTGGTAAAAATGTAAGAATGAGCCCTTTATCAAATTAAAAAAGTGACTAGGATTTATGAACTGTCTTCTTAAAGGCAGCTTTATCATTCTAATTGCAGGTTCTCCCAAATTCAAAAGACTTACCTGAAGTATTCTTTCACATTAGATAGAGTAGTCTAGATTAAATAGAGGTTTAATAAATTCAGTTTTTCTTTTTTCATTAGTTTCCTTCATGTTCAAAGCTCCTTGTTGACTGGTTTCCTGAAAAGCTGCCTGCTTAACCCTGTCCCACCCCCCGCCCCGAATCTGCTACTATCAATTTGTGAAGTCCACAGTTAGAACATTTTTTAATATCCAATTTAAAAAGTAATTTATGTGTTAAACAAAGACTTCCATTTAATTTATAAAAATTCTTAAAATTTTTAGGTAAGTGCCTAAAATCACTGCCTAGTTTAGTCAAGAAGAAAGAACAAATTGTCATTATATATTAAGATTTTTTGTACTCAAGATGCTTTGCAATTTGGGATATTATTTGGATTTGGACATAAAAGTTTTATTTGGCATGAAACCATATATAAGACCTAAAATTTGAAAAGTAACCTATACTGCAAATACAACATAAGCTAACTATTTAGTGAATAAGGTAAAATGACAGAATAAAATGATATGTTTGTGTATTTACTTTAATACATTTTGTGCTGCACAATGCAGCTGGAATCACATAAAGAATGCTGTTTGTTATGCATTATAATTGCTATAAATGTAAGAGAATTTAAAATAAAATGCATAAAAGTAAATTTTTAATATTTTTTCTTCTACTGGAAGTGGCAGTTTCCTGGGGCTGCCATTTTGGCAGCCTTCACTGTGTGGCAGTAGCAGTCTGCTCAACACCCACAAGGGCAGCATTCAGTACAGCACACTTTCCTTTCCCGGTAGCCAGGAAGCTGTAATTATGTGGATTCTGATTTGGAAGGAAGGATGGTGATTTAGTTTATGTCCCTCAAAATATTGTTAATATAGCATTGTGTAATCATAGTGGTTTTTGTGCATGTATCATGGAGGTTTTCATTCCTTCTAATTGCTTTTTCTTTCACAAATAAACATTCTCCCCTCTGTGTGGGCAACTGTGTATATACAAAGAATCGTTTTACCTCAAACCCACTACAGTATGACCCAAGATATTGTCAAATATTAAACGAACTCAATATGAGAAACATAGACCTTCAGAGATGCTGTAAACTATTGTTTAGGTAACAAAAGAAGTGTCAGTTTCTTTGTGAATGCGTTCTTATTTATTGCAAAAGCATCGCTTCCTAAGAGCGTGTGACATTGAAGGGATGTATTCAGACTTGTGTAATGGCTATGGAGCTGCCATAGTGTATATGTGCTTTATATATTGCCTCCTGTTGTTCAGAGATGGTTAAGGTGCAGAATATTTCAAACTTGTATTAGTAAAGCAACCCACATTCAAAGTGGTTTGTGCTTTCACAAGATAAATAACTGTGGAATCAGGCCTGGCATTAGGGACTTCATTTGAGAAGATACCCGAATCAATGTGATGAGCCCTCTGCAATATATTACCCCCAACAGTTAGTTATGATCCTTGAAATCCCCGGTATTAGCAACCAGTTGCGGTCCTTCTGGAGAGAAGTGTTTTAATTGGGTTAAGTTTAGGTATCAACTTCATGCTTTTCAAGATGAGTTTGTTCAGTCCTAGCAATGCAGTGTGCTCGGTGTGTGTCAAAGCATAGGATAATTGTGGCATATCTTTTTTGAGGGTCATATTTGTTCTTCAAATAATATAAAACGTTGCTGTTAAGTTCTTACAAGTAGATCTAGAACAGAATGTAACATTCACATGAATTTTAAGATAAAACATGAATCTTCAATTAAATTTTTTGCTTGCAATGGACTGTCTCACCTTACATCTTCCAGACAATCTGGGGCCATGTACTTTCTCTCTTCTCCCTTAGGGGAAACAATAAATAGCAAGTAGGAAACCTGAGAAGCATTAACCAATGGGCATGGATTTATTCAACATTAGCACCCACCTGTTGTCCATGAAACACAGGACTAGTGAGTTTTGAATGGCACGCTGGTGTTTAGGATATCGAGACCTTGTGTGGCCCTAATAGGGCACCACATTGGGAGCCTTTGGACAGAAGAAGGATGATATCAGGGCACTGGCTGCTTAAAGAGAGTCAAAGGCACCATTATTTTCCAATTTGTTCTTGACATGCCCAGGTCTCCAGACTTCTATCTGATATTTTCCCCCTTAGTTTTGTTACTTCCCTAACTAAATTGCTCCCTAACTGCAAAGGAGCCCATATGATCCTGAGTTTGTATACTTAGCATGTGGACTCCTCCATTCTAGATCTTACTCATTTAGGACCATCCTGCTCAAGTCACACTCTTTAGAATCAGAGATGGTTTAGATATTGTGGTACACATTCTTAAGCCTTCCAGAGCTTCCCATCTGAACTCCATACCTTGGCTTGCTAGGCTCTTCATCACCAGGCTCCTGGCTATTCTTTATTTCTCATCATTTCCCAAACACCTATGGTGATCCAGCCACACTGATGTCCGTGCTGTTCCTCAAACGTTTTAAGTCATTCCTATCTCAGGGCTTGGCCTGGATGTTCCTCCTTCCAGGAATGCTCTTCTCATAGAGAGCGATTTGGATATTTTGGTGGCTCCCTTACATCATTCACTCCAGTGTTATCTAATCAGTGAGATTCCTGTGCCACCCTTCTGGACACAGCCCCCTACCACTTGCTAACTCCTTTGATTTGCTTTTATTCATAGTCCTTGTCACTACTTGTAATTTAATATATTTTTCTGTTCATCTATTTATTATCTGCCTTTTCTTTTCCCTCACCAGACTGAAAATTCATTAGGGCAGGGTCATTATCTAGTTCAACACTGTATTACCAGCACCACTAACAGTGCCTGGTGTAGGGTTGGCATGCAAAACAAATTTGTTGCATGAATGGCTGAGCTCTGCAGTTTTACAGATCTAACAACTGAGGCCACGAAGTACATGAGATCAGGGGCTAGTGTGTGGCAGAGCTGGTGAGTTTCCCTTATGACTGCCCCCACCTGGCTGACCATTTCCATTTCTAAGCATGACAGTACCTACTATCTGGTCCTTTCCATCTCATACCTACCTGTCCGTATCCTGCCTTGTCTTATTCTTGAGTTTCTTCATGTGTGGGTCATGCCTCCATAACTAGTTTATAAACACCTTGAAGGCAGATATGGTGCCCTTTCTTTGGTATCTACAGTGCCTAGAACAGTGTCAGAAACCCTACAGATGGTTAATGAATATTTATTAAATTCTTACTTTTTTTTGCAATATTATCTGGAAAAAAATATGAATTCTATCTGCTGAGGCTGGTGGGAGGTTTCTGGAACCAGAAATCCTGAAAGCTTTCTATGATTCTTAAAAGACCATCTCCCTACTCCTGACCCAGCCAGACTTCATCATTCTATACATTTTGGAAAGGACAAAAGACAAGGTTGCCTCCCTTGGCATTTTAATATCACATAGAAATGTTTGCTTTAGCAGGATCTGGCAAATCAAGGCTTCTCAAAGACCACAAGCAACTGCCAGCTCTGAGTTTTAGAAACGGCTGGCTAGTTTTATTACCAGTTAATAGCATTTGTATTTGTGCTTTTGCAAATAACCGTGAAAAACCAATTGTCAGGCATGGATGGTGTGGGAAAATGACTGTCGGGGTCCTAGAAAACTAGCTGGGGAAGAGGATGATGGTTCCGTAATTGCATCACGTGTGTGAACGCAAGGGGGGAGGATTTATTTTGAGTATGTGCTGTTCAAGAAGAAGTAAGATTAGGTGGTGACTGATGCGAATGCCTCCTCCTCTCCCTACCACACACGTCTGCAGGGCTTTGGAGAGCACCTTCTTTATCTATGGAGATTTACCCATTTCATTTATCCTGCAAATATAAGGAGTGACAGTGTTTTGAGCAGAGTCTGGGAAAATCCCAAGTCCTGGGTCTCTGAAAAATATTTTATGATACTGGTTAAGAGGAATCAGAATATATGAGTTTGAATCCTGTCCCCACCATTTACTTGCTTTAAGATTTGGGGCACGTTATTTAAGGCCTCTGTAAGCCTGTTTTCATATCTGTTAAGTGAAAATAAAAATGGTACCAATTGCATGAGTTGTTGTGGAGATTAGTGAGGAGCTTAAGAAAGGGCTTATCACATTATCTGGTGAGGAGAACAGGCTCAATGCATTTTAAATAAGTAAAAATATATCCTTGAGTAGAGAAGGGAGGAACCAGCCCAGCCAGTGACTTTCTTATCTTCAAAACTGTCCTGTTTATTTCCCCAGAGGAATGAATAGAATTCACTCCTTGGTCAGCAGCCTTGCAGATTTATTCGTCTGAGCCATTTCAGGCACTATGCCGGCTGATGCCAAACTGCCTAGCTTTAAGGTGAGCATGGAGCTAGACACACGAACTACTGAGGTACTCAGGCCAGGAAGCTATCTGCCTTCATCAAAGCCTTGGAAAGTGAAAGTAGCCATGATGACAAAGGTGACCATCTTTCCTGTCCCTATGGAGCTCAGACTCCAAACTATTATTGCGAGATTCTGGGTGCTGAGGTGAACTTAGACTTGATATTCTATAGTGAGCTAGAAGCCCCATTCTTTGAAGGTGCATTCCATGCATAATTGTGTGTGTGTGTAAAGTAGTTCCAACAAGTGGAAGTATCTGAGGATGTAAATTTGGGTAGAAGACTATCCTCCTGTAGGACTGCATGTACCGACAGGAGTGGGGCCAAGTGCTGGAGCATTAAAAATAAACATGCTGCTTCTGATCTCTAGGTCCCTCTATTGGGAGACAAGCTCTTACAGGAACAAAGGAAGTGGTGGCATAGCAGGGACTGTCCTTTGTGGGAAAGGTAAGCAGCTAAGACTATAACTGTCCGCTCTTCTTGATTCAAATATTTAACAGGAGATGGAAGACACAGAAGTTACTATGAAATTACCAGTTTTTTTCCCCCTAAACTTAATTTCCGTCAGGGATGGGGAGGAGCCCCTCGTGTTAAGCATCTGTTTTGGAGAGTGCCAGGAGATGGCGCCAGGGCTTGGTTCGCAGTGGATCCTTGGCGCACCACAGAAAAGAAGATGCTTACAGTAGTTGCTTTTTGATGAAACTGTTTCTCAGGTATTTGAGCAGAAATCCTAGACTTGCATTCTTGAGTTAAATGTTCTTTTTCATCAGGCTAAGAATTGAGTTTCTTGTCATGGTGCCCCGCATTTTCAGTTAGGGATTCCCCGTCAGAGGGTCACACTTCTGATGTTGTCTTTGTATAAACGCTAACACAAAACAGAGTCAAGCTTGGAGAAGGATTTTAAATGAATAAGGTTAGAACTTTTCGGTATGTTGTATTAAAAAAAATAGTAGAGATCATGTTATTTGGGAAATAGTAGATGTTTTGGATTATAATATTTATTTTTCAGACCCTCTCCCTGATCTGCTGCTATAAAGCCAGAAACCAATAGAGTTAATGCCGGAGATTCCAACACTTTCTCCAAGGCGCTGTTTATACTTCAGGGCTTATTTCCTACCAAGATTAATAAAAATAACACCACAACATGAAAACTGCCTTACGTGTCTGCTTCCTACCTCCCACAACTATGCTGAGCATGTGGCACTCACACTGATCTGAGTTATGTGCTTTATGATCCCATTTTTTTTTCAGGGCAGAAAACTGAAGCTTAGGCTCAATAATTTGCCCCAAATCATTCAATTACTGAACAGGAGAGCAAGGATTGAAACCCAGGAAATATGGCCCCCGGTCAGCAGTGGGGACAGAGGTGGGGTGAGCTGGGAGCTGGCAAATCACTGGGCACCCTGGAGACAGTGTTCAGTGGTCCAGGTAGCTGGGTATGTTGAGAGCACACAGGTATGGAAGTGTGAGAGTTATTGAATGTCGTCTAGGGACTCGGCACTATGTCATGTCCCATGACTTCTCACAGTATGGCACCAAGAATTCAAATTCTGAGACCTGAATAATCTGAGCTCTGCTTCCTTCCCTCTCCCACTTGACTGTTACTTTCCAGGCACTTTTCTCTTTCTGAAATTTGCCAAACCCATTTCTGCCTCAGGGCCTTCGCACCTGCTGACCCTCTGCCTGGAGCTCTCTTCCCTCAAACCCTCACAGCGCTGGCTGATTTTCCTCAAGACTGAGTGTGGATGTAATTTCACCAAAGAGCCCCTCTGAGAACCACATCATCTAATGAGGATCTTCTGCTTCAAGCCCTCCTTATCCCATTACTCTCTTTTGTTCCCTTCATCACACTTGTCATGATCTCTAATTATTTTCTCTGTTGGTTAGGTGGTTTGTTTACCTGGGTATTGTGTTTCCTCTCATTAGAATGCAAGCTGTAGGAGGCAGGGATCCTGACAGTCTCCTTTATTGCTGTATTCCTAGAACCTACATCATTCCAGACACAGAGGGGGTGCTTAACAAATGTATGTTGAATGAAAATGGTGAAAGGATGTGACAAAAGGAACAGGAGTAGTAGTCCTACCCATCAGGAAGTTTGTAGTACAGTTGAAGGGTTCAGGCTGACATGAAGCAAACCATGATCAATCCCTGGCTAAGGCAAAGGCAGCCTGGAACCGTGGGTAACAGACAGATCTTGAGGCTTAATTACCTCCTAACTCTGGTACCCACTAGCTGTGTGACCTTGGCCAAGGTTTTTAGCTCTTGTGTGCCTCAGTCTCCTCATCAGTAAGTTGACAATTAATAACAATAATAATACCTACCTCTTGGGATTGCTGTGAAGATTAAATGAGTTACTATATGTGGAATATTTAGAATGGGGCCTGGAACACAGTGCTCTATAAATATTTGTTAAATAAAGGAAGGTATAATCAAGCAAAAAATTGTGGCTTTAGAAATTCTGAAAAATAAAAATGCTAGCATTGGGGAAGGCACTGTTTCTTGGAGGAGGCTGGATTTGGGTTGAGGGGGACAGAAGAGTCTGAGGGGTTGCTTGCTCTTGCTCTGGTCCCTAATTTCTATGTTGTTAATTATTCAAGAAATAATTTCTGAGCACGAGCACAAAATGGTTAAGAAGCAATCCCTACACAATGGTAGCTGCCCTTCCAACCCTAGTTCTGGTGCCAGATAATGTAAACTTTCTTAAGCAAGTGAATCCTATGCAAGCCTCTGACCCACTGCCGGTGTCCCAGGCAGCTAAAGATTGTAACTGGTAAATGGTTTTTGGAGAAAAGGCAAAGCTTTTCAAGCTAGCCAATGTTCTAAGCACTGCTATCCTCTGACAGTCCATCTAAAGAAGAACCCTAGCTGAAGAAATACAAAACTAAGAACAAACCGCAGGACACAGAGAAGTCAAACACTTCACCTTTTGCTGGGCAGGCCAGCCATGATGGTCCCAGGAGAAAGGGATTTCTTCTTAGGAAGTTCAGATCAGAGGAGAAATCATCATAACTCCAAAAACTGAAAGTGGGAAGAGCTATAGTGTGGACTTAGGCAGCCAACATTGTTGGAGTTTAAAGTCGGCCCCAGTTTGAACAGTTATTCAACAAGAATAAGGGCCATGCTCTCCAATATCACAGCACTTGTACCATTCTTCCAGAATTTGTCTGCCTTGGTTGATTCATTGTGTCTTATCTCTTGCCAGATATAAATAACCACAAAGCTGGAAGCTATATGAACATATTTCACCAAAAACTGGTGCATTGACCCAGGGGTTTCTTGTTCTTACTTTAAACTGGAAGAAGGTCCCTAAAAAACTTTGTCTTTTAAATTGTAAATACCTGAAATGGTTTATAGATCATCAGAATATAGAAGTCAGGGGTGCTTTGGCTTAAGCATGCCAAGAACAATGTTTTGGCATTAAGAAAGAGAGTAAAGGCAAAGAAAATGGCCTAGATGATAGAGGCTCTGCTCATCCCTCTGGCGACCAAATCAAAGTTGTGACGAAAACAAGGAGCAGCAGCAAGGAAAAATCGCCCAGGATAAACAAGCCATCCAACGAAGGAGAAATTCAAGAAATCACCCTGCAGCGGCAGAAGGAAGGATGGGGTGGGGATGCGGGGCTGCTGGGTCTCTAGCAGCTGAGGGAGACAGAGGCTGCGGCAGCGGCGGATGCCTCTTAAAGTGGCCACGTCCATGAGTGGATTTTTGCGGTGACGGTCCTGCTCTCTCTGAGTCCAGTTCCCGTTTGGATGAGTGCAGGGGGCACAGGGACTTACAAGGTGACATTGTTGGAGTGAGGGCCAAGGCGAGACTTGCTCTGTACAAAAGTGCTGGCGGGATCCATTGTTCCCTGTTGAGCCCTCCCCATACTATGCACCGGACATAGTGCTGCCAGAGCCCTGATGTCATCCAACTGAATAAGAAAGGTCTCCCCACCCAGAGGATTTCCTGAAACTCTGCCTTCCCCAGTTCGTGGCCCTGCCTAAGTCACATCCACGTGTATCATCAGCAAGTCAGATGCTCCGTGCTGAGCAGCGCCTCGGCTCACACTGGAGCCAGATGGCCTTGGTTTCTGGTGTCGCCTTTTGAGGCAACTATAAGCACAGCATCTGGGGATTACTTGCTGAATCTTAACAGGTGGCACCAGAGGGGTAGAGGCTTGGGCTGCAGCTGAACCACTCTCGGGACTGTGACACTGGACAGCTACTTCACAAATCCATACTAATAAGACCGGGAGACTTAGGAACTTTGCTTAGTACATAGAAACAGACAAGGAGAGGCAGCCAAAATGGGAAGACAAAGAAGCAGAAACAATATGAGAGAACAGAACAGAGATCCAGATATAATGAAGTCAAGCAATCTAACAGATGCAGAGTTCAAAACACTGGTTATAAAGATGCTCAGTGAACTTTTGGGAAGTGTAGAAAACTCCAATAAAGAGATAAAAAAAACATAAAAATGGAAATGGAAATTATAAAAAGGAACCAGTCTGAAATGAAGACACATTATCTGAGATGAGAAGTATATTAAGTGTAATAAACAAAAGAACAAACAAAGTGAATAAAAAAGAGGATCAAATGTCTTATCTAGAAGATAGAAAAGCCAAGAACATATAATCAGAGCAGCAAGAGATAAGATGCCAAGACTTTAAGAATAATCTAAGAAGAATATGAGATACTATTAAGGGTCTAAATATCCATCCGGCATAACTGAAGAAAATCAAGATGTTGAACAGCTGTTTTAAGAAATAATGATGGAAAATTTCCCTAATCTGGTGAAGGAAATGGACATAAAACTCCAGGAAGCTCAGAGAATACCAAAATTCAGGGATCCAAAGAGACCCACACCAAGACACATCATAATTAAAATGCCAAAGGTTAAATACAAAGAAAGAATATTACAAGCAGCAAGAGAAAAACAGGTAGTTGCTTATAATGGAAAACCCATAAGACTGGCAGCTGATTTCTCAAAAGAAACTATGCAGGACAGAAGGGCTTGGCAAAAAATATTAGACAGGATGAAGACCTAGGATCTACAACTGAGAATAATTAATCCAGCAAATCTATTATCTATAGTTGAAGAACAGATAAAGAGCTTCCCAGACAAAAATAAGCTAGTTTATGACCATGCCACCTTGAACGTGCCCAATCTTGTCAGACCCTGGAAGCTAAGCAGGGTCAGTACTGGTTAGTACTTGGATGGGAGACCAGATGTTGTAAACATTAAAAAAAAAAAAAAAGTTAAAGAAATTTATCTCCACCAAGCCAGTATTACAGAAAATGTTGGAGGGACTTCTTTAAGAAGAAAAAAACATGTATCAAAAACAGGAATAACGAATGGTAACAACTATATTCCTATCAATAAGTACCTTAAATGGAGAAGAATTAAGTGCTCCAACCAAAAGATAGAGTGGCTGAAAGGATAAGAAATCAAGGCCCCTACATATGAAAAGGAATGGGATGAAAAAAGATATTGCTTTGATGGACCTAGACGGTATTTAAATCAGACAAAGATAAACACTATATGATTTCATTTATATGTGGAACCTAAGGAATAAAAAGAACAAACTAATCAAAAACAGACTCACAAATATAGTGGACAATTTGGTGATGGATAGAGGGGAAAGGGTTTGGGGGTTGGAAGAATGGGATGAAAAGCTAAAGAAGTACAAATTAATAACTGATGGATGGTCGCAGGGATGGGGAGCATGGCATAGGGAATGTAGTTATTAATATGTTGGCTAGATGGAGGGTCAGGGGAGGGAGGGAGCAATTAGGGGGATCATTTTACGAACTATATAGATGACTAACCAATGTACTGTATACTTGCAACTATTAATTAAAATATACTTGAAACTATTAATTAAAATAAATAAATTTTTAAAAAGAAGCAATACCTTCTACTCCCTATCTTCATCCCTCCAAATATTCTAGAAATTCACTATATATAATGGACTTTTTTGGGGAGAACATTAGTATTGTTTGGATTTAACATACACAGGGATGCTATAAAAAAAATCTCTATAGCCTCTTTGCTCTCTGTCCATGGTCTCTCCTGTTCTGGGCGGCGTTCAGGCTCTGGGATGAATCTCAGCTGGCTCTAGGAGGATTCTACTTGTGAGGAATGCAAATTTCTCACTCTCTTCCCTCAACTAAATTTAACCAACAATAATGGAGCACTACCTTTGTGTACGGCAGACATATGGAGTGTAGGGAGAGTAATGAAAATGACACTCTTAAAAATATAAGCATCTAGAAGAAGTTTCAAATTAATGATGGTTCAGAGTCTTCAGAACAGTGTATAGGGAACAAAGAGGGAACAAGATAGGGCCAGAGAGTGAACAGGCAGAAACCACAGTTCCAGGTTGGCACTTCATGCTGCAGAATAAAATGAGCTCGTAGGCCCCAAGTGGAGGTGGCCCTGAGAAAACGGTGGCATCTAATAATAGCAACAATATTGAAAACAAAACAAAATGCTCAGTTTTTATATCAGAGGGTTTTAAAGAAAGGCTTTGTGCATTTTTAACAAGGTGAGAGATGAATGGAAAGAAGCTTTCTCTCAGCCATAAAGAGAGCATCGAAGTTTCTCTATTGATCGAAGGAAAATAATGAGTGTCATCATGAGAAGAGTCAATAAACTCCCAATACAGATCTCCAGATCTGATTTATGTAATCTCACCCATCCCCAACACATGGCCTCAGGACACAGAGGCAAATAATAACATTTGATTAAAACACATAAAACAGAAGTGTCCATGACAGCACACGTCAAAATCAATAAAATGCAAATTTCTAAAGATTGTGCTTGCATGGGGTCTGGAGGATCAGCAGCAAGGAATTCCACAACAAAGAGCCTATGTGAAAGGGAGCAGTCTTACGGCAGATATTCTCTTATGAACCCCACTGTTCTGATTTCCATGAGACACTGTAACTTGCTTAATTAAAGTCATAGACAAATGGTGGTGAAAGGACTTATGTTATCTTACTCCAAAATCTGTGCAGCTGACCACCCTGCCTTTCAACTACAAACTTACTGTCTATGACTTAGATTATATGCTTGTTTAGGGTGGCTGGTGAAGATGATAGGTATGAGAGTCACTCATACCTATCAAGGTTTTTAGATGCAGTATTCACTCTGGAGAGCTTTGTCTGTAGCTGAAAACAGGATGACTCCAAAGCAGCTCAGCTGGTACATTGAGAATTTATTGGATCTATTTGTGATGAAAGCAGAGAGAAGAGCTAAATGCCTAAATCCTGTTACCTGGAAATCAGGTGATAGCACAGGTGTTACCTACCAAAGAGGTAAATGCTAGATGGCAGGGAACCTGGTGGTAGAGTGTGAGGTCTCCTGGCATTTACTTAACTGTTTTCCTGTCTTCGTCACAAAGTAAGACATACAAACTGTTTTTGAGGGAACCACACAGGTTCAGGAGCATTAGAAAGGCCAATTAAGCCTGCCCCTTTCTTTGGTTCAATCGTTTAGCAGAGTTTAGAGAATACTTGTGGCTCATACTGGAGAGAAGTCATCCAATGGCTGAAAAAAACCAGCTAAACAGCTTTTGATATTGGGATAGTTGGAGCTGCAGATAAAATTTAAGGGTAGTAATGTCAAGTTAGGAGATTCATGGATTTATTTCTATTCAAGTTCAAGGAGAGAATCCCTGTTGGATTAGTCAGTCATTGAAAAGAGTTGATTGGTAATCATGTATTTGCCCAATTATTTAAATATAGTATTAAAATGGTAATGCTAATTATATTAAAATGTTACAGAAGAAGAAATTTCTTAATTTATTCTATAAATATGGTTTTAGTACCTACTATGTGTCAAAGATGTTTTAGGCACTTGGGAGATAGCAGTGAGCAGAACAGACAAAAACAGCTGACCATGAAGAGCTTATACTCGGGCAGGGAGAGGAGGCAGGCAGTGAACAAAACAATTAAGTAAGGTATGCAATTAATGTGTTAGAAGATAAGTGCTATGGGAAATAAGGAGAGAGAGTTGGAGTGGGGGCAGGGCAGATTTCTCATTTAAAAAGGTGGTTGGGATAGACTTCTTTGCAAAGGTGACAATTGTGCAGAGATTTAAAGCAGGAGAGAAAGTGAGTCTTTGGGACATTGATGGATAGTAGGTTTCAGACAGAGACAATGCCCCTTGCAAAACTCCCTTGTGCCTGGAAGAAAGAGGGTAAAGGAGAGGATAAATAATGGAGAAATTAGAAAGGTGATGGAGACCAGGTCATGAGGGAAATGGGGGTACTAATGGGGAGGTTTAATCAAGGTGTAAGAAAGCTTGATTTTATATTTTAGAAGCTAACTCCAGTAGCTGGGTGAAAAACAGACTGTGTGAAGCAAGGGCAAAAGCAGGGAGGCCAGGTAGGAGGCTTCTATGGTAATCCAGGTAAGAGAAGACAGTGGCTTGGACTAGGCTGGTAGCAGTAGAAATGGTGAGAAGTGCTAAGATCCTGAATAAACTTGAAGTTAGAGCCAATCAGAGTTCTGAGGAACTAGATGTGGGACATATATAAAAAAAGAAGAATCTAAAGATGACTTCAGGTTTTTTGGCTTGAGCAACTGGAAGAACGGATTTGCCTTTAGCGAGGATGGAGAAGACTGTAAATAGGGTAGATTTTCCAGGGACAAAGCAATAGTTCAGTTTGGGACATGTTAAATTTGAGAACTTCAAATGGAGCTGTTGATAGGCAGTTCAATATACGGATCTGGGCTGACTTATTGGTTATAATACTACATCTCCTTATCTAATAACAACATTCATCCCTCTCTTTATTGAAGATTTCTTTTATATACTTGCCTCAATTTTTATAGGTTGTTTTACATAAAACAACCTGGTTATTAAAAAATACAACATGGATGCCTGTTGGGGAGCATGTGTGCATATGAGGCACAAAGAGTCCCATATTCTGGGCCCACGTCTCAGGTGTTTATCTGTATAGGTTTCCTCCACCATCCTTCTTTTTCCTATCTTGCTGCTCTTCAAAGGAACCATGGGGCTTTACTGTGATTAAGTGTAGATTTTTGCCTAAGTCACCTCTGTTTCTGAGGAATGTAAACAGGAGGTGCACTATTTAGAGTTTGATATCCAGGCCATTTTTAAATGTTTGGTTTCTGAGTGGCCAAAAACCAATAAGTGTCTGCAACATTTAAGAAAGGAATTAGAAGACGCTGAAAGCTGACCAACCTCTTTTCCAGCACTGGTCAATGTCATTAAAATGGTTTTCCCATCTTGTATCAACATTGATGCAGTTGTTTTGATGCAGTTATTTTGACCCAGGGAAGTCTTGATGCCCTAAAAGCAAATGAAAAAGGACACAGCAGTTATATTTCTGTGGATTTATCCTGCAGATATACTCGCAAAGATACGAAATGAATTTTGTACAAGCTTATTCATTGCAGTTCCATTTGTAATAACAAAAGATTCCTAACAACACAAGTGTTCATCAATGGAGGACTAGTTAGTCGTAGTATTTCTCTACAGCAAGATACCATGTAACTACGAAAAAGAATCTGCAGAGCAGTGTATACAGTATGCGACTTTTTGCTTAAAAAGGTGGTGATGAGTGATAATATATATTTTTGGCATGTGCATAAAGAAACTCTAGGAAGTCATAAGAAAATAATAATAGTAGTTACCCGGATGCTAAAAACAGGTAGAGAGAATACAGAGGTGAGGAGATTTTTCAGTGTAGACCTCTTAATTAAAAAAACATATGTTATTTAAAAAAATGTTCATGTAATATACACAATAGAAATCTTCCCTCCGTCTCAGATCTCCTAACTAACACTGCACCAGTCCAAAAGCCTTCTCTGAACGTTGTCCTATTTTGCAGAAAATTTTTTTTTGAGTGTTGTTTTGGTTATTAAAAATGTGATGCAATTGTTAGAAACATTTAGTTCAAAATGCCAACTCTTTTGCCTACCAGTGGAAGAGAGATGTGGAAAATGAAACTAACTTGCTCTCCTGATTAAGGAAACTCTGTGGATTTGGTGCAGGATTTTATCCATTTACATTTATTCATTCAACCAACAGGTAGACATTTACTCTCATCCTCTACTGTGCTGTACTTAGACAGACTGTGTTGGTCATGGGCAAGGAGGATTGATGAGAGGTGGGAGAGTGGCAGGGCATTGGCTAGCAGGTCACTGGACTGAAAGCAGACAGAGAGGGGGAGTGAGTGATGTGTTCCCTGGACGTCTCTCCACTAAGACAGGACTGGCTGTCCTGCCACCACTGGCAGGCTCAGAGAGGAATAGTTCACCTCGCCTTGCATGAACCCTGCTCTCTGTTGCCTGAAATGAACTTCACCTTCAAATATGTCAGAAGTAGATAAAGAACCACACCCAGGCAAAATAGCAGCAATGACTTCTGGTTTTTGGAGGGCATAATGCCGACTCCGGTTCACATTACATAGGGACTGATTGGCTCCATTTATTTTGTTGTGCTGTATCCTTTCAGCTTAGAGGTATATTGAGGCGATAAACATGAAAAGCCCCCACATTGTTGTTAAACAGTTTAAACTGATAAACACCAGTGTCGGGGGAGTGGAGGGAGATGCTGATGACACAGGCAGGTTCTTTGTTTTTGTTTTTTATTGGAAACTCTTCTCAGGATAGAGTAGAGTTGCAAAAACAGTCTTGCAAATTTCAGAAGTAAAATCGTGATGTAATTCCAGCTTCTTGGGTCCTTTGTTACAACAGAGAAGATTTTCTTTTGGTTTGATGAAGTCTTATCAATGAGAAAACTAGAACTCTGCTAATTCTAATTTTGGGATATGTTACTGTCTCAAAACCTATGCCTGATATCTCACCATTAGTGAAATCACTTTTTGGGGGTGACGCTCCTCCTAATCAAAATAGGTCAGGGGTACAAGATATCCTACTGTTAATTATTGACATTTGGTCAAGGCTTAGTATCCTAGAAATAAGTTGAGTAGTGCAATGCAGAGGACAGTACAGAGGAGGATGGCACCTAGCACAAGGACACTGATGTAGAGAGCAAGCCTTAGTGAACAGGAGTGAAGGTTAAATGAGAAGGTGAAAGGGGTGGGTAAGGGATTCTGACCCACGGGGTGGGGGGCCAGCACTGAGCTGGGCGAGGAACAGAGTGTGCAGAGAACACAAAAAGGTGAGGGTGGAGGGTTGCTGGAAAGAGGTAGGAGAGGATCTAAGGCAAATTGTACTTACTTCCCAATATTGCTAGGAACTAAGCTTGCTCAGTATTTGGTATAGGAAAGTCTGTGTAAAAAGGAGAAGGCAAAAACTTAATATATGCTTCACATTGCTGCTTATATTGCAAATTCTTCATTGAGATTTCCTACAGAGACCTGGTTTCCTTGGCTGATTGCATTGTAGTTAGAGATCTTTGGATATTGAAGTAATGAAAAACTGCAAGTAAGGACACATTTAATATTCTTGGGGCACAAAGCAATCTTAGAGATGCTCACTTATTTGATAAGTCCCCTGGGTGATTCTGCCACATCTTGGTGCAGCTCAGCTGCTATGTGACTAAGCATTATGATTGCAGATATCTCTGAAGAACTGAAAACTTAGCCAACTAATTTTTACAATTTGATATTACAGTGTTATTCTATGTGTATAAACACCATGTGTTCCTGTTTGGAGAAAGAGTGATCTTTTACCTTCAACTAAGGGTTTTTTCACGGCAGTGGTGACAAAGTGGCAAGCAATCCGTAGGTGCTATTTGAGGGAGGTGACCTTGGCTTTTATTTTTGAAATCATTATTTTCACTTTTATATCAAGGTTAGAAAGCGGTGCATAAATTTTGATTAGTCTCATGTTAGCATTTAAATATGTAGTTCTGCTGTGCAAAACTGTATGCCACTCAGAGACCCAATCCATCTGTCTGTGCCTCCATCCATCCACACAGTACATACTCTGTGAACCAATTTGGGATGCAGTGATGGGCAAGCCCGGAACCAGTTCTAGCTCCCTAGAAGCTTACAGTCAGTGGGAGAGACATGTTAGTTGAAAAAACACAAAAATAAATGTATTGTTTCATATTGTGCTGTGAAAAATAGATACATAGGTGTATGAAAGCATATAATACGAAAGTGATATTTAAACTGAGATCTGAAGAACAAATAGGAGTTAATCAGGCAAAAAGTGCATGCAAAGAACATTCCAGTCATAAAGGAGCTAAGAAACTGAAAGATAAGTATTTCCAGAGAGCAAGTCTTTGTATGTGTCTTTGGCTATGCCATTAAACTTGATTATGTTTTAGGATTTTTTTTTCTATTTGAAAAATGAAGGTTCTGATACTGGCTCCCTATCATGATAAATAGCAACTGTCCCATAATTAATGAAAAACTGAGTTCTAAAATGAAAGCTGCTGTAATGTCATAAACCCTGCCAAAAGCTACATCCAAAGGGAAAAAAGTTAATAACTTGGCACTCTCCTCAGCTTTAGGCATGCAAGTAGATAATGAAAGTCCTCTAATTGCGTTCCACTTTGTGATGAAATCACAAATGAATTTTTCTGCAAATCAGAACTCAGTTCCTCTAAGCACAATCATGAGCTTCATTGGTTGGTCTCTCATCTGACTGGACCGGATGAATCATCAGGCCCATACTGGTTAAGTTCATTATATTTTAGCACACAGATTTTGCTCTTAAAAGATAAATTGCTCAGGAAACCAAAACAATTTGCTCCTATTACCTGGTTTAAAAAGAATCAGCTTCAGTTTTAGGCTGAGCTTTATCTGAATAGATGCTTCTAGCTATATGTATGATGTATATTGGATTAATTTGATTTTGCCAGGAATTCATTTGGAAGGCAGGTCAGAGGCTGGCCTGTGTGAATCAAGGGGGTGACTTGGGCACTCCTCCTGTGAACTGCAGATTATCACACAAACTTTAGGTCCCGGTTGATTTTGGATCAGGTGAGTAAGCACTGAAAATGAACCCCAAAGCAAATGTTCATTTTAGTATGCAAATAGGCCAGCATTTCACTAAGAAAGAGCTTGGTAATGGAAAAGAGACTGCATTTGGTTGTCAGAGCCTCACCTTACTGTTTGTGACAGGGGCCAGCAAGGCCCAGGAAGGTGGCTGGTGGCCAGAGGTGATGTAAACTTTATTCGCTTCTGAGGGGGGTAAGGGGTGGGGTGAGGTGGTGGTGGGGTGGGGGTGAGTTGCGGGTGGGGAGAGTGATCAGGCAGTGCAGCCAGCTCCTTCAGCTGGAAGCAGTTATTCCCCATCTGGATTTTATTATCTTTCTAAAACGTAGCTCTGAGCTGGCCCTCTCTGCCCACTGGAGGGACGGATCCATCCCCAGTGAATGTGCGCCCGCCCCTGTAACAGAGATGTGGCCGACAGCTACCTCAATCTCTGGCATCTCAGCCTCCCAGCCAGTGAGCGGCAGTTGCTGCTGGCCGAGTGAACAAAGGGCAGGAAGCAGGCTCAACACAGATGTGAAGGGAGGTACGAATTGTGGCTGTTTTGAACTCTGAAGCATTCACTGACCCAGGGTAATAGCACAAGTGTATATTTTTGTTTACTTTTTTTTAAACAATATTTTGCTGTACAATTTCTATCAGATAATAGTTCAGTTAATTATAAAGATTTGGGACTTTAATTTTCCTTGACTGCTAGACTGGGATGTGAGGAGCCATTTTTCTGTGAATTGCTGTGGCTCAGGCTCTTTTTTGAGTGGCCTGGATGCTGGATTAGATTAGGTTTATGTTAAATTAAGCCCAGAGGCTATGCCAATGTTTGTCACTCAGCATGTTCCCCAAATTTGTGGGCATCTCCCTGTGACTTATGGAACTATAAGAACAGATTTCTGGCTTATACTTAGAAAAAACCATGTACAACTTTAGAGCAGAAAAGCTTCCTTCCATCCATGTGCTTGCTCAGTGGCTAGCAGTGTGAGCTCTGGAGTCAGACAGCTGTGGGTTCAAATCTTAGCTTCACGCTGACTAGCTGTATGAGTTTAGGAAAGTTACCTCTCTAATTCTCAGCATTCTCATCTCTAAAATAGGGATAGTAGCAATTAGAGTTAAGTTTTCACTTAATGTCGTTGATAGGTTCTGCGACTTTAAGTGAAACTACGTACAACAAAATCAGTTTTACTATAGGCTAATTGACATGAACAAGAGTTCAGTTCTGGCACCTCATCAACATAAGAACAAAATGACATTATTCAAGGACCTGATGTACCTTGTTTTGAGAATTAAGTGATATAATAAATGTACTTTTTCTTGTGCCTATATGTAATAAACACTTAATAAAGTTTGATTTATTATTATTACTATCATACAACCAATATAGATTAAATGCTTGCCAATATTTACATTTTAGAAGATACCAAGAAGTAGTAACTATAGTTGGAGAGAAAAATATGAAGAAAAAAAAAACAGCCATGAGTACTCTCTACTAAAACCAACAAAGTTGTAGGTAAAATATAATTAGAATTAAATAGAGCAGATAAAAATTAGTAGGCCAAAGTTCACTGAGTCCTAGAATAGTCAGAGAAGGCTTCATGGGGGAGGAAGGCATTGGACTGGGTATGGGGTGGGGTTTAGCATTAAGATTCTACTTTTGTCACCATTTGCAGACTTATGGATACCCTGGTCACACAGGCTTGATGTCAGGCACGCCTGAGAGGTTCCAAGGAGATGCCATTCCGTGGTAATTTTTGCTACTGGCCCAACTGTCAGCTGTGCAAAGGTAAGTCTTCCACTAGGAAGGTATTGCTCGTGCCTTCTGAGGACACAACCTTTTTTTGTTGCAGTCTCCTATTCTGTGAGAGAAATAATTCTTTTCCATTGGCCCTTCATTCATTCAAATCATACTTTATTGGTTATCTAATAGATACCCAATGGCTAGGTCCTGGAGACACAGAGATGAAAAGACTTGAGAACCAATCTCAGCTGTTTCCTGTGAACACCTAAATGGAGAGCCCTTGGGTTGCTGATGGCAGCAATACCAAGAGCCTCCAAACGGTCAGCTTTCGCTGCTGAGACTGCTGCACTGATGGTGAAGGAGAGTGGAACAGTCAGATACCTTAGTTTGTAGCCATGGGTACTGAGTTCAAATAGCAGAGGGAATCCGTCACAACAAGGGAATCGCAAATTGGCAAAAAAATCACCCACTTTCTGTTAAGAACCTTTATTCTCTCTCCTTCCTCTCTCCCCCTCTCCCTTACCTTCTCCCTCTCCTTGCTCTCTCTGTTGGTCTCTCTCCCCACTTACATTTTGGCCTCCACCCATAGAAAAGTACACTTTTGCCCCATCTTTCCTCAGAGAAATGATAGAACATTTTGGGGACTCACTTCCATTCTTTACTTTAGATGATTCTCCCTTGCTGCCAATCTGATTGGTCAATACCTGGGACATTCAACTGGCCATCTTTACTTGTAGGCAGGCTAACCGTGCCTTCAAGACATGGTTTAGACCCTACACTTTCTTTTCCTCTCTCTAAGCTCTAATCCATTCCTGTGCACATTGATTGACTACCCCCTCGAGTAGCGCCTTGTCATCCTCCCAGTTTTCTGTTGGGACTTCATCCAGCTGAGTGATCCGGGCCACTTGACATAGCCATGCTGCTGTTTGGGTTGAGTCCAGATGGTACAGGTACAAAATTGTGGGGCCTCCATCAGTGGAACCCCAAGTTGTTCCGTGGAAGGGAGCTGCCCTGGCAAGCTGACAGACACCCAGAAGACTTTGTGTCAGTGAGAAATAAACCTTGGTTAGATTAAACGACTGAGCTTTATGTTACTGCAGAGAAACGAGCCTATTTCAGGGCCCCATGGCACCCACTCTTTTTCACAACTAGGTCTTCTTCACATAAAAGTTAGGATACCTCCTAATCAGTTTCTGACTGTTCACTGCTGATTCTATTTAACCCTGGATTTTTAGGAGCCAAATGGAGGATAGTAAATATGCTACTATTAGGCATTGTTTTTTAAAAAACAAACAAAAAGAAAAGAGAATACATTTCTTGTAGACACCTCTGCCTAATTCTTTGTAGATGATTTAATGTTCTTAATTCTGACCCAATGTGACAAATACTTGAAGCTCTCTTGTCAAAGGATTTAGTTTCTGTGGAGTCATGGGTAATCTCATTAAAGAGATTTTAATGACTGAAACCACCACATCAAATACTGTAATAGTTAGAAATCCTGCCTACCTTTTTTCCTCACTAGTTTAGAAAAAACCCCATGGCTCTTGAAAAGTAGTTAGTTCCTTATCCTTTTCACTTTCTTTCATCATAAGGGAAACTTGGGGAGAAGTATTTAAAATCACAAAAAATGAAAATAGAAGATTTTATAGTTTCTCAGCTTAAATCTGTATTAGTCTGCTAGGGCCGACATATCAAAGTACCACAGACTAGGTGGCTTAAATAACAAAAAACTTATTTTCTCACAGTTTCTGCAGGATACAAGTCCAAGATCAAAGTGTTGTCAAGGTTGGTGTCTGGTGAGGCCTCTCTTCCTGACTTATAGGTGACTGCCTTCTTGTTATGTCCTCATATGACCTTACCTCCATGTATGTGTGGAGAGGAGAGAGCTCTGGTTTCCCTTTTATAAGGACACTAGCCCTATAGGATTAGGGCCCCACCATTATGACCTCATTTAACATTTATAATCTCTTTATAAGCCCAATCACCAAATATAGTCATATGGGGAATTATGGCTTCAAAATATAAATTTTAGGAGGACATGATTTAGTCCATAACAACCATTTTGAGGAATCAATTATCATCAATAATTATCTTCTGCCAGTTCAGTGGGTTTAGATGCGGTGTATAATTTGGGGACACTGCAGAGGACAGGAAGGTATTGCAGTAGGTAGAAAGTGCCTGTATCCATTGAGTGTAGGCCTCACCTTTGTGAGGAAGGTGTCCCTTCTGAAAAAGATTGTCCATATGTTCAATCCTAGGATTGCCCATATGTTCTTCAAGTTGGAGGCAGATGACAGCCCTCTTCCACCATCCGTATTGCAGTCAAATAAAATTCTGAAATGCAGACCTAATAAATTTACTCCCCGCCTGAAATCCTTCAATGATTTTCATGCCCTCTGAATAAAACAGTGTCCCTAGTACCTAGCATAATGCCAGACACATAGCGCATGCCCACAAATGCTAAATGAAGAAATGATTGAATCAACACCACACGTCTGTATGGGGCTTTCTGTATTGGCCCTGAGATTAGCAGTCAACTTATCAAGGTTGCATGAAAAGTATAAGCCCCAAGTGCTCTGAGCCTGGACTTATCAGCTAGCCCACTGACAATTTGTGGGCAGGTCTTCTGATGAAAGTCCAGCGTCTTTGGCTCCATCTAGAAGTGTATAGACAGGTGGGGTCCACTCACTGAAGAGTCTGTCAAACCATTGCTGATGGGTCTCATTGCAAATGAGATTTACAAGGATGAATGGGGACTCAATGCTCATACATATTCTCTGCCCATAAAATATAACTAACCCACCACCTCTCACCTGGTTAAAATACCCACTTGCAAGCATAACAATCCAAAGGAAGTAAACAACCTCTAAAATGTGGCAGATGTCACCATGTTCCTGCCTGTGATGTTTCCCTTCAGATTTATTTCTGAAAAATCACATTAAAAATGTTATAAGCTTAAGATTAAAAGAAAAATCTGAGAGCTTCTTGTCTGAAATTTAGATGGGGAGACAAAGCTTTTCTCTTTTAAAGACATTCATATTTTGTCCTAGCTATTTAAATCCCTTTGGATCTGTATTCTCATATGTGAGTGGAGTAGGGCTGGGGATCAATCTGATTTGGCACCGATGGAAATGATATGTGTAAATATTGCGCATAGGGTAGGAAAAAAGACCCCTCTGTGAGATGCTGGAGGCTGGCAGCAAACTCTGAAGACCCATTTAACCACTGGCTGTCAAACACATCCTTTCTCCTCTCAGTTTGACTGTAAGGTTGTCATGAGGCCCCTTCTTAAGATGTTTACAAAGTGTCGTTTTAGTATTCTCTTGCTCACATCTGAGGCTTGTGCACCTGGTTCGTAGAGGTGCCTCCTTCCTCTTAGGTAGTTGATCCCAGGGAGTAGAGTATTTGACTTTCTCTTCCTGTCCCAGCCCTTAGATGGCCTCAGGCTCTGTCAGCTGCTGCAGCTGTGCAGCCCAAGAGAGCTCTTCCCTCTGGTTACTGGTGACTCACAATTTCCTTTTGTTTTCCTAAATTCTTAAACTTCCTTTTCGTGGGTTGCTCCTCAGCCCTTTGCATGGTACCTCTCTCACTTATTCAGAACTCAGGCGATTCTTATGAGGTAAGGAGTGTCGGCCCCAGCTTGGAGGACCAGAGAAAAGGGAGGCCGGCCAGAGAGTTTACATGTAAGATCTGTGTGCCACCACAGGCAGTAGCAGACCAGGGTGTGGCTAGTCCTATTCAGTCATTACTCCAGCAATTTACTTCTTGTATCTCTCCCAAAATCACTTGGAAGGTTACAATTTTGGCACAACCTGCATATCCTATGGGTTCTTCACTTCCAAAGCTATGGGAAACCTGAGGACCATGCATAAATTCCAGTCAGCTGGTGGAATCTGATGCTCATGGCTTTGACTTCTGACATGCATGTTTATTCCAGATATGGAATAATTGCCCCTGTTCTTCCTTCTTTTTCTCAATCCAATCCAGTTATTTCCCAAGTCAAGTGTCAGTGTAACTCTCACCTCCCCACATGAAGCCTTTTTTAGGTACTGTAACCTGCCTGGACATTTTTACTTCTTAAGGGCAGGGACTGACTTAGAATTTCTTTGCCCTTTTCTGGTTCCATGAGAGTGATGTAATCTCTTTCATTTCCTTGAGGACAGGAACCATATCTTCCTCTCCTTCTGACTTTCCTATAATAATTAGAACAGTTCTTGGCAAATTAGGTGCTCAGTGAGTACGTTTGCATTCTTAGTCCCTGGGATAATTTTTACATTGAAAGCCGTTGGATATAAAAGGCCCATTTGAAAAATGTGATAAAAACTCCAACAGCCACAGGGCTTTTGAGCTGGAGTAATCTGTCTCATCCTGACATCTCAGATGCCCTATTTGCATTTCAGTTCCCCATTGGTAAAGATATTAAATTATGGTGAAGCTCTGGGTTTTACCACAGTTCTGTTTCAGCCTTTATTAATTGGAACTTTTAAAAGTAGAATTCAACTTGGTCCACATTTTTTAAAATACAGATTTTTCGGTCCCATCCCAGACCATCTAAGGTTTAGACGACCACTTCCTGTAATTTTAGCGTACATTAAAGTTAAACAAACACTGTTCAATGGGATTTTCATTGCCAAATAAAAAGATATAACTGTGACATGATTTTAAAGCATATTTCCAGACAATATTATGTAGAGGTCAGGGAGATTAGATATCTAGGTGACCCAGATGTTTTATATTGAAATGTGTAATGCATCTTATTTGCTAACCCAGCTCATTTATATGGTCTCATGATTCTTTATCTCCTAGCACCTTTTGGGTGCATCACACTGAATATGCATTTGAATCTTTAAACCAATACCATCATCCCCAGAGTCTGTGTTCAGAATCACAGCGGCAGGCTTTAGAAATACTAAAATGGGATTTCAGTCTGACTGAGAAGCTTCTTGGATTTTCCAAGGTGTTTCATTTTGGTTTTTCCTTTCCCGCTTACATTAACTTTCACTCAATTTTTATGATGGAAAGATAACTAAGAACTGCCTCTTTTCTACAGCTGTTGGAAATAGCTAATTAAGGCTGATGTAGATTGGTAGCTTATTAGTTCCCTTGGGTTTAATAGCTGCAAAGGTCAGGGCAGACTGGCTATTATCACAGGGTCAGAGTGTGAATGGCAGCTGGTCAAGAAAGATAAATTGACAAGATGGGGAACCAGGCAAGGTTATTATTATAAGAAGTGTCACCCGGATAATAATGGAACTTAACCAATGAAAAATCACTTAAATCATGACCTAGCCCAAAAGGAAAATAATTCTTATGCTTCCAGAATTTATTGCAGCACTGTGATTGTTCAGCCATTAAAATGTCCAAATAGTCAGAATATTCAGAATGCTGACTTCAAAATGAAATAGTTTTGAAATTTTTCTCAAAATATTCCAAGCACTATTGAATGACCAATTTCGGTCTCTGCAGAAATAATTATGATTTAAGGCTTCTTTGAAGTACAGATCTCTCTCGGTCTCTCTTTCTCTTTTTCTCTCTTTCTCTCCCTCTCTCTGTTTCTCTCACTACAAGTTCAAAATTTTCTTAGGAGTCATTTGAGGAACTATGCCAATGAGGACTTGAATTTCCTGTTCTTTACCCATTGCCTCTTATTATGACATCTCTACTGTGGCTCTATATAGAAAGATGGCCTTATTCCAGGAAGATGGCCTCCATGCACCTTTGGAATTCCATTTTCCATTTTATCACTTCACTGCTTCTTGGGATAGAATACTGCAGATGTTCAGATCAAAATACCATATGGCCAGCAGCCTCTACCATACAGTATCATTCAACTTTCATTAAAATACCTATGACAGCACAGAAAATGAAGACATGGAAAATGTAGAAATTTACAATGATGACTAAAAGGAACACTCATGGACAACAAATGCCAGAATCTTGGAGAAATCCCTCCTCTTTATATAAAAGGCAAATGGAGTAGATTTAAGGACTGCTTTATGGCACACCCAGGTTTTAGATCATGCAACAGTAACAACTGAAAATGTAAGGAGACAATACATTCTTTATTCTCTACTGCTTTAGGCAGAGACCCAGGGTTTGTACCCACCCATAAATAGTATAGTTGCCTTGTAGTACAGGTTTTGTAGTCAAAGTACTCTTTTCCTATAACTTTCCCAGCTCATTACCTCCTTTTCTGCACACATAAGAGAGAGCAATCCCAGACAACAATGAGAAGGAATTAGGAATGTTGTTAATTAGAGATTGTCTGTATTTTGATAGGTGCACTGTCTTATTTTAGTTTGGGTTCCCCCAGAGGCAGACAGAGACAATAAAGCAAATTATTTACTTTGGAAACGATCATGGGGAAGTATGATAGGGGAGTAAGAGACCCAGGGAAGAGGGGGCAGTAAATAAAGGTTCTTATCAAGCAGATTAGCTCTGTAGGTGACTAGAGTTTAATCCCCTTTGGGAACTCTTGAGTGCCCATCTGGCACATGGGCCTCAGAGTCATCCCACCTGAGATGAGGGAATATTTATACACTAGTTCCCCGCAGTTATTAGTTGAAGGCTGTTCTTGGGGGCATAGTTTAGTTTCCCAGGCCTGTTGTGCATAGAAGTAGAGTTGATCTATATGTTAGAGAAAACTCCAGACAAATAAATCTAGGTGCTGACAGGTAGAAGGTTGTTGTGTTCTGAAATATTAAAAATGGAGTGGTCTGAAAAGGCCATACAGCATCTACTTCAGTCCAGACTTTGTGCCCTGTGGTAGGCTACTCTATGTTGTCACTGATTCTTCAAGGTCACAAAGAAAAATAGCCTGCAACAGGAAGATTGGTGGGCCAAGATCTCACTATTTGCTGTTGTAGTTCATTCCAAGATATTTACCATTATTTCTCTTCTCTTCCACCCTTTGTTGAGGGCCCTCCTCCTTAGCCAGCACTTCTGCGAGTTTAGGTTGCTTGCCTGGTGGAGTAACCTAGATCTTTATCTCTGAGAGGTCTAAGCCTCATATTATGATAGATTACTTCTATGCAACATTTATGACCTGGTAGCTTTGGTAATACCCCATTCATAAAAGGCAGTGCTGATGCATCATCACTTTAAGTATCATGCTCAGGTGCTCAGTCCATGGGCCCAGAAGCTGCTTTCTGAGTAGTTAAGAACTGTCTGCTGCAGAGGGCATGAGCTTTCTCAATACCTCTAGGAGTCTGCATTGTGATTCTTCTATGAAGGCTTGTTAGAAGATTCTACAGAGCCTAGCACCAGAGGCTCATCTGGTGATAGAGCCTAAACACTAGGATTGCTTTTACTGTTCCTGGACCTGCAACAAAACTTTCTCCTGCTTCAGGCACACCGTATTCATTTGCTAGGGCTGCTATAACTAAACATCACATCCTGGGTGGTTTAAACAACAGAAATTTATTGTCTCACAGGTATGGAGGTGAGAACTCTGGGATCAGGTGTCGGCAGGCTCGGCTTCCTGTAAGGCCTCTCTTATTGGCTTGCAGATGGCCATCTTCTCACTGTGTCCTCACATAGCCTTTCCTCGGTGCATGAGGCCCTATTGTCTCTTTGTGTGTCCAAATTCCTTTTTCTCATGAAGAATTTAGTCAGATTGTATTAGGGTCTACCCTAGAGACATCATTTTAACTTAAACACTCCTTTGAAAGCCCTATCTCCAAACAGTTACATTCTGAAGTACCAGAGATTAGGGCTTCAACATAGCAATTTTGGGGACCACAATGCAGCCCTACTCAAAATGCACAGACTTTGGACTCACTAATAAACGGGTTTTAGCAGAATTCAAGTGTAATAGATATAATCTTTAAAATTTGAAAAGTTCTACCAAGCATTGTGCCACTTTCTTAGTGGTAGGAGGTGAAAAGTACACTAATTTGTCTTTCCCTTGGAGTCAACTGGCATGTCCACTGGACCCCTGAAAACTTTACTGATCAAAGCAAAGTCCTTGATTATTTCTGAGGTTTGTCTCCCACTCTCTGATCCATGTGCGTCTGACCCTTGCTCATCAGGCATGATTAAAAATGATGTTATTGGTAGAGTGAAACTGTAAGACCTTCTACAGAACATCCAAATGATCAAGATCCTGTTAAACCGTACTGTGACATAGAGCAGGGAGGTTAACATGACCTTGGGGCATGGTAGTAAATGTATATTTCTGTCTTTTCCAAGCAAACTGCTTTTGAGCTTTCTTATGGGGGTTAAAAAAACACATTTTCCAACTCATTAGCCTTATACCAAGTGCCATAGGCCAGGTAGATCTGTTGTAGTAAGTAAAGATACTGCATCTGGGACATGCAGTATCAGCTGCCGTGGCTGAGTTAGTACTTGATTAAGTGTATCGTCCAAATGGAAATATAATAGGGACCACCATGCCAGCTTCTTTTAAGTCTTTGTGAATGGCTCCAATTTTTGCCACTCTACCTATGATGGAACTCTGCTTTCAATTATCTTGTTAGTGGCAAATAGGGTAATTTCAAGATTTTTACCTGCTTTTCCTATAATGTATCAGAGTCCAGTCAGGAGACAGATATCACACTTACTACTTTAACAGAGAGAATTTAAAAAAATAATTAAACAGATTTCTCAATTATAGTTGGCATGAGAATTTAATATAAAAAATTGTAAAGTAGTTATTGAAACACTGGAAAAAGGCAAAGACAGAACACTAAGGTATCCTAGAAATTGCAGGTAGCAGCTACCATTCTCATGTCTGGAGGACAGAGGAAGAAGTTGGAATTATTCACACTTAGAAGCTTGGAGTAGAAACTGAGGCTCTGGCTTCTGAAAGGAGTCCCTACTCAGTTTATGATGATGGCTCTGAGCTCCAAGGCAGGGCTCATAATGCCAGATCTCCAAGGAGGAGACTCTGGCCAGCTGGAGCTGGTGTTTCTGAGAGCCACCATGAGGCTGGTTCTACAAGTGTGAAAATGACAAACTTGTTACTGCAACAAACTGCCAAAGTTGGGGTGAGGATGAGACTAAGGTGATGCTGACAGGAACACAAAACAAGTGGAAAGCACAAATCTTGTTAGCCTGCTTGTGTGTCCTATTGGCAGAGTCAAATATACAGTCAGCTGGCAAAGCAGAATATGGTGTGCAGAGCCCCAGCCCTGAATCACAGAAGAACATAGAAGGGGGAAGGAAGGGTTGAAAATGAGAGTCTATAGTTTAATAACTAGCACAGGGTTCTTATTCCAGAGATTAGACCAACTAATATTAGATTCTACCAATGCATATTTCATCCATATTATGCACTCAAGAACCAAGGAAATGAACACAGGGAGGGTCTACAAACACATTGGATCTATAATAAGACAGACTTGAGCCCAGACTTCACTATCATCTGGCCTCCAATGCCTCTCCTATTATGAGGGCCCTTATGATATTTTAGTTCTTTAAGTGTTAGTGTTCACTCATATTCTGTATCCAGTGTCCCTTGAAAAATTATATTGATATTCTTTTTTTTGGTGTATAATTATTCATATAATTATAATTATAGTTGCTTTGGGAAGTGTTACTGTTGGAGTAATTGGAGTTCTAGTAACACACACTTTTAGGCCCTTTTCACTGCTGAAAAATGAATTTCAACTCAGTGAATGTGAGAAATATTTGTTTATTAAAAACATAGTATGAGGTAGAAGAGGCCAGCCACATGGAAATGAGGTTACATACCCCTAAGGTGGGGTATGAGTGACAGCCAGGGACGATGGAGAGCTGTAACCCCCAGGGGAGGGTGAGGTCTGCATTATATTTGGGGGCTGTGATAGGGTGGTCCCAAAGGTATTCTAGGTGATTGGCAATTGAAATCGCCTTGATTGACACCTGGCTGCTATATAACTTTGCCTAGTGCTCATGTGCTTACCCAGAATTCAGTCTGTTATAATCAGATTCATGAACTCTCAGGCATAGTCATGATATTTTATGATGGTATAAGGAGGCTGAAGTTATGGGCAGTATTTGTTGCACATGTGTTTATAGCTAGTTTAGCCAGCAGCTTTTATGACCTTTGTTCTTTAGGATTTGAGGTAATTTATAACCCTAAAAGGGAGATATTTCTATGAAGTCCTTAAGGAAGGTCTTCAAGGGAAGTTTCTATGGTTATAGAGCTGGGTCCCTATTCCTTTGTTCTTCTGTCACTCATGTGTGATTAGCTACCTAACAGAAGGATTGGTAGAATCACTACTGTGTAGACTTGCTGTAGCATCTCAGAGTTCTACACAAAGGGACCCAGACAGTCCTTCAGGTGATTTGTTCTAGATCTGAGAATTGGCTCAGATCTAGAAACTGGGTGAGTGATTCTGATCTTCTACTGAGGTAGCTGACATCAGTTTTCTGCTCATCCACTTTTAATCTCTTGTGATCACATAGATCAAGCAATGTACATTGTTGGTTGACCATCTAGCTTGTCCTCAGGAACCCCATAGCAGGCACACCTGCCATTGTGATATTACTGTCCTTAATGATAATGATGGCCCACACTTGCCTCTGATGGTTAAGTACTACTCTCTGGCCTCTGCTCTTCTGGAATCTCATCATCACCAGTGACACTAGGGAGCCCAATGGTTGTCCTCAGCCCAATGGCTAAGCTCAAAGGCTAGTGTTGACACTATGAGACACTAGAGGTACTACCAATGCCAGTGGAGCTTTTACAACTTGTATCCTATCCCAATACATGATAGAAGAGAGTCTATTAATTGTTATGCTGTGTAGGTCCTTACCACCTGCCTCATCAGAATGCTTGGATTTAAATCTTGGTTCTGCCAGTTACCTGCAGTATGACCTTGGGCAAGTTGCTCAGTATCTCTTGTGTCTCAGTTCTTTCCCTGTACAATGGGAATAATAATAGTACTTAACTCAAAAGGCTG
Organism: Cynopterus sphinx; assembly: GCA_030015415.1. NCBI lineage: Eukaryota > Metazoa > Chordata > Mammalia > Chiroptera > Pteropodidae > Cynopterus > Cynopterus sphinx. Next base: position 38,610,674 of record CM057379.1, read on the forward strand.
TTGGTTGGATTCAACAGGGAAACACCTAAATTGTTTAGAACAGTGTCTTGCAAAATGATAAGCCCTTCGAAAATATTGGCTATTATCATTCTTGTTAAAATAAAAAATGTCAGTGCCGAGCTGATTGAGAAGGGAAGGTTTCAGTGGTGAGACACCCAGTTGAAGAATGCATGAGAGACTGACATGAGAATGAAAGGGCAGACACCAGCTTCTTCTCCTGCTCTTCTGCTCCCCTTTCTTGTGCTCCCCTGCTGCTCCCCAGAGGACTGCATGGCTCCACACATATCAGAGTATAATAGTGGCATTCAGCCACATGTGCATGATAAAATCAGCTGAAGTATGTTTACATATTTTAGGCTCAGGTGCCCTACTACACTAATGTAAATCCAAGGTCCTATTCCAAGCTGCAAGAAGACCTGGGACTAGCCAGGTGTGGAACCCACAGAAAAATTTACAAGACTGCTAACCATTGTTGTTCAACATCATTCTAGAAGTGATAAAAAACAAATAGACCTAAAAAATAAGTGAGATCAAATATTAGAAAATAGTCATTAATTATGCGATTACATAATTGACCACCTGGAAACTCCAGAATGCCAATGAAAAACTCTATAAAATTCATAACAGAATACAGTAAAAGGCCCAAATCAATAGTTTTCTTAACATTCACAATAGCTGTCCAAAATATAAAATAATTAGGGGGAAAATCTTGTAAGAATCAAAGCACTTACATAAAGGAAACTGGAAAATTTTAAAAGCAGCTAGACAAATGGGGGGATGGTAAGTCTCACTATTATAGAGATATCAATTCTCCCAAAATTAATTTATAAATTAATCACAGAATTCCAATAGAAATCCAGATATTATTTTTTAACTTAAAAATGTCCAGGATATTTGCAAAAATAAACAATGAGAAAAATAATAACAAATATTAAAATAAGAATACTGGGGTATTTAACACCACCAGATGTCAAAAGTCATTATAAAGTCATATATTTTAAATATTTTTACTGATGGATAAATAGACAAAAGAAAAAAATTGAAAATCTTCAAGTCTAGAAATAGAACTTACATATATATTTGAAAGTTAGTATGTAATGAAGTTTGCATTTTGAATTAGAGAGAAAAAGAGATGATCTCATAGATGACTTTTCAGCAACTGGCTAATCACCTGGGGGAACAATCAAGTTAGCTTCTGCAACTCATAACTAACTCCAGAATAAATTCTTAACTGATAAAAATTAAGCATAAAAATATGAAACCATAAGAAAAAGTAAAATTAGATAAATATTATTTAATCTTGTGGTGGAAAAGGAGAAGGACTAGGTAAAGTGGAAAAGGAAGGACAAAAATAATAGATTTAAATACAAAAAATTAGAAACTTTTGGTATCATAAAACATCATGAACAAACAGAAATTGGGAAACATATTTATAAAATTAGTGATAGACAAAGCACCTGGTTTCTTTTACAGAGTTCTTACAGATTTATGGGAAAGGTATAAGCAGCTCAGTATAAAAATGACAAATAGCACAAATGGACAAGTCACAAAAGAAAAAATAGTGTATATAAGAAAGCTGTATTTAAGAACCAAAAAATTGGAAGTGAAAGCAATGAAATCCTATTTTCATTTTTTTCTTTTTGGTATCAAGTCAACAAGTTATGATTTAAAAGTTATAATATCCAGTGATGGTGAAGGTGTTGGCAAAACAGGCACTTCTATACACAGTTAAGGGAGGGTTAATGGCTATCTCATTTCTAGAGGTAATTTTGATATTATGACTAAAAACTTTATAAGTATGCCATAAGGACTATCCTGGAGAAATCAGCAGAAGTATGCCAAATATATATGCAAAAAGATGTTCCTTATAGAAATTTTATAATAGTGAAACATTCTAATATATACAATCATAGTGAATTTGTTAAGAAAATAGTGGTACATCCATGTGATAGAATACTATGTAGCCGTAAAAAATTAAATTTATCATCACAGAAATGTTTATAATAGTTTTCTAAGTGACAAAAGTAATGTATAAAAGAAAATACATAGTGTAAGTTTTGTAAAAAATATGCACATTTATCTATGCATATGCAAAGAAGAAAGACTAGGACATACAGTGTTAACACCAGTTACCTCTGGGTGTGGGATTATGGGTAATTTTTTCTTTATGCCTTTCATGTTTTCCAGATTTTCCGCATTAAAGATATTAGTTTTGCCATCCATGAAATAACGCACGTTCAGTTCTTTGTTAAATCAAACAAACAAATGAACAAACATATATCAGTTTTGTAACTGGAAAAGAAGAAAAAAATATGAGGGAAAAAATTGTCAGGGTTCTATGACTTGGCTGACCTCTACTCTCTGGCTCTAGGTCTCAAGTTTACATAGAAATTCTAGAAAAGCAGTGTAGTGTAGCCCAGTATTGTGACAGTGTCTTATATTGTAACAGAAGAATTTAAAGTCTTTTGAGATTCTAAGCCACTCTTTTGAAAAGTTTTTTTTTCTATATATAATACTTTCTCACTATTAAGAGATTTATTTTGGTTTCAAAGTTGGTATTAATACAGGTTTTTATCTTCTGTAGACAGAAGGAAAAAATTGAGAACATCTGCCATTCTTCTCTCCCCATGCCCCCAAATTCATCCCAATGCAAGAGAAGCCCCCAAGAAACAGGATCTAAGGGACTCCCATTCTTGATCCCATTCACAACCCATCTCCATTTTCCTCTTCATGTTTGGTGATCATAGAAGGCTACCCTATCAAACTCATGCTTTCTCACTGAATAAAGTCCCTCTCCTTACTAGGGGTTGACTTTGAACATGGGAGCTGTTTTATCAATAGTCTGTCTGAGTCTCTGGAAAACTAAACTGGCTGCAGTATTTCATCAGAACTGTTGTGTATCGATAATTGGTGGGCCTCAGAGTGGCTGGTATATCTATAATTCATAGCGTCATCTAATTGAATAGAGAATGCACTATAATCTTAGAATTCCTATTAAGGAGGAAGAGGAATCTTAGAACATGCTTTGAAAAAGCACAGCTGAAGCCATTGTTACAGTTGGATTTTATCTTTATAAGAGATAGACTCATGGACATGCACTATAGACTAGTGGTTACTAGTGGGGTGGGGGAGGAGGGAGTAGGTAGACAGTTAAAGGGGATCAAATATAGGGGGATGGGGGAGGGTCAAGTGTGTAAAGGGGATCAAATATATGGTTGCTGAAGGGAACTGGACTTTGGGTGGTAAACACAAATCAAATATATAAATGTCAAATCATAATGTACACCTGAAAATTATATAATTTTATTAACCAATGTTACCCCAATAAACTTAATAAAAATTAAAAAACACACCATCTTTTTTCTATTGCTCTATAATCCTACCTTTGTTACAAATCAAGTGTCCATGTACATATAGGTCTATTCTGAATTCCATTCTATTCCATTTCTTTCTTTCCTTTTTTAAAGTGGGTGGTGGGGGGAGTTTACCTTTGCACTTATATACTGCTTTTTAAATTACATAGTGAAACTTCGTTAACACTTGATATCCTTTAAAGTAAGTCCTCCAACTTTCTTCTTCTTCATTAAGACTGTATTGGTTATCCTTGGCCCTTTGCCATTCTGTATAAATTTTAGAATCAGCTTGTCATTTTCCACCAGAACAACTACTGGGATACTGAACAGGACTATATTGGATTTATAGATCAATTTCCAGAGAATTGACATCTTTATTAAATTATTTAACCCATAAACATAGTCCATCTTTTCATTTATTTAGGTTTTCATCAATTTCTCTCCACAACATTTTGTAGTTTTTATTGTGGAGGTCTTATACATCTTTTATTAGATTACTATGTATGTGATACATTTTGATGTTATTGTATTAAAAAAAAAAAGACTAAAACGATGACTACAGACACTATATCTTTCTCCTACAATACAAAGGAGAACAATGCATGGCTACTACTGACTAATTCATTTTACTCCATGAAGTAAACCAGGATGACTGATACTGTTTTAAACTATGCATCTGGTGAGAGACCCAGGATATTGATATATAGAAGCACTTAAACATATACTGTTATGGCCCAGGGCTGTGAAGAGCAGTTATGAATTAGAAAGAGCTGGAAATATCCCCTTCAGAAGAGATTTGCCCATCAGCCCAGCAGAATAAATAGCCCTGAGTGAACCTAGCTTTAGCTCTGGTTGGCCCAAGGCCTAACTCCTCCCCAGGGACTACCACCCAGGAGGAATGAGGCAGAAACGGAATCTGGGCATTTGTCTTGCAGCTTCCCTGGTCATTGTAGCTTTCTCAGGGATAGCCCATAGGCTGTCAGTAAATATTTCATCTCCCCTCCTCCCTCCCTCCTTACATTTCTAAAAACAAAAACAAAAACAAAAACAAAAAAAACAAAACATATAAAAATCTTCAAACACAGAAATAAGTAAAACAAAACTTTTCTGGTCACTTTCTGGTGTTAGTTACTAAGCATTGGATATATACAGCCTACTTATTGGTAACTTTAAATTCACATTTCAGAAATCTCTGCATGGCTGTGTGGGTGAAATAATGCTATGAGGAGACTGTAATACTGACCCTGGATTTCTCACAGTTTTACTCTGCTATCTCTACTAACTTGCTGTGCTCTGCAGGAAATGTTGTGCTTATGTTATGAGTGACGAAAATGCAACTCCAAGAAGCGCAAATTCGGAGATCTGACTCAGTCAAGCACTCTGCTGGATCACAAGAAGGACAGTCTGTCAATAATAAGCAGCTTCGGATCTTTGATTCTAATTACCTGTATCCTGAACTTTTTGAGATATACCTTCTGAAGAGTTTACTGAGAAATTGTGCTTAGTTCCTCCACATCATTGTAATCTTCAACCCCTTTTCCTTTATTGTGATCTACCTGCTTCACATACTGGTGACTAGATGGCCCAGTGGGTTAGTGTGAGGAGTTCATGAGGTCCAGGCCATGGATTTGACCATCAACACGTATTGGTTAGTCTTTAGTTGTAGTTTATATACATATATATCCACCCTCAATATCAACAGCTGGGTGCCTTGGTCACAATGCAGAGACAGAACAGTAGCTTCTGAGGAGTAGGAATCAGCTACTGTGTTAGGCACGTAATCCAGTTCCCGTTTAGAAAAAGAAATGCAGCTCTCTGCCAGTGTTAATTTTACATAAACATGCTCTTTGAGGCTGTAGCAGATCTGACTGGTTTTCAACGTGAAAAGAAAAATATAAAACCTGTTCTTGGAGTTATTTCTAAACAGAATTTGTCTCTAATCTTAATGTAACAGAAATGTATATATAAATCAGATCCATCAAATGAATCTCTGGTAACAACTGTTTGAGAATGATGTTAACATCACATGTAGGAATGTTATATTTTCTAGGATTTGACATTTTCAGTGATGGAGAATTACTATATTTTGTAAATGGAAATACAACTACTAAAAACAGAATGCTATAAATAGAATGATGTCTTTTTTCCACCCAAAGACTATTGATATACTAGAGCGATACGAAAATAATAATAAAAGCGAGATATTTTGTGCCAGACTTTGGAGATAAAGTTAAAACTGTAATCTGCGCATTATCTGGGAATAAACGCTGCAGCCGCAGGCACCCACAGTGAGTGTTCTTGGGGCAAACAAGAAATGGGTTAAAATTCTTTTAATCTTTTCAATATCCCTATAAAGCAGCTATTATATTATCCCCATTTTAGAAATGAGGAAACTGATATCCAGAGAGGTTATGTAACTTTCCCAAGTTCTTACAGTTTGCAAGTGGCAGAGCCTGGATTCACAGCCAGGCTGTCTGACACAACATTGCATGTTCTGCCCCCGACCCTCCCAACTGCACTGCACTTCAGGCTATTATGTAGGTGGATTCACTTTCCACCACAAACCACTGAGTCTGCCCCTAGGCTGGGCAGTTCCTAAGGTGAGTAGACATTTGGGCCAAGATTGGCTTCTGCCCTTCCACCGGCCCACCTGCCTCTCTCCTTCTCTTTTTCCACTTCTTCCCTATTCCTTGAGATAAACTTGCTGGTCCCTGTGCCTCCATTGGCCCAGATTTCAATTCTATTTAGGGAGTGCCAGGTTTAGAGCACTGTTGACCAATGGTTCCCAAATCTGGCTGATCATCAAAATTACCAAAGGAACTTCCAGAAAAATGGACGCTTTACAACTTGGGATGCATTAATTGTTCTCCAGGTTATGCTGCTGTTCATTCAGTTTGAGAACAAATATCGTAGCACACAGTGGTCATAGTCCTATTGTGATGGGAATGAAAAAGTTAGGACCTGATGAACACAATTTAATTAATCTGATTCTCTAAAGATAAAAATTGAGAAGAATATAGAGAACTGTGTTTCTGCTCCCATGTGTTTTAAAGTGTCAACTTTAGCTCCCTGTAACACCTGAAAAACGCCATCCTGACTTACATTTAGGTGCTTGAATAGGACTTGGTCTTGGTCTGTGAAACCTTCCATGATGTCTTAGCACCTTTGAAGGAGAATTGGAATTTGTTATGGTAATTAGTATAGAGCTACTGCAAATGGTGCAGAACTGTTAGAAATTGCAAACATTTATTTAGCTACCCCTCCAGAGGCCTCTATAGAAATAGTAATTAAATAAAAAATTCAAATGATTTTTTAAAACCAGAGTCATTAAAGGCAATGCTTTTCCTTTTCAAAGTCTCTAGCTTTAAAATAAAAAAATTTAGAATTTCATTCTGTTTTGAAATAATGCATCTGCCCTCAAAGGCAGATTTGCAGTGACTTCTGATAAAGTTAATTCTGCTGATTCCCAGAAGACTTTTTCAGAGACAAATGGTTTATCTGAGATTCCTTTAAGTTTTCATTATTCAAAGCTTGGGTGTTATGTTAAATTTCGTTACTTTGATCAGTCTGGGCCATGAATCGCAGACCATGAGGATTAGAAACTGTTTATTCATAAGTCAAGAGTGTCATTGGCATTTTATGAATCTCAGAAGAGGATTAACCAGGGGGTTGGTAAAAAGCGTCACATTAAATCTTCTGTGTTAACTGTGACAGCTAACAATGCAAGTGAAACAATCTGAATGTAAAAAAAAGCTGGAAACTATCTGCCAAGGGCAGGTCTCTTCCAAACTACTGATGGAAAGATCTCTCTCTCTCTCTCTCTCTCTCTCTCTCTCTCTCTCTCACTCACACACACACACACACACACACACACACACACAGAGTCGGCAATCTTCAACGATGTAAAAAAAATTAGGAAGCATCTGTTCTGCTTTTCCTTAAGACAGAGTAAGGGAGAGTGGGCTTGCATCGCAATGGGAGGTATTAAAATTAAACTTCAGGAAGAACTTCCTCACAGGGGCTTGGAAGTGCCAAGGATACGTGAGAAAGAGAGTTTGCAGTTAAAAAACTGAGGAAAAGGATGTATATCTTGTTTTGCCATTTAAAATATTTGCTAAATTGTATTGAAAGGTGGCATGATTTTAAGAGGATCAGAATATGCTGTCCCCGAAATATGCTACTTCAGCATGATTATTTTGAGATGGAGCATCAACAGATGCAATGGAAATTGTCTCAGATCCGTTCTTATCTGAGGAAAGGCATAAACTTGTGAGAAATGAGAACTGCCATAAATCTCCTCTCCTAGGGGAGTTTTATGACCATGAAGAAGACAGAAAGTTGGCACTGGGATGGGTCTGCAAACGAACCTTACTAAAATAACCTTTATCTTCCATTAGTTTCCCCCATTTATTTCCTAGTCACTTTCCCACAACTCCTAGCCCCAACCCCTTTTTCCTTTGTTTTGTCAAGTCTCCACAATTTATAGTTCTTTGTTAAAAAGGTATATAAGTTCTCAGGTCTATGTGCTTGTTTTTAGTCTTCACTTTTCTATGAAGTTCTCCATATGGATATGTAATAATAAGCCTTTTCTACTGCGAATCTACCTTTTATCAGTCTAATTTACAGGGCCCAGACACTGAACCTAAGGGGGTAGAAGAAGTTTTTTCCCCATTCTCTAAGGATTAATGTGAAAAGAACAACCACAATATTAAGAGCAATATTTTTTAGTCACAAGGACCTTCTACAGTAGAAACAATGCCTGTGTTTTAATCTCACCTTTGCCACTTATTTGGATGAGTTATTAAATTTCTCTCGATCTTGGTTTCCATTTATAGAAACTAGGAATAACAAAAGAATACCACATAAAGTAGTTCTAATATATGTAAAGTAGTTAATACGGTATGAGACACCTTTCTTTTAGTTATATATCTATATCTTTATATCTATCTATCTATCATCTATCATCTATCTACCTAATTTTTTTTAGTCTCCATACTTGTTACAGATTAGCTATGACTACTATCCCAAATGGCTTGGATACATTTCTGTCTAGAGAGAGGGAGAATGAATTGACCAACATCTTGAGGTTCCTTTGAGCCCTTTGACTTCATAGTCCTGTGAAGACTCTAGTGATTATTTGGTTTTATGCAAATGCAAAGCCAGGTTGTCTCCTAGATTGTCCAGAAGGAGAGAGAGATGGGAGACACTTGCATAAAGCTACCTAATCATGTTAGATCACTTGACATTTTTGAATGAGCAATAAGTTGATAAATGAGGAGGTCTGCTCACTGTCACGGTTGCTAATGAGAAAACCTACCATCTTTATGGTAATGAATTCTGATGAGAGGAAAGAAATCACCTCTGGGCAAACCCAAGAATGTGTAATCCGTGCCTGGCTTTTGCCTCTGCATTTTCCTGGGCTGGTGTCAAAGAGGAGACTCTAGACTTAAACCTGGATGAGTGTTATGCAAAGATGAGCCCTGGAGCCACAACCTCTGAGAGTGTGGTTTAGGGCAGAGCACATCAGTGTCACTGAGCTCATTACTGGGTTGTCTTTTCCTGCCAGCCTTCCAAAGACAGGACAGAATGGCAAAAAAAGCATGTGTTTGGCCTTGCCAGGATTTAGTAGGAAAATTCTGCTACTAAAAGCTCCACCTCTGACAGTCATTTGACATGAAGTTTTATATAATTGGAAAAGGCAAGAAGACTTTCTACCCATGGAACACCTGGGAATATGATTACCCATGTTACTTAAGAGGTGGTCCTAGCAAATGTGCGGGCTTCTCTGTTGTTGAAGACAAAGAAGATCTATGAGTATTTTACAGCACATATCACAGTCAGCTGGCAAGCTACCCCGGGGGTCAATAGCTTCAGTCTCCTGCCTCTAGGCAAGTCTGCTTTCAGACTAGGCCAAACATACAAAGTTCAGTTCTATTTCTTAGTCACTTTTCCTGAGAGCCAAATGAAAGTGGGTGTTCAGTGCAGACTTCCAAGACTAGGACTGTAGTTGCTATTTGTCTGTAGTTTGTAATTTCTGAGACTTACTCTATTGGAGAAATACTGCCTTGGGAAGTACAGAGAAAATAGTCTCTTTGATATCAGTCCAGGAAAATGGGTTTCTTAAGAACTAAGGTTTAACATCATGCAGTCTTTTTGGTCTGTGGCATCATCTTATTTCTTACTTCCACCCACAGGGCATAGCCAAACAGGCCTTCTCTGTCCCTTCTGCCAACCTGCCCACTCCTGGGATTTTTCTGTTTAAATCTGGGAAACTTGTCTAAGAAAAGGGTGAGCCTTGAAGCAAATGATATGCTGAAATGTTCTGGGGAGGAGTTGTCTGAAGAGTGGGCCAAAAGGGACTCATGGAACTATGGCTTGAAGGAAAGACAGAAAAATAGTTTGCCACTTCTTTTAAAGCCTCTTTGGTCCAAGAACATTATGAACTTGGTAACTAGATACGCTTTTAGAAGACAGTTCTTCTATTTTAGAAATAGATTTGCTAGCTGCTTGAAAATCAGCATATAGCGGTACACCAAGCAAATCAATGAAAAATACTTTGTGTGCCAGTTTGTGCCAGAGATATACTGCTCCTTCAGCAATTATCAAGGGTAAGAAAGTTAACAACTTTCCATATCTGGCGAAACCAGAATGATATTTTAGCTACTCCTGTCCAATTTCGGCCCTGGCTTTGGGGGGAGGGTTGTTATCTTCCTGCTTCCTTCAATGATACCTGTCTTCTAAGTGTAGGGGAGCCCTGTGGAAGAACTCGTTCTCTCAATTTTTGCACTCCCAAGCTCTGCTCTCAACACACTTCTGTCTGTAATAGTGCTCACTCAGGCACTGGGCTGTATATAGTGTGTGTGTATGTGTAGAGGGGAAAGTGTATTAGTTTCCCAGGAATGCTGTAACGCATTTCCACAGTTAGTTTAAAACAGCAGAAATTTGTTGTTTCACTGTTATGAAGGCTACTAGAAATCTGAAACCAAGATGTCACTAGGACCATGTCCCTCAAAGGCTCTGGGAGAGGACCCTTCCTTGCCTCTTCTGGTGGTTGCTGGTAGTCCTTGACGTTCCTTGCCATGTAGATGCATCACTTCAACGTCTGCCTCTGTTTTCACTTGGCATTCTCCCCTGTCTCTGTGTTTGAATTTCCTTTTTATAAAGACACCAATTTTTTTGGATTAGAACCCACCCTAATTTGGTATGACCTCATTTTAGTTTGATTGTATCTGAAAAAACCCTATTTCCAAATAAAATCACATTCATGGGTCCAGGAGTTAGGACTTGAGCATATCTTTTCGTAGGACACAATTCAACTGACAATAGGAGGCATTTTTTTAAAAGCAGCATTCAATCCTAGGTCCATCCATGTTTTCTCCTGTATTTCGGGGACTAGAAGCCTGAGAACTATATTCTTCAGAATCCCTGAGTATCAGAGTTCTGATTTATTTTCTGCTAATAAGAGGCACTTGTGCGATGAAATTGTTTATGCTTCTGTAATGGCAGCGGGCAAACATAAGCTTTGATAGATGGCAGATGCGAAGTTTAGCAACAACTTCTGAGTGTCTGCCTGCAAATTGATTCTTTTGGTGTTGTAGGAAGCTGAGATTATCAGTGATAGTTTTCTGAAACTCCTGTAATTCTAGACTTCTTGGAAGAAAATGACATCTTTCCCTAACCTTTGCTTCTTCAGCCTTCCCAACAATTTTGTAAGCCCTACAGTTTCTTGAATTAAGTCTCTTCCTTGACATACCTCGTGTGGTTCCTGTTTTTCTGACCAAATCCTAATTTGTAGAGTGTGTGCGGGGGAGGGTGTCATGCCTTCCTAGAGAGATGTCTCAGAATCTCTAAAGGTATATGTATGTAGTTTTAAATCCAATCGGTCAGAGATTCCCCCTCAGATTACTGAATGGGAAACACCTTGCCCTTTACTGACAGTTGAGGATCACTTGTATAATGACTTTGGACTTTCATACTATGCCTAAAAGAGACACAGGATGAGATTTCTATGAAGAAGGTAACAGTCTTCAGGGGTCAACACACTTCATGAGGTTACATTACAGTGAAATAATCTATACATCTAATGCTCTTAGGTTACAATGGAAACTGCACAAAAAAGAATGTGCATTAGTTTTTCTGCTCAGAAACATTCTCTGACTCTCCACTGAATGATGAATTAAGTACACACACCTCACCTGATGTTCAAAACCTTTATAGTATAGTCCACAGAATATGGACTCATGCAGACAAGGACTTGCCCGGTTCCATCCTTACTACCTGTAACTGTGTCTGGCATATAGCAAGCTTTCAATAATTGTTGTTTAATAAATATTTTCTAAATATTTTTCTTATCATTTACCTACATCCCTATTGACTGCAGTCAACTTGCAGTCATCCATCTCAACCATCTACCTTTCCCTTTTGGGTACAATTGCCATGTTGTCCCCTCTCTTTGTAACTGCTTCCATCTCCCACCCTTTTCCTTTGTTCAAATCTTAGCATCTGCTAAGGCTTGTCTCAAAACAACTCTCTATACAAAGTCTTTCCTGGCCAGTACCTTTGATGGGATGAGCTCTCTCCTTTCATTGCCCTCTCATTCACTTTTTAAAAAGTTAAGACATAATTGGCATATAACATTATATTAGTTTTAACTGTACTCTCATGCACTTAAAAATTAATAACTTCACTTTTTAGGAGTTTTAGGTTTACAGAAAAATTAAGCAGATAATACACAGGGTTCTCATGTACTCCCCTGCCCTGCACAATTTCCCCTATTATTATTTATTATAGTAAAATATAATTACATAAAATTTACTGTTTTAATAGTGTTTTAAATGTGGACTTTTGTGACCTTTTACTTAAGTGACCTTTTAATTACTCATGCCATTGTACAACTATCCCCAGTATCCATCTCCAGAGCTTTTTTATCTTCCCAAACTGAAACTCTGTATCCATTAAATAATAACTTCCCATTTCCCCTTCTCTCTCTTCCTGATAACCTCAATTCTTTCTGTTTTCTATGAATTTGTTAGGTAACCACATAAGTGGAATTTGTTCTTTTGTGTCTGGCTTATTTCACTTAGTGTCATGTCCTCAAGGTTTATCTATGTTGTAGTGTATGTTAGAATATCATTCCTTTTTAAGGCTGGATAATATTCCACTATATGTAGATATTATTATTTTTAAAAAATCTATTTATACATTGATGAACATTTGGGTTGTTTTCACCTTTTATCTATTGAGAATAATGCTACAATGAATACGGGTGTACAGTTATCTGTTCAAGTTTTTGTTTTCAATTTTTTTAGGCACATGCCTACAATTAAGATTGCTGGATCATGTGGTAATTCTATGTTTAATCCATACTGTTTTAAATAGAGGTTGTATCATTTTACATTCCTATCAGCAGTGCACAGTGCTCCAATTTCTCCACATCTTTGCCAACACATTATTTTCTGTCCCTTATATTATTAACATCTTGCATTATTGTACATTTGTCAAAATTAAGAACCAATATTGATACATTATTACTAAGTAAAGTTTATAGTTTACATTAAGGTTCACTCTGTGGTGTACAGTTCTGTGGGTTTTGGCACATGTATAATGCCATATATCCACCGTATAATATTCTATAGAATAGTTTCACAGTCCCCCAAAATTTCCTGTGCTCTTTTTGTTCATCCCCCTTCCTATGAACCCCTAGCAACCACTGACCTTTTATTGACTCTATAGTTTTGCCTTATTTAGAACATCATATAGTTGGAATCATACAGTACGATGCCTTTTCAGATCGGCTTCTTGCACTTAGCAATATTATTCCAGGTTCTTCCATATTTTCTTTTGTGTGTGTGTGACTTGATGGCTCATTTACTTTAATTCTATTTTATAGGAATAAAAATGGATATATATATATTTTACTCCATAATATTCCATTTTAAGGACATATCACAATTTGTTTACCCATTTATCCATTGGAGGACATATTGGTTTCTTCTAGTTTTTGGCGATTCTTCATGCACTTTGAACCTATTATCATACTAAAAATATTTTGCCTGCGGTTATAGTTTTTTTTATGTGCAAGTTTCATTAGCCTCTACCTCTTCCACTGTATCATATGATACTTTTCCTAATGGCAGAGCCCAATGTCATTCTTACATGATTAGGCATAAAGCAGTGACAAAAGTGCCTTGCCGGTAATAGGTACTCAGCAAATGCTGTTTGAAGTGAATAAATTTTTAGATTTCTCGCCCTGCTAGAAAAGTTGGGGCCTTCAGGGCAGCTTTTTCAGGCTATAAGAGTTGCAAGCATGGTTAAGACAGCTCATCACAGCTTTGGTAAGACTTGTCATTACTCTTAAAGTGCAATGGTGTTAACTTTGCTAAGGCTGAGATAAGGCTCAGATCAAAGAAATAATCAAGTTCCGCTTTTGGCTGAGCATCTTTCCCTGATATTTGTGGAGCTGGCCTAGTAGTCAGGGGCAAGAAATAAGAAAGTAAGAAAGATGAGTCCTGTGGATTTGGGGGCTCATACAAGGAGCTCATGTCTGCCTGTTAGGACTCAGAACAAGAGTGAAAATAGACACCCTCGTTTAGTGTCATCCCCAGTTCCATCTAGCACTCTGAGGGGCATTGCAAATCTAGTTGAAGACATCCCAGTCTGAATAGTCAACCTCCATCTATTGCCCTGGCCACAAAGAGCCTCTCCTTAGTTACCACTCAAGCCTATGGATATTGCACAAAAGTAGCAGTGGAGTTTGCATTTAGGAGTACAGATCCAGGGAAGAAGCCCATAGAGTTATGGAAGTGAGTTCATGGCATTAAGCCTGGGAAGGCTGCATACTTAGGGTATGTTCTGGAAGGTAAGGCATGAGGTCCTTGTGGGGGCATCTGCTTAGCCCCATAAACTTTTTATCTAGTGAGGAGAGGCACAGATGGAGGAGGACCAGAGCAGGGCCTTCCAAAGTAAAGGGTCTAGGGCAGGGGTTGATTGCCCAGGTGAATATTAAAAGAGACCTAGCTGAGGTGCTTGGGCCAAAAACAAGCAAAACTCAGGACACTACATAGTGGATCAGAAATTAATACGTTACCCATCATTTATTTATTTATTTATTTATTTATTTATTTATTTATTTTTAATTAAATTTATTGGGGGTGACATTATTACCAACATTATATAAATTTCAGGTATACAACTCTATAATATGTCATGTGTATATTGCATTGCTTGTTCACCACCCAAAGTTGAATCTTCTTCTGTCACCATATATTTGACTCCTTCTACCATTATCTATCTTCCCACCTCTTTCTCTCTGGTAACCACTGAACTATTGTAAGTGTCTCTGAGTCTTTGTTTGTTTGCCTTGTTCATTTGTTGCTTTCAATTTTTTATCCCACATATGTCAAATCATGTGGTTCTTGACTTTTTCCATCTGACTTATTTCATTTAGCATGACATCTCAAGATTCATTCATGTGGTCACAAATGGCAATATTTCATCTTTTCTTACAGTTGACTAATATTTCATTGTATGTATGTACTGCCATCTTTTTTATTCAATCATGAGTCAAAAGACACTTTGGTCGTTTCCATGTCTTGGCCATTGCAAATAATGCTGTAATGAACATAGGAGTGCATATGTTTACAGATAAATGTTTTAGAAATTTTGGGTTAGATACCCAGAAAAGGGATTGCTGGGTCATATGGTAACTCTATTCTTAATATTTTGAGGAACCTCTGTACTGTTTTCCATAGTGGCTGTATCAATTTACATTTCTACCAGCGGTGTATGAGGGTTCCTTTCCCCCACAACCTCTCCTCCAGTGCTCATTATTACTTGTCTTGCTAATAATAGCCATTCTAACAAGTGAGAGGTGATATCTCATTGTGGTTTTGATTTGAGTTTCCTTAATAGCTAGTGAAGTTGAGCATATTTTCATATATCTGTTGGCTGTTTGTATGTCTTCTTGGAAAAAGTGTCTGTTTGGGTCCTCTGCCCATTTTTAAATTGGACTTTATTATTATTATTATTATTAAGTTGTATAATTCTTTATATATTTGATATACTACCTCTTTAGATTTGGGAAAAAACTGTAGCTTTGTGTTAATATATTTTTATTAGTGAGGTAGAGAGTTTTCTTCACAAATTCTACCTTGCAACATCAGTGGGCAGTAGGGATAAGATGGGTGCAGTGATGTGCTGGAAAGGACTCACACCATTTCATCAGAGCCAATTGTTAAATTTTCATGAATCTTGTGAGCCAGTTGTTAAACACAGCTACTATTAGAAGTAAAATTATGAGTTTACAATTAAATATATTTTATTAAAATAAAGATAAAAATACATATAACATCACTTTCTAGTTGTTGTTATTATTATTATTATGACATTGGTTGAAAAAATCCAGTAAGTTTCAGGTATACAATTCAAACTAAGGCATATGTGTGTGTGTGTGTGTGTGTGTGTGTGTGTGTGTGTTCACTGCCCATAGTTAGATTTCTTTTATTCTTTTTTAAAAAATTTATTTTAATTAGTTTCAAGTATACTAATTGATAGTTAAACATTTAGATAGTTTGTAAAACAATCCTCCCTTTCCTGACCCTCCACCTAGCCAATGTATTCATTCTAATTGCGTTCCTTATGCCATGCTCCCCAACCCGTGACCATTCATCAGCTACTAAATTGTACTTCTTTAATCCTTCACCCCATTCTCCCAGCCCTCCAAACCCCACTCCTCTCTGTCCACCACCAAATTGTCCACTGTATTTGCGAATCTGTTTTTGATTAGTTTGTTCTTTTTATTCCTTAGATTCCACATATAAGTGAACTCTTACAGTGTTTATCTATCTCTGTCTGACTTAAATACCTTCTAGGTCCATCAAAGCAATATCTTTTTCCATCCTTTTCCTTTTAGTCTGTGTGTATCTTTTAATCTGAAATGAGTCTCTTATAGGCAACCTATAGGAGTCTTGTTTTCCTTTCCATTCATCAACTCTTCCGGTTGGAGTACTTGATCCTTTTCAATTTGAGGTACTGATTGATAGGAATGTAGTTGTTACCATTCTTTATTCCTGTTTTTGATATATATTTTTTCTTCTTAAAGAAGTCCCTCCAACATTTTCTGTAATACTGGCTTGGTGGAGATAAATTTCTTTAACTTATTTTTTTTTTAATGCCTACAACATCTGGTACTCCTAGGTGGTCTTCCATCCAAGTACAAACCAGGACTGGCCCTGCTTAGCTTCCATGATCAGACAAGATTGGGCATGTTCAAGGTGGCATGGTCATAGACTAGCTTATTTCTGGGAAGCTCTTTATCTGTTCTTCAACTCTAGATAATGGCTTTGCTGGATAAATTAATCTTGGTTGTAGATCCTGGGTCTTCATCCTGTCGAATATTTTGTTTCAAGCCCTTCTGTCCTGCATAGTTTCTTTTGAGAAATCAGCTGCCAGTCTTATGGGTTTTCCATTATAAGCAACTATCTGTTTTTCTCTTGCTGCTTGTAGTATTCTTTCTTTATAGTTAACCTTTGGCATTTTAATTATGATGTGTCTTGGTGTGGGTCTCTTTGAATCCCTGAATTTTGGTATTCTCTGAGCTTCCTGGAGTTTTATATCCATTTCCTTCATCAGATTAGGGAAGTTTTCCATCATTATTTCTTAAAACAGCTGTTCAACATCTTGATTTTCATCAGTTGCACTGATCTGACAAATATTTGGACCACTCATAGTGTCCCATATGCTCCTTAAATTATTTTTAGACTCTTGGCATCTTGTCTTTTGCCATTCTGATTGAGTGTTCTTGGCTTTCCCATCCTTTAGAAAGGGTATTTGATCTTTTTATTTATTCACTTTGTTTGTTCCTTTCTTTATTCCATTTAATATACTTCTCATCTCAGATAGTGTGTTCTTCATTTCAAACTGGTTCCTTTTTATAATTTCCATTTCCATTTTTATGTTTTTAAAAAAATATCTTTGTTGAATTTCTCACTGAATTTAACCAAAAGTTCATTGAACATCTTTATAACCAGTATTTTGAACTCTGTTAGGTTACTTGACTCCATTATATCTGGATCTCTGTTCTCTTCCCTCATATGGTTTCTGTTTCTTTGTCTTCCCATTTTGGCTGCCTTTTCATGTCTGTTTCTATGTACTAAGCAAAGCTTCTAAGTCTCCCAGTCTTACTAGTATGAATTTATGAAGTAAGTATCCAGTGGCACAGTCCTGAGAGGGGCTCAGCTTCAGGCCAAATTTAGCTCAAGGCTCTGCTTCTCTAGGGCCACCTGTTAAGATTCAGCAAGCAATCCACAAATGCTGTGCTTATAATTGCCTCAAAGGGAAACACCAGAAACTGAGGCCAGCTGCCTCCAGTGTGAGTCTAGGCTTTGCTCAGCGAGGAGCACCTGATTCATTGAGGATATACCTGGATGTGGCTTAGGTGGGGCTGCGAGTTGGGGAGGCAGGGTTTCAGGGAATCCTCTGGGTGAAACAACCTCTGTTATCCAGTCTGATGACCTCATGGCAATGTGATGCCATGTCCACACACTGGGAGTGGGGAGGGCTCAACAGGGAACAATAAATACTGCCAGTACTTCTGTACAGAGAGATTCTTGCCTCAGCCCTCACATCCATAACATCTTCCTGTAAGTCCCTGGTGCCCCCTGCGTGCAGCCAAATTGGCCCTGGTGCTCAAAGCGAGCAGGTCCGTCACCCTGAAATTTCACTTGCAGATGCAACTCTTTTAAGAGTATTCTGCCACTGCTGCAGCCCCCGTCTCACTTAGCTGCTGGAGACCAGGTCGCCCCGCATATTCCCCCTGTCCTACCTTCTGCCATTGCAGGGTGATTTACTGGACTTTTCTCTAGTTACATGGCTTGTTCATCAAGAGCCCAGGCAATTTTTCCTTGCTGCTGCTCCTTGTTTCTGTCACAACTTTGATTTGGTTGCCAGGGGGCTGAACAGAGCTTCTATCATCTATTCCATTTTTGTTGCCTCTAGATTTCTTTCTGTCACCACATATTAGACCCCTTTTACCCCATCTATCTACTCCCTTGTCCCCCACCCACACTCTGGTAACCATGAGTCTATTGTCCATGTCTATGAGTCTCTGTTTGTCCTGACTGTTTGTTGCTTTTAGGTTTACATCCTACATATAAGTGATATCATGTGATTTTCAACTTTTGCTGTCTGGCTTATTTCCTTTAACATGATTATCTCAAGGCCCATCCATGTTGTTGCAGATGGCAGTATTTTCTTATGGCTGAAAATATTCCATTATATATATGTACTACATCTTCTTTATCCAGTCATTTATCGTAGGACACCGGTTGCTTTCATGTGCTGGCCACCATGAATAATGCTGCTGTGAACATGGGTGTGCAAATATCTTTTCAGATACATGTTTTCATGTCTTTGGGGTAAATACCCAGTAGAGAGATTGCTGGATCATATGGTAGATCAATTCTTAGATTTTTGAGGAACCTCCCTACTGTTTTCCATGGTGGCTGTACCAATTCACAGTCCTACCAGCAGTGCATGAGAGTTCCTTTTTCTCTGCATCTTCTCCAGCATTTGTTATTACTTGTCCTGTTGATTGTAGCTATTCTAACAGGTGTGAGATGGTATCTCATTGTGGTTTTGATTTGCATTTCCTAATAGGTATCGATGTTGAGCATCTTTTCATATATTTGTTGGCCATTTGTATGTCCTCTAGGGAGAAGTGTCTGTTCAGGTCCTCTGCCCATTTTTAGATTGGATTTTGTTGTTGTTGTTGTTGTTATTGAGTTGTATGAGTTCTTTGTAAGTTTTTGATATTAGGCCCTTATCGAAGGCATTGCTTCCAAATTATTTTTACTATTGTCTGTGCTCTTGGAGTTATTTCCATTTACTGTATCTGTATGGCAGAAATATTGTACCATGATGTTATTGCTCATCTCAAGTCCAAGTTTGGTAGTATTGTACTGGTAGCTTGAAATTGACCACGGTAGAAATACACACACCACAGACATTGGCAAACATCACCAATTAGGGTCCTTTACTTTGGTATCCTCATTCCAGCCCAGGCAGAGGCCTGTGCATCATTATTATTTTTTTTTTTAAGGCTGAACAGATAAGAAATTTTCTTTTTTCTTTTTGTTAAATGTATTATTCTTTTCTTTTAACATTTTTATTTTTCAGTTATAGTTGACATGCAACATTATTTTATATTTCAGGTGTACAGTGTAATGGTTAGACATTATATAATTTGTGAAGTGATTCTCCCCATAGTCTAGTACCCACCTGGCACCATACACAGTTATTACAATATTATTGACTATATTCCCTATGCTGTACTTTACATTCCCATGCTGTGCATCATTCATAACCTCTGTCCTAGGCTCTTCCAAGCCATGTGCTTGGTTTCCATCTCTGCCTTTAGGTTTAGTGTCTGCCCTGACCCTAGCCATTGTCCTTCCCCAGTTGGAGGATACATTTCACAATTCAACACCTTATAAGGTCAGATTCACTTATTTTTGCATAGACCCTGAGGTAAACCTTTTCCTGCCATCTCTATTTATGAAGAAGTATATTGAGACAACGGCTGTTATAAAATTTGCTTTCTTTCAACTGTGTATCCATGTGAATCAGGATATCCTTGATACCTAAGAAGAAGAGAAAGAAAAAGAGAGAGAGCTGTAGGGCAGAGGAAATGAAAAAGCTTCAGTAGCTGAGGCTGATAGAAGTAAAATTGCAGTTGTCACCCATCGCCCTCTATACCTAGACTCTGATTTGACACACACTACACTCAGACCTGTGTGGTATGGATAATTAGTTTAGATCCTTCCTTTTGTTGTTTCTCTTTCTGCATCCTCTCGGCCATTTTGTTCTCAAGGAAGGTGGAGTTCAAAGCCACTTCAGGAAGGGGGAGAATATGATATAAGAGAGGTCTCTTCCAGACTTGTGGAAGAAGCTTGCCCCATCTGACACCTTTGGGAAGTGGGGAAGGTACAAGAGGAAGGAGAGGCAAGGATAGACATAAGAACAGCTCTATGACAAAACCCTGAGGGGAAAAGAGCAGTCTTAGATGAGTTGAAGATTGGATCAAAAACATGAGGGCAACTGGGATGTTTATTAGGGCCAGGAACCACCATGGGCATCAAGCTCTGCCTGTTTGGGAAGGAAAGGATGAAGACTTAGTCTTATAACTCTTGATCCAGTGCTCTTTATGACAGTTCTCTGGTTTTCTTTTCTTTCTTAATTTTTAAAAATGGTGTAATCCTAAAATGTAAAAGAGGTCAAAGCGAGGCTGCTCTAGACATGATGGAGGTGGGAGTCAGAAGGCCATCTCCATCCTACGGCTTTAGAGTCTTTCCCCAAACTCACACTCTTCAGAACATAGCTTGAAAATCAGCGATGAGATGAGCTTCCTCTCACATCCCATACCTTGAACTTGTTACTATAAATAAATCAGGAATGTTACCATGGCAACCTGACTGTGTGTTTAAATTGTCTCTTATAGACCAGATTAGCCAGGATCAATAGTGCTTCCTGAATGCAGAATTACTTTCCTTTTATAACAAAAGTTTGAGCAGATTATGGAATAAAACACTGGGAAACAGGTTTGAGTCAATGCAATTAAATTGTTATTTGCAGCTCCTCTTAAACGCCCATCGGAGGACATTTCTCAGTGCAACATGGTCTCAAAGCTTGTGCTCTTCCCGCCGCTGTGTTTTTCACTGCTCACAGCCGTGACCCCTTCCCTGGCAAGCTCTTCCCGCTGCTCTGCATGTGTCATTAGAAAGGACACTTCTGTCTGTAACATCCTGCTTCCCCAGGCTGCGCTGTCATGTGACGAGAGGCTGTCTTTAGAGATGGACAGATTTTAAATGACACTCCCCAAGTGGGCTTGTGGAAACAGACCTCAGAGCAGATGTAGGTCCAGGCTTCACCCCAGCGAGGAGCTTATTAAGAGACGTTACTTAGCCCTGAAACTAGAGCTGGTCTGCCATTGTTCCCCAGAACAAAAGAATAAGGAATTCCTTCCCCAGCTCAATGAAGATGATAATGCTGAGTCTGGTTGCATTTTTGAGTAGGAAAAGTTGAATATGGCTTTCTCCCATGACCGGAGGGTCTGGACAGAGCCCTGAGTCCCAGATTATTTTACAACTGACTGGGTACCCGAAATTCTGTCTTTTGCTTAAAATGCAGATACTCTTCAGAAGAGCAGCAGTTTATAAGAATCCCCAAATTCCCATTAACCTTAATCCCCATTAACCTTCAGATTGGAATCTTGCTGGACAGAATGGGGGCAGTGGTTAACATACACCTACCACGTCCCAGACCACGTCCCAAGTACTCATTTTGTTCTCACAATAATTTTGTGAGGACTTAATATCTGTGGCTTTGTGTCCTTCCCCTTTCTACCACAGTCTCTCTCTTGTCTTGTCATAGCAATTTTAAAAATTGTCTATTTAATGGCATTCTATGGGAAGAAAGATTCAAAATCTTAAATTGATAGCATGAATTTACAGTTCACCTTTATATGGTGCCATCTTAGTTTTAAAGGCAAATATGAGAGCATTTAATGCACATGCAGAGTCACCAAAATCACACAAATTGTATTTCATAGCTCATAATGCATATGTATTATCTTCTTACCAGAACAATGGAAACGCTATACAAAATAAACTCAACTGTTCCTTTCATTTCTTGATATGTGCACATTCTCTACATTTGGCTTACTGTTGAGTAATTAAAGGGCTGGAAAAAAAAAAGAATTACATAGATTGATTGGCCTATCTATTTTTCCCCTTATATGCCATCATTTTTGGAGTAAGTAGGGAAGTAACCTGAGTAAGAAAGGATGCGAGAGAGTTTTTGGTGTTTGTATTCCTTAGAATGCCATTGCCTTCTTTCTGCATTTGAAGCAAGTTCTGGTTTGAAAGGAAAGTGTGTGGCCTCTGGGGCCTGTCAGTGCCTCTATGACTCAGTTGTAGATATGACAATACTAATGTTTGACTGAATATATGGGCACTGTGGCACAGCCAGGTTGATACATGAAATGAACCATCATGGTACCCAAGAGCATAAAGTGAATAAAGAAGGAAAAGAACCTATGACTGTGTTATGCAGCCTCAATAACTCTTTCGAGTCAAAGTTATATCTCATTGCATGGTAGTACTGGATCCAAGTATAACAGGAGTGTGTGTGTGTGTGTGTGTGTGTGTGTGTGTGTGTGTGTGAGAGAGAGAGAGAGAGAGAGAGAGAGAGAGAGAGAGTATGGGGGAATGTGTTTGCAGAGGACACATTTCTTCTCTTTTATAGACAATATGCTATTGGTCTGTGTTGTTTCTTCACTATCTTCTTCCAAAAGGCTGGGCAGTTCCTTAGATACAATGTTTGGGAATCCTGAAAGCACAGTGATTAAGACTTAAGACTATAGCCTTGGGAGCCATGCTCTCTGGATTTGAATCCCGAATTTGCTCCCTATGCACTAACCCAGGGACTGTTAATTCACTTAACTTCCTTTGCCTCAGTGGAATCCACCTCAGATGCATGTTGTGAAGATTAAATGTATTAAATTCTATAAAGTGCTGGAACAGTCCTTGGCACTTGATAATGGCTCGGTGTTATGTTGTTTTTCACAGGGCAGGGACTCAAATGTTAAAAGTCTCTTCTTGAAGAATTGTTCAATATCTTATGAAGCTTGGAAGCAGGAGAGAAAAAGAAATGAATACTGTCACAGCTTGCGTTTCAGTGGAATAATAGCCATCAACAGATGGCATTGGAGAAAGAACAATGATCAAATCAGGGGACATGCTCTTCCAAATTCTGGGGCAGATTCCTTTCTTGAGTCTCATGAGTAAAATCACATTAGAAGTTGGGCCTCTGAATTCAGTGGGGCTGGGTGGTGGTGGTAGCAGTTCTGTGGGGTTGGGGAGGGCCCAGTGGATGCTGAAAGGTATGCTGGAGCTGAGAGGTTTCCTTCCTGGAGATGGCACTGGCTGGCAGGACTGACTTTGGTCCCCAATTTCTTCTCTGGCTCATAGCCCTGCTTTCAGCTTTACTGGTGTCTCTGAGGTAGGCAACTTTCTCCTTTCTCAAGCTAACGCTTGTATGAGAAGAGGCATCCTTCAGGTTGGGTTGCATTTCATGTGGCATTCCCAAGTAGGTTAGGGTTGGTGCTGAGATGAGATTTGGGTTTGGAGGAGTAAAGCATGAGGCTGTTGTGTGTGTATGTGTGTGTGTGTGTGTGTGTGTGTGTGTATGTGTGTGTGTGTGTGTGTGTGTGTGTGTGTGTGTGCGCGCGCGTATAGAATGATGGAGTGTTTGGAAGGACAAGTGGATGAAGTAGTATTTATCTGCGCAGGGACATCCAGGAATGTGAACCTCTTCCTGCTCCCAATCCTTACCACATTTCTGTTTCCTCTATATGAAGTTCATGAACAAATCATCCACTGACAGTTTAGGAAACATTGACTTAGGTCATGGATTGCTTTCCCAATCTCTGTGACCTTTAAAGTGAAGCACAGGTCCCCGCTGGGTGCTTAGGCTGTCTGGAGAATGAATTCAGTCATTATAATTATTTTACCAGATAGGAAGAATTCTTGGACTCTCTCAAGGCCTAAAGTCTGTTGATCTCAAAATGTTTTTCTCCATAGTGGATTATCTGTGGTCACCCTTGCTCTGGTTCCCAAGCTTTCTGCTTCCCTAAGGGCTGGGCTGGCAATAGGAGTTTTCAGGAGGGGATCAGAGTTGCAGGGTAAGTGTGAGTGGAGACGCATGGTCTGTGTAGGTGTGTCGTGACTTTCCAGACCTAGAATAAAATATGGTCTATGTAAATATACACAGTCTATGTGTATACATATGGCCTATGTGTGCAGACATACATATGATCTTTGAATGGCCTCTTTAATTTCGTCTTTTCTCTTTTTCTGTTTATGAGGAATAGAAATTAGTGGTACACTCTCTTATATACATTGGAAAGGATATTGGAGAAAGGAAAGCTGGAGATGGTGAGATCAATTTTTAGTTTCTACTTTGGAACTTACTAGGGAGGTGAGAAAAAAGGGGCAGGGAAGAGAAAGAGCAGGGAGGGAGAGAGGAAGAGAGGGAGAGAGAGAATAGTCACATCCTTATACACCTTTCTAGAGGAGAGGTAGGCAGCCCCAGAGTTGGAGAGGGTAAGGGCCCTCTGCCACCCAGGCTGAGCCTCTCTGGGTGGGCTAGGGGGTGCAGCTTGCTCTGAGTGTTCGGCCACTCTGTCTCCATGGGAAGGAGAGCTGAGAATAGAGTTCTGCTCTGACTCCTGTGTCAGCTGGGACTCCCAGGTGATACTTGGCAGCCAGCTTGGCTTATTTGCATTTTCATAGCCAAGGGGCTGCTCACAAGATGTTCTCTGCAAATATTTAAGTTGCTGGATTCCAGAGCATCCCTAGGGTACCTCTGGCTCCTCCTCTCCCATATGGCCACTGCAGCCAACTTCACATTTCTTAGTTATGAAGAGGACACTGTTGTGACTTTCACGCCTATGGGAGTTATAGTAAAAACAATGTTGGGGTCAGTTCTTTTTCTCCTTTCCTCCCTCCCTCCTTCCATGCATTCTTTTTCCTTTCTTTCAATCTCTTAAAATTTATCCATTCCTGGGAGCAAGACAGAGTCCAGTGGGCCAGGCTTTGCCATCCTGCAGAAGGAGATGGCTGGGAAGGACAAACTTTTCATGTAAAAGTATATAATTGTCAGGGACAACCTAGGTATTAATTTTCTGTTGCTGCTCTAACAAATTATCACAAATTTAGGGGTTTAAAACAACACTCACTTATTGTCTCACTGTTCTGAATGATAGAAATGTGGATTACAGAATGTCCCAGGGCTGGGTTCCTTTCTGGAAGCTCTGGGAATGAATCTGTTTCCAAACTCATATAGGTTGTTGGCTGAATTCAGTTCCTTATGGTTGTTGGACTGAGGTCCCTGTTTCCTTGGTGGCTGTTAGCCAGCGGGTGGTCTTTTGCTCTTAGAGGCTACTTGTTTTTTTATCTCATCTCATCTACTTGCTTTCCATGTAGCCCCCTCATGCTTTAAATCTCTCTGACTTTTTTTTCAGCATCTTGGCAGCCCTCATCCAGAGTAGGTTCTCTGTTTTTAAGGCTCGTATGATTACATTGGGTCAACCTGCATAATCTAGAATAATCTCCCTATTTCAAGGCCACTAATTAATAACCTTAATTCTACTTTCAAAGTCCCCTTTGTGAATAATATAACACACTTGTAGGTTCCAGGGGTTGGGATGTGGACATCTTAGGAGGAGACATTATTTGGCCTACCACACTCTGTAAATAATTCATTGATTGTCTTGGCCATTCAAGAGTGAGAAACTGTTGCAACCTTTGTCAGGGGGGTCTGCCTAGCATTTCCACTAGATGCTGGGCAGGGCTGAATAAAGAAAGTGAAGGAACCTGAGGCAGACACAGGAGCAGACATAAGGCACTTTCATCATCCAAAGGGAAGTAGAGTCCTCTTCCGAGGTTCAGAACTTCAGAACTTCGGAACTGGACAGGAGATCAGAATCTGCCTCCTTCATGGTGGGGGAGGAGGGAGAGGCGGTGCCATGGAGTCTGGAGCCCCTGAGAAGTGATGTGACTTGGCCAACATCAGTGGCCACACCACAGCTGAAGAATTCTGAAAGCTGCTGTTATAAAGCCTGACAGGGCCTTCTTAGAAGATAGACTTTGGCCTTTGTGCACTTACACTGCAAAGGCAGGTGACTCGACTAGACTGAACAGCCATGAAGACATAAGTGACTGTGGCTTTCCTGGCTCCAGAAAATTTAAATCTATAACGTTATGGCTCGGGGCATATATGAATATGACTGTGGGCTCTCTGCAACCTGAGGACAGTTAGTCATGATGGCCAGCAAGACACCCTCCATGTTATTTTTACAATTCTTGCAATTTCTACTTGGGCATCCCAGGTGCCCTGATGACCAGATCCCTTCATTTCTCCTCTGCATAGCCACAACCTCCCAAGATGATGGAGACACAGCCAGCTGTGTGAACTGTTCTGAAATCTCCGAGGGAGGAAACCTGGAGAGGAATTCCTTCTCTGCTTATTGCTCTCTGAGAGAAATCAGATGCCTGCTGACAGACCGGGGCTCAATTTCAGATCTGCAGGCAGCAAGCAGGTTCCATAGGGAGACGGGTTGGCTGTTCAGGGCTTCATTCTCTGCTCTGCTCACCCCAGGCTTCCCTTTATTTGAGTCTAGAGACATCTAGCTCCGGGGGTTTACATAAGGCAGAGCAAAGTGCTCTCAGGCTAAGAATATGTCCACCCCCTTCCCTGGGCGAAGTGCCTGGGAGGTGAGGAAACTGACTCACTGCATCTCTGACTCTATGAAAAGACAAATATATGAAAAAACTACTGGATTAATGACAGGGGAAAAAATCAGTATTTTTAGCACAGGAGGGCAGAGTTAACTGCTGTAAAGTCCAGAAAGATAGATGCTTTTATTGGAAAGAGGAGCTCTTTGCCGTGAATGTTTTAACCATATTTAGCAGCAGGGGCTCTCAAGGGGCAAGTAAGACACAGAGAAGGGAAGAATCTGCAGTAGGAAAATGCCCCCTGATAATCTTATCAACAGCAGAGCAGGCTGACTGGAGGATTTATCTTTGAAGTTTAGGCAAGGCTGGTTTTCTCACAAACCAAAAACTTTTATTGCCAGAATGCATCTCTGCTGGTATAATTGAAATACTGTGTTGGCAGTTCAGCACCACTCCTGCCTGGGTAGAAAGAAGCATTGCAGCTTGGGCTGCTGGTGAGCTGTGTGTATGCAGCAGTCTCGAGACCACCCCAGAGTCTTCCATGGGGGTCCCCAGCCTCATGTTGCTACCTTGCCCTTGGGAAAAAGCTTGTCTGTCCCTCGGAACTCATTCTAGTACCCGTGGTAGGCATGGTCACTACTAATTTGAAGCTTCCTCAGATAGAGCTGCTGCTGCTGTTGCTTCTAGAATGATCCCAGTCATCACCCAGGGTTTCCTCCAGCCTATTAGAGACAGGTCTAGAGAGAACATGGGGAGGTATTCACAAAATGGCCAGTTTCTGTCACTGATGGCTTGTTGTATGCTAGCCAAGGGCTGCAATTAGGCCATTTGTTCCTAGGGAGAAACACTGCTGGTTGTATATCCAATAGCCATTCTTCTCCCCTCTTCCTTGGTGGTGGAATCAACTTCTTGCTATTGAAGACGCTGAAGATCTATTGTCAGGTAGCATGCATGACAGTCAGGAAAGCAGACTTGGAAGCCAGATTGCCAAAGTGTGGATCTCAGCTCCACCACTTTCTTTGACCTTGTTTAACTTCTCTCTGCCTCAGTTTTCTCATCCATAAATTAGGTATAATAATGCTACCTCCCTAATGGGTGACTTTGAAGAGAAAATGAGTTAATGCATGTAAAGTACTTATGACAAAACCTGGTGCATAAGAAATGCTCAAGAAATGTTAGAGATGATTGTTATTATTTTTGCTATTATGTCCCAGGCTCTTCTGAAGCTTGGGTGTGGACATGTTACACAATACTGGTCAATTGGACCTGAGAGGAAGTCTACTGGGGACACGCACAATAGGTCGTGGACATCGTTCACTTTAGCTTCTCATGGTCATGTCTCTAGATGTGATGCCTGAATTTGCAGCAGCAGCTCCAGCCCTGAAACAGTCCTATGTTAGATAGTTTATTTGGGATAATACATTGTCTCATTGTTTAAGCCTTCTACCACGTCAGTCAAAAACATCCTAACTGATGATGTACCCAGTAATAGCAGATGGAGTTGCTAGAGCTAAAGTGCATTTAAGCCGTGTGTGGAATTAAATATATTTGACAGTATTGTTAGAATGGTTCTTTGCTTTAAATTATTTAAAAAATTTTTTTGAACAGTAATACACTCCCATGGTAAAAATATCAAAAAGTATGAAAAGCTTACAGTGAAGAATCTCCTTCCCACATTGATTGATTATTTGTATGCCCAGTTCTCAGGCCCCAGTGGCTAGATAACTATTGTTTTTAGTTTTTTATTTACCCTTCCAGATATTTTGAAAATAAATATAAAATAGAGATGAAAATACAAACATGATTTTCCCTCTTTCGTAATATAAATGTTTGAGTGCCGTACACATCATTCAGTACCTTGCTCTTTAAAAAAAATTTTTTTTTTTTTATTATGGTGACACTGGTTCATGAAATCCAGTAAGTTTCAGAGTACAATTTAACAGTAAGGCATATATGTGTTGGATTGTGTGTTCACCACCTATAGTTAGATTTCTTTCTGTCATCACATATTTGATCCCTTTTATCCCATCTACATGTCATAGAGTTTTCCAGATCAATATATAAAGAGCTTTCTGGCTTCTTTTTACAGTTACAGAACACCTCATTGAATTTTTTTAACCAGTCCTCTACTGATGAGTATCAGGTTCTCTCCAGTCTTTCACTGCTGACTGCATTGCTGCATTAAATAAATTTTGTGTATATCATTTTGTAGATATGTAAATATATCTGTAGGGTAAACTCCCCAGACTGGAGTTGCTGAGTCTAAGATCACATGCATTTGAAATTTTGATAGCGATTGCTAACTTGCCCTCCATCTGGGTTGTACAAATTTATACTCCTACCAGCAAGGTAAAATTGTGCCTGTTTAACACAGCCTTGGCAACAGAACATGAGATCAAATTTTGGATTTTTGCCAGTTTTATGGAGAAAAATGATATCTTAGGGAAGTTTTAATTTGCATGTTTCTTACTATGTGTGAAATGGAACATTTAAAAATATATTTAAAAATAATTTGCATATTCTTTGAATTGTCGGTTTATAATATTCATCCATTTTTCTAATGTGTTATTAGCCATTTTTCTTATAAATCTGAAGAGCATTCCATATTCTAGGAAGATTTTTCTATGCCTATAATGAATTGTAATTATATTTCCCAGTTTGTTATTATTTTTAATGATGGAGTTTACTTTTGTTAGAGATTAAAATATGTTTTATATATTTGAATTTGTTGATTTTTAAAATGATTTCATAGTTAGAAAAGCCTGCCACACTCTGAGATTATGTGAAATTATCCTGTGCATTTATTTACTGCTTTTATTGATTTATTTTTTATATTTAAAGATTTGATCCGTTTGGAATATATCACAGAGCAATATTAATATTTCCCAGATAGCAACCTACTTATCCCCCCCCACATCTAGTAGTTTAGTTTTCTCCACTGATTTGGTATTTGTGTCCTTTTTCTGTATGTGACTTTTCTATTCTATTGGTTCACATATTCATGTGCCAGTACTATGTTGCTTTAATTAATAAGCTTTGGAGAATATTTTTATATTTTGTTATTCTCTGTCTTTGATCTCTTTATCAGAGTTTCCTTTGCAACTCTCGTTTGCTTATTTTTCAATATAAACTTTAGAATTCCTGTGTCTAGCTAAAAAAAAAAAATCAGATTTATAGAGATTATGCTAAATTTAAAAATCAAAATAAGATCAACATACTCTTGATATAAGAAAGGATAATAACATTAAATCAAAAATATGATATGTTTTCCTATTTGTTTATGTATTCTGTAATGTCCTTCTGAAATGTTTTAAAGATTTTTTAAAAGTATATATCCTTTGTATTTATTTTTTAACTTATTTGTAAGAAATTTATTTTTGTTGTTGTAGTTCTTATTAATGCAAATGGAATCCTTCCCTCTATTGTAATCTTCTAGCTTCTAACTATTGACTATTTTATATTAGTTTTGTGCTCCACAATATAACTGACTTTTCTTATCCATGGGTCAAAGAAGAAATTAGCAATGGAAATAAGAAAATATTTTTACCTGAATGATAATTAAAATATAACATATTGAAATGTGATACAGTTAAAGTATGCTTAGGGAAAATTTTATATTAAATGTGTATATTTAAAAAGAAGAGAGACTGAGAAATTAATCATCTCATTTCATCTTTTCATCTCAATTCATCTTAATAAATATGAAAAATAGACATTTAAACCTAAGGAACATATAGGGAAGAATATGTAAAAGTTAAAAGCAGAAATAAATGATATAGGAAAAATGTATGAGAGAGAATCGACAAAGCCAAAAGTTAGTTCTGTAAAAAGACTGATAAAATTGATAAACCATTGGCAAGACCAATCACAAAGATAGAAGGTACAATGTAGTAATATCAGTAATGAAAAAGAGGACAAATCTATAAATATTGTAGATTTTCAAAAGATAAAAAAAGGACATAATGAACTACTTTATGCCAATAAATTTAAAAACTTGGTTGAAATTGATAAATTCCTAAGGGTAAAAAACAGCATACCAAAAGTGACATAAAAGAAATAAAATATCTGAATAGTCCTATAGCTCTAAAAAAAATTGAATCCATAGAAAAACTTCCCCCCAAAAAAACTCTAGGCTCATATGGCTTCATCAGAAAAGTTCTAAATTACTTTAAAAGAAAAGAAATTAACATTTTTCTTACATAAACTCTTCTGGCAAGTAGAAAGAAAAACTTTCCAACTCATTTAAAGACATCAGAATTTATCAAGTTTTTTACAAAAAATAAAAATTACAAAGCAATCTCTCTTAAAAACAGAAATGCAAAAATACTAAAAATAATTAGAAAATTAAAATTTGGATAATATATTATGACTATATTTTATTGAGATATTCATTTTGCATTTAAAAATAAATATAATTTATGTCATTGACAAAATAAAGGAGAAAATAGTACAATTATCTCAATAATCATAAGAAATCTGATATAATTCAACATCCATTTATAATAATAATAGCAATTTCTTAGAAAACCGGAAATAGAAGAAAATATTTTTCACCAGACAAAAGTTATGTTTAAAAATATCTGGCAACATCACACTTAATGGTGAAATATTGAATGTTTTTCTTTAGGAATTGAAAATGAGACAAGTATGCTTGCTATTACTACTTCTATTCTACATGTGGGGAGAAATTGATGAAAACCTAAATAAATGGAAGGATAGACTATGTTTATGGGCTAAATAATTTAATAAAGATGTCAATTCTCTGGAATTTGATCTATAAATCCAATATAGTCCTGTTCAGTATCCCAGTAGTTGTTCTGGTGGAAAATGACAAGCTGATTCTAAAATTTATACAGAATGGCAAAGGGCCAAGGATAACCAATACAATCTTAACAAAGAAGAAAGTTGGAGGACTTACTTTAAAGGATATCAAGTGTTAACAAAGTTTCACTATGTAATTTAAAAAGCAGTATATAAGTGCAAAGGTAAACTCCCCCCACTACCCACTTTAAAAAAAGAAAGAAAGAAATGGAATAGAATGGAATTCAGAATAGACCTATATGTACATGGACACTTGATTTGTAACAAAGGTAGGATTATAGAGCAATAGAAAAAAGATGGTGTTTTGAATAAATAGTGCTGAGCCAATTAGACATCCATCTGGAAAAAATAAATCTTACTGCCTAATAAATAAATTCCAGGTGGATTGTATATTGAATGTGAAAAGTAAAACAATAATCTTCTGGAAAATTACATTTGAGAATATCCCCATGATCTTGTGAAGACAAACAGAACACAGAAGTATGAATCATGAAATAAATATTCATAAATCAAACTATATTGCCATTAGGATCTTCTATTCATCAAAAGTCACCATTAATAGTTAGAAAGGCAACTAGTCACAGAGTTGGAGAATGTATTTGCAGTACACATAGCAAAAAGATCGTTTGCAGAATATAAAAAGATATCTTCATATCAGTAAGAAACAGACAATCTCATTTAAAAATGTTCAAAAGACCTCAAAAGGAACTTTGGAAATTCACTGTCCACTAAACATTTGAAAAGCCGCTTAGATATTGTAGTGGTCAGAGATTTTTAAATTAGAAATCACAGTGAAATACCCCTACCTACACATCTGCCAGAATGACTAAAACTAAAAGACTGATAATATCAACTGTTGTCAAGGATGTAGAACCACTAAAACTCATATACTCCTGGTGGGAGTACAGATTGATACAACCACTTTGGGAAAGTTCAACAACTTCTAATAAAGTTAAGATTACATCTACCATAGGACTTAGAAATTCACTCTTAGATATTGTAGTGGAGGAAAGAACTTTCCTCTACCTTTCTACATTCTTTTCGCTGGTCTGAGAATGAAATTGACATGAGATAGATTAACAAAAGAAAATAAGCAGATTCAGTTATATGTTTATGTATAGGAACCCCACATGTATGAGAAAGTCAGAGACCCTACATACACATGAGGTTCAGAGGCAGAAAGTTAAAATGAGGTATATATGGCATTCTGAGCTAAGGATGAGGTAAAGTGCCTTGGGGCTTCAATGGGAGGGAGATCATTTTGCAGGATGATAAGAGCAGATATTCAGTAATTAGAAGTTTGCTCTGTCATAGATCACAAAAAGTTATTCTGGCAATAACTCATTATGGGCAAGGCCCTAAATTTAAAATTCTTTAAGGGAGAGGTAAAAGTTTCTTATGAGCCTGCAGGGTCTTGATTGCTTTCAGCTCAAAGTAATTCGCATACCAAAGTGGCTCATTGTGGGGACGCCTGTTCTGAACCCCTTAAATATATCTACCAAACAGAAATGCATATATATGTAATCAAAAGACATATAAGAGAATATTTATTGCTGCATTATTATAATAGCCCAAAGATGGAAACAATCCAAATATCTTTCCACAGTAGAAATGGTATATGTATATAGCATGATATATGCATGCAGGAGTAAAAAATAAGTCAACTACAACTGTATGCCTCAACATGGATGAATTTCACAAACATGCACACTATATAATTGCATTGATATAAAGTTCAAAAGCAGGAAACTCTAAACTATGAGATGTCATGGCTATAAAACTAAATAAACAATGGTTAGAAATTAGGATAGTGTTTACCTTTGGGAAGAAAAGAAGGTGATGACTACATGGGCTCTGGGGAGGCTTCTGCGCTGCTGATAATATTCTATTTTTCAATCTGAATTGTAGTGACTGGGATGTCTTTACTTTGGAGTAATTTACTGAGTTTATTAATGGTAAACGTTTCTTCATGAAGATCAACAAGCCAGCATTTGTTAAGCATCTAATGTGTGTACGCAAGATTGTGTAGGGCACAATCTCTCCTCCTTTCTCCCCTTTGTTAGCATCACTCCTATAGAGGGAGCCCATTCTTACTAATTGGCTCAAGGGACAGAACAGTAATGAACGCAGCCAGGCTGTGCAATTCCATTCCGAGAGCAGAAATGGATCCCACTAGGCTTGGGCCTGAGGTTCAATCACTTTGATTGGCAGAGTCTGCTTTAGTACTTCCCAATTCATGACAGTTCTCTGTGCCACACTGAAACTTCCAAAAAACCATTTCACTGCTGATGGCCAGGAGGCCCTTGCTCCAACACCTGAGTGACTCTCCTTGCTTCAGGTAACTCTGCCATCTGAGAGTACAGTATGTAGGCAGCTAGAGAAAGAACTTGCTGAGTGAGACCCCAGTATGCCTGGGTGAGTAGGAGGCTGGGTCAAGTCTGAATTTGTTTAGAATCATGCTCTGGCTCTGCATAACTTTATTACTTATGCCCTCAGCTGTAAAGCTAAAAGGATGGTAACATACCTGTTGGCATTTGAGGAGGACTTGTTTGCATAATTAAATTGTCAATGACGTCAGTGTGTGTGACAGTCTTGCCTATATCCAGATGAAAATTTTAGTTATAAACTTAAAGATATAAAAACATTTGATTTGCAGGGGTGGTGAAATTGTGAGCAAATTTTTTTTTTAGTTTTAAATTATGTTTTTGTTTATGTAATCAATAATAATAAAAATAAACCAAAGCACTTCTCCACCCCTGCCAAAAAAAAAAAAAAAGAATGATCTTCATTGCATGTATATGCAGACAAAAGAAAGAAAATTATAAAACTACAACCCAACATTTTATAAAATTACATGGAGACATTTCTTAACTAATTTGAAAATTTAACCAGGGAATTTAGTCAAATTTGAATGTGACACTTGCTTATTTTCATGTGTCAGAAACAGGAAAATAACCTTCCATTTATAAATATGACACTGAATTTAGATTAACTTTTAGAACTCATTATTTTGACAGGTTTAGATGTAAGAAGCTGACATTTATTGATGAAAATATTTCTTTAAGTTTATTTAACAAATGGCCTCCAGCCATTGGGAAGATTTTTGTTGTTATAACAAAAGGTGGTTTCTGAGTTGATGGATGGCTGTTTTAATCAGAGTCTGGTCTCAATCTGGCCACGAAAATACCAGAATGTGTTTGGTTTTTTCTTTGTGATGGAACATACTTATATCCAAGAATGTCAACATCTTTATTTATTTCTAATAAACTAATATTGATTGAGCTTTACGTTGGGCAGGGCCTTGCATACCAGAGTCCATATACAGACAATTGCCAGCTAAGTAAAATAGTTGCTTGGAATCTGGAACTCATTTTCTTACAAAAATAATATTATACACGGTGGTAGTTTCCCAGAATAGTAAAAAAAAAAAAATTAACTCAATTTGTAGCTGAGATTTGTATTGATGCAAATAATAGCCTGATTCTTGGTCACTGTGAGCAGGAAACCATTAGTGGAGGTCAGTAGAATAAGCTGGAATAGGGAAAGACAAAGATGAGGAGAAAATATGAAAGGGAGGAAAGATGAAGGAGAAGATGGAGGAGGAAAAGGATAGGGAAGGAAGAGGAAGTAGAAGAGGAAAAAGGAGAGTCGAGAAATAAAACAGCAAGGAGATGAAAGACAAAAGCGTCCTATTTTTCCTTTCCTACCACAGGACTGTGTTCCCTGACATTTCCTTGGTAGCTTCTCCTTTATTTCTGCTCCCCTTCCACTTCCTCATGCCCCCGGTCCCAGATGCCCCAGAATCACAGGCTGCTTTGAGCTCCACACCCACATACACTGTTTCACAGTGGTTTGGCCCATGGTTGTGAATCTGAAGGAGCAACACTGGAGGCTGAGTGGGAGATTTGGAGAAGAGTTATATGCATCGCCTTCTCCGAATGAACAAAGTATAAGAATGCTTGTGTTCCTTGAGGCCTCTCACCAAAGACTTCTCACTGCAAGGGAGGTTCTTAATAATCTGATGAACAGAAGCACTTTCATCCACAAAGGCAGATCTGCTGACTGCCACTTCTCAGTTAGCTGTTTGACATACAACTCTGGGACTCCAATGTGGTGTCCAGAGAGAGAGTCAGCTGGGCACTATGTAGAAGGCTGATTGTTTCTCTTGTACGGAGAGCAGTGATTTGTCCTCATTGGAATAGATTCTTAAGTTTAAATTTATTTTTCCTACCCATAATATGTCTACTACCATTACCAGCAAAGGAGAAGGAAAGTTCCCATGCAGCATGTCCTTGCAACCAGTTGCAGAAATGGAGACTGTAATACCTAATCACATTTCATATATATTTGTTTAAATTATATTTTCCTTCCTCTCTCTTTATCTCACTGTCCTATGTTAGCCAAAAATCTGCACAAATCAATAGAGGATTATGATAGAGCTAGAGGGAAAATGGACCTCACCTAGAAAGTTATGAATTGTTGCTGGATGCACCAACTCATGACACTGGTTTTATTAAGGGGGTGAATGTGAAAAGGGTTGCATAAAGCAGGTATGAACATTTTAATGTGAGTTTTGGAGAGAGATGGATGTAAAGATGGTTAAGACTCAGAGGAATGAACCATAGGAGACTTCTATTGTTTTGGTGTTGATGGCTTGGCATCTGAACCCCGTAGGAAAGCTTGAAGAATCTACCTTTGTGTGAGTTGTGGTGGGAAGCAGCGTTCTGACTTCCATTCGGAAGGCCAGATAGTTTTTCTTTCTGATTTCTGAAAAACTACAAAACTAGGGTAGTAGCATGTGCCCAGGCTTCATGAATCAGATGCTCCTACCTGAGACTTTGTATCTGGAGTGAATGGTGCAAATTCTATTTTGCTGATGAGGGAAGTACTTAGAGTTCAATGGTAGTGGCAGTGGTGATGATCTTGCAAGTGGTATGCAGGGCCTGGCAATAGTGGCAGCTCTATTGTAACCAGGCTGTTTCTGTGGCATGACCTTGACTCCACTCTTGTTTTTTTGCCTCCCTTTGTTTATGCTCATTTTCTGAGCCTCTGTCTACAGCTACTCCCTCAAAATGTAATTACTCCACATCCTTCCAGCACATTTCTATGCCATGTAAGTTAGACGTATTGATTGTTTTTATTGTTGTTGCAAACAAAAAAACATCTTTTCTCAGGACGCATTTGAAATTTTATTGTTGTCTTTTATGTTCCATAATGTCACAGTGATGTGATTTAACATACAATTTTTAAAATGTATTATCCTAAAC
Source organism: Cynopterus sphinx (assembly GCA_030015415.1). NCBI lineage: Eukaryota > Metazoa > Chordata > Mammalia > Chiroptera > Pteropodidae > Cynopterus > Cynopterus sphinx. Next base: position 38,647,406 of record CM057379.1, read on the forward strand.
ATTAAGCGAGAACTTTAAGCCTAAACACATGTATCCTTTCTCAGCTTTGGGAAATTAACTTATTATTTCACTGATTGTCTCCATATTTTTTTTATTTCTTTTCTTCCCTCTTTCTGGGAATCCTATTAATTGAACTGCCCCATTTACCTCTTCTTTTTTCTCTCCTCCTGCTCTCTCCCATTGTGTTTATGATCTTCATTATGGGACATTTTTAGGAATTTAATCTTTCAACTTTTATTAACTTTAAAAAATTATAGCAGTCATAGTCTTATTTTTTAACAATTTTTTTCTGATGGTTTCTTTTCTATATTTATGTATTATGAATGCAGCATCTTTTTATCTCTCTGGAAATACTGATTAGAAGGTTTTTTTTTTTTTCACTTTAACTTTTTCCCTTCTTTATTTTTCCTCCAAGGTCATTTTATCTCTTATTCATCCAGATATTTCTATTTCATATTTTAGGCTTTTTATTTCACAGTCCAGTGATGGTGGCTGCTTGAATGAGACAATAGCACAGCTGCCCAGGAGCCCTGCATTGGTGGTTTAGTCTCATTGACTGGTGGACTCAGCGGTAGTGAGAACGCAGCCCCTCATTCCTAAATGTCAGTGAGGGGTTTCTGCAGTACACCACCACCCCACACTGGATGTCCTGGTTCTCACCAGAAGGTTCATTCACATTTCTTATAAAGACAAAATTTCAGCTTTGGTTTTAACTTTTTTTCTCCTGAGCTTGGATGTAATACCTGGCTTCCAGATGTTTTGCAAGCAGGGATGTTGGAGGGAAATGTCAAGGGTGTTATTCTATATAAAGACTTTTAATTAATGGCCCTGTTTCAATTCTCATTTCTCATCCTTCCTTCTATTGTCTTTATCTTCTTGTTCAGATCCTACTTAACACTCCTTCATCTGCTTTGCATATTAGAGAAGATGTTGAAATCTTTAGTCTTCTGGTGAATCTCTCTTGGATGTTTTTATATAGAGGAGAGATGAACAAACTTGACAGCTGAGTCTGTCACTTTGAACTAGAAGTTTTAGGTAGTTCGGGCTGTAAATGGATCTTTAATGTCCTTGAAGTTTAGAGTCAACCATGACACATGACGATGTACCCTAGTCTGGTGGAATGACCCATGGTTTATAGTGCACCTTCTCATTTGATCCTCACAACTCTGGGATCCCTGGCGTGGCTGGATGCATGGGGCTGGGGAAGTAGTCTGGAGGATCACTGAGAGTACTTGATAAGAATGACAAGAAGCCGTCTCTATTACTTCTCAGAAAGCTAATGGAGAGATATTTCAGCTGGGATAAGTCTCAGGTTTGGGCTTGGAAACAGAAACAGGTGAGTAGGATTATAGGAACAGCAACGTCTCCTAAGCTGTTGCTGAGCCTGAGTTGGTAGTAGGGGGAGATGAGAGATGAGCTAAGTGTGAAGACAGTGGCGGAGCTTGAAGAGTCCATAAGGTGATGTAAGCCATCAGTTCTGTAAAAACTTGGAGCAAAAGTCCTGCTGATGAGGGTAAGTTTGAAGCCAGAAAATAACACTGTCAGCAGTGTCACTGACACATACAAAGGACAATGATAGATTGCACAGTCCCCCTCTCACATTTCCTGGCTAATGGAAGCGACAGTAACAGATGAATGAAAGCCACAGCTCGCCCATTAGTTTCAACTTCCTTCCCCAAAGGCTTTTCACTGGAACTTGCAAAATGTGCATTTTTTTTTTCTTTTTCCTTCCCTTCCTAGCCTTCTGGAAGAGACCATGGGACCAAAGTGGCAAGTCCCTGAGGAGAGAGGAAGAGATGAGGGAGAACCCCAAGTTGGTTGATTGGAGACCAGGGTGTTTTACACAGTGCTGCTTCTGATCTAATTTTTAGATGGGGGCAAATTGGGGTGCAGACATTGAGCCCAGCATTTGAAAGGTTCCCCTGGGGTGGTGGAGTCAATGCCCTCCTCATTACCTCTCCAGCACAGGTGACTCATACAGCGACAGCAGTAAACCAGACTCTTGGGGGGCACCCTGAGCTGTGCTTCCAGCTGAGAGGTGCTTTCCTGTGTGCCTCCAAAGCCAGTCACTCAAAAGCAACCGTGGGCTCTGCCCTGTAGAGCAGAGGACTTCTTTCTGCCTCATAAGTTTTCACAGTTGCTTTTCTTTATCTCTTCCGGTTCCTCCTTTGAGAAAATTTTCTGGAACAGGTGCTTTTTATTTCCTGGCAGTAACCAACACCATTCAAAGCCTGTCTCTTTGAATTTGTTAAGCCTGTTTGTCTCCCATCCAAGTACTAACCAGGCCTGACTCTGCTTAGTTTCCGAGATCAGACGAGATTGCGTGTGTCCAGGGTGGTATGGCTGTAGACAGCTAAGTCTATTTGTAATAGCTTCATTTGCAGTGAGTTTTCAGCTTTACCAATGCTCCGTTTCTGTCTCTGTCATTTTCTCTGTCCCTCTCCCTGTTTCTCTATATCTCTGTCTCGATATCTCTCTCTCCACCATACATTTGGTCGAATATTCCAGGGATCTTAACAACCCTTGGCTTTAGGAAAGCAGCCTCAGTCACATTCATCCTGTGACCAGTAACAAGACATGATGCTCACTTCTCCCCCCAAACATAAAAAGGTCCCAAAGCCTCCTAGTCCCCTAAATAAAAATACCCCACAACTGTTTTCCTCTGGCCAGAGGGAGCTGTTTTTACCCAAAGGCCCCTCTTTTTTCAGGATAAGCCCCAAAGCAGGCAAATGATCATTCATTTATGAAAATGAAAGATTCATGAGTGACACTGCTGGGGAGCCAGCAGAGTTGAGACAGGTTCTGAGCGTACTTTAATTTAATTAAGCTGTGTTTATTTAATCAGCCCAGAGACGTGTACCCTCAGGCAGGAATTTGTTGCCTCCCTCTGTGGGAGGAGGAGAAGGGCTGTGACCTACCCAGCATTTTTGAAAGGTTTGGGGACCATGAGGCAGGCTGGCTCTGGGTTCAAACTGGGTGCTGTGGGACACTGTATTCAGCAGCTCTGTGTGTGTGTGTGTGTGTGTGTGTACATGACCATGCAGAACCCCTATTGTTCAGGGCCCCAGGATCTTGTTCTGTGGCAGGAGTGTCAGAGAAGCCAGACCTGCCAGCAGTCTGTGTTCTCAGCCACCACAGGAGGAAAGCATTAGAGAAACAAGGCTGTGCTGTGGCTTAAGGACAGTTTTGCTCAAAGCCTGCTCTACGAATCTCTTCTGGGCGCTAGGGAAGCCTGCTGATTTCCAGGCTCCACTCTGAGACTTGCTGAATTACTCAAAAGTTTAGGAATTACTGTGTTCCTGAGTGCTATCATCCTCAGGAGTGTTTACATTGTAAAGATGGAGGTATGGTGGGCAGAGCAGAGTAACTGAAACCCATTTAGCAGGAATCACTGTAACAGGTTTCAGGCACAGAGGGAAGACATTTGGAAACAACAGAAGTGTTTCTACAGGCTCCAAAGTCACACCCCTTATAGGACAGTAAGGGCAGACCTGAATGGAACAGCTGTGCCGTGGTGGTTTAAACTAGGGTGGTGGGGGCGGGTACCCGAGCCGAAGCTGTAAGTCCCAGTCCAGAGGCCTGCGACCAGGAGCACCAGTGTCCAAGGGCAGGAGAAGACAGGTGTTCCAGCTCAGGCAGGGAGCATGTTTGTTCTCCCTCTACTTTTTTGTACTATTCAGTCCCTATATGGGTAATAATTCTTCCGTAAATTTGTATTTATTTATCTATATTCCATTGGTTCTACTTCTCTGGAGAAATATGACTAATACAGTGTCCCTCATCCGAACTCCTTCTAGGACTGAGATGGACAGTGGCTGTAGAAGGAGTCATACAAGATCGATCCATTGACCAAGAAGGTGAGTTCTTTTCCTTCTGCCTTATTTTGCTGAATAAATTGTGAAATAGACATAATTGACTCCATTTTATATATAAAGAAACTGTAGGTGAGATTGCCTTAGGGGATCAGCCTAGGACAGAATTTGAACACAGTCTAATTCAGTGCCTTTTTCTGTAGATTTATGCCATCTAATAAGACAGTCATTAGCCATACGTGGGTGTTAAGCACTTGAAATATGGTTAGACTGAATTGAGAGATGTGCTGTAAGAGTAAAATGCAAAGATTTAGTGCAAAAACAAAACATAAAATATCTTGTTAATAATATTTATACTGATTATACATTGAAGTGATATTTTGAATATATTAACTTAAATATATTAAAATTAATTTCATCAGTTTTTTACTTTTAAATGTGACACGGCTACTATAAAATCTAAAATTATACATATGACTTGCCTTTGTTGTCAACATTATATTTCTGCTCTAAACCAAGGCTGATATGTTTTCAGACTTATGATCTCAGGTCACCCCAGGACAGCCCTCAAATCATCCCAAGGTGCCTGGGAGGTGAGAAATAATCCAACAGATTGCATAGAAGCTAAGCCCCTGGTTTTCATGTTTTGACATTTTGCCATAAAAGGGAAGAAACTGAGCACCATAGTGGTAACCCAGGGAGGGACCAGATGCCAACCGATATCCCAGATGACATTCTTTGAAGTGTGATCTTATGTCAAAAGGTCTTTCCAAACTTATTTGAGTTTACAAAGAACTAGAGAAAAGTTCAGACCCCTGATCCAGAAAACTTCCTCTTCCAAATTTAGGTCAGGTAAATATGTGGGAAGAGATGGGGGCAAGTGATTCCTTTATACTTTCACTTATTCATTCACATAGCAAATATTTACTTATTGTCTGATTATTATTTATTGTATAATGTTATCTACCAGGTATTGTTCTCAGTTCTAGGGATAAAGCGATGATCAAAGATAAAGGTTTCTTTCTTCTTAGAATTTGTTTCTAGAAGTGATAAAAATATGGAAGATGGCTCACTACCTCTTCTAGGTTACATTTAGGCAAGTAGGCTGGGGAAAGAGAAAGTGAGAGCACTCCCCTTCCTTTTAAGGATAGGACCTCAAAGTCTTGCACATCACTTAATTTATACGCCATTGCCCAATACTTAGTCACATGACCACACCCAGAAGTAAGGGGGTCTGGGAAGTCTTTATACTGAATAACATGTATCCAGCTAAAAAATTTTTTTCTAATGACAGAAGAAGAAAACAGAATTGAGGGGCAACTAATTGTCTCAACGCTGATAAATTAAATGCACAAATACTGTATTAACAACGTCAATAGCAGGACTGTGTTACCAGAAAAGACTAGGCTCTGATAATTCTTGGATAAATCAGACAGAATTTACGTATCTAAAGATGGAGAAGGAAGTCAGCACTGTCAAGACTCATACTAGAGAGATAAGCATCATCTTCCAGGAATACAGTGGTGAATGCTTCCAGAATGCAAAATTCTGTCTAAGAGAATACACCTAGTTGCAGATGATAATATCTGAGAGACTCACATTAAATTTTCAGGAAGCCTAACTGATCTGTTTTAGACCCTAAATCTGTTCTACAGAAACAGGATAGGGTAATGGATGGAAGAGAATTGGGGTGGGAGGTGTCTAGCTACTTATTAGCAAATGTGTATATCACTAAAGAGCTAGTATTTGAACTCCCGAAGGGTTGGAAAGAGTTCCTCATAGAAAGTGTTCCAGGCATAGGGACCAGCATGTGCAAAGACTTTAAAATAAGGTTGACCTTGATGTGTAAACAGAAGCAAAAGTTTTCCAGAGTAGCCGGAGTGTCATAAGTGAGAAGGAGAATGAATACCAGAGAAGGTAAAGAAAGGAGAAGAAGATGGGAGAAGGAAGGCAACTCTCCTTTAGCACATCTCTATCAGGGGAAAAAGTAACATTTGTTTCTATCAGGCATTCTCTGGTAGTCTCCTCTTGGCAATTTACCATTCCAATTGCTCCAAGTAGAGGTGAGAAAGGGAATTTGGCATTAGCTTTCTTCAACCTCATAGTCCTCTCTTTTCCTTCCATTCATTTTCCTTATCTGTATACTCAGGATAAAAATCCTGGCCCTCCCTTGCCCTCTTCCAAGAGATATCATAAAGATCAGATAAAAAATGAAGTGTAAAGGTGGCTGTCTTGTGAAATGTTGAATTCTTGGGGAGGGAGGCACAATGTCCCACACCCAGTAAGGACATGATATCTATATAGTTATGGCAGCAGTCAGTCATTTCATTAATTTTCTGGCTTTGACTCAGTTATGATTTTGAAAAACCTTTCTTTTTCCAGCACACTAATTAATTATGGGTTTCTTTTTCTTGTCAAAGCAGGTGCTTAGGTATTTTTAGGAGATTCCTTTTTGTCAAAGATCCTTATGGCTTAATATGGAGTGGTATAAGTTGTACCCAAAGGAATTTTTCAACTATTGTGGGTGAGAACTCTGATCTCTGCATCCCTTTAAAAATATATATGTGGATATAACTTTACATAAAAGTCAACATTTTCTGAGTTATTTTTCATACTATTCTGGACATCCCTCATTTAAAAAATTGTGGCTCATTATTAAACTCTATTTGTTTAGCTTCTCTGTCTGTGCCATGTGCTTTTTCCAGATAACTTCTAGAATTTTGCTTAGCATGGGACTTTGGAACTATTGATCCAGGTTACTCTTTTCAGTCCTGCGGTGTGAGAATTGAGAGATGGGTGGAGTTGGACAGACAACTCCTTAACTCCAGTTCCATCTGAGTTTTAATTAGCTACTTATTCATTCATATCCACCCAGCCATTTGCCCACCTTCCCACTCATCTTTCCATTGAGCATCTTGTATTCACCAAGTCTCATGGCAGTATGAAGGACTCTAAGTACAAAGATGAAAAAGACAGGCCAGGCCCTGAAGGACCTTGAAGTTTATTAGGTGAGACAATATATGTGGTATTAGAAAGTAATGTGCTAAATGCTGTGAGAAAGGAATGTATGGGAAGCATGGGAGCCCAGGGGTCAATCCTTAACTCAGGACTGAAGGTTAAAGATGGCCTCCTAGAAGGTATTGCACATACAATGCATCTTGAAGGATAAAGGGGGTCAGGGAGGGATTTCCAACTAGCAGGACCAGCAAATACAAAGGCATATACTGGGGTGGAGAATGTGGCATCCTACCAAACCTATAATCTGCTGTAATATAGTCAGAGCACCGAACACAAGATAAGGATGAAGAGTGATGTTGTTAGAAAGGTAGTTCATCAAGGGTCCTGTAGGCCATGATAATGAGTTTAAATTAAGAAGGAATCCAGTAAGATAATTTAAAGTAGGGGAGTGATGAACAGATTTGTAATGTTTTGAAAGCTTCTTCCATTGTCAAGGTGGAGGTGGAGGATGAACTGAAGGAGGCAAGACCCACTGAGGAAAATGAGATCTGTTGCTGACCGTGGAAGTGATTATAGGATACAATGAGGCCCTGAAATTAGGTGGTGGTCATGACAGAGAGAAGCAGACAATGAAAGACATATTGAGTAGTAGAATACACAGGATTTAGTGACAGATTGAAAGTGGAGGTGAGAGAGAGGGAGGAAGCTTCACTGTCTGGGTGACAGGGATGCCATTAGTTCTTGTATGTGGCACACGAAGAAGAAGGGGCTTTGTGGAAGGGAGCAATAAGTACGGGAGAGGGCCGCGGTCTCAATCTTGGGTGAAGGTGTGGGCAGGAAATGGAGGTTTGACGGAGATGTATATGAGCGCGGTTGCCTAGGAAGAGTGGAGGGAGGGAGGAGGGAAGAGAGAGGAGAGAAGAGAGCCTGGGCTGCAACCCTGGGGACACCCATGTTTCCTGGAAGAGTAATGACAAAGGCCAAGCAGGAACAGCCAGAGAAGTAGGAGGAAAGATAGAGAGCAGAGACAAGAGCATTTCAAAGAGTCACACACGACTGAAAGGACAAGTAAAATGGGTGTGGAAAGGGGCCCACTGGGTTTAGTGACAAAGGAGTTACTGACTGTCTTGCAGAGAGCACGTTTAGTGGCAGTGGTGCCAGGGGTGGGGGATGGGTGGCAGGTAGAGCCAGGACCAGAAAGGGTTGAAAGTAAGGCATGTGAGGAAGTTGACAGAGTGTAGGCCATTGGCAATTTTTTAAAATTATGGCAGTGAAGGGGAGAGTGGTGACAAGAGAAGAAGATAGAAAGGGTCGGTGAGTCCTGGGCTCGAAGTGAGTTATTTTGTGGCATTAATTTATTTGCTTATTTATTAGGCATCTATTATACAATCAATGTTGTGGTAGGCACCATGTGGGTACACAGAAATCTAAGACATCCCTTCCAGTGTGTACAGTTTAGTTAGTGAAGCCCCAGAAACGCAGAGCCGAGAGACCTATTTTCCCATGTTTGTGAAGAAATGATGTCGTGTAGTAGAAAGTGCACTTTGGAGTTCAAATAGATCTGTGTTCAAATCTTGCCTCTGCTCCTGTCTAGCTGTGTGGCCTTGGGCAAGTTATTTAACCTAAGCCTCAGTTTTATCTTCTGCAAAATAGGAATAATAATATCAGCTATGCAGATTCCTTGAGAGGATTTGAGATAAAGTCTGTTAATTCCCCATGGGAGGGAGTTTTGTCTATATTACTCCAATTGTATCCTCATCACCAAATATAGCATAATGCCAGGCTCATAGCAGGGAGTCAATAGATATCTCCGGAATAAATGAATGACTGAAGGTATGTAAAGATCCTTGGATCTATACTGAGAGTGCTGTGTAAAGGATGCCGTTCTTCTTGGGGCCTGTGAAGATCTGTCACTGGATTTGTGAGAATGAGATAATGATTAATAGACAAAATGCTAAAGTCTCTGGTTGGCAATGAGCCATAGGGTGGGTGTTCTGTCCTGACATTCCTAGTGAGTGTGAATGGCTAAGGGAGAGAGGCCTGGAGAGCAGCTTATGCCTGGCCAGAGGCAGGCCACAGACAGCTGTGTCCAGGTACCAGGTAGGAGAGGAGAAGAAATAAGCTGACCCACAGGTGGCCTCAGGTCAGACAGACAGGCCGTAGCAATCATCTCATCTGAGTTAGCAGTGTCTGGCTCTGTCCAGCTTCTCAGGGCCTGTGGCTCTCGGTAGCTTGAGTCAGCAAGGATGGACTAGCTTGACCATAGCTGCTGGGCTTCTCTGGCTACCCTTCCCCGCCCACAGCTTAGATCCTCATGGCAGCAGCAAAGACAAAAGCAAGAAGCTGAAGCAATTCACCTCTTCATAAACTCTTGCCTGGATAAACATAAGAAATTGTGGACTTTTTCTCTTTGGAAAACTAATGCCTACCTACTATTTGAAAATATCATAGGACAGCACAAAGTAAAAAAATCACTGGGAAAGAATTAATGAATAGAGTCTGATAATGGTCTCAGGGTCTTTTTTCTCTCTGTTTTTCTGTCTGGATTTTGATATCCTCTCTTCCTAGTTTCCTTTTGTTTGGGTGCTTAGAGGAAGGCGAGAGCCTTTTTTCCTGGAAAAATGATGCTCTGTGACTTGCAAAACCAGTGAAAGAGACACTTTGGCAGATCACAGAGAAGCCAGAGACTCGTTAGTGTCTATTTACCACCTTGTAGAATGCTCCAGAGGATAAACCTCACACCATCACCTCCTGGAACGGGCTCCCCAGAGCTTCCTAGCTCAGGATGCACATAATGAAGGCTGGCGGCCTGGGTAAGGGGTGGAGTCCCAGGGGCAGCTTCATTTTTCCAGGGCTCCTTGGAGAGCCAGACATTCAGAGGAGGCCAGGCTGACTTACTGTCTCCTGTGCTCGGGCTTAGCGTGGATGTGAGGGAGACAGGGGGCTGCTCTGCACAAGGGCGGGGCAAAGCGCGCGTGCACACACACACACACACACACACACACACACACACACACACACACACACACACACAGTGCTGGGCAGTCCCTGGTCACAGTTTGCATGCAGTCCTGGACTGTCAGGTCTGAGGAAGACCTCGCAGTCGTTGTATGACAGAAAGTAAAAAACACAGGGACAAAAAGGGGCACAGCTGGCCTACATGGAAGCAGGGAGAGAGCCCTCGTTCCTGGCCCAGTGCTCTGCCTCCTGCATGGCGCCCATCTATCAGTTTTATGGCTTCCAGGCAAGTCCTTCTCTTGGTCTTGTTCCCGTCGGGAAAACTAAGCTGATATTGTCTGCTTTTCTCAACAGAGTATAAAAGAAAACACAATTGGCAGTCCGCAGAACTTGGTTTGAGTCTCAACCCTCTCGGATCTTAGGCAAGTCACTTTACCTATTTAAGCCTCAGCTCACCCTCTGTGACGTGCAGGAAAAGATAATGATAACCATAATAATAGCTGGCATTCCTGAACCCTCACCTTGGGCCAGGCAATGTGCTAAGTGCTAGGGTTATTTCATTTGATCCTCTCAACAACCTTCTGAGGAAGGCTCTCTTCTCCTTTTAAAGGTGAAAAACCTGAGGCTCAGAGTTTAATTAACTCGCCCAAGGTCTCACACCTAGGTGATAGCATCTACTTCATAGGATTCATGTAGGAATTGTATGAGTGTTTGCGAATGTGTTTTTCGACCATGAGACTACAAGACACATGTATGCAAAAGTACTATATGCTGAGGTTTTTTGTTTTTGTTTTTATTTGTTTGTTTGGGGGAGGGGAGGTAAGGGAAAAGCCCTGAATTCCAAGTAATCACAATTTGATTTTATTCACCAAATATTATTTGAATTGCTACTGAATGTCCAGAACTGTGTGAAATGCTGGAGAAGAGGGCATGCTTCATGGAGGTCACAAATTAGCGGATAACTTAGCCATTCCAGTAAATGAGATGGCCGTGGCATTTGTTAAGCTGCACCAAAGTGAGACGTGGGTCTGGTGGTAGTGAAGGCTAAACTGTCCAGAGCAGAGGTTCCCAACCCTGGCCACTGCAGCCGACTCCAGAAACTCCACTTCCCCTGGGAGAGGAATGGAGCCCAGGCATCGCCGGTTCATAAAGCCCTCCCAGGTAATTCTATATGAGCCTCCAGGGTTGAGAACTGCTGATCTAGGCAGTTGAAGACACCTCTAGGGGGGGTAACATTTAACTAGCAGCTGCTGCAGTTTAAAGATGGTTCATTCTAACAGGAGCTGACAGCTATGCCAGATGGAAGTTTCTGGCTTCTGACGGGGAGTGCGGGGGTGGGGGTGGGGGCTGGAGGCCACCCTCAGGGGTGGCTACCAGGTGTGCAGCACTTGCTGAGACAAACATGGCCAGACTGCAAGCCTGCCCCAGAACCTCCAAATTCACTGTCCATCTCTTCTCCTCTTGGCATTAGGCATCAGCTGAGAGAACTGGTTTCCTTGGGAACCCGATGGCCCCACCTCTCGCCTCTGTTCAGCTGCTGCTACTGAGCAGGGACTGGGTGAGCAGTAGATGAGGAGTTCCTGGACATGTGACTTTAAAGACAGGTTTCTCCCCTCACCCATCAGGCTGCCGGTGGAATGCTGCTCCCAGACAGGTTGTATCATATGGTCTACCCTTCATGTCGCACAGCCAGGCCTTGAAGTCACAACTTCGAAAACCACATTGACAACACAGCTTATACAATTCTTATATAAACCCTGTGAGGTAGACAGTATCACCTAGATGTGAGACTTTGGACAAGTTAATTAAACTCTGAGCCTTAGTGTTTTAATTTATAAAATGCAGATAATAATACCTCCCTCACAGGTTTCATAGAAGAATCAAAAGGACAGAGGGACCCCCGTTGATGCTGGCATGGGCTGAAGGCTGATGCTCACCTCAGCACTCAGACTATGTAATGAAGTCACGCCTAGACCAGGGTGAAGGATGCATCGTTAGGAGTGTAGTCAAGAGGGCTGGCTAGTGCTGAGGCCCAGTGAAGAACATCTCCCTTGTCCTAGGCAGTGCTGGATGCAGGCAGGTACCCCCTCCAGGAGCAGCAGTGGAAGACAATGGCTTGCCCCTGTGTCAAGTGGGAAGGCTAGAGTGGGATTTGCGGACACATGCCCCGCAAAGTTACCTACCAAGATAAGTTCCCACTGCCACAGATGTGGTGTGAATGGAGGGGAATCGAGAGTTCAGAGGTTTCCCATGGGACAGTTTCCTCTATCCAGGAACATGTCACAAGTTGGGAAGAAGCATCCCCCCTTCCCCAACACACACACTTATACTTTAAATCCTGGCATTTCAGAGCTAAAATTACTTTAGAGATGATCTAGACCACCCTGCTCATTTACAAAAGAGGAAACTGAGACTCAGTAAGGGAGAATGATTTGATGTGAGCAGAGCTTAGACCAGGATGGGTCTCCTGGCTCCTGGACCTGAGTCTATTTCACGTCACGGGTGCTGGCAGGGCTGTTCTCAGGTCACTGCCCTGGAGCATGAACATCTCCGGCCGGTTCTACCACTAGCAAGCATTGCGCATGTGGGATCTATACCACTCAACCTTGCTGCTCCTTTCTTTTGGCTGAACATCTCATGAATAAGTGCAATGAGATGCATCCAGGCAGTATCTGCTCTGCTCCATTGTAACATGCATAACAACTCATCGATATATAGCCTTTACTATGCATCTGTTAAGCAGATGTCTATGCTTTAACAGGTAGTACTTGCCCTTGTGTTTGATGCATACCTGGTGCCAAACAGGGAAAAACAAAACAAAACAAAACAACCCTGAAAAACCCTGTACTGCTGCCTTCCCACTGGATCTGATACATTCCTGTCCTGATTCTGTCTTCTAAGGCTCAGGCTTTGCCTTTGGCAACACATCTAGGACACCACCACTCCTAATCTGACTCCGCTCATAGCAGTGCTACCACCTTCCTCATTCTGGCCACGTGGGAGTCTTTTCAATCATAAAATGTCCTAACTGAAAGGGACCTTACAGATTATCTGGTTCAGTGACTTTAAAGATTCTCATTTCCTTAGTGAAACTCTTTTATAACACAAAATCTTAGGTGGAATTCTGAAGGTGAAACTGCTTGGGATGAAGCAGGGGCTGCAGGGCTAGAGGCACATCCACTAGGCTTTCCTTTTGTTCTGCTCTCTCCCTATTTCCCAGCCTCCTGAGATAAGGGCCCCATTTTACACATGAGCAAAATGAGTCCCAGGAAGTGAAATCACACAGTCAATGAGCAAATTTCTGAACCCAGATTCTATATTCCACAGCAAATTACTTAGAAAATAAGACATGTTTTTTAAAAATTTTTTATTTTTGAAAATTATGATAGTTTTGGCATTAAATGAGTAAATAAAATGAGCTTTTTCTTTACTAATGGGGTTACTCTTAATTAGTTTGTCAAACATTGTCAAACGTGATCTTACCAGGTGCTTAAAAAATTCATGATCCTACTGCAGACACAAACAAAATCAGGCCCTGGTGCTAATGAAAATCAAAGTGCCTTACTTAAGATCACATTCCATTGCAAGTAACAGGTACCCCAAGTAATTGTGCCTCAAACAAGATGGAAGTGTGTTTCTCTCTCACGTTATGGCTAGTACGGTGGTTCGGTTCCATAGTGTTCTCTGCCACACTTAAGGTATGGCCCTTGACTTCTTACACCAAGATGGTGGCTGGAATTCTAGCCATATCTACCAGACAGCAGGATGGAGAAAAAGACAAAGATGAAAGGAGGCAAAGAGCCAAGCCAAATATATTTGGAAATTCCCAAACGTTATCTGAAAGAAACTTCTGTTTCTATGCCATTGGCTTGAACTAGTCACACATCATTCCTAACTATATTCTAGGCAGCCATGTGCCCAGCTAAAAATCAAGGGTTATATTGTAATGGAAGATGGGGCTAATGAATACGGGGGACAGTCTGTCCCAGAGTGAGTCTCTTATGTTTATTTCCCTATTCTTTGAGTTTTATAAACAGAGTTTGAGGGAGCCTTATGGTATTGGGTGTGTAGGATGGGGGAAGTAAGGTGGACCCAAAAGAAGGAGGGGGAGCTGATGGATGGTTGAGGCAGATGCGGGCCAAATGAAGCATGAGTGGTTCAGTGATCTGGAATTCTATGACAAGTACTCACCAAATTTTGTGCCCCCATGGATTCACATATCGTGTCTCCTAGGCAGAGTTCTTTAGGCAGATTGTTTATTAGTTGAACAATAATAATGTTGCTTAGTGCAATAGAACATTATCTGACATTAGATCCTGTTTTATGGATATAGGAGCTCATGGAAAAAAGCATTAAGGAAGCAAAAGAAGACAAAACAGGAAAATTTATAGGAATATTTAATACAGAATAGTCAAGATGTGCCAAAGACCAAAAACACATCACACAAAAACATGACAAAGCTAATGTGGAAAAAAAAAGCTAATAGGAGATGAGGGTGTGTAAAACACCGTTATTTCATTTTGAAACTAATGTGAGCAGCTGTGGACAGTCAGGGTGTTTTAAGTAATGAATAATGATTATTGAATTACACTATCAATAATGATGGGACTTTTTTCTAAATTTAAGATCAGGTTCTAAAGTGCTTTGTTCTTATCTGTATATACAATGTATAAAGTATGGACAATTTTCTATCTGCTAGAGTACATCCCCAGATCTTAGATAGAAATGCATTTAATAGACCAAACCAGTGCAGCTTTCTTTTGGGAAATTTCAATTTCATTCCAAGCAATTTACATAGAGAGTCACAGCTTGAATTCATAGCTCATATCTTGGTTGCTTTGGAGATAGCTTCTCTGTTGGAAAGGCAATTACAATCTGCGGGAGAAGACTGTCTACCATTAGCCTCCAGTTTTAAACATTGACAAATGGAGATGGAAATGGGGGTGAGGGTGATTAAGAAAGCACTTTTCTTTCTAGTGCATAGAAAAGAAAGGATTTAAGTGTCATGATTTCCTGGAAAGATTTTTTTTCCTGAACATCTCAAGCTTTTGACCAAAATGAGAACATGAGTCTTTCTGTAAGAAGTGAGTTTTGTTACTTTAAGAATATAGAGACAAATACATGAAAGGACCAAAAGTCAGTCTCTTGAAGTTTTACCAATCCACAGGAAAGAAATCTAGTGAGACTATAAAATTTGTCTTTAGCCCCTGGATGTGGATAGCTTTGAAATCTACAAGTTATTTTTGCTGTAATTTTTGTTCTTAGGGAAGATGGACTTGCTCTTTGGTTGTTGATGCTCCATGCCATCGCCCCACAGAGCCATCTTTATGATGTGTTCACAAGATAGCTTTTCCCCTTAACAGTTAATATGGCGAAATTGTTGCATTCACAAATTAGATCATGCTTCAGCCAAATAAATGTGTATTTTATGAGTGACTTGTTTTCTGTGAGGCCCTGAGGGAGCCCAGAGGCTTGTGTATTCAAATCAGAGACCAGAGCCAAGACCTGCCAGCATTTTCATCTAATTGACTTTGGCGTGGGGACCCCTGACTCCTTCTTCTTTAATCATCACCTTATATTTGAGGCTAAAAGGCTATAATTATTTGAAGTAGCTGAAATTTGAGTGACCTAGATAATTATCTCAGCAAGATGGGCTTAAAGTTTATTGACACAAATGTTAGCTTCATTAAAGGTTTGGTACAAAAGGCAAGTCTGGGAGACAGCTGGTTGGCTGAGGTGAACTGACAATGAATGACACCAAAGACACAGGACTCACCAGGGACTTTGAAGTAATTACCATCATTTCCATAATATAGTTAACGGAGGATTATGGGAGACCAGTTATCACACGTTGCATTGCCCAAATCAAGGCTAAGTGCTTAAATCAGAGGGCTTTCTTCCCTCATCATTCTTCGACGTGGACTCCATCACACCATGGCTCAGACTCTACCCAGGAACATACTTAGTCAAAAAACGGTTGAAGAGTCAAAATAAATCAAAACTGTACTCTTCCCTAGATTGTGGGTAGCTGAAGCTAGCACTATGACAATAGAAGAATCTACAGGTGTAGATTTTTAAATCTTACTTTATGTTTTTATTTCTTCCGTATATTTAATGGGTAGCTAAAGATTGCACAAAACCAGCCTACTATAAAGTTTAAAATTTTTTTTAACATTCATCATTTGAATTTAAACATACACAATTAACCCCTCAATACTATATTTTAGGGTTTATTTGTTATCATTAAATAGTAAGAATTTCACGTGTAGATAACCATAGATCACGTTGGCAATTAAACATGTTTTTGTATCACCTGTCAAATGCTACCTCCTACTGTTGGCTAACATACAGTAGGGATGCTATGTTTCCCCAACTAGATTATAAATTACTATAGACAAGTGCCTCTAGTAATAATATTATCACAAACTTAATGTTTTAAACAATATACATTTATTATCTCACAAGTTCTATGGGTCAGGAATCTAGGCAAGACTTAATTGGAGCTCTCCTTCAGGATCTCTCATAAGACAGTACTAATGTGTCAATCAGAGCTGAGGTTTCATCTAAAAGCTTGAATTGGAAAGGATCCACTACCAAACTCACAAGTCTTACATGTTTTCATCTCCTTTAGCACCAGGCACTATGCTTTGTACATGCAATAGCTACTTATTAAAAACAAACGGGGATTTTTGACTTCCATATATAGAAAAATGTGGATTAGTAGTTAAGAAAGAATGAGTGAAGCCATTATCCTGGGATTGACCACCTTTTTGGGGGACCAGATAGGGATAGATATAATAATTTTCCCATCTGTCTGGACCAATTTGTGAATATGTGTCTGGACCAATCATACCTCTGGGTAAAAAAGTGCAAATATTAATAACTATGATAATAGATCCTATTCATTGAGCACTTAACATGTGCTGTGCTGAGCAGGTGAGAAAGCAGAGGCCTAGAGAGGTTAAGCACGTTACCCAAGGGTCATGAAGCTGGTAAAAGCCAGAGCTGGGAAATCTTATTCTGTTAATGCCAAAGTGCATGTTCCTGTCCACCGTGCTTTACTGACTCTGACAGATGGCACTTTGGGCAGGGCATAGAGCAATTGAGCTCTATGGGGAGTGAGATATACTGCTGCCTTAATCTCAAGGTGCTTTTGTCCAAGGAAGGGTTAAGAAGGGATAAAAACTCTCACAGCAAGGTATTGTTAAAATTGCTTTTCTTTTTATATAGGCCAATTTTCACAGCAAACAAGCAATAAATCAATGTCTAACCCTTAGCATAGTTTAGCAGCTAGGGTCGCGGAGAGAAGGCAGTGATCATTCACAGTCAACAGCAGTGTCTGGAGACTGGCAGTGTGGTTAGTCTTCTGGGGTGGGTAGTCAGCAGAGCATGGTGCCATGGAGCAGAGAAGGAAGCAAGTCGCACACATGCAAGCTATGTTTCTCATCAGCTGTCCCCTTGGCCTCTAGCCAGGCAGGATTTTTTCCCTCAAGTTGGGTTATTGTGCCCTTGTGGTTTAGGGTCCTCAAGGTCCCAAACCATTAACATAAAAATCATGCCGCCCTGGGCAGATTTCTGCCCAGTGTCCTTTGTGACATATTGCAAAGACAAATCAGAAACACATTTATCAGTCAGAAAAAGTCAGCCACCAGTCATCTTAATAGTAAAGTAACGACATTTGATCTCTCTATATATGACACACAGCCATACACAGACATACATCCCTAAATACAGCACAGAGAAAGTGACAATATTACATGATAATTTATCAAGGGAAGAGGTGAGGCCATGGTTTTCTCCAAAAATTTTCAGACCCAGTGGGTAATAATGATACAGACCTAGCATTTATTGTACATCCTTTGACTGATGGCTCCTTTCTATTACTTGTTACACTTAACAGCTAGAATATTTGATGTTTTCTTGCAACGTTTAAAACAGTGCCAGGAGGTGTCACTAATTGGTCAAAATGTTATACCTCATCCCAGATTTCCAACTCCTCCTTCCCTGCTGACAGACAATGTCATCCTAAACTCCTCAACTGAGTGCCTTTGATACTAGGTCAAGGTGCAGGAGTCAAAGAGATCCATTTATCCATTTTCTGAGTGTCACTGTGTATGGATGCCCTAAAATAGTCTGGGTTTGTCAATACCATTTGACTGGAACAAAATTTTAAAGGGTGAGTATGTACAAGAGAAGTAAAGATTGTGCATACCCAGGCAGACCAAAGAGTCTGCAGTAAGTAAGAAGTGAGGTGATGTATAGGAGAGAATCTGAGAATGGTCAAAAAAAAAAAAAAAAGTAATAGTTGAAAAAGAGGGGAAACATAAAAAACTACCTTTACAATGGTTCTCAAAACTTGTCCTACACAGAAACATCTAAGTCATTTCAAAAAATTCTAACATCTAGGCCACAGCTCAGACCAGTTAAATCAAAACCTCTGGGGGTGGCATTCAAGCAAAAGTATTCTGATGACCTAACAAAAGAAGCTCACTTGTTTCAACATATAAACACTGTATCAGTTATCTAGCATTGTGTAAATTGGCAATCTGATTCTAAAATTTATGTAGAAAAGCACGGGTGCCAGAATAACCAAAGTAATTTTTAAAAAGAATAAAGTTGGAGGATTCACACTACCTAATTTCTAGATTTATTGTAAAGCTTAGTAATTAAGGTGTGTGGTAATGGTGAAAGTATAGATACATAGATCAAAGAAACAAAATAGTCTTAATATCCATAAATATCCCTTCACAACTACTTATATCTCTCTATATATAACTAATTTTTAACTGGGCTGCAAAGGCAACACAGTGGAGTCTTTTAACAAATGATGCCAGAAATATTAGATGTTCATTGTAAAAAAAAAAAAAGAAAGAAAATAGAATCTTGAATGTTGACCCAAAACTTGCACCATATAAAAAACTTACCTTGAAAAACTATACACTAACCTGTAAAATCTAACATTATAAAAATCCTAGATGATGAGCTAGGAGAGACTCTTCATGTCCTTGGGTTAGGCAAAGATTTCTTATAGGATATAAAGAAGCACAAACCATAAAAGAAAAAGTTAATAAAACAAACTTACATTGCAAACTTCTGCTCTTTGGAAGATACCATTAAGAAAATGAAAAGACAAACCCGTGATTAGGTGGAAATATTTTGAAAAAACAGGAATATGAAGAAGAATATATAAACGACCTGAAAACTCAATAATAAGGAAACAATACTCAACTTTTAAAAATAGGCAAAAGATGTTACTAGACACTTTAGCAAGGAAGAGATGGGGGTGACAACTAAGTGCATGAAAGGATGCTTAATGTCATTAGTCACTAGGAAATAAAAAATTAAAATTACAAGAAAATGTCACTAAATATCTACAAGAATGGATGATATTTTTTAAATCTGAAAATACCAACTGTTGAGGAGGATGTGGAATCAATGGAAATCTCATACACTGGTGGAAGTACCCTGGCAGAAACGTTACTTTGCCGCTACTGCAACTTTGGAAAAAAATTTGGCAGTTTCTTAATAAGGTAAACATACACTTATTGTGAAACTCGGATATCCTACTCCTAGGTACTTACCAAAGATAAATTTAGACATATGCCTACAAAAATCCTGTACATGAATATTTAGCAACTTTATTCATAATTGCCCCAAATAAGAAACAACCCAAATATGTGTAAACTAGTGAACAGACAAAAAAAATTTTATGTACATCGTTAAAAGGGAATACCTTTTTGTTATAAAATTAGTGAAGTTTTGATTTAGACAAAACTATGGGGACAAAAGTCAAATCAGTGCTTGCCAGAAACTGGGGGTGGGGACAGGGGCAACAAATTAACTACAGAGGGATGTGAAAAACTTTTTGCGGTGATATAACTATGTTATATCTTGATTGCGGTGGTAGTTGTACAATGATCAGTACATCTATAAAGGATAAACTTTACTGTATGTAAGTTGTACCTCAAAACACTTGATTTTTCAAAAATCGTAAACAAGACATGGAAGCTCAGTCCTAGAGGCCCTGGTTTAGTACAATAAGAGAGATAAAGGAAATAAAAGCCTTTGAGATTGTCAATATTGGAAGATAGTATAAATTTTCACATAGGAAATATGAAAATAATAAAAAAGATAATTAATGAAAAATTAGCAGGTTTACCAGTTAAAAAACTCCATATTCAAAAGTCAATTCCATTTCTATTTACCTGAATTTTCACTTTTATAAATATGTTTATAATGTCACCAAAAAAGATTACTGATGAATAAATCTAATAAAAAATATTAATAATCTTCATGCAGGAATTTCGATACAGGGAAAAAGAAACGCCTCTCTAGCTCGGTAACCAAGGTATCGTCCCATTAGTCTACCTATAAAATTATTAATGGGAAAATAATTATACTAGAATTACATTGGGATCACTGAGAGGTTGTATTGGGGGCACACAATCTCACCTAGGATAATATGATGAAGGTATAGAACTGTGTAAAGGAAAATACTTTTGACACATATCTAGCAGCTGGGGCAGTAAGCTCATTGCACACAGCAGAGAACTCCAGTCTCACTTCCGTCTGGTTGGTCAGGAGGCCTAGAACCCCCTGGTGAGTTAGAAGAGCTGAAATAAAAACAAGAAACAGTCCAGATAATCTCCCTTTAATATTTAATTTATTATGAAATGTTAAAAATCATGAAATGATTGTATAGAATTATATAATGATCACCCTTGTACCCATCACTCAGCCTGATAAACAGTTTACCATATTCCAGGGGTGTTTTCACTTCATTCTATTTTTTTTTTCACAAAGAAACAGTTATATGGAAGAAAAAGACAATTTTGTCACAGTAGGTAACAGGGTAAGTTTGTCTTTACCTCTTTCCTTTCTGTGATTATAATGGGGCCAGGCAAGGATTCCATTCATACCATAATGCATAGCATGATGCATGTTAACACATGTAGCTAGAGAGGCAGACCCTGGAGGATTCACAGGAGAGATGAAGGGTGATGGTTCTTCCCAAATGGCCTCAAAAGGTGAGCAGGGTGCCAGAAGGAGGTAAAATGGCCTTGCTTTAGGACCACTGTCCATGATGAGCAAACCCAAGGGTATACCTGGCCTTAGTGCTCACAGGAACCAAAAGCTGCTAACTGTGGATAGTGGTGAACTTGGAATTTCTGGATAGTGGTGAACTTGAGATTTCTGGTACGCATCTCTACTTCCATTTCCTGATTTTGGCCTGAGTCACCATGTAGGGTGTTAAATGCCATGTAGGCAGTTAATCAAGGCCAAATCACAGATTACAGGGACATTTGCAGCATTTAGGAATCTGCATTGTCCTTGTTAGGGTTTCAGACGGTGTTGAAAAAAGGTGCTAAGTAAAACGCAGGGCCCTCAGGTTACGTATGGGCTCAGGCCCAGGACAACAGACTCAACCAGGACAACAGACTCAAGGAAGAAGGAGGTTTCTGGGGGAGCTTAACCACTCAGGAGGGCCAGCCACAGCAAAGCCCAACAGGCTTTGGTAGATATGTCCTCTTACTACTTAAATATTGGACTCATTTATTTTAGATATTCTTGTCCCGTGGTTTAGCTGAATTCTTTCACACTCAGTTAAAGAAATCTCACCTAAGTCCAGAATCCTCATAAAGATGTTTAAACCTAAAACATCTGGTAAGAACTAAAAGCAAATCAGAAAAGCTTCGGCGAGGTTTCAGTGGCAGAATTCAAGGAGTTCCAGGGATTTCTAAACTTGGCCAAAGGCTTTCCTGATTTTCTATTTCAAGTTTATTCACTTGAGGATTTTCAAAATCTGAGAATCATTCCTTCTTTTTTTCTGGTGTTGAAAATAGAAGAACCTTGGCTTAACTTTGAAGCAGATTGCAATTTATATTTTAGTCCCTCTGTGATGGGGTGATGATTGTATAATGAGGTGGTTAGGGAAAGGCCCATCCGTCAGACGGCCTAGGTTTAAATCCCAGCTCTGTCACTTGTCAGTGAGACCTTGCGCAGGTAGCTTATCTTCTTTCAGCCTCAGTTTCCTCATCTGCAAAAACAGAGTTGACATGAGGATTAGATAAGGTGTGCGTTTAACATGTGTACTGAAACACATTAAGTATTCAGCAAATGGTAGCTCTTACCTTACTCTTATTGTAGTTAGTATGACCATCTCTTAACTTCCTGTAATGGTCCTGGAAATAAAGCATTAGTAGTCTATACTGGGGTGAAGGTTGGGGTGGAGGGGAGGAGATAAACAAACATAGCTTCTGTGTTACAGACTGGTAATTATTGACTAATCTGTTTCCTCATATTTCTGGGTATATACTAAGACTACATCTCCCAGGCTCCCTTGTAGTTGGGTAATGCCGTGTGATGAAGGTCTAGTCAATTGAATGTGAACAGAAATCATTTGTCCCATCGCTAAGCCTGGCTCATAGAAATCTCCCGTGCTCTTTTTCTTGGAATGGAGGTGATTACGATGATTATGGTGACCTTAGAAAGCATGTGGTAAAGATGGCCGGGCCCCTGTCAGCCTGCATTTTGAACGACACTTGGGTGATAGAAGAAAGCCAGCCTCCAACTGAGAAGGAACAACCACCTTGAACTGGGTGGAAGCGTTCTATAGTGTTTGTTACAGCAGCTCATTCCAAATGCCTAGTGCCATCTTGGTCACCTGCTACCTTAACTAATAATCCTTTCTTGCTTTCTATTTCCTGTTTAAAATTCCTGAATTAAGTAAAAGTGTTAAAATATAAAGTTTCTTGAGGGACCAATTAACCATAATCAACATCTGGGAGCTCCTGCTGTTTTTATGGAGCACTTCTGCTTTTTATTTTCTAAGACCCAGGAATCTTGGTAATTAAGCCTCCTTGAGACAGGATTTTGAGGGTGGATGTGGGAGGATGCAGAATACATGGATTTCCCTATTCTTAACATTAGAGCCTTAACTATATAATAAGTAGGAGTCACTTAGGCATGATCTCCATTTGAGCATACTCCAAAGGGTTCATGAAAACAGAGCAAGGCATAGTTGAAAACGACTGAAATCATTAATGGAAATTAGCTACGATTTGGTACATACAGTTAACTGTAAGAATTGTAAAGAACATACAGTAGATTTTCACGTAAGTCTCTATTTCCTGCATACTACAGAACAGTCAGTCTCCTTTAACAAATGAGGTTGAGGAAAGAGTCTTTGCTCCAAAGGCAATCAATCTGCATCCTCCTCTGTAGGTTCCCTGTTGCTACTTTCCCATGGTCACTCTGTGCCAGAACCAAACTTTCTCTCTCTCTCTCTCTCTCTCTCTCTCTCTCTCTCTCCCTCTCTTTTTCTCTCTCTCTCTCAACTCTCCCCCCACCTCCCTTCCTCCCCCTCTCTCCCCTACCTCCTTCCTTCCTTCCTTCCTTCCTTTCCTCCTTTCTTCTTTTCTTTTCTTTTCTTTTCTTTTCTTTTCTTTTCTTTTCTTTTCTTTTCTTTTCTTTTCTTTTCTTTTCTTTCCTTTCCTTTCCTTTCCTTTCCTTTTCTTTTCCTTTCCTTTCCTTTCCTTTCCTTTCCTTTCCTTTCCTTTCCTCTCTCTCTCTCTCTCTCTCTCTCTCTCTTTCTTTCATTCTTCATGTACTTGTTTTAAGTACTGCGTCTCACTAATGTTTACAGAGAGCTCTGTTTTTCTCCAATATGCCTGCCAAATGTTGGCTCCTTCCTTTACCTGTTAATAAAAATGACCAACTGTTCATGAAAATGACTCGCCTACCAGAGCCCTCTGGAAGCCTTATCTCTGTTATAGCGATAAGACTAAAGTTTTAAGCCTCCAGTTTGGAACCCTTTCACAGCACCTCGATACTTCCTTAACTGTGTGTCTCCTTACAGCAACAGAGGCTGAGAAAGTTCCACTTCAGGTCTAGTTTCTCACACAGAAGGGCTTGGCTGTTAGTTAACATTTGTGGATTCTGTCCTAATTGTTGGCTTACCGTCTAAGGAGTCCTTTTGTAAATACGAGATGTGACCACAGATTCAAAGCCTTTATTGGGTCTCCTAAAGGTAGGAAGACTTCCCCATAAGATCTGTGAGAAAAGTTTTGGCAACCTGAAAACAAGTATCAGGAGTGGTCATTGGAATTCGAGGACAGGGACCCATTAAGTCAAACTAGATGCTATGTAGCTCATAAATTGTGTAGAAGAATAAATAAAATCCTGTATCAATGGGTCAGCATTGTTAGTTGAAAAAAAAATAACCTTAGTCAAAGATATGATTTTCAAGGATACCCCACACTGTAGTTCCAAAGAGGAAAATATTATTCAAAAGAAAGGAATTCATTTGAAAGAAATTCCAAAATTCCACAGACTTTATATTCCCAAGTATTTTCTCATGAAGAGAATTCCAAGAACCATTGTAAGACAGAGGTTTCTAATTTTTAGGTCCTTATTAGGAAAACTCCCTCTGAAACGATGACATAACAACATTCACTTTGAACAGGTAATGAATAATTAATTGGAGTCAAGCCTTAAATTAGAACTCCATTTAAGCCAGATTCAGTCCTTCTTGTCCTGGAGCTTTTGGCTGTTTTCAGCCATTTCACTTTGCGTTAAATTGGATGTGATGTTTTCTTTAAAAATTCTCCAAGAAATAGGAAAAAGATTTGTATCTGGGAATTCATCCTCCATAGCGAATAAGAGAAAAAAAATGTAGGTTGAACAACTAATATGCAGTAGGTACTTTAGAGATGTGTTATTTATTTACTTGTTTTTATTCATAAATTAAGGTTGTATTTTTATCCTCATTTTGCATATATGGTTAAGTAACTTGAATAAAGTCACTGGCTATTAAGTGGAAGACAGTACTTCAGTGCAGTTCTCTAAAACTCATGTTTTCCCACTGTCCAGTGCCATAACATTTATCACAGTGTGTGAATGCCAGGTTCTTGTCCTGCATAATGGGGGTTATTTAGGAAGACTAATGATGTAAGAATCACTATTCTAATGTCAGCATGAAATTCTCATCTTACAACTGAACCCTAAAACTTTCTTCCTTAATACTTCTGTTAGTGCCATTTCTTCCAATGTTCAATTTTCTTCTGATCCAGGCCAAAAGAACCTTTGAAATTAGCAAATTTCAATTCATGGTGTTGCAGCAGTACAGAGAAATGAGTGGGCTTTCATTTTCCAATTCATCTCGGTCATCAAAGCTTACTCTGTTCTCCTTTCTCTGGACTATAGTAAAGTGATTATCAAACTTTGGTATACATAAGAAACCTCTGACAAAATTTTTCAAAAAAGGAATGCGCAGAGATTCAGGAGGTGCAGGGTTAAGACCAAAAATCTGCTTTTCCACAAACATTCAGGTGATAGGGGACAGTTGAGTTTGTAAGCACCCTGATTTTCCTTATTGCTCTTATTCCCTTTTTATTGTTTGTTTTTGTTGGTTTTTATTTTTAAATCTCATATCTACTTGAGGTTGAGATTGCTTTTATAAGTCATGCTCTTTGGTTCTCTGTACTTCTAGAGCTATACTGCTAGTGTATAGTCTGGGCTTACAAAGGATCAGGACTAAAGCCAGAAAAAATAGAAGATCTCATAGCCAGAGGCTCTAAGAGGGAAGATGCCTCAGTTAAGAGGAATGAAAGAGGCTGCTAAATAAAATATTAATGGTATGACATTATTCCATTAGAGAAAAAAAAGAGCATGTAGTCAAAGACACACACAAAAAGGGTGGCCCAAACCTTAAAGAATCATGCCAGAAAGGTGAGGTCGCAGAACAAGCCAAGGCTCGTGGAAAACGCTAAGGGCAAAAACAAGGGCTTTTGAGAAGCTACACAGGGATCAAAAACAATGAAGAAATAATGGCCAGGAGCAGATGATGTACTGTTGACAGGTGATAGGGCAAGCAGCATTGCTCATTTCCTGTTTTTCTTCCCTATTCCATCAGGCACAAGGATCTCCAAACTGAAAATTTGCAGAATAATCATGGTTTAGAGAAAACATTATCCAAAGATAGGAGAGAAGGTGGCAAAGAAGACCTAATGGCACAGAGTGCAACTTCAAGACCAGATGAGTTATACAACAGAGCACCAAAAATTGGCGTTGGTGTTGTAAACCTGTTATTGGTGATCTTAAAAGCATGTGAAGAAGAAGGTGCCAAATAACTGGAAGTTCTTAAAAGTTTCTAGAAACCACAGATGATAATTCCCTGCAAAATCCTAGAAGAGATGACAAGTCGGATAAGTTGACCGAACTTGGAAAAGAGAGTGGTGATCACCAGAGGCCAACACAGGACCTGCAGAAACACATTGTGTCGAAGTGTCTGCTTTGTCTTTTGTTTTGACAATGTTGCCTTGTAGATACATTGGGAAAAACTGTAGACAAAGAGGTCAACAACATCAGATTTGGCATCCTGAGGATCTGTCCAATAAGCCATTTTAAGAAAAAAAAGACCCCACCCTTTAAAAGAGGCCTGTTTAGAAACCGAGCCATTTAAATCAGCTTCTGGTCTCAACCAGGTGGCTTCTCTTGTTCCCCATCCCTCTGTTACACCATTCAGATTCACATCATTTCTTGCATATTTCATAGATCATGTTGCTATGGTGACAAGGCTCCATCTGGCTTCAGATCCAGAGACTGAGATTGGTCCCATTTCCTTGGTTTGCCCTGGGGATTCAGCCTCCTGACTCTCTCTAACAGCAGTTTTCAAACAGAACTGCCACTGCCTATGCAGTCCACATTCTGATGTTTCAGTTACCTTTCTCAGATTAGTTCTCACCGTCTTAACTTTCTGGACCCCCACTCCATGTTTCAACATACCAACCCTCAGCACAATTCCTCAGGTAATTCTGTATCAAAGATTTAAACCATGGTCAGTGGTACTGTGGTTAGATGAATTCAGAGCTGCTCAGACAGCCACGGCCAGGATTACTCTTTCATGGATAGATCTTTCCAGTAGGAAATTTAAAAACCATTGTCATCTTTGTCAGTATTTTTGTTAACAGCCTGGATACAGACTCAGAAGGATGGATTTTCATGTAGAACTTGGAAGAGAATGATTGGAAGGTAAAGCTGATATTCAAAAATATAGTCAGGAAGGTAACACTGAGCAGAGACAAATGCGTCCTTAGAGGGGGGAAAAGAGATCAGCTGTAACTCACCTGGCTCTGGTGACCACTGATCTCACATTAACAGAAGTTGACGTGAAAGTCACCCTAGAGCTTTTGTTAACTGCAAGATCACTGTAGGTCACTGATGTGACACGTCCAGGAAGCTAGTGTTATCGCAGCTGTGTTAGTAAAAATAAAGGCTTGGTATTAAGAGAAATAGTAATCCTACTGGTTAAGGACAGGGGAGGAATCACAATGTCCCAATGACACCTGAAATAATAGTATAAGGACAGTTATGTAATAGAAAGAGCTGAGGCTGGTAAAAATATGCTATGTTTAGGGTATTTATTATACAGGCTGCTGGTATTATTTACAATAGAGGAATGGTAAAAGATGATTAATGTGTGAATTTAATTTTGAATACAAGTCTTTTGATGGAGAAACTGGCAAGGAAGCACATCCAGGTTAGTGCTGCACTTTTAAATCATATCCTAGGACTGATATTCAAAGGAACTGGGGTATTTAACCTCTGGGAGAGAAGAATTGAGAGAAATGATAAAGCATCAGATGTTCTGATGGGCACTCATGCTGAAGGAGAATTAGTTTCATTCTCACAAGGGTAGACCTGGGCCCAAGGGTAAAAACTTGCATTGATTCGGGCTCTAAACACAAACATGATTGACCCATAGTCCTGTCTCAGCATGACTCCAGGAGCTGGAGTGTAGAGAAGGTGGGAAAGAAGACCTACAGCCTCTGGTGAGTGATTTTTCTTTTCATCCCTGCCCACCTCCACTAGCACTCG
Organism: Cynopterus sphinx; assembly: GCA_030015415.1. NCBI lineage: Eukaryota > Metazoa > Chordata > Mammalia > Chiroptera > Pteropodidae > Cynopterus > Cynopterus sphinx. The sequence goes on from CM057379.1 coordinate 38,675,011, forward strand.
ATGCGTTGGAGGGAAGAGTTCCTGAGGTGCCCTGTGAATGGCTCCAGTTTTGTCCCCCGTGGTGTTCAGTGTTTACCGTAGGAGTGCTTCTGTCACCATAGCTGAAGTGGATGGGGAAAGATGTGTGTGTAAAGGAGTCGGGTCCCTCCATAGGCTCAAGTCCCTACTGAAAGCAATGTCTACCTAGCAAGATTCGTTTTTTATTTGGACCCTTGGTGTGGGCTACATGGTGCTGGGGGACCAGGAATTGACTCTTTGCCAGGGAAGGCCTGCTGGAAAGCAGTGTGCCCAAGATTGCAAACAATTTCCTGGCAACAGCATTGCCCCTGCTCTGCCCATGTCTGATGACACAGGGACATGGGAGGGTGGAATAGGAGGGAGGCACAGAGGGAGGGGTAACGTGAGGGAAGGGAAAAATGCTGGCCTCTGTGCTTTGGTCTGGCATTTGGCACCTGCTGGCATCCAAGCAGCACCAATTTCTGAGTTGGTGAGAGTCTAAGGCAAAGGCATAGCCCAACAAAAGGAAAAAAATAGGGTTGTTATACCACCCACATCTGTCCTTGGTCCTCCCAGCTCGTGATATTACCAGTAAGAGGACAGGGACCTCTGGAGAAGGAGATGCTGATCACCTGAACCTCTGTAAAGATTTATAATTGGGCCACCATAGCATTACATTAACATAGAGGTTCTCCATTTGGTGAAGGAGTAGAAGAAGAGGTGGAGTAAGATTGTCCTCCAGGAGACATTTGGCAATGTCTGGAGACTTTTTTAATTGTCATGACTCGGGGAAGGGGTGCAACTGACATTTAATGAGTAGAGGACAGGGATGTTGCTAAAATTCTTATAATACATGAGAAAGTCCTCATAACGAAAATTGCCTGCTCCAAAATATCAATAGTGCTGAGATAGAGAAACCATGACTGAACAGGATTTAACACTGGAGGCCTCAGTGCCCAGGGCCACCCCGCAGAATCGTTGGAGCCAAAAGCACCTTAGAAGTGATAGCTTTCCCTGCTTACAGGTGAGGAGTTTGAGGCTCAGGGAGTGAAGGGGCTTGTTCAGAGGCTCAGAACTTGGATTGAGGTGATTAAGAACTTGGAGTAAGACAGAACTAGTTTTAAATTCCAGTTCCGTTACTTACTATCTGTACAACTTGGGCAAGGTACTTCACCTTTTGGTGCCTTCAATTCCTTCATTAAATGAGGATGATATTATAACTCCTTCACAGCACCAGTTTAAGGAATACGTGAGATAATGCATGTAAATGACATATCATAAATGGTACCTTCAATTATGAGTAGGAGAACTAGGCTCACATCTTGGCTCCTATCCCCAAACCTTATTCTCTTTCTGTCATATCATGATGATGCACCCCAAACCATGGCTAAGCATCAGAGGCATGTAGTGTAGTGGTTGTGCACACTTGAACCAGGTGAATCTGGATTCAGGTCCAGCTCTGCCACTTCCAAGCTGATAAATTACTTAATCTAAGCCTCAGCTTCCTCATCTATAAAATGGAATAATGCTAATACCCACTTTATCGGTTTGTTGTGAGATTTAAAGTTAGAACTTATATCCAGCACTCTAGACCAGAGTCTATAACATAGTACGGGATCATTATGTTTTGGTGATGGCTAATGTTTGTGGCACATTGTATCTCCCCAAAAGGGTTGCCACAGTGTCTCTCATCCAACGTGCTCTTCTTAAATGTCACTATAACTCTCCTCCCATCAAGAGGTGGGGTCTGACTTTTCATGAATGGCAGTGGGCACACGGCTACGGGGCAGGGTGGGGGGGTGATGTGTTGTGAGTTCTGAGGGTAGGTCACACAAAGTGATACAGTTTCTGTGTGGTTCTCTTGGGATGCTCGCACTTGAAACCCACCCCGATGCTGTAAGAAAGCACAAGTCACCCACACCCCACGGACAGGCCCATTTGGGGAGGAACTGAGAGCCATCATAGGAGCGGAAACTCCAGTTCTAGTCAAGTTGCCTCAGCTGATGCTGAGTGGGGGGAGAAATGAGCAGGCTCCACCTGCCCAAATTGCAGATTCATGAGCAAAACAAATGATTGTCATTTTTTAAGAACTAAGTTTTGGAACAGTTTGTTATGCAGCATTGGTAGATTATTTTTATTAATCTCTAAAAAAGGAATTTTCCTCCTGCCGTTATCATCTCCTAAGCCTCATCATCAACACCATGGAGAAAGTCAGGCATGGTGGGAGATGTTGCTGCTTGTTTCCAAATCTCCTGTGATTCTTCTGGGTTTTGGAGAAGATAATAAAATGCCACCACAAACTGCAAATATGATATATGGAGATTGAGGAACCCGAGAGTTTATCTGTGAACACAATCTGACCAGTCTCTTTTGGGAACAGAATATTTTCAAGGCCTGAGAGGCTTCTGGAAGCTGATGGGTAATATTCCCTGATAACACATACTCCACTATTATTCTTTCCCTTTCCTTTTCCCTTGGTTTCTGTCATTGGTGTGAACAGGAATAACCTCTTCTGTCCACTTGAGCTTATTCACACCTCCTTGCCTCATTAATGGTTTCAGAACCTGTGAGGTGAGGCTAGAGGACAGGGTCTGATGACAAACGGAGGAAGATTTTACCCTAGTTCATTATAGCAACTGCGATGTTTACATGTGTGTCTGTGTCTGTGTATGATGGAAGGCGGGGAGGGTGTACTACTTAGATTAGAAGTTAAAGAACTTGCCTGCCCTTCTTCCTGAGCACAGGTGTTGTCTGGACTCCCCTTCCTTTTGCCACGGTGGAAAGTTACTCAGTATGACCCCTCAGAGCCATAGGATACTGGACCCAGAAAAATACCTCATTGAGGGGTGGGGCCAAGTGAGAACTCTATGCTTCATTCACTAAGACAAACTAGCCCTTTTTGCATTTTATCAAAAGGATGGAATAATAATGGACTATCTGCTCCCCCACTTTCCAGCCCAAACTTCATTGGTGGAAATGACCTTGGGGCAGGTGTCCAAACCTGGGATCCTGGGAAGGGCAGACAGTTACTTTCTGGTTTCTGGAAAATTAACAATATGTTAGAAACACAACTTCCTCTTCAAATCCAATGCAAGACATTTGTAGTTTTCAAAGGCTCACGTATCTTGCCCTCTGCCTCTTCCACCTGTGTGTCTCCCCTTCCTTGAAAGACCAACAGGAGAGCTCTGGGTTCCACTCTGGGATGTGCTCAGGAGAAATGAAAGGGAAGTGAACTTGAGACCCCTTTAATCTTCCCCAGTGACCCTGGCACTGGAGTTCCACTTTTAGAAATGGCCTAGAGAAAATGTTACAGTGTAGCTGAAGGATGCTTTTAGCCATCCAGAAGGCAGCTGTGGCCTTCTAAGTGCCTTTCCAGGCCTGGTTTATGTGAAGACTCAACCTAACACTCTTACCTCTGCAAAGTAACATTTGAGCAGTTTGTCATCAAGATGTGCTTAAGGTGGGAGCTGTTTTCCTGGGCTCCCCTTTGTAGTTCTTCCTGTGTAAAAAAAAAAAAATGGCATGTTTCCTAATGATGTTAATTTAATAGGAAAAATGTTGCTGGCTGTCACAGATAAATTATAAAAGTCAAGAATCTGGCCTGTACAAGGCATCCAGTGAGGCTATTGACTGAAAGTAGTATTGTTAGATGATTTGTGAGCTGAATGGGACAAAGTGGTGGGAAGAAACGGTCTCTTCGTTATGTCTTTGGGGGAAGAGGATGGGGCCAAGAAAAGCCACTGGTGGGAGACTGACCCATGAGTCACACCAATACGAGTGGGTTTGTTGGCAGAGAAGACACTCTGAACACTCAATGACATTAGATGGCTTTCCTGGAGGAGGGGTAGTGTCAGCCCCTTTTTGCTGGGTCACGATGATCTCATTGTTGTTTGTTTGTTTGTTTTTTTTATAGTCAGCAGTGAAAATAGCCTTTCACCTCTTATGAACCGCAGTATAGAGAACAGTGTGATTCATCTGTCTCCTTTTGGACTTCCTGGTGAATCCAAGGGGCAAATTTGTGAGGCCCCACAAGCAGCAACACTTTATTGATCCCTGGACGGAACTAGGGGTGCAGCGAATACCTTTGAGGAAGGTGAAAGGGAAACAAGACAAAGAGAACTCTCTTCACCCCACCAGCAAGCTGCCAATTACTGCCCCCTAATCAGAATAACTTGAGTTATTAAATACTTTGCTTATGCTCAGCTAAACCCCCTTCTTGGCTGGGGCCCCCTCTCCTGGCAGCTCCAAGAGACTGGCCTTTTCCAGAGAGTGAGGTTGGACTCCAGAACAGCTGAAGGCTTCTTATCTATCTCCCACCAGGAGTCCTGGAGGAGTGCCAAGCTGTCTTCATCATGTGACGGGGGATGGCAGTGATTCAGGGGGGCAGCAAGCTGGAGGGGAAGGCGCTGGTGTCATCAGCCGTTGTTAAGAAAGAACAGAGGAGCCTGGGAGGAAACTCTCCAGTCCGAGAAGACTGGGAGACCTGAGCTAGGTTGCTTAGCAACAGAGCCCTGCTTCTCTCTCCACCAGCCTTTCAGGTTGCTGGGGCCCCTCGTCAGCTCCCGCCTTCTCATTTTTTCCCCTTCAAAACTGCCCTCCATATGTCTTTTAGTCAAAGTCCACCTGGTTAGAACTACTCCTGGGAGTGTGGGGTATGGGTCAGGGCAGCCAGGGTATATTTTACTCTGCACTATGAAAAGTCTTAGAGAGTTCTGCTCTGGGCTGGTCTTCCTGAGAAGACAGTGGTGTTGGGAACCCAGAAGCCAGATTCAGATCTAGGTTCAAATTCCAGAGCCAGTGTTCATTAGACATGTCATCTTGGGCAAGTTTCTTAATCTCTTGATGCTTTAGTTTTTCCATTTATAAAACAGGGAAAATAATAGTAACTACCTCAGTTGAAGATTTAGCATTGATTAATAGATAGATGATAGGTAATTGAAGATGGATAGATGGATAGAAGGTAGACAGACAGACAGACAGTCAACCAGTAGACAGAAGATAGTAGTTAAAGAAGGATGAGAGATAGATGGGTAAATGGACAGAAGATAGGTAGAAGGAAAAATGAGTAAACAGATGAAGGGGATAGATAGGTAAATGATAGATAGATAGATAGATAGATAGATAGATAGATAGATAGATAGAGGCAGACAAACAGACAGACAGACAGGCAATAAACAGAAGGTAGAATATAGTAGCCAAAGAAAGGTAAAAGATAGGTAAATGAACAGAAGATAGAAGGAAAGATAAACAGATGGAAGGATGGATGGGTGGATGGGTGGATGGACAGGTAGGTAGGTAGGTAGGTAGACAGGCAGATAGATAAACCTAGACAAGTGCCTGGAACAAAGAAGTCTATTTATGTGTCAGTTACATATAGTCCTAGAGGAGGACAGCTGGACACAAAAACTTGCTCCCAGGTTGGGCAGAGGAGTAGGAGCTGCAGTTTCATAATTGTGGGTGGTGTTGGGAGATTTCAAAGACAGCTTCTAACGGTGGCTTTCTGTGGGGTCTTGAGCAAGTAGTAACTTTCTTTCTCTGCTCTTGGTCTCCCCATCTATGAGATCAGAGTATGGGACCACAATTTCCTCACATCCTCCCTTGCCTTATGATGCTGGGATTTGGATTGAGCTCTGAGTTACTTCTGTTTCCACAGCTGTGGGGGTGGGGGGATTTGAAAATGTGGCAGTGGGAGAGGTCTCCAGTTGAGCCCCAGAGGGAAAGTTTGGGGGACTCATGGGTGACAATCACTCCTCATAGCCTCTAGGGGGAGTGTCTGGGCCAGGCCCGGGAAGAGTTCAGGGCCCTGCTCAGAGCTCCTATGTACCTCCTCACACTTATTTCTGGTAGTTGCTCTGGGGGATTGTAATGTACCTAGCTTTTCACTTTCTGTTTAAATGTAGCATCTGACCACTTGAAGTAGAATGTGGAAACCTTACAACCTTATGTTCCCTTTTCCTTTTCCTTTATGTTATATAGATGCCATATATATCACATCTACATACAGTAAGAGCCCCCTACATGCTAACAATGTTATATTTTGGCTTTCAATAATCATACATATATATTTTTTTAATTTAAGAGGAGAAAATAGTTTGTTATATTTATTCAGATGTTTGCTATTTCTGTTCTTCCTTCATTCTGAAGTTCTAATTTTCTCTTGTGTCTAAAGAACTTCCTTGAACATTTATTTTACAGCAGGTCTGTTGGCCATAAAATCTCTTGGTTTTACTTCATCTGAGAATGTATTTATTTCACCATCATTCCTGAAGAATATTTTCATGAGATATAGAATTTTGACTCGACAGTTCTTTTCTTTCTGGCCTCCATGGTTGCGGAGAGAAATCTGGAGTCAAATTGTTATTCTTCTTAAAATGTGCCCCTTTATCTGGCTGTTTTCAAGATTTCTTTGTTGTCTTTCCTTTTCAGTTTGATTATGTTGGGTTTTATTTGGATTTATCCTGTTTGATGTCCCCTGAGATTTTTGCATTTGTAAATTTGTCTTTCACTGAATCTGGGAAATTTTCTGTATTTACTTCTTCAAAAAATTTTTTTCGATACCAATATTTTTCCTCTCCTCAAGGACTCCAATTACATGCACAATTAGAATTCTTCTGTAAGAAAGATTTGTCCCTTCTCTCTCGTTTGTTTGTTTATTTATTTATTTATTTATTTATTTAAATTGTTTATATCAGAATGGGTTCATGGATAATTATTTTATTCTTAGGTTATAATCCAATATTATTATTTATTTTGTGGCTCAAGTTGTTCTAGCTTTGGCTACTGAGAGCTTTTTCAGGTTAGCTCCTATATCCTTATGATATGCCGCAATCCTTTTTCCACCCCCTACAATCAACCATTTCTCCAAATTGTCTTGGGTCCTTTTACTGGAGAAAAATATTTAGAAACCAAGATCTGGGCATTGGGCATGCTGTGGCTGTGAGGATGTCACTGTCTATAGGTGCTCTCAGAGGACAGAGCTGTGAAATACATGCATGTGTACTAACCGTATATGCTCATAGCATTTCATTCAGCCCTTTCCTACGGGAAATCTGCTAGGCGCTACCATCTACCTTGTTTTATGGTTGTTTGTGTTCATAGCTTATATTCTCTACCACCCTATCTTAGAGAGCTAAGTTCCTGAGGCATTTTTTTTATCCCTTCTCTGGTGCCACGCACATTACAGGAACCTGGAGCGTGTTCACTGGTGACATAAATGAGCTGTGGGGGTTGCAGACTTCATGACTTTTTTTAATGGTAAGAGCCCCAGGTGTTTATTTAAAAGATAATATTTAAAGTTATTAATATAAAAAAGTTTGCCGTTTGAGGGAGATCTCACTCATGTAGAACAACTAGTCCTCTACAGTGCGGGAAGCAGGAAAGGCTCCTACATTGTCATTGAAACAGCTGCTGTTTGGAGAACTCTGATTGGCTGCCTGGCGGGGGACAAGCTGTGCTTCTTTCTGTTTGAGCTTCCCGTATTTAGCTCTCCCACAGATGCCTAAGGCTTTATTTGCCCTGCCCCCAGCAGGCCTGGTCCCGCTGCCTCAGGTCCCCAAGTAACCAGTCATTATCAATCTCAAACATATGAAAACAAACATTTCATGCTTTCACCTGTCCACTCCTATGCTCCCCAAACCCAGGGATGGTGGTCATAATTTCACAGGTCAGGAAACCTGGCTACCTGTTGGCTTGGTTTCTTATTTGCAGGCCTGTTTTTAACTTCTGGTTTTCTCTAAGGCCTTCTAATGGGAATCTAGACTATCTCTGTTTCTGGTTGTGATGTCCTCCATTTCTCTCCTGGGCACCAGCATCCCCTCCTGCCTCTCCTAACATTAGAAGGTTAGGCCGTCATTAAGCAAATGCTCAGCCAGCACCCTGGGATGGCTGAATACAGGGCTTGGCTTGGCTGGGGAAGGCTGCAGCCGAGGCTGCCAAGACCCAGCTGACAGCTGGGAGGACAGCACACGCCCCTCCCTTCCCCTTCCCCACCTCAGACAGTGACTTTCCCCTCCTTCTGCACTATATCCCCTGACTGCTAAGAGGCAAAGCAGCATGCAGTTCCCAGGCTCTGGGTTGGGTGCCAGAGCCTGCAGTCCAGTGTCAGCTATTGTTTGATTTGCCTAAACCTGGCTCAGCAGCTGACAGAGAGCCAGGCATGTCTCCTTGCGGGTGGGAGGTTCACATTCACACGGGTTGCCGTGAACTACTATCTGGTATTTGCTCTGGCTTTTTGCTGTAGGACATCTGTGAGAAGCCATGTGTCTGGGAGAGAGGGAATTTTCTGAGGAGGCAGAGGGGGGAATTTAGAGTATGAATGGGCCTGGGGACACAGAGGTCAGACTTGACTAGGAGGTGAGAGGAGGCCCGAGCATCTTCCCAGGACCTCAGGGCCAGCAGGAGCCAAGAGTCTTGCTTGGAGGATCAGAGATGACATAGCATCTTTAATGCTTATGTTTCTCTCTCTTCTCTTTCCCTTCCCCTCTCTCCCGTTCTTTCTCTCCTGCCCCCCTCCACCATCTCTCCCTCCCTTATTTTTTTCTCTTTCTTCCTCTCCCTCCCTCTCTTTCTCCCTCTCTCTCCTCTCATTTTTCTCTCCCCTTCAGAAGACTGCAATACAAAGTGACAGAGAGCAGCATCCTATTCATACTACAACTGCGGAAACAGGAGGGATTCCTATGACTAGCACGCAGCTGAAGTGTCTCTGGATCTTCTGGAACAGCTGGCCCTCCTCTCCATCTCCACCCCAGGGGCTATTTCCCGGGCAGTCTCTTAAGAGCTCTGCAGAGGACCAGCTTGCATTTGCTTCTCACCCTGGGCCTCCTTGTCCCTTGGCCCCTGCCCATCTGTCCATCCCAGCTGATGGGAAGCCAGCAGACAGAGAGCGCCTGCCCCAGGGGCTGGGGCAATGCGATGTGTTTGAGCACTTAACTCACTTTAATGGCTCCAGTGGCTTCTTTCTCCCCTGTTAGGAGGCTATTTCACAGTATTAATTTCCTCTACGTAATTTTTTTCTCTAGGCCTTGCTCACAGGCTATTGTCCTGAGAACACAGACAAGCCATGTCAGACCTCTACCCAAACTTAGCCAACTCCTCCATGCTGGTGATGACTTTCTGAGGCAATTTATCTTGAGAAGGTCCTAAGATGCAAGGGATCTCAGAGACCACTGGGAAATGCCCAATGGCTCTGGTGGCAGCGAGGGTGACAATGGATTCAGAAGAGAAGACAGCAGTACAGAAGAGAGCATCTCTGAATGAAACTTGTAGAAGAGAAAAACGTGTTCTAGCAAACGTCACACTTTAAAAAGATTACCATTTAGGTAGACAGACACACAGATATCTATATTTTTCTGGAATAATAGTTATTAAACCTAATTTAATTTAATTTCTTTTGGGGGAGGATGGTTATCACAGGCTGCTAATATCCTGGTGTGAATGTATCTTCTGAAATGTGTGGCTGAGTACTCCTACCCTGAATGTACCAGATCACCAAGCCTCTGGAGTTCTAATGTCTTTTTTTTCCCCTCCTTTTTTCCCTTTTGTCATTTTTATGGTTAGGCTATATGTCATCTGTTAAGGATACCAGTGTGCCTGTTTCTTAGACTGCTCACTCCCCTAATCTCTAGCTTTAGTCCATTGTGAGCAAGCAAACAATAATTTTAAACTAAGGAATACATGCACACACACAGCTGTTAGAGTTAATAAACAAATTCATTAAGGTCACAGGATAAAAAATCAATTGTATTTCTATATATGATTAATGAACAGTCAAAAATTAAAAAAATTTCATTCACATTATCGATAAAGAAGAAAATACTTAGAAGTAAATTTAACAAAAGGAATGCAAAATCATACACCGAAAACTACAAACACTGCTGAGGGAAATGAAAAATCAAAATAAATGGAGAAGCACTTCGTGTTCATGAATTGGAAGTCTCAATAATGATAATATGACAATTCTTCCCAAACTGATCTATAATTTCTATAAAAGTTCAAGCCCCCCTCTTTTTTTTTACAGAAAGCAATAGGCTAATAGGCTATTTCTAAAATTTGTATGAAAAAGCAAAAGCCTAGAATAAACAAAACAATTTAGCCAAAAGAAAAAAAGAACCAAGTTGAAAGACTTTCACTTCATAAAGCTAAATTATCAAGACAGCACAGTACTGGCATAAAGATAGGCATACAGATCAATGGAACAGAACTGGGAGTCCAGAAATAAACCTTTATAGTCAAATGATTTCGACAAAGGTGCAAGGCAACTCAGTGAAGAGTCTTTTCAATAAATGGTGCTAGGATAATTGAATATCCACATGCAAAAAGATGAACTTAGACAATTACCTCTCACAGTATACAGATATTAACTCAAAATGAATCATACATCTAAATATAAGAGCTACAACTATAAAAATTTTAGAGGAAACTACAGGAGAAAATCTTTGAGACTTTGACTTGGGCACCGATTCCTTGGCTATGACACCAAAAGCATGATTCATTGTTCTGATCTGAATATTCGCATCCTCCCCCAAATTCACATGTTGATATCCTAATCCCCTAAAGGTGATAGTAATATTAGTAGACAGGGGTTTGGGGGTGAGGAGTGATTAGGTTATAAGGGTGAAGCTCTCATAAATGAGATCAGTGCTCTTATGAAGAGATCCCAGAGAACTCCCAATGTATCTCCCATGATACATTGAAAAGGTGACAGCTACAAACAAGGAAGAGAGGGCCCTTATAGAACGTGATCACGCTGGCACCTTGATCTTGGACTTCTCAGCCTCCAGAATTGTGAAAAATAAATTTCTGTTGTTTATAAGCTACCAAGCTATAAGATTTTGTTGTTGCAGTCCAAATGGATTCAGACATTTTGTACCCACCAGATCGGCTATAATCAAAAAGCCAGAAAACAAATGCTAATGATTATGTAGAGAAATAGGAACTCTCCTACATTGCTATAAACATGTCAAACGGTACATTCAGTTTGGAAAACAGTTTGACTCTTTAAAATTTAAACATAAATTTACCATTTAGCCCAGTAGTTCCACTTCTAGGCTTCTACAGAAGCAAGAGAAGTGAAAACATATGTTCAGCATAAAGACTCACACAGAAATGTTCTCAGCAGCATGATGCACAACAGCCCAAAACAGAAACAATCCAAATGTCCATCAACTGATGAATGTATAAATAGAATGTGGTATATCTACACAATGAAATATTATTCAGCCACGAAAAGGAAAGAAGTACTTATAGGTGCTGTGACATGGATGGACCTTACAATTATTATGCTAAGTGAAAGAAGCTAGACACGAAAGATTATACATTATGTGATTCCATTTATATGAAATATCCAGGAAAGGCAAATATGGGGGTAGAAAGTAGAAAAATGGTTGGCTAGGGATAGAAACAGATTAACTGCAGATGGGCATGAGGGATTTTATTGAGATGATGAAAATGTTCTAGAAATGGAATACGATGATGGCTACATATCTCTATAAACTTACTAAAACTCCTCAAACTAAATGCTTAAAATGGGTGAATTTTGTGATTGTAAATTATATCTGAATGAAGTTAATTTTTTAAAAGAGTTATGAGGTGCTAAGTGAGGGACCCAGGTACTTACCCTCAAGTAAAGTTCTTGAACTTTAGTCACATAGTAAATTGTAAGCTTTTCTACCAAATAGAATGTCTGGGAGGGCAGAGTCCTGTTTTGTTCATTTCATTATCCTGTTTCCTGGGGCACAGCAACTCTCAGTGAGTTTTAAGGAAAGAAAGGCGTGATTGAACAATGGGGCTGCTAGTTTGGTTGCTAGAGGTAACATACTCTTTCTTTCTTGGCTCCAGAGCATTGTGCACGGTTAGTGTTCCCTGGGTCACATCTATTCCAGCTCTCCTGACTGCCCTCTGAACTGCTCAAGGGCTGGTGGTGATTGTCCCACAAAGTCAGTACTCACTGCATGTTCCTTTATCTTGCTGTTGTTCCATGTGAGTTGGTCAGGAGGGCAGACTTCTTGTCCTGACCTTGTTTCTCTCAGAAGGCCCAGCAAGACCATCTCATGTCCTCTGCAGCTCAAGTCTTCACACTTAACCCCAAATGCACCAAGTCACTGGGGAGGCAGAGCCTGAGCACTGGGGCTACAGATGGTGCTTCCCACAGAGGCTAAATGTGGGGAGGTGCACCAGCCAGATGTAAGTGAGAGAGCCAGGCCAACGGGTTCAAAGCAAGGCCTTTGAAGCTAACAGCTGGATCTTTCAGTCTCTGCAAACCAGACCATTTCATTTTTTGTACTCTTCTATTTATTTATTTTTTCCTCTATTACTCATTCCCTTCGCTTGGTAAAGATAATAGAATTCCAAAATGTGGCAAATATACTCAGATCTGCAGAAATAAATCATTGCCCTTTTGTGTAAATGGGGAGGAGAAAAGGTGAACTACATTTGTGTATCAGATAGATGTACTTTTTGAAACCTTTGTTCTTTTGTCTTTCACACCATAGAGACCACGTAGTGCAACCCTGTGTGTTTTACAGATAAGGAGATTGAGATCCAGAGTGTGTGTGTGTGTGTGGGGGGGGATCTCGCCCCGATTAACATAGCTTGAAAATGACACAGTCAAGATTCCAGCTCGGTTCAGACTCTCCAGAGGTCAGTCTGCTCTAACCACCAGAGACAACATCATGTGGGAAGTGTAGGCAGAGAAGTAAAGTGGAATAGCTTGACTTTTACATCTGAGTAAAAATAATTCCCCTATTTGCAGACACTTAGGAGATCACAGGCTCGAGGGTAAAAATAAAACTTGCTTTCTGACAGCACAAATCCTGTCAGACTAATCTAATTTCTCCTTGCCTGAGAGTCAGGCTTGGCTGTTTAGAAGGAAATGGACCCTGGGGGGAGGGGTATTTCTGCTGGACTGGGGCCTCTCTATTGGTGGACATTTCTTCATTCTCTTTGGCTCACTGTCTCCAGAGTCTGCTGCCAGGTTGGAAGGAACTTCCCCAGGCTCCTCCATCCCCAAGAGTGGAGTCCTGCCCAAGGGGGATATGACCACAGAGGAATGAGAGTAGAAGATACCAAGAAGTTTCACTTGCTCTTTATTCCCTTTTATTTGATGTCAGATATTTTCCACATTGTTTCAGCCCTCTGCCAAAGGTAGGATCATTCAACTCTTCAAATAGTCTCAAAACCTCCCAGCTGGTGTTTCACTTGGTGACAAAGGCAGACTGCTGAGGGGTAGCAACGAATGGTCTGCAGATGAGCTCTGAGTTTGCAACAATTGACCTTGAAATCAAGTTCTGAGGGTAGGGAATGTTCTGACCCATTTCTTGTCTCGCCAAGGATGGAAATGAGAGCAGTGGTGACATCTACTCTCTGTTATCTTTTCTTTATTTGAATGTGAATGGACAGTCTGTCCCCTCATCTTTTCTTTAAAAAAAAAAATGTGTGGGGATGTGGTTCCATAGCATAGCGGTTAGCACGTTTGCTTTACATGCATAAGGTCTTGGGTTCGTGCCCCAGTGAGCCATGGTCCATGGTCTACGGCCATGCCACCCTGAACAAGCCTGATGTCTGATCTCAGAAGCTGAGCAGTACTTGGATAGAAGACCACCTAGGTAGACCAGGTGCTATAGGCATAAATAATAATAAATAATTTTAAAAAATGTGTGGGCATGTGAGTCATATCAAAAGAAGAAGCTATTGTGATTTCTAAACAAAAAGATTGTTAAGAAAAGATTTCCAGAGAGTATGCGGCCCATGTTTTGGAAGAGCCTCAGAGAGTTATCAGCACAGTGTATTTTTCCAGTCTGCTTTCCAGGAGGAGGAGGAGAAAAGTCCTCTGTGCAGGGTGCCTGCCCCAGGCACCCAGCACTTGCAGGGCTAGCATATCGTACGTGCTTTGTAAATGCTTGCTGCACTTCTCCAAGCCTAAGTGAGACCACCCGAGGAAGCAACAGTTGAGGAACACTACAAGACTTCTGTCAAGGGTTATACCTGGTAACACTGGGGCAGGGTGTCTTTTAATGTTTCCTTCCTTATTCCCTTTTGTTCACTTGTCTGCCTCTTTTATCAAGTTTGGACACTTACAATGACACAGTGGCCATTCTCCAATTTTATGGTCTCATTACTGTAGACATTATTACCAATAATGTCCTCACTGGCCTTCCTGCCAAGGCTGGTCTCTCTGCTGTTTCATTGATTTTATGAAATGAGGAAACTTTTCCCACATGTCACATTGCCTGGCCCAAGCACTGGCCTGACCTCACATGGTTTCACTGAGTCCAGATTCCTGCCTTTCAGGAGCTTTCCAGGTCTGGCTTTAGCCCCACCGATCTGGACCATATTTTATTGCTCCCTGACCCATGCCATACTTCAAACAGGCTGCTCTGCTCTGTCCTTCTTGGGGCCAACATGGCTCTTGCCTTTGCTCTTTCTTCACCTGGGATATCCTCTCTTCTTCTTCTTACTTACTGAACAAAACTTATTCTGACCTTTAGGCCCAGAGGCTGCTCTTGATGGAAACTTTGCCAAATAGTCGAGCCCACCCTGGTGATGGTGGTCATGGTGGTTATGGTGGAAGAGGTGGTTCTAGAAGAAACAATGATGGATTATGAAGTACCCACTGTATCAGCCAGTGTGGTGTAGTGGGTAATACTGCTGCTAGCCAGTCTGTCTGTGTACAAATTCTGGTTTTGTCACCTATTAGCTGCTGACTTTGAGCAAGTGACTTGACTTAGTTTCCTGCTTTATATATTGAGAATGACAATAGTACCTACCTCGTAGAATTAATCTGTGTAACAGTACTTGGCATATAATAAGTGCTTTAGAAATATTATCATTCTATAGTAATTTATGGGTATTATCTGTAATTTCAACAGTCCACAAAGGTGAGTATTCTTATTCCCATTTTACAGATAAAAAAACAAAACAAAACTGTGAGGCTCAGAAAGATTAAGTAACTGTCCAAGATCACTCAGATAATGTGCAGAGGGACTGAAATTCTGACTCTGGTCTGCCTGCCCCTGCTGACCAATACTTACCTTTAAATTTTATAGCACTTGTGGCTGTTTCCATGACGTTTTATGTTCAAATCCTCTCCAATGCTCCTCTGCATGCATGCTGGTTTACCTCCTCAGATTTTAAGCCATCTGTGGCCAAGATTGCTTCCTACATTCCATGTTATACAGTGATTGGTGGAAGAGTATCAAGGACACAAGTGTACCCTGTGAATAAAGGACACAAATGAGTAACCACAGGCTCATGGCTATGCATAGCTAGAGACCCAGCAGGATTCTCCCATTGATTGTCCAACAATCACTGAGTCCGCCAGACCAGGGAGAGGATTCTGTCAGATCCTCTTCCTTACCGTCTGGGTCACAGAATTTCCTGGGGCTTGCTCAGCTTCTCGCCAAAGGCCGCAGCTCCTCTCCAGGTGGCCCCTTTCCACATAACGGTCTCCTTCTGAGTCTGGTCACTGCCCCTTGTGTGGATGGGAACAGTTCTGCTGGTACTAGCCCTGGGTACTGCACTACCCCTGCAGCCTCCGCCCCCTGCCCACACCTTTGTAAATAATTTCTTTGTTAAATTCTCTTCAAGTTAGCCTGATATGAGTGTGCTCTGTCTTTCTTGATGGGACCTGGTCCCACAGGCCTCACAAGCTCCCTCTCTACTCCGAGACTTCCTTTTATGTTTGAGTACAGTCTGGGTCACATGGTCACCTCCAGTTAGAGGAAAGGGTGGAGAAGCAAGGATTTAACTCTTGTAGTCTCTATAAGGGAAAACAGCAATGGAGAAGGTGGTTGGGAATCAAAATAACTGTCACGAACAGTAATAAATGTGGAATTTTAAAAACAAACAAAGACTTCAAGGCTTAAGATAGACTCTCATGCCCAGCCACCTGTTGGTTTAGCATTGCCCTCTCATGATTTAGGGGCTGAGCAAATCTGGTCAGACGTGAGGGCCAGGGCTCAAAGTTCACCTGATCTGAACCCATCCATGTGACTGAAGCCCATTTATAACAGTCCTGCCACGTAGCCATTCATATTCAACATAAACACTTACTGGACAGGAATCTCACTAGCTGAGAGCTCAAATCATTAAAGAGTACTCTGTCACACAGCTGAAATCTTCTACCCTTGTGATGCTTTGCCCTCCAGGGGAGCACAGACAGACCCCATGTCTTCATGCCACTTCTCATGTTCATGAGGGCCTGGCATCTCCTAGTTAGGCCCTTTCTTTTCTCCAGGTTTGCATCTTCACTCTCTACGATTTCCTCTTATTCCTGCAACACACAACCCTTTGCAATATGTCTTAAAAGACAGATTTAAATTATTGCCTCCAAAGTATGTCGGATTTAGAAACCAGAATTGCTACAGCATTGCTAACCCAGTTACTATGTCTCTGCCTTCATTTCACTGAAAGCGCTTCTCTAGAGAGATTCACATACAATGGAGTTGGAAAGGGCATCTTTGTGTCTGAAGCGCTTGGTACCTGCCCTTCCGGCTGGCTGCCTGTGTGCTGGGCAGTGGCTGAGCAGCCCTGCGATCTCATTCACATACTGTTCACACCCTTATCAAGGCCATTTGATGAAAGGAGTGGATTCAAGTATAAGAAGTACCCAATTAATAGTGTGCATGCTGGAATGGTGTTAATTAGTAATATCAATATTGCAGCACGTCCAGCAATCTGTTCAAACACAATAAGACCTCATGATGGAAAATTAAAAATTAACCCTTCATGAATGTTTCCTGACAGTCTAGGGAATCATTTTAAAATGGAGACCGAGATTCTAATTAGAGGGGTTGGAGCTCTTGAGTGGAGCCTGCCCACAAGGATGGGACTCTTAAAAGGGGTATTATCTTGAGGACCAGGTCTATAGGAAGAGACAAGCGAGTTGTTAAGGAGGAAAGTGAATTAAGAAGAGCCTGACCTGAGGATCAAGCCAAAGGGATGCGGCAGGCACCTTGGTACCCAGCCAGAGAAGTAGCAAAAGTATGGGGGTGGGAGTTGAAGAGCAGAGCTGTGGGCTACCCAGCCCAGGAAATAAGTCCTTGAACTCTGGGCCTGTGGAAGGTCATTTCTTTATGCTGAGCTTGGAGCATCTTCCCTGAGCAGGATGCTTTGAGAAGGAGCTGCACAGATTCTGCTCAGCCTGAACTCATAGAATGTCAGTGTTGAATATGACCTTGAGGAGCTCAAGGGCAACTGCCTGGATCTGTAGACAAGGCAACAGAAGCCCAGGGAAGGCTAAATGATTTGTTCAAAGTTACACAGCAATTAAATAAGGGAGCTAGACTTGAAGGCAGGATTTCTAATTCCACATTTGATGTTTTCTCCATTGCATAAAGCTACCCCACTGTTATTTTGTAGTATAATTTATTCCAGGAATGTTTAAATCCCTCACTCAATCTATAAACATCTACTATGTATCAGACATTGTGCTAGGTACTGGCCTCCCACCTTCCCCAAGTTGTTCACAGTGTTACAGGAAAGACGAGTTGAATAAGTAGTTGCAAGGGAGTGAACGTGAGCCATGCTAAGGTCAGTTGTGGGTGTGCTGTGAGCACAGAGGGGAAACCCAGTGTTAGAGATGGTTTTGTGGGGAAAGGCCAACAAAAATGTCATTTTCATTGTTATCAAGCTTGAATTCAATCCCAGGTGTGCCCGGCACTGGAAATAGCCCAACATGCCAAAGAAGGGGAAGCTGGAGGCGGAGTTGAGCACACTGGTGAAGTGCGTGATGGATGGGCTTTGTTCTGAACTTTGTTCTGAACCTATCTCTGAACTTTGTCTCCATTGCCTCCTCACTGGGTGACCTCTGGCATTGCCATTGCCTCACTGGTTAGGGGGTGCTAATACCACCTTGAATTGTTGGGAGGATGAAACAAGAGAATGTAGGTAATGAATTCAGCACAGGGCTTGGCACACGGCAAATAATTCCTTTAGGCTTTGTGTTATGCATGGCCCACTTGAATTCCAAGTTCTATGATTCTAGCTGCCCCTGTGGCTGGTGTCAGAAATGGTTATTTTGCCCCAGACTTCAGCCTGCCCTCCATTTGAAGCAGTCAGAAGCACCTCTCTGAACTGAGACTGCTGTGGGGACACAGCTGCTTCAGAAAAATCCGATGTGCTTCCTCTCTCACTCTGGGCCTGCAGTGTTAATTAGGAAGACTGTATGCGTGAACGCCTGGCTTTTATTTCCTAACCTCTCAAAAAAGCTCTTTCGATCAGCGCCTGAGTGGATGTGCAAGGTCTCGAGTCTTGCAAAGACGTGTTAAGAATCTGCAGAAGGTGCCACCTCCTTTAACACCTGCCTCTGCACACCCTGGGAGGGAGTGACAGAGCATTTTGGCCTCTGTTTCTGGCTCCCAGAAGGCTTGCCCCTGGGTCAGCTCTTCTACTTCTTACTCCCATCTGAGCCTGGGCCTAATGAATAGACGCAGAATTGGAAAGGAAAGGCCTCACTGCCTATCTCCAAAGCACAGGAAAGCATGCTAGATGCGACTGCCTTCACCTGGATCCACAGCAGCCTGGGATAACTTGGTGGGTCTGCTGTTTTCCCCCATTCCTGGGCCCTGCCTCTGGAATGACCATGTGAGGGGGCTAGTGCGAGGTGGGTGAAGGATAGAGGTCAGGGCTGCTAAGTGGGTGTAAAGGAATGTGGGGTCAGGGTTCCAGCTTCTACCTTCTTTCCCTACCTCATCAACTCCACCAACCATCTTTTAGGACTGTAGGAACCAAATGAGTATATATGTGGCTATTCCTTCATTTTTCCTCATGCCACCTCCAAAGCAGGACTTAGCATTTTCTTGTTTCTCTTAAAAAGAAAACTCACTCGCAAGGCATTAGTGATAAATGGAGACTTCAGTAGTGATTTATAGTGGGGCAGAGGAGGTCTATGTAGCATAGTACTCAGAATTTCACGAGAGAGAGACAGAGAGAAGAGGGTGGGAGCAAGGGAGGAAAACCTCCATCAGAATCTTGCTCTTCCGTCTGTCTTCTTGGTGTTTAGCCACAGGATCTCCCTCTCTCCTGCCCTTCCCCATGAAGCCTCTAATTCTCCCCTGACTCCTGTCCACCACTCTGAGAACCTTCTGGAGAACCTCTCTATTTTTGTGTATCTGATCTGGGTACTTGGCTCAGGCCCTGTGCCCTATTCTTTCAGCCTGTGTCTTCTGTCTCATCACTAATTGAGCAGTGTCCTCCCTGAGCTGCTCAAAAGCAGTGGGATCATAAATAACCACACCTGCGAGGCCTCCTCCTGCACCTGGTTTCTTGTGGTCCTCCAGTTCCCTCCCCCACCTTCTGAATTCCTGTCAGGTGACTTGCAAATAATACAAAACTCTTCATGGCACATGAACTTTTTTTTTTTCATTAAAAAAATTTTCAATTACAGCTAATGTTCAGTATTAAATAGGTTTCAGCTGTACAGCATTATGGTTAGACATTTATGTAACTTACGAAATGATATATCTAGTACCCACCTGGCACCATACATAGTTCTTACAATACTATTGACTACGTTCCCTGTGCTGTACTTCACTCCCCATAACTATTTCATAACTACCAATTCGATCTTAATCCCTTCGTCTTTTCACCCAGTCCCCCCAAGCCCCTCTTATCCAGCAACCATCAGTTTGTTCTTTGTATCTATGAGTTTGTTTCTGTTTTGTTTATTTATTTTGTTTTTCAGATTTCATATATAAATGAAATCATGTTATTTGTCTTTCTCTGCCTGAATTGCTTCACTTAACCTAATAACCTCTAGGTCCATCTATGTTGTGACAAGTGGTTAGATTTTATTCATTTTTATGGCCAAGTAATATTCCATTGTATGATGTACCACATCTTCTTTATCCATTTTTACACTGGAGTATTTAATCCATTTACATTTAAAGTAATTATTGGTAAGTATATAATTTTTGCCATTTCATTCATAGTTTTAGGATTATTTTTGTAGTTCCTTTCTTATTCTCTTGTTCTCTTCTCTTGCATATTGATGACTTTCTGTAGTGTTGTGTTTGGATTTCTTTCTCTTTATTTCTCGTATCTCATAGATTTTTGATTAGTGGTTCCCATGTGCTTCATGTATACCAAGCTATGTTTATGACAGTCTATTTTAAGTTGATAGTCACTTAAGTCTGAACACATTCTAGAATCACTGTTGCTTTTACTCATTACCTTCCCATTTATGTTTTTATTGACACATAAGTATTTCTATTTCCTAGGACCCAGGATATATTATTCATGGTTGCATTTGGGTTGGGTTTTGCTGTTTGTTGTTGTTAGAAGTTTTGGAGAATCCCTTTGGTGCATAAGGAAAATCACCAAATAGACACTAACCTGCCTCCCAGATAAGCATAGAATGACAATCTCGCAAATGTAAGGGAACTAATCATAGCCAATTACCTTTTATGATACAAAACATTCTTTCAAAATATACTGGAGGCTTTGTGCTGCACAGATCCTTCCCTCGAATATAACAAAAGATGTGGCTTACCTAGTCTATTCCTTCCATCCCTGGCTTGGCTGCCATTGCAGCTTTACCCACTAATGGAATCAGGTATTATTCCTGCTGCAGACAGATGTTAATGAGCCCTCTGCATTGAGGGAAAACACTCATGTCATCTTCTCATTCAGCATAGCACTGACAAAGACGGTTTTCCATGCCAACTCTATATATCTCTCACCCTCATGTCTCGAGTCGATGCTGTAATCCATTACCAAACCCTCTCAGAGCTGTAGGGGTAGTTTAGACAGGGATATGAGAAATGGGGTTTGTCAACAGCAATAATCCAACACATTTCCTCATTGCAATCTGTCAGCATATAAAATGCATAGGCTTCAACCAGAAAATGAAGTGTTTGAATTAGTCCATAGGAATTTGAGTTGAAACAAAGGAGGGTGTTGGCTGAAATTTTTAAGAATTATACTTTGTTTTCCTTTGTTGAAAACGGAGATCTAGGTTTTGACTGACATGACAAAATAAAGTATGTGACCCATTGTTCAGAGATTTACTTGCAAACATATATATTTTGTATTATATTTTATATATATTTATATAATATAATGCATATTATAACATATAACATTTACTATATAATTATAATAAATATATTTAATATAATTATAATACAAAATCACATAATGACATATTCTAATGTAGCATACATATGTTTAGATATCATATATAGTTAATAACATTTTACATTAAGACCATTAATCACCTCCTCAGTTTTTTATAGGTGCCTCAGAGCATGTTTGTATCATGGGACGATAAATTGAAAAGCTGGCAGACTAAGGACCTACCCCACATTGCAAGTGCTTGGGGAAGAGAGGACAGAAGTTTTATTGATTTCATGAAGTTTTAGCTGATTACAGATGAGCAGTATATCTCCAACTTTGCATTCCCCAGGTGGCTTTCTGCATTCCTCTTGTCACAGCTATGCAGCATTGCATGTCCACGCCAGAGGAAATTAACTTTGAGGTCTTGATGCCTGGGCTTGGGTCCCACCCACCTATCCATAGTGCAGGCAAGCATACCCTCGGACCCATCTGAGCCATCTGAGCAAAGTGCCTCAGGCTGAGAAGGGGCTGTATGGCAGAGATTTGTGATGGAAGTGGCAAAGACAGCCATGGCAAAGCATGTGACTTTCATTCTCTGGGGCCCTTTCTCCTCATGGGGTTAATTACACCAACTTGCATCTCAGGAGGGTGAGTTAATTGCCAAACACTTTATAGTTATCAGAAGCCCACAAGGTGCTTTATGACCATTAAGCATTATATATAATCATTGTTCATAATCGTAAAGGTCCAGAGTATCAAAGGCTCCCATGGCAACCTGAAATCTTCTCCTTTCTTCTTTCACACACAGTGATAGACTTTTTTCATTACAGTATTAAATGCAGCTCATAAACCTGCCTGCCATATTATTGGGTAAATATTTATTTTTATAGGCTGAGATAAATAGGCAGTGCTGGAGTAATGATTCCTTTTCTAAATACTCCAGGCAGTCCCAGCTCTCATATGCCGACCTGCACAAGACACCCGCCATACCAGCCCATGTGCTTCTCTTCATTTGCAGCAGCAAAATTTTTATCAGGTAGATGTCATGAGGAAGGATGTGGAATGTGACTTTATTTTTATGATACATCAGTAAGAATAGCCCAGGTTGACCAAGAGTATATCATAAATATAGCAAAAGCATATCCTTATTAAACAAGCAATATAGGAGAATATAAACTATCAATCAATTGAAAGGCTGACTTATAGGGAGAGGATGGGATGTATCCCAGAATGAAGGCAGGGGCTATGAGACTTGACAAGTTTATCAAGTTGACTAAATGAACTGCTGAATAGAAAAGTTCAGTGTAAAAGCTCTCTGACTCTCACATATTTATGGTTTTGCGCATAGCAATGGTGGCATCAGTGGAAAGAAATCAACCTGACATATGTGGAAGTACATGGAATTCAGCTGTGTGTCTAACCTCGGGCATCTGTGATATGAAGTTTGCTAAAGGCGTTGGTTTTGGGTTGTGTAGAAATGCTGTTGCCAGAGAAATCTTGTGTGGTTGCTCTACTTTCATTGTTTGGTTGGGAGAATATTGGTTGCTTCTGTAGTTACTAGTGGGGACCAATGGTGGAACTTGGTTTTCTTCTGTTCCGCATACTTGGAGCTTAGAGTTGATTTCTTCTGGGACTTTCTTCCTTGAAGAAGAGCAGCTCTGACCACTGTACTTGACTTAAGTTTGGAGAGCAGGACACTACGTGTTTCCAGCACCTAGGTGTTTAGGCCTGGGGTGATGGGCCTTGGCTGGAGCCCAATTAGAGCCCATTGACCCCATGGGGTAGAGCCATGCAGGCAGCAAAGGAAGGAGTGCATTTATCCGGATGAACAGTAAAAGCAGACCTAAAGCCAAGGGAGGAAAAGCTAATAAAGAAAAGGAACAGACCACAGTGCCTCAGTGAAGGTGCATCTCTCAGGAACTGTCCCTCTTAACTGTATCAAGTGACCAGGCCAAGTGGCTGAGTCATTATGTATGTGGTGAGGATACTGTCTATACTCTTCAGGGAGAGACTGTAAAAGAAATAAAAATAAGATAGAGAACATACCTTTCAGTGGCTCACAAACTAAGTATGATGCATGGGGCTGAGGATAGGAGATCCAAATGGAAAAAGACCTCAATGGGTTACAAAGAAATAGATAAATAGTAGAGAGCTAGTAAAGGCCAGATTGTCTTGGAGCTGTGGGTCAGTAATCGAGGCCGTGGGTGTGGTTTCAAAAGCTTCTGCAGATAATGCAGGCTACGGATTGGGGTTGCTCAGACCCGGGCTGTACCCCTGGCTCAGCCACTCTGCTGCTCTGAGACTATAGGGAGGTTACCTCAACTTGCCAAACCTCAGTTTTCTCTTCTGTGAAATGAGGGACAAAAATAGAGTCTCTTGAGAGATAACTCTGAAAATCAGATGAGATATTGGATATAAAGTATTTACTACATTGCCTGACACACAGCGAATGTGCCATAAATATTACTGTTTTACTGTAATTGATACAGTTTGAGGAGGTGGACAAGAGACATATGTGGACAAGAGACTTATGTAGACAAGAGACACTAAGATTTAAGAGTGGGGCGGTGTAACAATGCTGTTGTTTCAGGTAAAGGTAGAAGGTGCAAAGTTTTATAGCTTGGATTCAGGCTAAGACTGTCTGGGTTTATATCTCAACTCTGCCTCTTACTAGATGTGTTTGGCAAGTTATTTTTCTCTTTTCATCTTGGTTTGCTCATTCGTAAATGGGGATGGTTTCAATAACATCTATCACTTAGCATGGTTATGAGGAGTAAATGAGTTAATATGTGAAACACTAACAGTGTCTGGCACTCAGTAAGTACTATATAGTATAGGCTATTATTACTGATGTTATTGTTATATTGTTGCCTTATACATAACT
Source organism: Cynopterus sphinx (assembly GCA_030015415.1). Taxonomy (NCBI): domain Eukaryota; kingdom Metazoa; phylum Chordata; class Mammalia; order Chiroptera; family Pteropodidae; genus Cynopterus; species Cynopterus sphinx. Next base: position 38,698,943 of record CM057379.1, read on the forward strand.
AGTGAGGGTTTTCTCTACTTCGTGCTAAATAAAAAACTTGTACTGGTTATTAATTATAAACATAAAGTATTCAACCTGAGAGTATTTGGCTGACAAAGTAATCTGTGCACTACCACAAGTCATGACCTGAGAGACACTTACAAAAATAAAGGATGTTGCTGAAATGAGCACTCTGTATACACCACTATGCCAGCGTGATGACAACTGCAGTGTCCATCACATTTAAACCACATTAAAAATGAAGTCTTGATCATAAAATGAGTACCAGAAGAGAGATGAAGAGATTCCAATGTCCAAGATGCGATAAAAACTCAGGAACACAGTAGAGTTCATCAGTGAACAGGATAAATAACAAAGAGTAGGGTATGAAGCTTCTTGGGTGGCTCTACCTCATTCCAGCCACCTGTGGTAATGGAAAGGAACAGCCATAAGGACTTAGATGGTGGTATTGGGGTATAGGCCCAGTACATTTTGAGTGATTAGTCAGTTAGTATATTACTTACGTGATTACAAAGTCCTGGCTTTTGTTTTAGTTTCACCAGGAACTACAAGGCAAAAGTTCTGAGGCCTGGGCTGGAATGACAGGATCAGTGCTTTTTGCAAATTCAGAGACCAAGTACACGGTGATGAGAAGCTAAGATGGGCAGTCTGGCAGGTTCCAGCCTCCTCCTCCAACTGGGTCATGTATGAACACAGTATAGAGCTGTTGCCAACCCAGAGGAAAAGTTAGAGAAAGGATATGTTGGGACTTGCAGAAGTCGGTGACACTTTTCATCCGTTAATTCACTCATCTATTTATTCAACAAATATTTATTCTGTATTTTCATGTGCCAAACTCTGCTGACAGGCCATCACAGTATAGTTGGTTGGTGTTATGGTAGGGGAGGTGGGAGCACAGACCACTTCTGAAGAGAGGAAGTAGAGCTTCTGAGCTACCTACAGTGCCTGAGAGGCCAAGCTCCATGCAGAAAGGAAGACAAACCATCCATTTTGGTTATTACCTTATCAGAATCAATCCATGGAGTTCATAAACTACAGGGCTAGCCCTGCAATGTGCATCTATTCCATTTCTAAGCACAAGGCAACTGAGCTATGCTAACTCTAGCAAAAGCTTCATCTCCTTTATGTCATAGGCTCCCAGGCCTTGGGTGGGGAAATATAGCAGCAGGCACAAGTGCAAACACAGGACAAAGCCTGGTGAACAAAGGCTAACAAGTCTGTTCCTCTACAGAGAGTTGACAGATCTAAGGAACAGAACATACTGTATAAAGATCATTGAAATTTAAAGGCAGACATCAGCTTAATATTTCTGTAGAGCCTCAAAGACATACACAAAAAGGTTTGAGGCACATAATAAAATCTGTGATAAATGGATCTCCCTCCTCCATCTCTCTCCTCACGCCACAATTCTTTGTCTAATTATCTTCCAAGGAACATGTGATGTTTTAAAATGAAGTTGAAAGTAGTTCTGCTAGCAATATTATGATGCCCGGCACACCTAGTCATTTTTCTTCCAAAGAAAATAAGAATCATCTTTTTTATCAGCTCTTGACACCCACCTACCAAACCCTAGGGGGACCCCTCGACTGTGTTGTCCTGATCTTTATGATTTATAATGCCTAAAGAATTTTAATTGTTTTACTATTAAGTTTAAGTAGGCCAGTACTGTTTTCTCCACTTTACAGAGAGAAGAGAGTAACTAATAGCTCTGGAAAAAAAAAAAAAGCAGTATTGAAAGAATAAAGAATCACAACTCAACATTAAATTACTAATTAACAGCTGGGGCTGAAGAACTGTGCTATTGCTCCATATTTTAAGTATCTCTTAAATAAAATTAATTTTTAGAGTGACAGGGAATGCCACTCACAAGGGGAAAATAACAATTTATGTATCATCCTAGACTACATTAAAAAGCATTTCATTGTAGTTTAATCTGGTGAGTCAGAATCTTCATCCAGAGATCAGTTATTTCCATCCTGGTGTGAAGCTCATTAATTGGGGGGGAATGTAGGAGAGGCAAAGGAGATGGGGAGGATGAGACCCAGAGAAGACCAGTGGGCTTGGTGTGGGCCCATCTGGATCTGATCTCTGGGCTGCATGAGGAGTGTGCATTGGAGATAAGGCAGCCTTTTTACAATATAGTTAAGCAACAGCATTTAAACATGCAACACTGTGCCTTATGATCTTGGCTTTCAGTTAGGTCATCTTATTTTTCAATTACAAAATAAATAGATAGTAGTCATTGAAACCGAAGAGTTTAAAAAAGCATAAAGGGGAAAATAGTAACTTTCAAAATCCTATGTCTGGACTTACACCCTGGTAACACCTCCCTTTGTCTGATGAGTTTTTTATCTTTAACATTTTGAAAGAAGGACTGTGCTTGATGGGAAGTACAAAGACTCTGTGGTGAGAGCAGATTTGTGTGTCCAAGGAAGAGCAGGGAGGCCAGTGTGGCTGGAGCAAAGTAAACCAAAAGCAAGAGAGAGAATGTGAGAAAGGGGGTCAGAGAAATGAACGGAGGACATAAGTTCGAGGTTCTTGCTGGTCAGAGTAAGGATTTGGGCTTCTATTCTGAGTGAGACAAGAAGCCACTGAGAGTCATTATCAAGAGAGTGACATAGTATGACTAACCTTCTAGAAGGACCTGCCGCTTGGTAGAGAGGAGGAGGGTAGCACAAGGGTAGAAACGGAAGTGATTTCAGTAATCCAGGCAAGGGAGGATGTGGGTTCAGACAAGAATGCACATGGAAGAGGTGATAAAAAAAAAAAGATTAGATTCTGGATGTAGCTTGGAGGCAGAGCCTAAAGGATTGCTGCTAAATCGTACATGTGGTACAGGAGAGAGGGGAATGGGATGATTTCTACGTTTCTGTCCTGAGCAACAAGAAGAATGGAGTTGCTGTTGACTGAGAAGTGGCAGACTGAGGGAAAGCAGATCAAGGTCAGGACAGCAGGAGCTTAGTTTTGGACACATCACATTTGAGACATCACTTAGTCATCCAAGTGGCAGTGACAAGTGGCCAATTGGATTTATGACTGTGTTGTTTGGGAGTGATGTCTGAGCTAAAGAATAAAATTTTGGAGTTGTCAACATGGAGATGGTATTTAAGGACAGTAGACTAAATGAGATCACCCGGGGAGTGGGTATACATGGAGATGATGAGATCTGAGGACCAAGCCTCCAGTTTAGAGGATGGCAAAGGAGATGGAGGAAGAATAGCCAGGGCGTGAGGAGGAGACCCAGGAGGCTGGTGTCTCAGAGGTCAGTTGAAGAAAGTATTCCAAGAGGGAGGCAGTAATCAACTGTCAAATCAAAACTGCTGATAGTTTGAGTAAGATTTGCTGAGCAGTGACACCCGGATTTGGCAATGCCAAAGTCATCAGTGACCTTGACAAGAGCAGCTGCAATGAAATATTGGAAATGCAGGGGATTTACAAAGGAATGAGAAGTATGGGCCAAACAGTAGCACAAACTAAAGATCTCAGTGAAGATCTTGGCAGATTGCAAACATCTATTGTCAATGCTGTGGAATTATGAAAAGTCCAAGTATTCACTCAGAAAAGAGGGACAAATTTCTAACTATGAGCATTGATGAGGATCAGCTTGCTGGGTGTCTGCTAGATTAGGGAGGGTGATGATTTATGCAACCAAGAGCTCTAGGGAATTGTCTATGTCATTGGCATGTCTCTAAAAATAGAATTAGGAATGTCTAGCCTTGAACCCCTTTATCCTCCATTAGTTGTCATCAGAAAAGCGATGCAAAATGAAATTATTCAATAAAAGCAGCTCAGATTTTCCTGATGGTTTTCACTTTACAAAGGTACCTTCACACATGTCACCCAGTCCTCACACCAGCAGGAGAAGAAGCCATTATTTCACAGGCGAGGAAACTGGGACTCAGTCAAGGTCATAGGTGGTGTGACTAGAGGAACTGGGACTCAACACAGGTTTTCTGACACCGAATCCCAGCTCTTCTCACTTCATCATCTTGACTGTCTTAAAAGACAGACATTGCTTTTTTGTTTGTTTGTTTGTTTGTTTGTTTTTTAAGTTTGCTTACAATAACTCAATACTTATCATTGGTCAGGTCTTCCTTGATGGGCTTTCCATGAATATGCCATGTCATCCTCAGAACAGCCCTATCAGGTAGTCACTATTATTATCCTCAATCTATAGATGAGGAAACTTAAACTAAGTAACTTGCCCAAACCTGTGAACTGGGCTTAGAACCCTGGCCTTTTGACTTTGGAACCCAGGCTCTTAACTACTACATTTTTCCATTTCATCTTCTACATACACAGCCCTTCAAGCAAAGAAAATATTAATTGACTTGACCAAAGTCATATGTTGATGGATACTGATCCTATTGCAGAACTCTGATAATTTTAATCAATTAAAGGGCTTTTTTTTGAGCACCTTCAGAGGGTGGTATGTAGGGTTAGACACTGTGAAGTTAGGCACAAAAGAAGTTGAAATGTGGTATCCTCTATCAAGGAGGTTATAGTGTCAGCCAGTATGCCACCAACTACCTTGTTTGGTAATTCTACTGTGATCTAGGGCAGTAGGGGAAAATATATGATCTGGTCTATTACATTATCGGTCAACACATATTTCCTCTTTCCTACACCTTCCCCCAACCCATGGGAAGAGTGTACTTTCCCACTCATGCTTGGCCCTGTGACCTATACTGGTCACTGAAATATTGGTAGATACAACATGAGAGCACAGCTTTAATTGTGCTTGTGGAGTTTGGCTCCACATGTAAGGAACACATCCTCAGTAGCTTCTTTAGCCTAGGTCCCAGAATGAGAGGCAGAGGGAGTAGACATGACTCTGACCTGCAGCTTAGGGCCACAGTTAGGTGACTCCAGTTGGGTTTAGCTAAGCCTAACAGAGCCACAACTCAGATGCATGAATGAGAAATAAATATTTGTTGTTTAAGTGACTGAGCTTGTTGGAATTACTACGCAGCAATATTATAGAAAGAGCTGATTAATCCACATGGGAAATATAGATTGAAAATTCACAAGTGTAGTTTGAAAATTCAAATACCATCTTAAATAGTTATAAGTTCATAGGCGCTATCTACCTGTGAATTAGGAACAGATCAGTTCACTGAAGCCCCGGTTCACAGCCACTGTCTTTCCCCTGGGAGCCACACTTTGGAACTAATCTTTGAAGAAGAGAAAACCAACTGATTATCCATCTCTTTTTTTCTTTTATATTGGATATATCCACCCTGATTACTGCTATACCTACAGACCCATTTAGGAGAAAAGGCAGCCTCTGGTGGTGGGGTAGAGTGAGGCAGCCACACTTGAAGTCACATACATATAACCCAGCCTCTCCCAGCTGCATCTGAAACATCTAGTGGACACCTGACCTAAGAGCTGCTGAACTATAGGCTGGCCGGAAAACAGTGATTAGCCCAGCCACTCAGATCCCTCCAAAATTCAAACTAGGAAGTACAGGGTGGTATAAGTAGAGATGCAGAAAAAGAGCAGAAACAGGGAGGAAGTGCAGTCTTCTTAAGGCATAAGTAGACAGCTGTAGAGTGAAGGTTCGGTGCCCATGGCAGACACCTTAGAGAAGGTGCAAAGACATGGTGGCCTAAAAGAGAAAGCTGCAGAGGCAAGGAGGACAGAAAGGGACACCAGGCTTCAGAGTAATATTATGTCCTGTGGTAAAATGAGCACCACCAACACTTTTGCAGTCAGAGAGGATATTCTGAAAGTGATAAAAACAAATGAGGTTATTAATATGCCCCAATTTGAAAACTGTTCCATCAGTCTTAAAAGCAAAGTGAGTCATTTGTTTTTCTCACCGTCCCTGGACAATAAAAAAAAAGATTCAAATGGTTCCATTGTACATCCTTATTCTCCAAACCCAAAGGGAAGTCAGGAGTCTCTGTATGTCTTTATTCTACAAACCTAGCAGGGAGTCAGGGGGCTCTGTGCACCGTAACAGTAATGGGGGCCATAATCATGACTGTGGTACACAAGTATATGGTGCCCTCTCCCTGGTCCACAAGATGTGGGCACTGATAGGATCCCTCCAATGACATCGGGGCTGGCACCCAGGCCTAGACATTTAAAGCCCAGGGAATTATCACTTCAGTGTGTTTATATGTAAGATGAGTATTTATAATAACAAAAGCTGGTCGATTCTCCTATCAAACATAAATGGATAGCTAAAATAATGCAAAGCAGCCTAAGAAACATAATTTTCTAAATATAAAAAGGCTTGGATGGACCTCAATGGCATTATGTTGAGTGAAAAAAAGCCAGTTTCAGATGGTCATTTTGGATGTGGGCTGGCCTGGGAAGGTGTGGCCTCCGGTGAGGAACCTCTCTTCAGCCAAGGCAGCGCCTGAGAGGGGTGACTACAGCAGGTGTCCTCCCGCTGCACCCCCAACAGCTAGGGAAGTAGTCCTCCAGTCCTGAAGGGGGATCCGAGTGGCACGTCGTAGCTCCACCACTGTCCACCCATCGTAATACCTGATTCATTTCTTCATAAAGGTTCGAGAGTGGCTCCTCCAAAATTTGAATGGACCTCTTTTTGGACAAACTAGTCACTGTTGTTTCAGGTAGGACTGAGTTTTACCTTACCCATTCCTGTCGCCCTATCTGGATGTCCTTCACCTTCAGTTGGTTTACCTTCACCCTGCTGGTCTCAGTGGCTTATCTGATGGTGTGACCCAGACAGACCCTCTTTTCTGAAAGAACAGAGTCCCTGGTTACCACCATGTCCTTTCTCAGACCAGGATGGCTGCACCTGTGCTTTCACCCAAAAAACTGGGCATGGGAATATCAAGAGGTACCCAAGTGGGTCACCTAGATGTCAATTATACTGATGACCTGTGTCAATTATTTCTGCTAGAATAGTGGTTCCTTTTCTTGCCAGTTGGTCTCTTGGGAGAAAGAGTGTAAAATGCCCAGGAACTAGCAATAGTTCAATGATATTCTTGCTATGTCCCCTAGGGGAAGGGTTCCCCTTCTGGGAACTAGAACCTCTAAACCCACAGAGCCCAGAGTTGCAGGGATGGAAAGTGCAAAGTCTCTCAGTGCGTCACTGGGAGTCATGTTATGTGAAACCTTTCCTCTTTCCATCCCTTGGTTCCTAGACCAATGTGTTCAGTCTACTGGGGACACCGCATTATAGAAAGGTTGCTTATTTAAAGCACACATTGTGTCCTGGAGGGCGGCACCCCATATTTGCAAAGTAGCACCTCCAAATTGGCCTTTCAGCTGCCCCTTCAAAAAATCATTCCATCACTCTGTCAGACTAACTGCTGCTGGGTTACATGGCATTTGATATGGCTAGTGGATCCCAGCCATGTGCCCACTCACCGAAACTTTGCTGCAAAGTGGTGCCTCCCTCTTTAATTCTTGGGAATGAAGGGTTGTCTTAGACTCTGTGAGCAGGAAATGCAAACCCATATCCAAATCCATATCTATTACTGACAAAACGATGCACAGCCCCTTTCAGTATGGCAGGGGTCCAATGTAATCAACCTGCTATCACATGACTCATTGACCTCCTTGAGGGATGGTGCCATATGAAGGACTTATCCTTGGTCCCTGTTGCCAGCAGGTAGGACACTGGACTGTGGCATCAATAAGATCAGCCTTTGTCAGTGGAAGGCATCATGCTGTCGGTACCATACCTAGTCTCCATCCCTACCAAGATTACTTTATTTATGCATCCATTGTGTGCCACCTCTGCTTTGTTTAACCTTCTCAGCCATTTTAAGAGGCAGAGCCTTAGGGCGTAAATGCTATATAAATCCCATTTAGCTGTTGATAAGTTACTTACCGTCGCAGTGTGGTCAGTGCACCTGATCTTACTCTTTTTTGAGTCTTAGAGTTTCTGCTCAACTCCTGCCTTTCCATCTACATCACCGACTTCTCTCTGACCTTCCTGGAATAATTTCCATTTCTGAAGCAAACTGCATTTTACATAAAGCATAAATGTGCTCCAGTTCCCTTTCTTACACCTCTAAATCTTCTCTGGCGGCTGGTGTCCCTCTCTCTTTCATATTGGAAGCATTTGATATCACTACTCCTCAGCTATTTTCAATTACCCTGCCACTTCCCTTTCCCCATCCTCCAAGGCTTTCTGGGTGTGAATGATTTAGCAGGACTCAGTAATCAGATATTTAACGGGACTGGCTTCTTTTGAAACAAGACCATTTTTTTTTTCTACACAAGATTAACCCAGTTAACACCGTGATGTGTGTTATATACAGCCTTGTTCCCATGGTGACTATGCCAGGCGATGATCTATCAGTGTTGGGGGCAGGCAGGTGTGAAGGGAGCATTCTATTCAAGTTATTTAACCATTTTCTTCATCTGTAAAATAGAGAAATAACAGGAGGTAATAGGATTGCTGTGGGAATTATGTCAATAGACATAAAACACTACAACAGTTCCTGACAATGGTGAGTGCCTTAAGGAGAATTCTGATCAGAGCCATGATGTTCACTGAGCATGTGCAGAACACATCCATGGAAACGGACAACAGCAGGAAAATGTCTCCTTGGAAATAAATGTTCCTCACTGGGGAAGGAAGAATCCCAAATAGAAACCATCTCTTGTTGTTCACAGGCAAAACGAAGAGAATGACTTAAGTTTTGTAGAGAGAATTTCTTTAAAGTCTGAGCTGATTTAATTATTAAAGATGTATGTAGTGAGTAGGCAGGATAATATCAAGGAGTTCTAAATTATTTACACTTTATTGCTCTTAGTCTGTGGGCGTCTGACGTGCCTTGTCTTCTATTGGGGGACTCTGCAGAGTGTTCTTGGCCCAGAATATTTTCTGATAATACATCTCCTTAAGAAGGTCCTGAAGCATCTTATTTAAAATAATCGGTTTTTTGAATTCCCTATCATAAAGATTCTGCTTTTAGGAATATCTTCTTTCCGGTTCCAGACTGTAGCTGAAGAGATATCTCCAAGGAACATGTTAGTTCTGAATGTACGATCGGCTCTCTACCATTTCTGGAAATCTTGATTTAATGGTAAAAGCAATATCAGGAAGATCTCACCTTTCAGATGCAGCTTGCTGCTACTTCTGTTTATGTCATCTCCTGGTTCCTTGGAGCTTCAAAGGGCCAAAAGATACTCACCTATTGTATTATGTTAAAGTTAAGCAACTATCGTATCATGCATACATAGCTCCTAGGCGAGATGCATGTGAACAGGAAGGGGACTGAGGAGCTCCCATGGCACTAAGCTACCCAGTATGAGAAGGGGCAGAATATTTGGTTAACAGCTACGAGAAGAATGTTGACAATGCATGAGGGCTCACTGACTGAGCAGGGACTTTTTCTCCTTTTTAACTGCAAGTAGGGAATCAGAGGCATAAAAGTTCTGTGCTAATTAATTGTGGGTATCTTTTGAGCATCCCAGATTTCATCCTTGCTCTGCCACTTTCACGATGAATAATTATGGGGTCCCAGCAAAAGTCAGGTGTCTAGAATAGGTTCTAGAAGAATCTAATATATCTATTTTTTTTTTAAATGACTACAGCACCTGGTATTCCTAGGTGGTCTCCCACCCAAGTAATAACCAGGCCTGACTTTGCTTAGTTGCCGAGATCAGATGAGATCGGGCACGTTCAGAGTGGCATGGCCTCCATTATTTTTTACCTCAAAATATTCCCAAGACTTCAGAGCCCTGGCTGTATAAAATAGCCTACACTTAGGATTCGGGATGTAGGATGGTTGGGGCAGGGTGTCGGGGGCAGGAAACAGGAGGGTTATACCAGGTTTCTCTTTGACCCCTGTATCCTGATAAAGAGGCTTCTATCTAGGAATCCTGATGTCAGGATTCTTACCTAGACTGACAACTTTTGGATTAAGGAAAAAACTAGGAATTTATGAGAGGTGACTAATAACCTCAATCAGAGACTATACATAGCCTTTATTTATTTCCTTTATTTGTTTTATTTTTGTAACCTTATGCTCATCTCTGGTGTCTAACTTCTTGACATTTTGACCAGCTTCAACTGGACTGATTGATTCTAATGGGGTCTTCAGATGATTAAAAGATGTAAAAGTAAGGGTCAGACCTTCTCAGCTCCAACTCTCAGGTATGCCTGGAAAGGCCCTGTGAATCAAAGCACCCTGTGAATCCTTCCCTTCAGGGGTTTGAACAGCCAGGCAGTCCCACTGAGAAGCTCCCCTTGGGCAGGTCTCAGCAATGCTCTTGGAGGTGCTACATCTATTCCCTGGAATGGAATAGTTCATACATCTCAACTGCAATCTTTTGTTTGACATTAATTTCTAGACTCTCAGGGAGATCCTTATTTAAAAGAATGAATTCAAAAGAACACTCCCAGATTACTAAGTATGGATCGTCTTTACCGTTTCTTTAAATCAGAGTGGATGCTCTCACTGCCCTCGTCGCAACCCACTCCTGACCCCTGTGGGGGCAATGATCTGGTCTTGCCATTTACCACTCATTTGCTCTGTCCTCGCTTCATTTGGCCTGCATCTCTGAACGTTTTCCAGATCCTCTGTATTTCTTTTCACAAGATCTTTGACCATTGCTAATTCTATATTCTGGACAGCTCCTGACCTGTTGCTGTTGCTTTTTACTGGAACTCTGGGTGTGGCCTGGCCAGGATACAGGCTCCCAGCTCCTGTCAGCCAACAGGCTAGCTGGCCCTTAATGTGACTGAGGTCCTTAATGCCTTTTCATTCTTAAGCCCTGGTTTCCCCTCCTCTCAGAGACCTCAAGAGGACCTCAGTATCCTTGCCCTTACGCTATGATGGTTAATTAGATCTGCGGAGGCATTTTCTTGCCAAATCCCTACCTTTTCCCTTCTCTCTCATATTAGGAAGGACCCTTATTTTCTTCAGAAAGAGGACTCTTGGATACTTTCCTTTCCTTTTTCCTTTACTTTATTTTACGCACAGCAGCCTTGAAGTTTATCTTCAAGTATGTGGGTGTGGGTCTGGAGGGGCAGGTCCTTGGGAGAATGGGCCCATAAGAGCCTGGACTGATGACCACCATTTCTTGCTTAATTAGTGTGGCCTCAGAAGAAGGGGCTTGAGCAGGTGAGGAGCATGAGGCAGGAGTGCAGTCCCCTTTCCTGGCTTGTTTCTGTCGCACCGTCACATTGCAGACCTGCATCCCATTGATACCCAGGGCAGCACCCTCTTCCCAGACACCAGAAGGAAATAAAATAACTCTCCTTCATTTCTGGTAACCATAATGGCTAAAATATGCCGACTGCTTATTATGTGCTAAGCTTGGTAGGGCAATTATTTTACATAGTCCTTACTCTGAAAAAATTCTGAGGTAGGTGCTATTATTCTCCCTGTCTTACAGATAAGGACACTGAAGTGACAGAGCTCTGCCAGAAATTCAGCTCTGAGCCCAGAGCTGGAATGCTTGCCCAGCCTCAAGCTGAAACCAGTCTGTCCTGTTCTGTGACTGCCCTGTCAGAGTCTCCTTACTTGTCAGATTATTTGGGAAGCTGCATCAGCTCCCTCAAGTATTGGGGACACTGAGTAAATTGACGTTGACAGGCACTGTCAACATAGCAGTGTGTCTGCCCCATCGGGATAATCCTTGTTCTCCATGTGAAAGCTCTGGCTCCCTGTCACTTTGGGCCATTGTCATGCATACTGAAAGGTGGTCATCCCGTGTGCCTATTTATTTGGTGTGGCTTGCTTGGGTTCAGTTTTGAGTGTGTGTTTGTTTGTTTGTTTATTTTCTCAGATAGAATCAGATTCAGCCTTTCTGCCCCATCCCATTTTGCAGGCACTACTGTTCTCTTCTCCGTAAGTGACTGATCATCTGGGGCTAACCCTGTCTGGGGCCACGTCTCATTTTCACTCCCCTATGACACCTGTCCTTTATACTTTCGAAGGCCCTTGAGCACATCCCCTCTTCCTACAAGACTGCAACTGTGTACTTTGTTCCCTCTCCTAGACCAGCAGTGCCTGGAACAAAGGGGACAGCAAATAAATGTTTATTGAATGGATGAATGAATGAACGAATGAATGAATGAAGCTTTTAGTAGTAGAATCGTGGCAGTCTGACGGAACTGCTATTATGATTCCCTTGAAAAGGAGCTTCATGCTTCATTTCAGGATAAAAGTATTGTGGCAACTACATGGTTATGAATTCTCTCTTTCAATAGCTTCTGGTTCATCCCAGTCCTCTCTCACACCTGCCAAACAGAAGCCCATACACTTACACTCACCAACGAGCTATATAAGTGGTAACCCACTTATCTAGTACCCCAGCCCACCATTTCCATTTGAGAGTTTTGAAGTAAGTCGAACTTTGTCCTTTTGTTTTGTGACAGTCATTGTGACATCATCACATTCATTTCAGCCATTGGGCAAGAGCAGCTGGGTGAGGCACTGCATCAGCTACTGTATTCTTACAGGGATACCAAACTTCAATATTTAGATCTGGAGGGGAGAATCAGGCTTTATCAAGGCTGCCTGGAAAACTGTGTTCTTTATAAGCCCACCTGTCTTATCACTGAGAAGAATGTAATCTTCCCTGAGAGAGGCTTTTAATGATTTCTCTGTTAATATTTGCTTCATCATTTTGGAAAGTCTTTAGCCAGGCCTGATCAGACAGATATTTCTGGCTGGGTACAAATTCCATTTTCAGAATATTGCTTGGCTCCCTGTTCCTTTCCTCTCCATGCTATCCACCCCCTAGCCTGACTCATCTCTTCTAGAACCTTCTCTGCCCTCCAAACCACTGAGAGTTATTTACTAAGTGCGTTTCCCAGCCAGCTCCTGGATGCTGGCTAGAAAGACCAATTTACAGGAACAAAATGTCCCCAAGTTATCACTGGGTCATAGTCCAAAATTCATTTTGGAATAAGCTATTGGAATTAACAAAGTTTTTTTCTTATAGAAACAATATGTGGTGGCGGGGATTCAGTATATCCCCCTGAAGCCATTTTATCCATAATGAAGCTTAATTGAAATGCAAATGAGGGATATAGGAATGCAGTATCTCTGTGATCCAGAAGGTGGGAACTGGGATAGGAAGAGAAACAGGAAGAGAAGGGGGATTTGCCCTACCCCCTTCCACTTTATTAAACTGTGGTCTAATCCTAAACCACAGTTTATAATAATTAGGTCTTGTACACGAAAACTCTTGTGGCCTTAGAGCCAGAAATTATTGGAGCTCAGAGCCTGACCCATGTTAAACAAACTTATACCAGCTTGATGTACCAACCAGAATGGCAGGTCCTCACCGACATTGCTGGGCACTGAGCCCAGTGAGTAAGCATGTTGCTGCTTTTCCTCCTTGGAAGAAAATATGCAAGGGAAGATGGAGAGTGATCAGAAAGCTATGTGGTAGGCCTCACTTGTTAAAAATGGGACAGGGCATCTTTAGGCCCCATTATTCTCTCCTGTGGCCATAGCATGCATAACCAGAACTCAGGGCTTCCCTCTTTCACTCTCCCTTCCCTAGACTTTCTGGCCCTTTGCTTGATAACGTTTTTATTCTAACTGTGGTGATTTCTTCAATCAATTTAAAGCCAAAATTGGTAGGCTTGGGAGCCATTCTGACTCTTTAAAATTGCTATAATAGCATTCACTCCGCTCTGGTCCAATATATACAGATTTCATAGTTTAACTAGTAGGAACCAATTTAATTTCTTTGTTATTAGGGATCACTTCAATTTGAGTTTACATCCCTCCCCCACAATCATGTTCCAACTATATCTTCAACTATAGACAGTGCCACTATTTTGTGTGCATGTATAAGAGGGAGAGGAGAGAGTAGAATCAATCCATCTCATTCCATAAAATCCTCAAAATTCAAAAATATTTGCTGGCTCAACTCCTTTTATTTTTATTTATTTACTTATTATTAAGTCTATTAGGGTAACATTGATTAATACAATTATATAATTTTCAGGTATACATTATAATTTAAAGTCTATATATTCTATTATGTGATTACCACCCAAAATCCAGTTTCCTTCAGCTACCATATATTTGATCCCCTTTACTCACTTCACCTTACCCTACCCCACTATATTTGACCCCCTTTACCCCATCTACCTCTCCCCTCCTCCCCCACCCCCTACACTCTGGTTCAACTTTTTTTCAGAAGTAGCAATAATATAGTGTAAAAAAATACATGAGCAAATATAAAGTCACTTGTTAACTTTGAGCCTTAATAAAAACTCCCTTTCTTTTAGAGCAAATTATCTCAGCTAGATGTTAGAAAAAAAGTAGACAGATAATTTATACTAATATGTGAATGGCTAGCTAACACCTCTAATAACATCCTGGAAGTTTTTCTTTTTTCAAAATAGCTTAGAAATATTTTTCAGTTACAGTTACATACAATATTATATTAGTTTCAGGTGCACAACATAGTGACTAGACATTTATATAACTTACAAAGTGATCACCTCAATCTAGTACACACCTGATACTATGCACAGTTATTACAATATTATTGACTATATTCCCTGTGCTGTACTTTACATCTCCATGAGCGTTTTGTCTTTTAAAAAGAAGGTATACAGTGATATATATGCATCTTTAACTAGTAGAATTTCAGGAAATATAAGCAGCTACTTCACAGAGCAGAAAGTTCAGAGAGTGTTGTGGGCAAGATTTCAGATTCAGTCATGTCTTTTGTTCTGGAGTCCAGCTTCTCTCAGTAGGTCATAACATCTTTTCTTTGGGAACAACAGCCTTGGAGGCTCCAAGGTTTATCACAAAACTTCCTATGGCTGTACTATCAGGACCTCTAGTAATTGTTGTGTGAGAGAGGCCGGGCTGCTCAGGGGAGAGCGAAGCTAGTTGTGGGCATGTTTGTACAATGAGAGGCCCCTCTACTAGCTTAACTTGACCTTTCCTCCATTTCTCTTGTTCACATTTCTCATCTCTTTCCAAATGCCCCATTTCATTTCATTTTTTTGGTATTGCTTTTAAAAATGAGCTCGGCACATTGACAATTCAAGCATTTCCCTTGCACATTACTGAAATCATTCATGTTTTATTTCTTCTTCTACCTTTTCCTTATTTCATTTAGCCTTGATTCCCATTATCCCACTATATCAAGATCTTCCTGTTACCTAGCAACTCAGTTTGAGGCTGATTTTGCTGGGTAGTGCCCCCCACCCCCACCTTCACTAGCTTCTGAATTTCTCCCTCAAGCTTAGAAGAACTCTTCTACCAGCTGTGTGAATCCCTAAGACATGCTTCACCCACAGGTCCCCACCCCCATACTCTGACAGTCATTGCTGGATACTCAAAGAGGTCCCCAGTGGCTGCTCTTGACCAGCAGAGAGAAGAATTGAACAGTATCTCTATTGAAAGATGTGACAACATTATGTGCCCTGTAGCCATGGCTAAACTAATCCCCAGCTCTGCATCTGGATTAGGAATAACCCGGATAGGGCTGGGGAATTATATAGGTTTTTGTTTCTTAAATCTTAACACTGATTTACAGTACAAGCACACTGCTTGTGAGAGCTGGCCAGAATGACCTGTGAGGCCTTTTGCTATCCTTTTGTTCTATGGAGTTTGGCCTTAAACAAAGCAAACCAGAAGGGACCCCAATGCTAGGGGCCAGGGGGTATAATTGGAATTGTGTCTCAAGGAACCTTGCTATTCTTTCTTAGAGGACAACTGACATTTCCTCATAACTACTCTACTGCATTAAAGAGATTCTTTGTCATTAGTTTTGAAGAATCCCAGTGACCTAGTTAAACATTTAATGAATTGGCTCCATGAAGATGTAAAAAATCGTATTATTTGTGTCTGAAAGTTTGAGAAACATACTGTCAGTACTAAAAAGTTAAAAATGTTTCCGTATGTGTGGTCACTCTCATCAGATCAGTTTGTAGAATCAGACGATTATCAAGTAAATACCTCCTATGAGCATGGCACTATGCGTGGCCTCAGGGACACTGTAGTAAGAAAGGTCTACATCTGCTCTCATGGGTCTTACATTGATCTTCAAGGGGAAAAAATAGTGGTGCTGATTTTTGAAATGCAGAAGGTGGAGCTTTCCCAGTGCTCATGCCCTGTAATATCTATTACGGGTCCATCTTTGGATTATCATTTTATTTCTTCTACCATATTTTAAACTCCTTGAGGGCATAAATTATTTCATTTTGGTGACTTTCCTTAGAGCCCTCTGCTATGCTTTTTTAATGCTTGGCTCATAGCTTTATTATCTTCTTTCTCCCACGGTGTAATGGCTGATGCATACCGAGTACTTATTGAATGAATGTCACACCTCTAGCATTTGTGATCTCATTTAGCCGAACAACAATCCCTAAATGGAGGCTGCTATTATGGACTCCATTTAACATTGCTCTTACCTCGGTTTACATGGCCCAGCCTCAGCTCCTCTGACCTCCCTCTTCTCTCCTTTATCACAGCTCTTGGCCACCCTGGGCCTTACTCTTGATTGGCCACACCAGGCATGCTCCCACCTCAACGCCTTGTCCTCCTCTCTGCCTGAAATGCTCTTCTCCCAGACTGTCATATAAACCCTCTGCCAACTCATCCAGGTCTCTGCCTGATGCAACCTCTTTAGAGAGGTAGTCTCTGACCTATCCAACACAGCAACCTCTGCTTACTCTCACCTTGCTTTACTGTTCTTCATAGCACTTATTATTACCTGACATGTATCTCTTGTTTCTATTTTAATATGTTTGTTAATATCTGAATGCCAGATTCACTTGGGAGGGATTTTGTCTGTCTGGTTCAGAACTGGATTCCTTGTACCTAGCCTGTGTTGGGCACCAAGTGGCTCCTCAATCAATATTTGTTAAATAAATAAATTTCTACTTATAGATGAGGAAGCTTAGAAAGATTAAGGGACCTATCCAAGGCCACACAACTGGGAAATGCCAAAGATGAGATTCAAACTCCCATCCTCTAATGCCAAAGCCCACATTCCTAACCACTCTGTGTATGTATCTTCTATTCTCCTCTGCTAAGCTCTTAGATTCTCCATGACAAGGACTGTTCGTAGCCTAAATGCTTAAAGAGCTGACACATGATGGGAATTTTATAAATGTCAGATGAAAAATATGTGGTTGGCTAATGGATGAAGGCTTGAACAGGCAGAGAGGCATGTTTCTGATGAGGACACAGTATAGACAAAGGCACAGAAGCCTAAGGAACATATTGGGAATAGAGAAGTCCCATTTAGCAGAGTTAAAATGCCTGTGTAAGTGGCTAGTTTATCATCAGGGGCAGCTGAGGCCACGTGAAAAAGCCTAGTGATAAGGAGCAGTTGGAGTCACTGTTCCATAACTTGCCTCACAGTGCACATGCATGTCTAAATATCCGAAAAGCTGTGCTGATCTTCCAAAGACTTCATTATGATTAGATGAGCTATGGTAAAATGTGCTTGTCTTTAAAACAAAGACAGATGGCAAATTAATAGCACTCTACAGTGGCCATAGGACTTAACACTGGTCCTGAGTGTCTACCAGACGACAGATGCAGTGTTAGAGTTTACCGAGAGGGTTTGATCTAAAAGATCCCAATGAATTGGAGGCGTCTGGCAACAACAACAACAAAAGATGTACTTTGTTACTTAAATGCGGAACTCTGGACTCTCATGGGTAAATAATGGTTTGGTCGAAAGCCATGAGGGAAATGGAGCAGGGAGACAAAGACCAAGTGTAGAGAAGGGACCGCTGTTTGTTCAACTCACCTCTTTACGTTTCTTCTCTAGAAGAGATGCCCACCGGAACTGGGGAGGAGCTGCCTGCCGAACACACGTAGAGAAATGGATCTGGGTGGCACAAGTAGCGGACGTGGCAACCATGCAGCTACTCCACTCTGTCTCCCTTCAAGAGAAGCTGCAGTGGGGGGAGTGGTTCACGGGCAGCCTCCTGCTGTGTAGTATGGACCTAACCAACACTCATGCTGAGGCCTTGCTCTCTGTGGGTTGCTGCTACCCAGCGGCCAAGCACATAAGGAGACTAGAGCCGGCCCATACTTGCCCAGTGTGGAACTCCTCCAGCAGGCCATGTTGGCACTGGGTTCTCCCTGTTGGCCTGGCTGAGACTTTATCAGAGTTTCACTGAAGTCTAAACTTTCTCCAGCCCAGACCTCCTTGCTCCCCTCTACTTGCTCAGTTATCAGTCCTGCAAAGGGGGTCTGAAGGCTTGCCCTGCCCACTCCTGCACCCCCTCTCCTGTACCTTTCACACGTTTTATTCTGGGTGGCATGTGCATCTCCGAGGACCCAAAGTGTCACAAGGAGCCTCAGAATCATAAATAAAAATTTTCCACTAAAATGAAAGTAAAAAAAAATAAACCCATTTACTACTGGATGAGAAGTGATTGGGCAGAGCTTTCAGATATCCACTTTCTGGACATTTTCAGAAATGCAAGGAAACAAGAATACCTGTCAAGGAGAAAACCTTTAGTCCAAAGCTACTTTCAAGTCCTCCATACTTCCAATTTATATTAACTTACATGAAAGCTCTTAGACTTGTCAGATCAAATTCTTGTCCTCTGCCACGATATGAAAGTTTCTCTGCTGAATGGCCAAGGACGATAATTGAACTCGTGACCCCGAATCTTGATTGGATGAGAATTGGCCCAGATCTTCTCTCTCTCCAGCCTCTGTGGGATCGCCAAGGGCAGCACTTCTCTTGACTTCAAGAGAAAGTCGTGAGAAAGCATAAACGCGTTGCACTTTGTAGCTTGTCTTGCTGGACTGCGGAACACTCCTTACCCATCTTCATGCTTCCAGTTGCGCACCCACCAGGTGAAGCAGAGTCTCTGCCAGCACAATGTGTTTTGTTTGTTTGTTTTCAGCAATTGGATGACTTGCCACTTCTACTTCATTATGTGTTTAAAAGGAAGATATAATTGTAAGCTAAGTTGTTGAAACTAGAGAGGCCAAATCAAAAAGTGGCACACTTGCCTTTAAATATAAACATGGCCAGATGGAATATGACTGAGAAAAAACTGAGGCTAAAAACAGGTTAAAAAGAGAAGAGGGCTATAACTCTATGATTGTAAGAAGCAGCAAGTGCTCTGCCTGTGAAGTCATATTCTTGTGTCCGTGTCTTTTGAATAGTTGGTTTGAAGCCTACTGAAAAAATGTAACCACTTTTATTTTTTTCTCACAAATCAATAAATGAAAAAAGAAAATATCTATGACTCAGTAGAATTAAATCCTCTAACAAAACCTTAGTCATTCCATGAATGGATTAAAATGGCCTTCATTACAATAATAAGAGCTGCAATTGCTGAGCATGTTCCATATGTCAGAAGCTTTCCATAAGCTGCTCCCATCCCGCAGGACACTGCAAGGTCAGTACAATTTCCCCTGCTGTACAGGGGAGATCAATGAGACACAGAAATGTCCGATAACTTTTCCGGGTCACCCGCCTTAGAAGAGGCAGAGTCCAGGCAGGACTGTGTGGCTTTGAAGGTAGTCCACCTGCTCACCTTCTCTTCTTCAAGTGAGAGAAGGAGGGAGGAGAGGCAGGGAGAGGCTGGGTCAAGATTGTTTTCAGAGCAAGGGCAGACCCTTGTAAGGAGGGAAATCAAACTGTGCAGGATGAGTTTTCTAATAGCTGAAAAGAATGAGAGGCACACTGATAATTGCAGGGACACTGTAAGATCTGGGGAATAGTTTTGGTGGGGAGCATTTAAAGACTAAACAGATAATTTGCTCTCTTCTGAATTCCTATGTACTTCATCTGAGCACATCATCTGGGCCATATTATGACTCAATAGATATTTCAAACCAATAAATTCATACTTTGTCAATACAGCATTGGCTTTTTGCCTTATACTGTGTGCTTTAAATCTCCCCTCCCAGACAGTGTCTTAATATCAATAGCCTCTTGCTATTGATTTATATAGCATTTTATGGTCAGATTTTGTATACATCATTTTACTCAGAGCAATTCTATGAGATTTCAGAAGTGGGCATGCTAATCTTAATTTTGAGGACTTTGAGGCTCAGAAGGTCAAGTGATTTTCCCCAAGTCATGTACCAAGCAATGGAGAAAGTGCGAACTTGAGTTAAGGATTTATAACTGCACATCTGTTTTCTTTCAAACATGCAGAGTCCTGTTACAGAAAAGTCACCCTTCTGATTCATCATTATGTTTAACACAGCCAAGGCACTATACCTCACCCATGATAATGTCTCATAAATATCTGTTGGATCATTTTTAAGAATGAATGACTGATAGAGAAAAGGAATGAATGAAACTCCATAAAATGGCCTGATGAGATCTGCATTTGGGCACTTTGACTTTCAAGTCTGAATAGGAAGTGTTCTAGAAAATTCTTCTGTCTTCTCACACATCACTTAAATAAGTGTCCTCCTAGGTGTCCTCAAAGGAGATAGTTTTACAGTACTTTCTAGTTGAAAAATGTTTTGTGTTTAGTCCTTCAAAGGCTATAAATCTCTCTAATCAGTGCCTAATAGTTTTGGGGATGACTCTGAGCAAGTGTTCCATTAATTGAAAGAAAAATGTTGTCCTCTGCCATAGAGATTTCTCATTATGTTTCACTGAATTCTAAACAGAGCCCTGTTTGGAATTCTTTTATGAACATTGTAATTACACTACATCCTATGGTGTTGGGAAATAACGCTCACAATTAGCATCTCTGTCATGTGTGGGAAGTGATCCGTGCTAAATAGGAGTTGGGCCAGATGGGTCTTGCTAAGACCTTCCCTCGGCCCCCTTCAGTTCCATTAAATTAAGTTGTCCCTGTGTGTGGGCAAAAGATATAAATCAATCTTTTGCTTCTCTGTGTATTAAAGAAACACATCCACTTCCATTAATTAAAAGTCAAGTGCTTCTGTTTACAGCGATTCTGTAGAAGAGATGGCTATGCCAAAGAATCCCAGGTTAGCAGAGCCCAGTGAGGTGCCACAGGCTTCATTCAGTAAGCTGGGCTGCAGGAGGAGCTCAGTCACAAACCAGTCTGTCCTTGTCCTGGAGGTAAGGGGCAGCATCCCAGCAAACCCAGGCCTCCATTTCTTCACCGCAAAGTGGCCCCGTCCTGGGAACATGGCTGCGTAGAATACAGGGCCTTGCCCAGAGCTGGGGTCACTGGGCTTGCCGGTCACAGGTAGCAGCATACCTATGTACTTTGTCTTGGGGTCTCCAGTTTCCTCCTAATTGTGACAGTTGTTTCTGATTTTCCTTTTCACTTTAACTCCTAAATCCCCCACCCCCCACCCCTGAACACACACACATACTGAGGGTCTTTTCAGGCACTCTATGCTCTCTTGCTCCTGTTCCTTTTCTACCTGCAGTTGTTCCTAAGTCATGTATCAATCATTTACACCTTAGTGAAACGTTTAGTCAATGTTTTGTATGTTTGTATCTATATAGTATATGCAGTATATACTCCATTTATATAGTATATATATGAATATATATACACATATATATATACATATATATACACATCTGTGTGTGTATGTATATATATATGTATATATATATACACACATATATATGGATAATACCTCATTACAGAAGACAAAGTTTTGTGCTGTGTCTGATTAGAGAATTTCTCAGACTTCCTTCTTATATGGCAACATTTTTTTCTGTCATGAGTGTCATAAAAGACAATGGAGGGAAATTTTTAAAAAGTAAAGGAATTTCACCTACAATCCTTCCCTTAGAATTGACCACTGTAAATATTTTGGTGTATTTTTCCTTCTCTATTCTACTTATAAAATTATGAAATATTTTTTGCTTACAAAAAATAAACAGAATAATGTAATATCCATATGTACATACCCAGCTCCAGGAAAACACACCAGATTAATAATTTCCCTCCTTAATCACCAGAGCTACTAGTATCATGTTTACTGTGTTTAGTATTACATGCACTTCTTTATCCTCTGCTACAATGCATGTATCTATAAACAAAATATGCTATTGTTTATATACTCTAAGTTTCGAATAAGTGGTGCTATACCACACCTTGCTTTTCTTTTATTCTTCTACAACCTGTGTTTTTGCTCAAATTGTATTTTTTGAAGTATAACTATGTGGATACATATAGATCTGGTCCATTTACTTTAACTGCTGTGTAATATTCTGCTCTATGAATAACTATACCACGATTTGTTACATGTTCTGCTGATGGACATTTAGGACATTTTTGAGTCTAACACTATTACATGTAGTGTGCCAACAAACATGTGTGTTATATGCCTCCCAGCACACATGTGCCAGGGTTCTCCAGGGTATAAAACCTGGTTCCATTAACTGCGGCCTGAGGGAGACAATAGAGACAAACATGGAAGCTGTGCCCAACCCCGCAGAAGGGAGGAGGCAGTGCTTAAGGAAGGAGGGGTGGTTGTGCAGTGACACCCCAAAACTGTTTTCTGATTTTCAGAATTCATAGCCTAGGCAGTAGATAGGTGATTGTAAGCCTTTAAAATATAACCTATAACAGAATAGATATGAAAGGAGTTAGGAAAAAAATTATGATTTAAGTGTAGGAACTTGAATAAGGCATCCCTGCTTTTCATAGAATATTTTAGTTATTAAGTAGGTTTTGTTCCAATTTAAAGTACTTATTTTTCTTTAAAGAAAAGTTAGGGTTATGGTTCAACAAACCAACTATTTATGTTTGAGCTTCAGCATACTGGTACAGTCTGTCCATGCTTTTAATCAATGATGTGGTTTGAGTCTCTTTTTTGGCCAAAATTTGGAAAGAATGAGTCTTAAGGACAGGTTAGTAAAAGAACATTCTAGTGAAAAAATTTTAAATACATAAATAAGGGCTATGCTGCAACCCCCCCCCCCGCCCCCTCTTCTCAAGCCGGAGGAGGGGTTCTGCTTTTGGGAAATCAAGTTGCCACTTTAAAAATTATCAAAACACCTTTATTTAATAACACCTGTGCCGTGTTTATGGGAAGCCACAGAAGAATCCTATTCTAGTGGCAACTGGGGTGGTTAGCGTGTGGTTGGGAAGCTGCCAAAAAGTCACATTTACTCTTTAGCAAATACAAAATTTGCAAAATATTCACTTTTTCTCTTATAATATTCTGGAATGGGCTGGGAAGGTTGGAAGGAAGAGTGAGCTGCTCTGTGGGAGCCACTGAGAGCATCTTTTTTACTCATGCCTATTATTAAAGCATCTCCATTGAAACTGTGCCCCTTCTCTCTCTCTCCGTTCTCTTCTGATTATTTGATTATTTCTATTTATGAATATAATTGCTATGTAATTATAATTGTTACATGTATTTTTTCTATTCTTTATTTTTCACTGATCATAAGCAATTTAAAAAGGTTTCTATAAAAGTCTTCCCTTTTTTCCTTTAAAGTTGTGTAATGTTTCATCTTATAAATACAGCATGAGTTAATTTGACCTTATCATTGAACATTTTCCAATATTTTCCATTAAATATCTTTTTAAATGCAGTTTTTTTCCTTCCTCTTTTTCTTCTATTGAGTAGTTATTTTGGGACCATATCCCAAGATCAGGATTAACAGGTCATAGAATGTGAAAACTATTTTGGTTTTGTCACATCATACTTTTAGGACTTCTAAAAAACCTGAACACACTTGTAGTTGTGGAGGTGATTCTTTGTAAGAGAAATCACAATACAATGTTACATTCTCAAGAAGAGAAATGCAGGGTAGGGGAGCAATTGAGATAGTAGGCTGACTAATAGCCCTAAAACCTATGAGGTGAGGCCAGAAAGGGCATTGGAAAGAAGAATTCTTCACCTTTTAAGAGAAGATTGCTCATTGTGGAGTCTAATCTGTGAAAAAGCTCGTTGTCTCTCCCATTAACTTCAGGGCATCCAACAGACTTGTTCCCTAAATCAGCCCACTGGCCATGAAGTTTCACTGCTTGTGCTCCTTGGTTCTTCAGTCCTCAGACACTTTCTGTTTGTGTTTAAGCATTTGGATGTGCCCTGGGTGGCGTGGGTGGATTCTTTTCCCATCATAAGAGTGTGACATGAACTTCACATGCCCAGCAATTGGTAGAAAGTAGAACTTTGGATTGCCAAATGCTGGGGTTCATTTATCAAGCCATTTATTAAATAGGAAAATGGGGGTGTCATTTTCGGAAGAGTCTGAGCTTTAGTGAATTTCATTTAAATAACAAAGCACCCACATATGGATTGCTATTGATGATATTAAGCTGAGGGTCTCTTGCTTTCAGTTTCCCAGGTTGTGTTAAAGTAAACAGAGTCAAACATGCTCCCAGGCTGTCATCCTATGTTGGCTGATCCTTAAAGATAACCTTGCCAGGATCAGGTTTCTGTCTTGACACATGTCAGAAACATGGACTGAATTCTTGTAGCCTGTAAGAATACCAAACTCAAGGGCATGTTGGATTTCAAAAGCTACATTCAGATGTTTGCAACTTAGAATACGATTTCCCATTAGAAAAATTATAATAATGACATCTCATTTTTAAATCATGTAGTATAGCTTTTAGATATTGTTTATTTGTAAATAGATATGTGATTTCATATAGTCCTTGCAACGATTTGGGGTAAGAAGTATTATTAGTCCACATTACAGGTGGTGGAGAAAAAAAAAATAGAGAAACTAAGTTAAGCTTTTCAAGTTCATGCAGCTGAGAACAGCAGATCCCTAATCCATGTCCTTGAACTTTAAACCCCGTCTCTTTCCACATCAACATCCTTGGCCAGGTGCCTGGTTCAACATATAAAAGGCTATTTTACCTACAACTATTAATACTGCAATTTAGAAAAAAAAAATGCCTGTGGATTTCAGGATTTGAGGCAGACTAGAGGACGGAGTAATCTGTAATCTAATGATGTGAAATAAACTAGGCTACGATTGTCTTTCGAGCCTTTGGGGTCTTTCCCTATCCCCCTGATGCTCTTTGCACTGGCCCACTTCCAAATATACTAAATTAGATTATCCATGGTTGTGGTCTGAGAATCTGTATTTAAGAAAAGAAAAAAAACTTAACCCCAGAGAAGACAAAGAAAATGGAAAGGTAAACCAATTTCTTACATGAGAAAATGGGAAGACTTAACAACATAAAAATGTCTTTTCCCCCTAAGTTAACCTTTATGTTAATACCTGAAAACAACACTTCAAGAAAAAAAAAATTGGAAGCAATTAGCTGATGCTAAGGTTGCTTGGGAACAGTAATAAGCATGACTAAGCCAGAATTTCAGAAAAAGAAGAGAGGTGGCGGGATATGCCTTCTGGATTTTCTGCCATGTCAGCTCTTTATCTCTCCTAGGTCTGTCACACCACAGCCAGAGGTAAACTACAGTCACTGTGTTTTTCTTCATCAAGTCAGCAACAAAGTGTTTTTTTTTTTTAGCACCAAAGTTTTGAGGACTGAACAGAGCAGGAGAGGCCAAATATACAAAGAATGATTTAGTTCTAAAGAACACTGGAGAGATAATGAATTGAAAGATTTAAGAAGACATAGATAAAGGTATGTGGAAACAGGCATTCTCATATGTTGCTGGTAGGTATTTATCCGCTGATACACATATATGAAATATTATGTATACAAGGATCTTTCTTCTTGAAAATCTATCTTCTAATCCTTGAAAATGTCATTCCTTTCCTCACCTCTGAACCCAGATGGTCTTCAAAAGCTTCTTATTTTCCAAATTTTTCCATTTTTAGGAGCAGCAGGGCCTTTGTGGGGGAACAGGGTGCAGGAAGCCATTTTCTCCTGTGTTGGAGGATGATAACTTTATCTAGATCACCTTGCATTCCTCTCTAAAACCAGGCAGTGAGTCCCCCACAGCCCATACTATCTCAGCATGAACTTGCCCGAGGCTGACTCAAAGGCTTTTGGAGATGCAGGCCTGAGTTAGCCTTGAGTCCTAACAAACAAGACGGGATCCCTGAGTGTTCCATCAAACGTGCCCCCTTTAAGCTGCCACTTGTCTAACTGGAACAGAGTGAGTCTGAGTGTGTGCGTGCAGCATGAGTGGGTGTGGTAGAACTTAAGAAGTGGAAATACAGAGACATGTTCTTTATTATTAGAATTGCTTCCTCCATCTGTTTGTAATAAAATGAGAGGAAAAAGGGGAGTGGGGGAGAGAGATTGATTTAAAGCCACCAGTGACTCCAAGGTCCTCTCTCCCTCATCCCCAGGCACACACTTAGTGAGAGATTCTGATAGGAAGTCTGTTTTGAAAGAGGCAGCCTGTCTCAGAGCTGCTGTAGGAGCCCCTGCGATGTTACAGTTTCTATAGAGATGAGTCTCTTTCCTTGGAAAGCTAGGTAAGCAGGATACAAAACCCTAGCAACCATGGTTGAAGGCTTTTTTTTTTTTTTTAAATATGAGACTTTTCTGTACTTGATTTCAAAAGGCCCCGCCCTAGGAAAGCAGCTTTGTGGCAGGCAGGAAAAGGCAGGCTAGTTTGCCTGGGGGCTGAGCATTTGCAAATAAGATTTGAAAGCTGTTGGTGGTAGAGCAGAGGGAGATGGAGGAAGAAAGTTTGCTGCTTGCTGTGTCGTGCTGGCTGGTTACAGCCAGAATTCTTCCAGGCTCTCCTATGGGAGCCCACTACCATTGCCAATTAATCCATGTAATGATAATACCCCTAGGGAACAAAGAAAGCCGTGATTGCCTTAGCAACCTCATCATGGCCTTCCCTTTCATTTGGCAAATTCCAGGCACTTGAGGAAGTGAGAGATCAGGAGCTCAGGGGGCACCAATCTGAGAACTCTGCAACACCACAAACCTGCTTACTTGGCACAAAGTGAATGTTCCATTTAGCTGACATTTAGTTCCTGCCTCTTCCTGTCAAATCGTCACAAACATCGTTTAAGGAAAGTCTTCTTTCTTAGTAAGTGATTGTGTTTGGCTGCATGTAAACAGACCCAACTGAGGAGTTCGACTAAACAGGTTATTTTTCATCTACGGTCTGCCAGCTTCACAGTGTCATCTATGTCCTAGCTGCTTCTGTCTCTGCCTGGCTGTTCTTAGAATGTCACTCCACAGTATAATAAGATGGCTATTCCACCTCCAGTTATCATTCCGGGCAGGACAAAGAAGAAGCACATATTAAGAAGGAAGGGGTGGTGCTCATGTCAAGAAGCAAGCCCTCGGCTGGCCAGAACTAGGTCATGTGGCTTCAAACCCCAGGGAGGCTAAGATGTGTGGTTTTTAATCTCAGCAAATCACCACCTTGAATAAAACAGTGGCTGTATTTGAGGCAAAGCTAAGAATATGAGCAAATAGCTAGCGGCATCTGCTACACCTTCCCCAATCACCTGTCCATGCCTACCACCTCCAGGTTGGCTTATCCCTCCCTGATACATGACTTCACATGCTGAAAAATGTTTCCAACCAGACTTCTGGGTCAGAAAATGGCACTGGTCAGTAGTGATTGCTAATTTCTGTGGTACAAATACCTCCATCATGGCAAAATTCAAGCCATCAACATGATGTCACCAAATACAGAATCGGGAAGAAACACACAGCAATGCATCATTCTGATGTGAAACTAGGAGGAAGATGGAACCTGCAGCCTCATTTTCAGGCTGTGAGGGAACTTAATTTGTCATAATGACATCAGGCAGAGGCTAAGGCTTGATTACTAAAAACATTTATTATTGAGCTCCTTTACCACTTTCAGGGGATGGAGAACTCTCAAAAGAAGAACAGACTCAGCTCCAGGTCCTGATGCAGAGCAAGTGAAGTTCTCACTTCTTGGGAAGGGGCTGTTCCCCAAGGTGGGAGGCCCAGCGTGCATGGGATCGTCTGGAAGCTTCCTTGGGACGTCAGCTTGGAGTGCTTTAGGGAGGATGCGAGGCTTGGTTTTCTCAGGTGACCAGGCCATGCTGTCTCCCTCTGGTGGCAGGAACCTGAATTGCAGGCCCAGTGCCTCGGAGGGGCTCAGCCAAAGGGAGTTTGTCTTGTAAATTCAAGTATTACGATAACTTACGTTTCAACAGGACTTGCAATTTTCAAAGTTCTATCACACAGACACTCTCTTTTGATTCTCATAACTATCCTGTGGGAAAACAGCTGGCATTTCATTTTGCAGGGGAGGCTACTAAAGGTAAATTATGTATTCAAGACCATATTGCTATTAGGAAACTCAAGTCCCCTGACTTTAAAGTCTCTTTCTACCTCATTAATCGTCTTTCCTCTTCTGGACATAGAAATGAGCTTGTTCGGTGCCACGACCAGGTCTGAGATGTACCTACAATGTGAAAAGGAATATGATTGTTCCTTGTCCAGTCATTGTAATACCCCTGTCCTAATGAACAGTTCAGGAAAAAGTGGCTTTGCAGGGAAATGCTTTAACCTTAAGAGATAAATAGTGAAAATTTAAGGTAGTATTAAAGACAAGTAGAGGAAAGTTTTCCAATTTGGGAGATCAAAAGCCTCCTATTTCTCTTCTGAGCAGGATTAAAGTTGGAAGGAAACTAAAGTTCCAAAGTCCTGAAAGTATTTCTGTTTCTGAAATGACTCTCCTGTCTGTGGGATGATGTGTATTAATTAGTCCTTTATAAGGTGAAATGGCTTTTATTTTGCAAATGACCCTGGGAATGCATTAGATTATCTTAAATTTGCACTAGGTTGGAAATAATTGATTGCTGGACTCTGGCAGAAGTGGGGAAGGGCTGTTCAGAATGTCATATAGAGGCCAAGAGTGGACAATGACAACTCAGAAGACCATGTTTGAACAAATGACCTGCCTGCAGGACTTTCTTCTGAGAAGACCAGTCACAGCTGTTCTCCCAGACACCTTTTCTCCTTGACCCTCTTACCTTGGCCCTAGGCTGTTGCCTCTCCTTCCAGGCAGAACTCTAGCCACTTAGCTTCTGGCCTGACCCCAGGATGAACTCTGGGTCCAGCTCTCAGCTCCCCCAGCTGCCTCATCCTCTTCTCTTTCATGGCTCCTTGGAGGCCACTGAAGGGGCGGACATAGGAGAGGAGGAAGCTGCTGCAAGCTCTCTGTATCTTCTCATGCTCTCGAGGGTATATCAGAGCCTTTTCTCTTGGATTATAAGGAGAATAAGATATTGAATTAGAGGCACTGGGAGGCCCCACCGGATTGACACAGAGCTGAAAGAACAGTTTCCTTTGCAAGGAATGGATATGGGAGTGGGGATTCATGGATATTCAGTGTGTGAGATGGAGGACAGAAGAGAGAATGTTCTGGCTACATTCCATTGCCCTAAAATAAAAGCTACTGTTTAAAAAAAGGACAGGTCAAAATGGAGTCACTTGTGCTAAGCCAGTCACCAAACCAAAACTTAATAAGTAGCCTAATTGCAGTGTCAGCCTCTCCCAGGAGTGGGATTTTAACCCAGACTAGAATTTTCTGATCTTGACATTAGTGAGGTAGTTTGCCTGATAAGTCCCCCTGCCTTCCCATAAGGGAAGGTGTTCCTGCCTGAAATAATCCACTTTTTTATATCCCTAGTCCCACCGTCTTTCTGCGTATAAAAACCTTCACTTTTGTACAACTCATTGGAATGCCCTTCTAGTTGCTAGATAGAATGCTGCCTGATTCATGAATCACTTAAAGCCAATTAGATCTTCAAATTTACTCAGTTTGAATTTTGTTCAACTTTAACACTACCAACATTACACACACGCGCACGTGAACGCGCGCACACACAACACACACACACACGCACACACACACCTCTCTATGGGCTCCTTTCTGAATGTATTTTCATCTCCTGACTTTTCGCCACAGGCTTTGTCTTTCCCATGACACAGAATGGACTGGAGAAGAAAGTGACCAAACAGAAACCCTGGGCCCCTCTCCACTGGTTCATCTAGGACTCAGAGCTGTACCACGGGCCTGCGACCCTCAGCAGGGCCCGGGCACCAGCTGCTGCCCAGCACAGAGAGGGAGTAGGTCAGGGCCTAGCCAGCTCGCAGTTAGGGAAGTGCTTCCTTACTATGGAATTGCTCTTCGGATTTTAATGTTCACAGCAAACCACTGCCCCCAACTGTGGGCGCATTTGCTTTTTCCTGTGCAGGAAAGAAAAAGGGGTTCTATGGAAAGTAACCTCACAGTGTGATCTGATCATATATTCCTAACTGGGCGAGTCGTGGTGGATAGCCACACCTCAGGCACATAGTTCCTTTAGTAAAAGGCTTATCTTTGCCTCAAGCAAGCCCTGTCAGTGGTTTCTGTGCATCTAGGTCAACTACCTCCGAAATGACCCCTTCAGGCCCCTCCCTCTAAAGCATGAAAGTGCATAATCTTAACTAGTTTGCAGTCCAATCCCTGCCTTGCTTTCTTCCACCCTTCATCTAGTCTTCCTTATGTTCCCTCCTTAATTTCAAATTCATAAAAGAAACTGCAAAACTGTTATTCTCTGGAGCATTTGAGATCCTGCTCCCCAGCATATGTCATCGGTTTGGCTCAAATAAACTCTTATAAAAATTCTCTACAGGTTTGGACGTTTCTTACGTCAACACATGTAATTAGATCCTTTTCAATATCCAGCTGCCAAGCTACAGATTCCCAGAAAAGACCCCGGGCAAGACTATGAAGCCTGTCCTCAACCCAGCTCTCTGCTTCTGCGAGAAATTCTCCCGAGTGCAGAGGAGAGGACCTGGGCAGCCTTTTATCTGAAGATGTAATCACTGGCCTAGTGCCCATTGTGCAAAGGCAATTGCCAGCGCTCACCCAGGGGGATAGAAGCGTTCAGTGTGCGTGTGCTGGGAGGGGAGGTTTGTGAAACTCCCGTCTGACTTGAATTTCTTGAATCTATGTCACTCACCTCATATATCCCCAGGGCCAGCCCATAAGGTATGTGTTTGGGGCAATGCAGAAAGGGTCAGGGGGAGGTTGCTGAACTCCAAAGAGGAAAACAAAGTATGAAAACACTTTGAAGGAAAAGAAAGCTGTGGGCAGTAGGTAGCATGGAAAGAGACCAAGGGAAAGAAGTTACTTCTCTAATTACAAAGAGCTCTAAATGGATGGGCTTGTCCCTGCAGGGAGGTGGCAGGCAGCTAGTTAGCATGGAGACTTCCAAGCCTGACTGCAATCTGCAATAGATGGCTGGGGTCAAGTGTTTTGCTGCATAAACAGGAGGCAAACCTTGAAAACTTGCTCAATTCTATCAAATGCTTTTGTTGATTAAAGGTGTAGAAGCTGCCAGAGCTCTTTAACGCTTGCCTCTACCAAACAGGTGTGGTTGGTGAGACTAGCCATTTAAAGGGAGTGTGAGAGATGCAGGCCTGAAGTCGCCACGTGGTGGGCACCAGGGCTGGGGCTTACCTGATGGGAACAGAGTGCAGGCAGAAGGTGAGAGGCTTGGGAGCCTTGGCTGATGTTAAAAATAATTGCCTCCGGTGGAATCACTTTCTGCCAGAAGCTGCAAAAGGAAGATAAATACATCTCTGAAACTCTTGCTGACCCAAGTATGGAGTCCTGGGGAGCCCTAGTGAAAAGGGAAGGAAAGGGGAACAACCAGACAGGACTGAGGCTAAATGACATTCTTGCCTGAATATCAACAGCCTCCCTACCCTCCATCCCCGCCCCCAGCCACCCCATCTGGTTCCTGGGCTCAAACCGATGGCTAAAGCTCCTCTCAGGAAGACATTGGTCCTTCTGGGGGAGAGGCCAGCTTGTGGGAGGCCCAATGAGTAGCCCCAACTCCTACCCTGAATAGGGCCCAGACCTCAGAGACCTTGACAAAACCTTGGCTGACAAATGGCAATCCTTCTGGACCCAGCCAACAAAACCGGAGGGAGTCCCGAGGATCTCAACTGAGAAAACAAGATCCTTTCTTTGTGCCCAGTTATTCCTTTATTCCAAGGCACAGCGTTTCAAGGAACCTGGCAAAATATGTTTAATGAAAACCATAAAATCAGGATGCAGCTGTGGGCCCTCAAACCCATGCTCCTCATTTTATAGTGGAGGAAATGTTGGTCAAGGCCCCAGAGCTAACAACAGAGCCCAGGTTTCCTGGATCCCATGTAAGCCTCACGCACATCGCCCTGCTACTTGTTTCGTGCCCCCTATAGGGATTCCCAGCCAACCTACCAGCCACCTGTGAACTGAGAAATTTTTTAATAGACTACTTTTTAGAGCAATTTTAAGTTAACAGAAAGTACAGAGGTTTCCCAGATGCTTCCTGTCCCCACACAGGCACGACCTCCTCCACTATCAACATCCCTCACCAGAGTGGTTCATTTGTGACAATTGATGAACCTATACAGTGGTCCCCAGCCTTTTTTGGCACCAGGGACCGGTGTTCCTATGAGAATCTAATGCCTTATGATCTGAGGTGGAGCGGAGGTGGCGATGCTAGTGCTGGGATGCGGCTGCAAATGACAGAGCTTCGCTCCCTTGCCTGTATGTAGCTCACCTCCTGCTCTGCCGCCTAGTTGCTAACGAGCTGTAGACCTGTACCGGTCCATGGCCTTGGGGTTGGGGACCCCTGACCTCTACTGACGCATCATACTCACCAAAGTCCATAGCTTACATTAAGCGTCCCTCTGGGTCCACATTCCACAGATTTTGACAAATGTATAACAACATGCATCCATCATTATAGCATCACAGAGTAGTTCCACTCCCCTAAAACTTCTCTCACAGAGAATCTTCTATAACAAAGAATCAATCACAAGGCTTATTCGTTTTCAGCCTGGGATTCGTCGCTGGTGCACAGCTGGCTGTGTGCTCACCGGCTGGCAGACATTCCCCTTGTCATAGAATAAAACACTCACTCTTTCTGACTCCATCTTGCTCGAGCCTGCTGAATTCTCATGAAATGTGGGTTAGCAACTTCTGCTTTGTCCTGAGCATAGATATGCTATGGAATTACTGAAACAACCTCCTTGCTTGAAACTACCCAAGGAGATAAGGAAGGTATGCACAAAAATCATGATGGTTTCTCAAAAGATTTATAGGAACCTCGTGACTGGGACCACAACCACCAGAGTTTGTTGACCAAAAGCAGAGAGGTGTCACCACCCCCTTAGGACCTTTGCTGGCATCCAGATGTCTGCAGTCATCGACTCCCTCCTGGCCTCAAACTCTTCCCATTTCTCCCTTGCCCTGGTATAAAAGAAGCCTGAATTCTGTTCTTTTCCAAAGCGATTCTTCAGGACACTGGTCTGCCATCTTTTCAGTTTGCTGGCTTTCCATAAAGTCACTTTCCTTGCCTAACACCTTGTCACTCGACGTATTGGCTGCTGTGTGGTGAGCAGTCCAAGCTTTCACTGGCTTACACTTTCCCTCATATTCCTTGTTGCTGGTACGTGAGATGGAAGTGTTTTAGGCATGTTGGCTCAGGATTAGGATGCAGGCACCTCAGACTGACCAGAGTCAAGGCAGGATCAAGTTGTGATAAAGAGCTGTCACTGTAGATGAAGTTTGTCCTTGGAAGCTCCTACTTCTTCCACCCCCATGACACCTGCGTGCAAGCATGTACACACACACACACACACACACACACACACACACACACACACACACACTATTCCTTTTTTCTAGTACAGTGAATTCTCTAGTTTTCCTAAGGATCTTAGTGCTCTTTTGCACTATCTTCCATTCTATCAAAAAATGCTTCCAGAAAAGGATCCCTCCGCAATCATACCTGCTTCATCTGCTTTGCATTGCACAGATTCTGGCCTCCCTTCAGGCAGAGGATGGTGAAGAGCCAACACAGGATGTGAACTGAGAAGGGGATTTGAACTAGAAATGGTTGTTTGGAGCAAAAACTAAAGTTTTATTTTTTAAAATATTAACAGGTAAGGATCGATCCCTGGTTCTTGATGCTGTGATACAGGTGTGCTAGGGTTACAGGGAAGATGCTGGAAAGATCTAGATGCTAGTCCTGGCTCTATAAAAAATGAGCTGGGTGACTTTGCAAGTCATTCTACTTCTCTGAGCTTTTATTCTTCCTCTAGAAAATGTGTAGGTTGGATTAAAATTTTTTTTTTTTTTGCAATTTCTTTCAGCTCCAATGTTCTTCAGTTCCGAGGAGAAATTTACAGTTCTTAGTTCTGCAGTGCAGAGCAGGAACTAAAGACACGCCAGATGAAACCAGGCTTCCCACATCCTTTGCTTTGACACAGGTGATTGAAGTGGCTTGAAGAAGCTATTTTCACCAAACTTCGGCCTGCCCTATCCCAGGAAGAAGGTGCTAATGCCGAGCAGATTGCAAATGTTGCTGTGAAGAAGAACC
This sequence comes from Cynopterus sphinx, assembly GCA_030015415.1. Classification (NCBI taxonomy): domain Eukaryota; kingdom Metazoa; phylum Chordata; class Mammalia; order Chiroptera; family Pteropodidae; genus Cynopterus; species Cynopterus sphinx. The sequence continues at coordinate 38,733,053 of CM057379.1, forward strand.
CAGCTCCGTTTTAAAAGGAAAGCACGCTGATTTTTTTGGAATAGTCGGCTCCTAGTTTATGCAACTTTGAGCCAAACCGAAAAAATTTATGAGGATTCAGCTTAATCTTATAAAATTTTAAAATCAATTAAATGCTGCCTGGAAGAATACAGCCATTGTGGTGGCTCGAAAAGGCAGATACAAAGATAGTTATGCTGGTATCAGATGCAAGAAAGCAAATCATGTAACAGAGAGGTGGCCTGGGCTGCTGCCGCTGGTGGAAAGCACACGGGCTTGGAAATGGAGTTACAACTCTCAGATACAATTTCTGGCTCTGATGCCAATCACAAGTAAGCTTCATCACTAAGGCAGGGACCATATCTGTCTCACTGACTATTCCCAGTAGTGCCTGGCATATAGTAGCTACTCAATAAATATTTTTGAATGAACAGTTTGCAATGGCATACAATCACTGACCATCATCTTTCCTTTCTTCCTTGCTTTTTCACTGGATCTCTTCTTCAGTCTCCCTACGTCCTAGGTCACCATTATCTTTGCCTAGTTGTTGTAGTCGGCTCCTAACAACCTTACTGCCTCTGGTCTTGCCTCCAACTAACCCATTCTCCACACTGTAGCCAGAGAAATTTTTCTGAAATGAGAGTCTGACCATGTCACTCCATATATAAAAATCAGGCTGCCAAATTGTCAAATTTATTGGCATAAAATTGTTCATAATATACTCTTTTCTTTCAATGTCTGTAGAAGCTATAATGATGTCTCTTTATACTTTATAGCCCCACATGTGTTCTTTAGTAAATGTTCCATGTGCACTTGAAGAAAATATGTTCTGAAGTTGTTTGTTGCAATGTTCAATTAGGTCAAGTTGTCTAATCATATTGCTCAAGCTTCTGTTTTCTTAATGATTTTTTTTTTGGTCTACTTGTTCTATCAGTTACTGAGTTATATTAAGATCCGTATTTACAATTATCCATTTGTCTATTTCTCTTTTTAGTCTGTCAAATTTTACTTTACATATTTTGAAGCTGTTATTAAGTTCATACAATTGAGAATCTTCTTATTGAATAGATCTTTTTTTAATGAAAATTTGTGTTTTTTTACTGTATTAGTCCAGCTAGAGGGTTATTAATTTTATTAATCTTTTCAGCAGAATCTATCTAGTAATACTTCTTGACTAAAGCCTTTTTTGTATGTAGTTGGTATGCACACACCAGTCTTTGGTTTGCACAGTGTATCTTTTTCCATCCTTTCACTTTGAATTTTTCTAAGTTCTTCTGAAATAATAAGAGATGTAGGGTTTCACCAGGTGATACCAACATCTGAGAATGACATTTCAAGAAAAAAAAATGAAGACTAATCTTATGTATGAGCATAGATGCAAAAATTCTAAATGAGACTTTAATAGATTAAATCCATTAATATATTTAAAAAGGTAATATATAATGGCTATATTCCAGGAATATAAGGTTAATTTAATATTCAAAAATCAATCAATATAATTCACTATGTTAATAGGATAGAGGGGGAGATCATATAATCATCTTAATAAGCATAGAAAAAACCATTTGATAAAGTTCAGTATCTTGATAAAAATAAAAATTCTCAGGAAACTGAGAATAAAGAATGCTCTAAAGCATACAGTATACTTGATGGCAAATATTACATGCTTCTTCTTGAATTTAGCAACAAGACAAAGATGTGTACTTTCACCACTATTATTCAATATTGTACTGGAGGTCCAAACTAGTACAATAAACTAAGAAAAACCAAAGTATACAGATTGGAAAGAAAGAAATAAAACTATCATTATTTACAGACTATGTAATTACATAATAAATAATTCAAAAGAATTGATTGAAAATTATTAAAATTAATAAATAATTTAACATCATTCTACGCAAGTATAGAAATCACCTGTGTATGTTAGCAATAAACATTAGAAATTTCTAAAAAATTTAATGCCATTTTACAGCATCATAAAAAAATAAAATGTTTAGTAATAAATCTAACATAAGATGCATGAAACCTTTATACCAAAATTTATAAAATATTACAGAGTCCTCAATTTAAAGTCCTTAATAAATGAATGAAAATATGAAGTTCATGGTTTGGAAGATTTAATATTGTTAAGATGTCAATTTTCCTCAAACCGAGCTACAGATGAAATGCAATCCCAATCAAAAGCTCAGCAGGCTTTTAAAAAAACAGAAATTGCCAAAATTCTAAAATTTATGTAAACATGCACAGAATACAGAATAGTCAAAACAATTCTGAAAACAAAAGGAGCAAATCTGGAAGACTATGTTACCCAATTTTGAGACTTACTATAAAATAATTACAGCAATCAATTCAGTGTGGTATTGGCATAAGGATAGACAAATGGATCAATGGAAACTATTAGTGTTTGTAAATAGACCCACATGTATATGGTCAATTGATTTTTGACAATAGTTCCAAGATAATTCAATGAGGAATTCTGACAAAATTTATGAAAGGAACATGATATCCATATGGGAAAAAAATACCATAACAAAAATTTGTTTGAGATAGATCATAGATCTAAATGCAAAAGAGAAAATATAAATCTTCTAGAAGAAAATGAATATCTTCATAAGTTAAGCAATAATTTTTTAAACAAGGCAGAAAAAACACTTACCACAGGAGAAAAATTAAAACTCTGCCTTTTGATCTTTAAAGACTGTATAAAGAAAGTGAAATACCAAGTAACAGACTGGGAGAAATATTTGCAATACATATAGTTCAAAAAAATCTCATGTTCAGGATATATAAATAACTCCTTAATAAAAATAAAAAAGCAAACAATCCAATTTCTTAAATGGGCAAAAGACTTGTACAGACACTTAGCAAAAGGTATATGAATGTCAATGACAAGATTCTCAATATCATTAATCATTAAGGAAATGCAAATTAAAACTACTTGATATGACTGCACGCCCTCTAGAACGGCTAAAATTAAAAAGACAGACAATACCAGGTGTCGATGAGAATGTGAAGAAGCAAGAATTCTCAAAATTGTTACTGGAAATATGGAATGGCACCACTACTTTGAGAAATAGCTTGGCGTTGCTGCTAAAAGCAAACGTATACATACCCTCTAACCTTAAACACTCCTGGGTTATTCACTCCATGGAAATGAGGGCATCTGCCCACCAAAGAGGTGTACAAAAATATTCATAACAGTTTTAGTCATAATTATGTCAAAATCTGGACTTGATCAAAATGTATATTAACAGGCAAATGGATAAGTATATTGAGATATGGTCTTACAATGGAATATTGCACAGCAATAAAAAGGCAAAAACTACAGCAATAGCAAAGATGAATCTCACAGACACAGAGTTGTTTAAAAAGCTAGACTCAAAAGAGAACATACTGTATAATTCCATTTATATAAAGTTCAGAATGAGGCAAAACTACGGTGAGAGATTTTGGAATAGTGTCACTTTAGGAGACACGAGCATGAAGAAGCCTTCTGGGGCTTGATCTGGGAAATGGTACGTGGTGTCTACACATGTAAAATTGAGCAATACTCTTTAGATAGGGTGGCCAACTTGTTCCAATTACCTGGAACTGGTTTTAAAACTAAAAGTCCCGGCCCAGAAAAACCAGGATGGTTGATCATCTTAACTTTAGATTTTCTACATTTTACCATATGTCTGTTATTCCTCAATTTGTATATATCTGGAAAAAAACAATAGACAAAAATGTCATTGATGGCTCTCTATTGCCCTCAGGACAAAGTCCAAACTCCTTCTCATGGTACGTAAAGCTCTCGCAGTGTGGCCCCTGTGTGCCTCTTGGTTTTCATGTCCTCCCTCACTCTGTGTGCTCTTTCTGCCAGTCACACCGAAGGCTGACAGCTCCCTGAATATGCCATGCTGTCTTGTGCATATTCTAGATTGTTGGCTCAGAAACCATGTCTTCGAGCTCTTTCCAGCTAGCTCCAATTCATTCTTCAAAACTCAGTTAGGACATGATCAACTGTAGAAGGCTTTCCCTGTCACATATCCGAGGTTTGGGATTTCCTATAGCACATGTATAAGTGGTCAGTTAGTTATTTATTTAAAAAAAATCATCATGTTAAGGATTCTAAAAGGTGCCAGGAAGTACTCAGTCCTACAAGGCCTCACAGACATATAGAGACCTCGACAGAAAAATGCAGGTGTATGAGGTACACTGTAAGGTGCCAACCATCTCATCCATCTCAGGGCTATGGGAGGATAAGGCTTTTAATGACTACTTCAAGAAGAAGAGATATTACCTAAAAAATAACTTCGTTTAACCTCTTTCGACTATATATTACCTGCACTGATCAAAAGCAGGGGTCATTTTCTTTGAGTAGCCTTTAAAAATAGTTGCATTGACTTGCTTTGCTCCTTTTTAATACCATCCAGAAAAGACAGTGAGACGCAGCAGCAGTGATTGTCCAACAGTTATGACAACATTGTGTACAATTTACAAAGCTGTCTGAGTACTGAGGAAGTAGAGTGTAGATGGTGGCAGATTCTCAGGTCAGATGACCTGAGTTTGTTTCCCTGATCAACCACTTACCTACAGCTTTGGGACATCGCCAAGTACTTATAACTCTCTGAGCCTCAGTTTCTTCATCTGCAAAATTGGAATAAAATGGAATCTTCTTTACAGAGTAACTGTAATGCTTAAATAAGTCAGTATACATGAAGGGCTTAGAATGGTGACTGACAGACGTATAGTCAGCACTCAATAAGTGTAGCCATTCTAATGTGGAAAAATGTGAGAATAATATAGCAGACTTATCTCCATTCATTATGACCCCATTCATTATAACATCTCCTCATCTCTCTTGTGAGCCCCAGGCTCACATTTCTCACAGCCTCATGGATATTATCACCTGATTGAAATTTGAGTAGCTCAAATTCAATGATACTCAATTGCAGATCTATTATTATTATTATTATTATTATTATTATTATTATTATTATTTTATTATTATTTTGGCTACACCCAGCTTTCCACATCAACTTTAAGAAATATCTATGTTCTTGCTCACCACTAAATCATGGTTTTATCATTGTCCTAAATCTGACCAATCAGATTTTGTAACTGCTCCTGGAGTGCCAGTGTCTCCTTCACCCAGGGCCTAAACTTTACAGTGTTTCCCATCTCTTTACCTTTTCTCATATCTTTGACCCTGCCTTGAACACCCTCTCCACTGCCTGTTGAACTTCTACTCCTCCTTCAAGATCCAGAATAACATCCTGCTTGCTCATCACCTTACTTCAAATTCCTATCTTTTAAATTCTAACTGCACTGACTTGCATTATTAGCTGTTTTCTTGGGTATATGTATTTACTTCTAATTGCACAATTCCTTGCTCTAGACCATGTCCCTATACAAGTTTAGGGCTGTTAATTAAGAGCCGCTGGTCCAATTTTTTACTCTATTATCAACTAGGCTTAATAAATATGTGTTGATGAGTTAACTGTTTCATGCAATAGGTGTTGAGCTGTCGATTTCAGTGTGAAAGAGATCTAAATATGTGGGTCACATACAAGGGTGTTCATTGCTACCATAATTACAATGGCAAAACACTGAAAACTATCAAGTGTTCATTAACAAGGTAATAGATAAATAAAATCTCTTATATGTAGAAATACTACGCAAAATTAAAACAAACTAGGTCTATGTGTACCAACATGGATAAATCTAAAAACATAATGTTCAATGAAAAAAGCAAGTTTTAGAATTATAAAAATAATTTGGAGCCAGGGATCGACAGCCTTCAGGACTGACTCGAGCAGAGGATCAGTGGTATTAGCAGAGTCCCAAGGTGCCGTCTGTCTTCCTTACTATGTATAGGCACCACCTGAAGAATGCCATAGAGTCAGGGCTGCATGCCTCCACATCTGCATCCAAGGGGAGAGACCCATACTGACTGAGGCCTGCCCATTCCTAACAAATCTCTGTGGAGGAGATGGGGTTCTATGAATTGTTTAGAACCTTAAGATGCAGGGAAGAGGTAGAGGAGAGTGCCATACTCAACCCTGCCCACCACAAATACATGCGCATTAATCCTCACCATGCTCCTGTGAGGGAAATGCCATTATAATCTACGTTTCATAGATGGGAAAATGAGACAATGAGAGGTTAAGAGGTTTACTGAGGTTACCTGGCTGGTAAGCTCCATTTTCGCCACAGCTACATTGCACTGCCTTCCAATATCTAATGGTGCATGTTTAACCACAGCTCACTAGTCAGCCACATGGTCCTCCTGCCACTTAAACCCTGAGGCCATGGTCAGCAGGTGTCCACCTCCAGCTCCCTTCCTCAGCTCCTGACTCCTCTTTTTTTTCATTGCACTGCTACTATCTTTCCTGCTCTGGGAGCGCTCTCTCTGCAGGCTTGGCTGTGAGTGGCAGATGGACTGACTCGTCACTTCCCTGACTCCCTGCCGTCTTTGGGAAGTTGGGTCCTCAAGTGTTTTTACTGCTGTTAATCTTTAAAAAGTAAATTATAGGAGCAAATAGAGGCTAAGAACAATAATAACAAACTTGGGAAATTTAGAAAGGCTCCAGAATCTAACAATTCTCTTAGTCATTGAGCTGGAGCTCTTTCTAAGTAAGCAGGCCTGAGGGCCTACACCAGAGGAAGTGCAGAAATTTCCTGAGGCTTGTGTCTTCCAGTCTTGGGGGGTACATCTCAGGGCTCTTCCCTAAAATCACCTCCTCAAGAGGACGTCCTCAAAGCATTCCCCTGATGTCTTAGTCATCTTTCAAGCTATCCTCCTTGAAAGCACCACCTCCATCTCTACTGTGGAAGTCCAGTTTTCTAAGACAGGGTCATGACTCCTGGTGACACTGTGTACCAACACTCTGGGGTCCTGAGTCAGGCGCACAGGTCAGAGTCAGCCAGCGATCTTCCTAAGCCACACAGGTAAGTGAGGCTGTGTATATGAATGTGCAGATGAACAGCTGCTCAGTGGATCTTGTTAAAACACAGATTCTGATTCAGTAGGTCTGGGGTTGGGATGCCAGATTCTTTACCTCTAATCAGCTCTGGGACATGCTGATGTTCTGGTGCATGGCCACACTGGGAGGGGTGGGGGCGTAGATGATGCCAACGGTGGCTGCAGGCCATTGTAGACCATGTGTTGGGGGCTTAGGGTTAAGGAATTGGCAAGCCCTCCTGGGAGTTTGATAGGTGAAATGGCCAACCGTTCTGGGCTGATTTGATGTGTAGTCATCACAGACTGCCAGAGGCGGGTAATCTTTGACCTTCTCAAAGCCCTGAGAGACCAGTCCCAAAGGGTGGAAGCCACAGGAAGATAGATTTCCTCTCACTATAAAGGCTAATTCTAACAGCACAGAGCTTCCAAGGCCTGGGCATGGCCAAGCAGGGCAGAGGAGATGCCTGCTGAGAGTGGAAGGGAGGGTGAAGACTGCAGGGCAGCATGAAGGCTCTGGGAGTTCTTAAGGCTCCCCTTCAGCCCTGAGAGTCTATAAATCACAATTTAAGGACAGAAAGCAGTGATGAGTCACAAGTTTCTTGCCTTCTCACCTACCTCCCATTCAGCCAGATTTTTCAAAGTGATTTGTATGTGAGACCCAGCTTGTCATTCTAGCCCCATTTGTTTTACATTTGTATTACTCTCCCCAAATAAAGCCCTACCTCCTTCTCTAAAGGGTCACAAGCGGTTAATGTCATCCACATAGTCTCAGAAGAGAGAATGCGGTTTTAATCTGAGAAGGAAAATATTGACAGATTTGTACAAGAGACATAATTAACTCCATGCTCTGGTGATCTGCCAACACATCTTTCTCTCCTCCAATCTTCTAGATCTTCCACAAGTCTTAGAAATCCTACTTTAGCTTTTAAAGGCAAAAAAAAAAAAAAATGTTTGGCTCTAAGAAATATTCTAATCTTATGCAATTTAAATTTGGTACCGTCTTTAAAAGATAACCCAATACAGATGCTGCGGGTAAGAAAGCACTCTATACTGATGCCAGCCCCATGTCATCTGTCCTCGTCTTCTGACAGTCCAGCTTTCTCACATGCTTTCTGTCTCAGTAAAGGTAAAAATTAAATCAGAGAGCTCCAAAATACAAATGAACACTATGTAAGCCACAGCAACAGAGGTGGGAGGGAGACTCTGTAGGAAAAGCAATGCAAGCATAAAACAGTGCAGAGGAAAAGCATGAAAGAAATGGCGTGGTTTGTAATCAGGAATAAGCTCTCAAGACTGCCTGCCCCTTAGATGCTTCACAGTATTTTAATACACAAGTGACAGAAGAACTAGGCTAGAAGGAACATCTTTCATCTCTGATCTTTTCCCTGACAACAAAAATGGGGTGAGCATATTTGCATAACAGAAGAGAGGGACAGATTGCCACTCCAGAAGGGCCTACAGGACACCTGTCAGAAATATTAAAAAGCAGAATAATCTCACAAAAATGAGAAATGTTTTATGTACCACTCTTGAGACAGTTGATGGAAAGGTTACAGTAAAAAAATTAAACGTGGGCCATGTCCCATCTATAAACCCTCGTCTGTGAATGACTTCAGGATCCCAGAAAATGTCTTCTCCCCCTGTCTATTGTGCCCCATTGAGAATGAGAGGAAGCTCCTCGCAAGTAGGACAGAGAACTGTAGAGGTACTGAAGCTCAAGAGTAATTTTCTTGGCTTCCCACCCATCTGAACCAGAGTGCCCCCCACACCCTCTTGCCACCCACTCCTGACCCTCACCCATTTCAGCCACCCCCATCACTAGTGGGAATACCCTTCCCTCTCCTAGGGCCAAGGGAGATGTATTCCTGTTCTTGGGTCACACTCAGACTGCATAAAACCATCTCTATCTTCAGAACTGACGCAGTGCAGTTAGGACAGTACTCCAGTTTAGACCTACCAGGAGTTAACAAGACATTCATAGTTGCCTGCTTATTACATTATTTCTTGAAAAATGCAATCCAAGTAAACCAACCAATTTTGGGAACATGGCTCCATGGGTGGACTTCACCACAGAAAGGTAAAGTCACATGTCCCCAAAGCCTATGATCTGAAGGAAACAGAGCAGCGAGATGTAGAGCAAAGGAAAACTGGGTGTGGCCCAGGGGAGACATACCACAATAATGGCTGTGGTCCATGGTCCTAGCTGCTGAGCAGGATAGTGGGTTTAGGATTAAATTCCCTATGCCTACATTCAAAGAGGAAACAGTTTACTATTCCCCAAAAGACATTTTGGGTTACAATGCTCATTAACGAGGTAATGGATAAATAAAATCTCTTATATGTTGACATATTATGCAAAATTAAAACAAACTAGGTCTATGTGTATCAATGTATCATGGCAATGATTTTTACCGGTTTGCTTTTTTTTCTTTTTTTTTTGAATCATAAACTCTCTTGCATAATTGATGGCGGCTATAAATGTTCTCCCCCAAATATCCAAAGAGACACAATTTCACATACAATTTCAGGGAGTTCATAGGCCTCTGATGTGCCTCCATTAATGGCCAGAGACCTCACTTTAAGAATTCCTGCCCCAGAGGTTCACCCACAAGCAGTTTTTCTACCTGTCTTTGAAATTAAATCTTTCTGCTGCTCCAAAAATAGAAACCATATCCAGAAGGAAATTATAGAGTTCTACAGCCAGAAGCAAACTTGAATAGTGATATAGTTCATCTTCCCACCTCCACACAGCACTTAACTGTCTACTCTTCCTAGGAAAACTCCACTTTGTGGAGGAGGCAGTTCAATATATCCCATCTGAAAGTTCTTCCTAATACCTCATCTAAATCACTCCTGTTTTCAGATTAACTTCCCCTCTCCAGTCATATATCCTGGGGAAAAAAAAAAAACAAAACAAGTGCTCGCTTTAAAAAATGGATTAGAATGCCCCTGTTCACTCCTCCATCCCATCACACAATATAAAGACTCTTCAGACTATTATTCAAGCCAATATTTACTGAAAATGCGTTTGCTCAGGAGGGCTGGAGCCCTGGCCCAGTTCAGCCCAGGGACATGTCCAAAAAACCCAGAGGAGCAGGACTAGAGAAAAAAGGAGGCCCCCTTGGGGAGAAGGTCACATTTTCCAGGCAACTCTTCTCCTTTGCCTGGAAATGTGGCAAGTGAGGACTGAGACACAAAGCAGGGGTTCTTCACATTTCCCAGAAGCTGCGGCCTGATTCACAATGCCTCCCAATCTTAGTTTGGGGACAATTAATATGCTTTTATCTCAGTCAATCAGATGGTAATCTTCAGACAGGCCTTTGGTCAACAGAATGAGATAAAAGATAAATTTGCATTATTCTGAATTTCAGCTATTCATTGACTCTAGCCTGAAAGCTTTAAAAATTCTTTACAAAAACAAATTCTCAGGGCTCTTTTTCTGAAACGTGATTAAGTCAGAGAACAGAAAAACTCCCTGGGTCCGAACTGAAACTGCGTCAGAATTCCTGAAGTCAAATAAAAGCCTAACAGCCTGTCTGTTTCTTCCCAAAGCAAATTCTATTCATCAGGAAAAAAAAAAAAGCAAGCTAGAACAAAACACAGAATCAGCACCTGGTCAGAGGGTTTGGATAGAAATTGTCCATCAGTATTTTTTGTTGCAATTGCCATTTATTGCTAGGAAATTGCCAAGAGGGTTTGATAAATTGTGTGACTTCCTAAAAGAATAGGAATTATACAATCAATGGACAGGAAAAAGACATTAAATTCCCGAAGAACTCAGAGAGTGAATGGAAAGTGGAACCAACATATTGTTTGTTCGTATCTGTGTTCCTTTAGCCATCTGAGGCTAACTAGAGGTTCATGGAAGCATGGGGTTTCAGAAAACCTCAGACATTAGCAAGCCACACAATTAATTCCCTGTGCTGTACCCACGGCGTGTGATCTCTTCCGTAACCACCTCAAGCGGAGGCAACTTGAGGTTCATTTATTCTCTCAGTCTACAACACACCAGTCATAGGAAATTCACTAGCTCTCAAAGACCCAGAATTACTAAAAGGACACCTCTGGTTGGTATATGATTAGGTCTTCTTCCCTCCCTTGTCAGTACTCACAAAAGTCTCTACCCCCAGAAATATTGAAAAGGAGAAACTGACCGTTAAGAAATCAACCTCATCTCTTAAGTGAGATAATTAAATAAATAAGGGCTTTGGGGATACCACACCTTTTTGATAGGAGAGACTGGGCTCTGGAGAGTTGCTTAAAAACTCACCTTCTGGAACATACCTGGTGACTTACTGGAAATGGAGATCTGAAGGGGACAAGGATGACCTGGGAGAAAACGTCCTGGGATCAGATCAGACCTGGGGCTCGTACACAGGCTTTTCCTCAACCTTTGAAGCTCTGTCTATAAATGTGTCCAACTTCTTCCTTTTACACAGAGGCTATAGGTTGAATGGATTGGTTTACAGAAAGAACTTTAAGGAATCCTTCCTCAAGAAATAAGGTCAATAATTATGCTTATTACCAGAAGATTTGATCCTTTTTGCATATGCACATGTGTACATGCCCAGGCATGAAATTAAGGAAAAAATCAGTCTTTCCTTTAGATAAAAGAATCCAATTTCCTGAAGTGGCAAGGCCAGGAAGTTTACCAACTGGATATTATGAATTAGGTCTACAATAGAATAAATTTTACTTTCTTTGTAGGGAATACAAGGTGTGACTATGTACTATACTTTGAAATGTGAATAAAAGGGGGAAATATTTTACACCATTTTTATAAAAGTATTACTCAGTTTTAAACTTACTGCACGTTTAAATGAGTAACTTTTTTTTTCTAAAACAGAATTGACATCTTTGGTTTCCAACCATGAGTACTGGGATTGTTCGAACTTCTGAGTAAGCTAAAAAGCACATTGTTAGAGAAGGTATGCCTGGTTTTACCTAATGGCTGTCACTGTCTGGAATCTGTTTTTTTTTTGCACCTAAAAGTCACTAAGAACTATGGCCTTATTTTGTGTCTCCAAGGCCTGGAAACAGATCTTTATACTATGCCTCACAAAGCCAGGGCAGAGGGGTTGGTTGAAGATCTTAAGACAGGATGAAAGGAAGTTGATTAGAACATTCCAATAATTGGGATATGGTCTGAAATAAGATATTTAAATAGGTACATTGATGGATTCTACGTAGCCTTCTGGAGAATAACAAGAAGTTTTGGACTAGATCCTGTTGCAAAAGAATGGGGAAGGGCAGACTTGAAGGAAGATATGGAGAAGAAAATAAGTTCAAGTGGTGGCACTCAGATGGGAGAATCTGGATCTTTGGAACAATTTTTTAGCCCATTGGAAAGAAGAGATAGGATGAGATTTTAGATAAACCCTTAAAATTCAAAACTGTTGTACATGTATGTTCAAAGCAGCATTATTCACAATAAGCAAAAGCAGAAAAAGCCCAATGTCTAGCAACTGATGAATAGATAAACAAATATGGTATACCCATATTTTGGGATATTATTTGGCAATAAAAAGGAATGAAGTACATGCCATGACATGGATTAGCCTCAAAAATTTTAGGCTCAGTGAAAGAAGTCATACACATATGATTCCATTTATATAAAATTTCCGGAACAGGAAAAGCCATAGGAGCAGAAAGTAGATTAGAAGTTGCCTAGGGCTGAGAGTAGAAATGAGGGGTGATTGTAAATGGACATGAGATTTCTTTGAGGGGTGGGCAGTGGAAGTGATATACAATTAGATTGAAGTGACGGCTGTATATCTGTAGCCCTACTGTAAATTACTGAATCATATATTTAAAATGAGTGATTTTATGATATGGAGATTATACCTAAATAAAGGCATTAAATAAAAAAATTACTGACTAGTCTATTTATTATTATTATTATTTATTATTATTATTATTAATAATTTTCAAGGCGTGTATACAAAAGGTTATGTTCATTATGACTTTAAATAAATTTCTTGGCCTTCCCTAAGGGGAGAGGTTTCGCCTTGTTTTTCTTTGTAGGCAGAAAGAGTTGTGCTCAGATAATTGCTCACAGGGGTGAACAGCTGGACTCCTGGTTACCTCAGGACACTCAGGCCAGAGGTCAGGAAGAGTAATCACCTCCCCCATAACCACCCCACCCTCAGAAAAGCCCATTACTATTCCTCTAAGCCCAGAGGGGCGTTGGTGGAATGATGGATGTTGGGTTTATCAGGATTTCGAGGATGAAGAGGCCCTCACAGTGAAGTGATGGAAAGAGTGCCTTCTACTAGGAGAAGAAATGTGTGGGAGTGTTGGGAAATAACATTAATAATCATACAGGCCTGATATGACCAACACAGAGGAATAATAACTCACACTGGGGGAAGACTTTCGTATCCCCTCTACTGACATTATTCCTTTAAGGCAGGTGGTTCTGAATTGCTATGAACAGCCTATATCTACATAATGGCTTTCCTCTTTTTTTTTCCATTACTCCCAATAAATTGCTTTAGAATAACATTGTTATTTCCAGCAGGCCCATCCCCTATGAACTGGTTCGAGCATATGTAATATTTGTGTTTTTTGCTTCTTTGAAGCCTCATGCTGAGCCTCATGCTAGTGTTCCAAATCTTTAGCTCTCAAGGGCTGAGACAGGGTCCCAGACAAGCTAGGATTAGAGAGGTCTCCTGTCCCTTTTGTTACAGGTCACGGTGTGGAAGGGGGCTGAATCGCAAGCAGAGTTCAATGTTGTAGCTTAAAAGATCTCATTGTGATCTTTGTGGTCTGATTTGGGCTAGAAAAAGGGCAGGCCTGGTTCTATGTCTCCTAAATTTTCAAACCAACAGTGTTATGTCTCAAGTTAGCCTGGGATTCCTGAGAACAACATTACTAAAGCAGGTAGACATAAAAAATAACTTCTTTCATGCTTTCACTCATTGATCTTATTACTGTCTTCTGGGGCCTGGTCAGAACAAATCAAAGCCCTCTTCAACATGACAGCTCTTCATACAGTTGAAGACATTTATCAAACACAATTCTTCTAATACTTTCTTAGTTCAGGCTAACCATTCCCAGTACATTAGATAGTCCTCAGAAGATGTGAATTTTTAGTCTCGGCTAGAAGAATTTTTTTACTGTCTCTCTATTAAAGTGTGCTGTCCACTTGAAGGTTCAATATGAGTAGAAATGACATGGCATGACTATCACCCTCCTCACTGATGACAATGACAGTAAATACAAGCAGTGTTGAGAAAGAATTCTGTCCAGGCAGAGAAAGAAAGGTATTATCTGTGGGTGTTCACCATGAGCACTGTGTGAGGCGCTTTATAACTTTTAGCCTATTAAGCAGGATGGGAGGAGAATGGGGTATTTCTGCTCACTACTGAGGTTCACTTTAGGGATAAGAATTTTGACTAAAATTACCAACTGGATCCATTCCAGATATCACCCTGAAGCGTCTCTTTCATTTGAAAGCTTAAAAGATGAAAAAGAGATTAATAGAAAATTACTAACCCCATACTATGAAAAAGGAAGTGAGTATAGTTTTGCTCAAAAGTTCACTACCCATGATTACGTCTGATAACAAGTCCTTCAGCTCAGATGTTAACTTCCAATCCTTCTTCACTGGGGAATCACTGCAAGCCTTCCCAGGGGTGAGCAGGGAAGCAGCCTGTGTCCTAGTCCTTTCATCATCCTAGGACTGCATCACCCACCCTTCTAGGCCATGGAGTTCCAGGTCTAGAGTACCAGTCCAAGGTGTCGTGGAGACTTTAATTAAACCAACTGTTAAGCATTCAAAGGCATTATGTCTGTGATTGATTCAAATTGACTCTTTTAAGTGCAACCTTCAGGAATCATATTTCTGAACATGTTTGGATTTCTTTAATGAGCACTCTGCCACAGCTACACTCCCTGTGATCAGCACACTTGCCCAGGCTCTGAGCTGTAGCCACAGGGACGGCTTTAAGTGAGAAGATGGGGGCTTGCTAGGTCAGCCTTCCCCAATTTAGGGGCCTTCAGATGTTCACAGGTGATCCTCGGGGGGAAAAAAATCAATGCCAGCAGTAGGTTTTCATCTAAAATGTATTTTGTATTAAATACATATGAAAAACACTAGGTGTATTTATACAGTTGTTTCTGTTATAATGTTACAACCAGCCTTTTGAAAGTGGCCTGTCAAATCCAAGACTGTGAAACAATCACCAACAGAAGAGCATGTGACTTTTAATCTTAACAGCAGTGACCAAGTAAACATTGCTTTGATGTATGTCATTGGGGAATCTTGTCTTATAAGTTAGGAAAACTTTTATATCAAAAAATAGAAAACTTGGTTAACAGAGGCTGACACAATTAACAATTTTGTTTCCTTACCTAATAAGTAGTCAGGAGGTAGACAGCGGCAGGCTTGGTTCAGCTGCTCAGGGACCACACCAAGGATCCGGGCCTTTCTTGTTTTCTGCTCAGCTTCAACATGTTGCCTCATGGTCTCAAGATGAAAGTTACCTTCCCTGGTAGCACGTTCAAAGAAAAAGCAAGTAGAAGGGAGACAAGGCGTAGCTCCAGTAAGCTTTCCTTTGGTGTCCCTTTATCTGAAAATAAAACTTTTCCTAAAACCCCCCTAGCAGACTTCACCCATGTATCTCATTGTTGAAAACTGGGTTCCTTGGCCACCACTGACTGCAAGGAAGTTTGGGAAAGCAGGCATCTGACAAAAGGGAAGGATTATTATCACTGGTTTAAGGAAATCAAAGTCCATACAGTAGAGCTAAACATATTGACTCTCCCAAGCAGAAAGACTCAGGGATAGAGATGGTTGGGTGAATAATAGTGACAGAGCAAAGATATCTATTGTATATTGAACATATACATCACAAAAAATCTGAGCCATGGATCAGATTTTAAGAAAATAAAGTCTTAAATGAAAAGCCAGGTCTTGTTCTCAAACTCTTTCTGAATCAAATAAACACAAAACCAGAATTCTACAAAGGAAAAATCTATAACTGTGGACTTAGATTTTTTTTTAATCGAGACTGAAGCATACAATACAGTAGTTTCCCCTTATTCATGGTTTTACTTTTCATAGTTTCAGTTACCCACGGTCAACCAACCAAGGCCCAAAAATATTAAGTGGAATATTCCAGAAATAAACAATTCCTAAGTTTTAAGTTGCACAGCATTCTGAGTACCTCACTTCACTTAATCCCACAGGCACTGTATCATCTCACACCATCACAGGAAGGCTGAGTACAGTACAGTAAGATATATATTTTTTTTCAATAAGATATTTTGAGAGACCACATTTGCATAACTTTATTACAGTAGGTTGTTATAATTGTCCTATTTTTAGTTATTATTAATCTTTGTGCTCATTTTACAAATTAAACTTTATCTTAGGTATGCATGTATAGGAGAAAATACAGTATATACAGGATTCAGTACTATATGCGCTTCTGGTATCCACCAGAGATCTTGGAATGTATTTTCTGCTGATAAAGGAGAACTACTGCATGAGGCTTTTAATGGTTTTTAGAGAAAACTGTGTTAAGTGTATCAGACTGTCAGTAAACATGGAGGTACTACACATCATTACTTTTTTGCAATGTACCTTCAAAAATGAAATTTCTTTTTATTATTATAGACTTGATACTTTGCCTGATTAAAATATATAATAATGTTTCCTAGACTATACAAATACTTGATTAAAACACACTTTTCATTTTTTAAAAGTTGATGTTGTTCATGTCATTATTTATAAGAAGAAAAATTTTACTTGCAGGAGGCAGCATTGTTTGGTGACATCAAGAGTAAGCTCTGGAGCCAGGCAGACCTGAATTCATATTCTGGCTTAGCACTTGCTGTAAAATGCAGATACCAGCACTGACCTCATAGACTGCTTTGAGTCTTAAAGGAGCCAGTGCATATTAAACATTTAGCATATTGCTAGGCTCTCAGTAAGCCCTCAATGTTACTTAGCTCAATATTTTTTTTTCCTGAATAAAACAAAAACACTTGGACCTAATTTTCATTGTTAGTTATAACAACTTATTTGTGAGATCTTGTTTGTTGTTGTTTACCTTAATCCAGGCATGCATTATATCTTATGACCTCTCCCTGCTGGTGTTCTGCCAAGAAAGTACAATTTAAAAAATATTCAGTGGTGTGTTTTGATAACAACTTCTAATTAGACTGTGACTTAAAACGTCTACAGGAGTGGGTCAGACCACACCTAATGGAGTTGCTGGTATTTCCTAGGTGGCACTCGTGATCCCCCTGGACCACTGTGTCCCTGTTGCAGCAACTCCGGTTTGCAGTTAACCCTTCATATCCTGTACTGTAGACTCCAGATATTGGCTTTCCCCCCCAAACTCTTCAAGTTTCTTCCAAAAAATCCCATCTTGGCCCACATGTCCTCAACTCTGTTCTTGAATAGTTCATTTTTTGGACCCAAATATAAAATGGGACTGTATTATCCAGCCCACATTAATGACACTTTGCCTTCAATAATATCATGAGACACTTTGTTCAAGACTTTGTTAAAGTCATGCACAGCATATTTGCCTAGACCAGCGGTCTGGCCAAGGCACTGAGGTTATTTCAGAATGCTTGTTTGTGCTAGTGTCTCTCTCCCCTGTTAGACACTAAGAGCCAATATGATAGAAATCACGTCTGTTTTTATCACTATACTAGAGATAAAATAAATAATTTTTGAGTAACTTACAGACTAATAAACTTAGTCCATCTGACCCTGAGTGATGACTGTTTTCTCCACATGCTCCTATGTTTGTCCTTTAATAATTATTTTCTAGAAGAATGTCCATAATCAATGTGAAAGTCACCACCACTGTGTAGAGACCCGTCCCTGACTCCTATAACCTTCTTCCCTGCTAATATCACACTTTGAAGATAACTGCACTTTGACCATAAACAGGGATAATGCAGGACAGCATTCTTTCTATAAGGCAATCTAAGCAAAACTAAAACCAGACACAAATAAAGTCACCTTGGAACTAACAGGCTGAGCAGTCTATTCTTATAAGCTCTTCTTTAAAAAAATGGGTTGCTCTAGCTTTTAAAATCCTAAGCTCTAGCATCTCTGATGTGGTCGAGGTGGTATCAATGAAGACTGTATTCGTTCTTCTGGGGAAAGTGTTTTTGAAATATTCTTTACCAAACATGAGGCAAGGAGAGGGTGGATTCTGAGAACAAATGCCACCTGACTGGATGTTGTTCTTTGATTTATGAGGTCATCCAGATATCCTCCTCACTGAAAGGACTTTGTTAGAGCCCTGAATTTAAATTAGTGATTGGAAAAGACCAGGGTAGCCATTGTTTGCAGTTGGCATTTCTATACCACTCAGACTATTAGAAAATATGGTTAGAAACAAAAAAATAAAAATGTTCTGGATGTCTAATCTCAGTATGGAGAAGAGAGAGGGAATTTGCACTTCTTCTGAGAGGCATCAAATGTGACGCAGGGTTGCTGCTGAAATCTCCAGTGTAGACTGCTTCCCAGAAACAATTAATAGCATAGGACAGAGCTTGCAGCAATGGGAATGGAAGCTGGGGATGGGCAAGAGACACCTTTGATGTCCACAGAGGGACATATTATGGTGGCCGCAAAAATGCACCATTCAGATCTCCTGTTGTGAAGACCGATATACCCAGCTGCTGCCCCTTTGGACCCACCACTACACTCATTCCAAGGTCATGCTTACCCCCAGTTGTCCCCAGCCACCATGGCAAGGGTACTAAGGCAGGCTCATTCTGTGAGATGCAGGACTCCTCTGAGGATAACTTTGTCTCAAGGACTCCCCATAGGCTTGAATCTTTCTTGAAACTTTACTGTAGTCTGACTCTTCTTCCTCTCTTCTTCTACAGATATCAGACCTCTATTGCAGTCTGAAAGCTCTCTTTGCCTTTCCTCCTGCTCTCTCTTCCAAGAGATCTCTTGCATATCTAACCCCATCTTGGCATCTGTTCCTTGGCAAATCCAACCTAATGTATGTAGCAATTCTTGTCCAATTAACTGAGCATTGTTTCTCTTCAAAGCCAAAACAGATTATACATAAAAATTGACTGTCTTGATCAGGGTGAGAAGGCCAATTATATTTCTAATTCTCTAGTCAAGCTAGGAATGAGAGCTTCCACCCCCTACCCTCATTGGCCAATCATAAAGTGCTTGTGTTTCCTATAACTCATCTGTAAGATAAGTCCATGGATGACACAGACGCAGTGGCTCCCAGAGCCCTCAAAGGCAGGAATATGGAATGTAGTCAGACCAGAGAAAGGAGCAATGGACAGTTGCTGATAAACTCTGATGTCTGTAAGTATTCCCATGTCTTCACAGGCAATGGAGGTAAATTATACAAGGACATGATGGTTGTATTATTCTGGAGAGTCAGCACTACTGAGAGTACATGTATAGGGCAAAGAAGAGCAAGAGGTCAAAGATGCTGAGAATTGTGATCCTATGAAATATCAGCAAATTTTGGTTTGGAAGAGTAGTCAAGAACTTGGCTTTTAACATGGGGCATTCAAGGAGTGAACAGAATATTCAAATTTCAATGTTCCAAAAGTGGCTGGAAAAAGAGAAAGCTGAATGCTCCTTGTTATGATAGCAAAATTCCTTCCTTGTGAGTATTTTCTTCCTTTGGGGTTCTCCTGAATCAACCCCATAGCCACCATTGCACTCAGCCCCAGGAGAATGCTGTATCTTCTTTCCCTCCTTTACCTGCAGAAGTATGCTCAGCTGGCCTGTGCCAGAAGATGAGAATTGGCTGTTCACCTTTCCGACTTTTGTCTTCTGTGATTTCACATTGGTAGCTTGTGGTTGGCCATGGCGGGAGAACTTATGTCACAGATATCAGCAAATGCTCCAAATGAGGACCCTGCCCCCAACTGGGTTCTCAAATATTTACCAGCATTTTACCAATCACTACCTAAGAGTGTAATAAGAAGAGGGAATGTGTGGGGTCTTAAAGGTTGGGGAAGGCCTCAATGTTAAGGTGGCATTTGGGCAAAGGCTAGAAAGAGGTGAGAAAATAAACCATCATTCAGATATCTGAAGAAAGAGCGTTCTTGTCACAGAAAACAGTAAATGCAAAGCACTTGATACAGGAATGTGCTTAGTATTCAAGGGATTGCAAAAAAGGCTAGTGCGGCTGGAGTGAAGTGAGTGAAGGAAAGAGTGGTGGGGATGAAGAGATAGATGATGGAATCATAAAATACCTTTTATGTGATTATAAAGAATGTGACTTTTACTTTGAGAAAAGTCATGAGCCATTAGAGGGTATAAAGCAGTAAAGTGACATGAATTAAAGTTTTAAGTGATTGCTCCTTTTGAAAGGAACGTCTTGTGAAGAATAGATTGCATGGGGCCACGGTGACTGCAGGAAGACCAATTAAGAGGTTGGTCTTTGCAACAATCAAGATAAAACATGATGGTGACTTGGACCAGAAGGCTAGAGGTGGAGGGGTAAGAAGTGATCATATTCTGGATATAAATGCAGTGTAATTGTTATTAAAAAGCAGCTTTCAACTCAATAAAAGAAAGACCTTCCTAAGAGTTTTTATAATCTCCAATGAAATACCAAGCTTTCTATACTTGGAGCTAAACTAGGAAGAAGCCCAACTGCCATACACCAGAGATACCACAGAAGAGTTTGCTATGTTGGGAGGAGCTTACACCCACTAAACGCTAATAGTCCACGTGGCATAGGGGCTTGGCTACACAAGAAAATGTTTCTGTTATAATGTGATAACCGAGTTATGGCTAAGGAAATAAAGATACGTATTAAAATGGCTTCATTTCTGTTTTTCTCATAATGGTTTTTCTGGAATATAATAAATATAATATACAATAATGTTATATAATATATACATTACATAATGTATAATATTTATAATTGGGTGTTATGTGCAATGTATTATATAATGCACATATTGCATATAACATTATATATATATATATATTAATACTTGGGGCTAATAACTGTGTGTATACATATATAAATGTACTTTGACATAGACATATCACCTCGGAGTTTGATGGTAAAGTGGGGTGGTAGCGTGTGCGTCGCTCTCCGTGGTGCTGAAACACCACTGGCTAAGGGATAATGTTCTCCTAACTGGGTGACTCATCCTCCATGGAGGTGAGGCTATCACATGAGGTAGAAATGGGGACATGGGGCATTAGGAAACAAAGAAAGTATGTCTTAGAATTCAGGATATTAATTCTGGAAAAGATTTCAGGGGTTATCTAGTCCAACTCCTTAAGTTTGCAACTAAGGAAACCGAGATAGAGCAAGCCCATTTGTGCTGAGTAGTGAAGGTCCAGGGCCCACTGTTATCTGGGATGGGATACAATGAGAGAGGGCTCGTCCTGTGGGATTGATCTTAACATTTCTGACAGAGATTTTAGCAGCTGAATTCTCTCTCATCATGTGACTCCATTTACCACCCAGTGAAAAAGATCCTTTAGAAACATGCTTGGGTTTGTGCATGAATTTTCTTGTGCAATGAGTTTACACCTGGCACTCCCAATCTAGACTTTATATCTGTAAGTGTCACGGAGCTGCCATTTGGTATCACCCTAACTTCCCAGGTTTATGAAAATGACCACTATTTTTTTTTTTTATTAATCTGATTTATCAAGTTTCTATGTGGTCATCATAGTTTCTGAAAGATTAAGACTTGAAAGAGCTTGGTATACATTTACACATTGTTTCTGTCCTTATATAGCTGACTTTATGTTCAGTCAGGCTGTAGATCTGCCATTTGGTAGAATACAATTAATGAGGTTGCAGGATAGGGGAAGAAATAGAGAGAGTAAAGCACCCAGTGATCAGTCTTGCAGACTGTTTAGTGAAGTAAGACTTCATGCTATAATCTGGTTAATTTTTACAAAAGAGAAGAAAGGACAAGAGTCTGTTAAGATAGATAATCACACTGATTAAGATAGTGGGAGTTTTCCTTGTCTGGATTATTTGGGTAAACACAGATGTGTCTAAGAGATAAGATTTAATATTTGTGAGGAAGCTACATTAAATCTTCATTTTAAAACTTTTTAAAATTCCAATTAAGTGTGCTTTTTAACTGGGCTGACAGACATTAATAACTACTGAACTAGTGCATTGCAAAATGCCACTGACTTCTGATCTGTAAATAGAACAAAGCCATCTGTGTGGTGGAGAACATGAAAGTTCCTGCCTCACCCCCCATAGGCTCATTGTAACCTTGGGTCTCAGATGGAGGTGGCTCAGCTGCCCTGAGCACCAACTCCATCTAGCCTCAGGGCTCCAGAGCCAAGAGCAGGTGTGGGCCACATGCCTAGTCTCCCCAGGGGCCAGGAAGAGCAGCCTTGAGACCCACACTACAAACAAAAGCAGAGGAAAAAGACTTTCCTAGCTGTTTCAGCCTAAGTCAGAGGCAGAGCTCCAAGGAAAGGGAAAAACCAGTTTCCTTTATTTAAGCACCCCCTCCTACCTGCCTGTGTCTGAGAGCACTTCAGATCCAGAATATACTTTCACCAAAGTCTGTCTCTGAGCCAAAACCCTGGGGTTCTCACCAACGCTATCTAAAGTCTACACAGATGTCAGCTGAGACCAGGAGGGCATGCCTGAAGAATTATCTAGACGGCTAACCTTTCCCTACATTCCCCACCCCCAAAACTGCCTCCCTCAACTCTTATGGAGAGGGTCTTCCTCTAAAAAATACACTTGTCATTGATGCTCTGCCTTTCTCTAATACTAGATCTTTAATTTTTTCTTTCCTCAATTTTCTTTTCCACTTGAGTGAATGTATTAGTTTATTCCTGGTTGCAAGAAAATTCCCTCTTACAAACTTATTTTAGCAAATGAAAACATACTGGCAAAGGCAGCAAACTCCATCTTTCATTACGCAATTCAAGGAGAATCTTGGGAGCTATGGTTTGTCTTTGAGAACTCCTATCTGGATGCAGAGGTTTAGAATGCAGCTAATGGAGGACCCCTGCCCAGGCCTTCAGATTTTCTGGCTTAGTGTGTTTCTGACAGCAGGGAGGTTTGTGTGTGGGAAGGGAGAGGGCAGAAACTAAATAAATTGTTTGGGGTGGAGGAGGCTCTGGAAGGTTTGTGCCTTGTTTCTATAAGGGCCTCAGGAGGCCACTGTTCTGGGCCTGATCCTGTATTGCAGGATGAAGCCGGCTTAATTGCTGGTAATTAAGGCAGGATCTATAGTTTCTGGGCATGCCTGGTGGGGAGGGGCTGGGTTTCTGGCTTTGGATGAGCTGCAGGAAAGCTAGTGGCTGCTCCACTGAGCTTGCAGCTTCACCACTCCCAGAAGGGCCTGTTGCTGGGCAGTTTTCAGCATGAGGAGTCTTTGTGAACCTGCTCTTCAAGGATGGAGAATTATCTTTTCAAAGGAAATCAAGGTAGAATAGAAATGGTCCTTTTGAGAGTTTATTAGTTATAGAATTTATAGGTTAGGCCAGTGCGAAACACATTTAATTCTCAAAATATCTCAATGGGTAAAATTTTAATTGACAATGACAGTGAAAGATTAGATAATTACTCAAGGTCTTCAGTTACCACATAATGCAAATTTAGTTCATTGGATCCTGAGTGTGTGCTTTCAAGGCCATGGTTTTTGCAGTGGTTGCAAGCTGGTAGCCTATGAAGCTGGATCTGCCCTTCAATGTGCCTGGTTCTCACCTTGCTTCAGAATAAGGGAATGCCCAATTAAATTCAAGATTTCTGATTTACTTGAAAAACTTATAAGATCTGCCAACACAGGCCCAATTTTTACACAGGAACACTGGCCCAATTAGAGAAACGACTGCTCCTTCTACAGAGGAAATCACCAGTTTCCCTAGAGACTTTTTTTTCCATTTTGTACTGCTTCTTCTTGCTTAACTCTTAGCCCATTTCAATCACTTATGGGGCCTTTTCCTGACCCTTGTTGGCTTCTGAGATTGTGGTACTGCCTCCACATATGCAAAATAGAATAGAGCATAAAATGAAGGTAAGAGCTGGAATAAAAGAATGAGGCAGTGAAGCCCAGTTTCAGGAGTAGCAAGTGTCCTTGCATTCAATGAGCAGAAGCTCATTGCTGAGGCCAATTTATTCCTAGTCTCGTTTTCAGCCTCACAGATAAGCAGAGAAGAAGCTGGCTAAAGGTAGAGGAAAAAGTGAACAGAAATCTCAAGATGCATTGTTGTCTGGGACAAGCAACTTTCCTGCCTGCTTTTAACAGATTGCTTTTCATAAAACTTTGCCATAGCTCTGCTTTATCATCTCTGCTTGAGCTTCCAGCTGGATAGAATCCGAAGGCTAAAAGCCTGCAACTTGCAGAGAAGGCAGGAATTTGGCTGCCCCAATGACTGTACAGCCACACCATCCGTGCTTCTGGGTAATCAGGTGAGAAATTTCATCGGAGCCTAAAGTTTCCTGCTGTATCAGTCTTCTGCTGGCTCCCGCAGAGTTCAGACTCACTGTATCCATATGGGCAATCCTGCACTTTAAAGGTTGAGGTGCCTTTGGAGAGGAGAGGGCAATCAGATAATGCATTGGTTTTCTTTAACCACTCTGGTCAAGGCGAGAACCATCATGAGGTGGTTCAGTGTTGTAGTTAAGATTTTGAATTCCTTGGAGTAAGCAGAGAATGATCTGACATCAACACCTCCGGAGAGGCACTGTGACCACTAGGCTGAAACCATGAGACTCCAGAAGGCTTGTCTTAGATTATGTCTTCTAGCGGGACAATTAAGCTTGGGTTACTGACAATAAGGGTGACTAGGCTTTTCCCTAATGACCTACTGTAGGGCAGCTCTCATTTTCATACTTCACAGGCCAGGAGAATCTGGCCCTATAGGTGTATAAGCTAGTCTCTTTCTTTCAGACTAGGTCTTCAGGATTGTTTACTAAAATATCACAGTGAAGGCTTTTCTAAACCTAAACCTCAGAGGGCCCTTGATGGGATGACTCCAGTTCTGAGCAGAGGCAATGTAGCAGAACCACAAGAGTAGGGTGTAGACTTCCACAGCCCTGGGTTTGTGTCCCAGCTTTGCCACTTACTAGCTAGGTAGGCCTATTAGTCACCAAACCTCTTTAAGGTATGGTTTCCTCATTCAAGAAATGCATAATGACCCTATCTCAGAGTTAGAATGAAAACTGTATGAAACAATGCAGCATATGAAAGAGCTTATACCATTTGGCAACCTGGCATATAGGAATTGTTTAATAAAGAGTCTTGCTTGTTCTGTCCCCTGCCTACATTTCTAATTTGTTTCTTTCCATCCACCTCCCTCACTCTCAGTGCTGTTTCTTTTGATAAGAACATTCTGTCCAACCTTCACCCACATTTGCCTATCTCCCTTCTCGTCTACCCTCTCAGATCACTGCCTTTCTTGCCCTTCCAGTCCCTTGCCCAGGCTGAACTCTTTTAAACCACTTTATACTTTCTCTTTATAGCATTTACTGCTGCTTCTGAGATAATGCTACTATCTGTCTCTCCCACTACATTTAGAACTGAATAAGAGCAAGGCTCAACTGTTTTGCCCATTTTTGTGTCCCAAGTACCTAGTACACAGTAGGCCCTTAATAAATACTTGTGATAAATACTTGTTGAACAATAGATGATAAAATTCATCATGAAGTTTCTTTTGATTATATAATAAATGTACAGTTAACAGTCATGTGTTGAGATCATCATAACCATATACAAAAATTATCTCAAAGGGGATCAAAGATCTAAATGTAAGACCTAAATCTCAGGAGAAAACATAAGGGTAAATCTTCATGACCTTGAATTTGGCAATGGAGTCTTACAATATGACATCAAAAGCATATGTAACAACAACAAACAAATTGAGCGTCATCAATATTAAAAATTTGTGCTTCAAAGGACAGTATCAAGAAAGTAAAAAGACAACTCACAGAATGGAAAAAAATATTTGCAAATCATATATCTGATAGGAAACTTATGTAAAAAATATAAAGAACCCGTACAATTCAGTAATAAAAAGATATGTAACCCAATTTAAAAATAGGCAAAGGATTTGAAGAGGCATTTCTCCAAAGAAGATATATAAATGGCTATTAAGCACATGAAAAGATGCCCAACATCAGTGTCTGTCAGGGAAATGAAAATCAAAACCACAAGGAGATACTACTTCATACTCACTATATGGCTAGAATCAAAAGTCAGATAATAACAATTGTGGACAAAGATGGGGAGATATCAGAACTCTCATACACAGCTGGTGGGAGTGCAAACTGGTGCATCCACTTTGAAAAATATTCTGACAGTTCTTTGAAAAGTTAAACATAGAGGCACCATTTGACCAGCAATTCCACAGCTATGCTCCCAAGAGAAATAAAAAAATGTGTCCACACAAAAACTTGGATGCAAATGTTCACAGCAACATTACTCATAATAGTCAAAAAGTAAAAATAACTCAAATGCCCATCATTTGATGAATGAATAAATAAAATGTTGTATATACAAACAATGGAATACTATTCAGCCATAAAAAGAAATGAAGTACTGATACAAGCATAACATAGCAGAACCATGAAATCATTATGCTATGAAAGAGGCCAGACACAAAGGACCACACATGTGTGGTTCCAATTATATGAAACGTCCAGAACAAGCTAATCCATTGAGATGGAAAGTAGATTAGTGGTTGCCTAAGGCTGGGAGGATTGGGGGCTAAAAGCTAAAGGGTATATAGTGTTTGTTTTGAGATGACATGTTCTAAAATTCAGTATGGTGATGGTTTCACAACTCTATAAATATGCTAAAAACCACTGAATTGTACTTTAAATGGGTGAATTGTATGGTATATGAGAGAGGGAGGGGAAGAGAGAGAGATCATTATATGCCCATGAATTGCTAGATATTAAGAAGCATGTGACTTTCTCCCACAAGTTGGGAAGACAAGCCTAAATGAAACAATAGCAATTCAAGTGGACTAGACTCAAAGGCTACTTTGGGAAATAACAGTTGTAGTCCTGAGAAGGAACACTGCCTGGAGAAGAGTGAGATTTTGCATAGGAGATATTTTAAACTCCAAGTACAGAAATTACATCCTGTGACACTTGGTGGTGACACTAGATATTTTCTAGTACTGTTACCTGACTTTTCACGTGGTTTAGTTAGGTCTGCCCAGCTAGATGGAATGTTCCCCCAAATGCAAACATAGAGCCTGATACCTAGCTTGAGGTGATGGGGTTCTGTGACCTGGGATGGAGCCAGAGTCAGGAATTAGAGTTTCCTGTCTGAGCTGACCTGTCTCCTTTTAATCATGCCCTCAGGACCAAGGGCTTCCTTCATGCAAATGACTTTCCCATGTTTTTGTTAGCTTACTTCGCAGCAGCAGCAACAGCCCAGGAGGGCAGAAGAGCAAGCTAATCTAATGTTACTGATGCTACTGGCTTGAAGTAACTGGAGAACAGGAAGAGCAAGGAGGCTGGTCTTTCTTGAAGGTCACCCAGGGAGCAAGCACCTGGCTGATCAGGGATTAACATAGATGTTACCGGTTTGCTAAACCCACAGAGCAGGTTGTTTATCTATTTCTGAGATAGGTTTAGAGGCATTTAAGGGAGAAAAAAAAATCAGTCTGAACCAATCTTTATTTTAGGATTAAAATGTGTGTGTGTGTGTGTGTGTGTGTGCGCGCGTGTGCATACACGCATGTGTGCCTGCGTGCGCATGTGTGTGTTGGAGGGGGGGCAAATCACATCTTTAAGAGAAAATAAACCATGCATATAATAAAGGTACCCAAAAAGTGTTCATGATATCCAATATCTCTAAGACCCTCTAACATCTACATCCTGAGATGTGGAAGATTTCCTTAAGCTAGACTCAATGTTCTGTTGGCAAGTTTATTCTATTTTATATATTGTTTAATGTATTTGTTCATTTAGGCCATGACTCACTGTTTCTCTGAATTCTATTTTTAGCTGTTGCTCTCAGTTGGATTTTTCCACATATCAGATGTTCAACTATGTGTCTAAGGGGACAATGTCTGCCTTGGACTGAAAAACTGACTATATAGTTGTATTATTTTTAAATTGTACAAGGTTGTGGTAAAAGTGTTTTTCATCTCCCCCAAATCTTGTTAAGATTGAGGTGCCACCCTATAGAAATATATGATGAAATACAATTTGTTTTAAGTATTTCATAAAGTATAATTCTGAGACACCCAGATGAAGATGAGGACTACCTATCTGTACGTTGTTATTATCTAATACTAGAATATCTGACTCCTGACTCCCTTCTTAGAAAGAAATATGGTAGTACCATGAACAGGGAAAGATCAATCAAATGTGCTGATGTAGCAGAGGAGTGATTTTGCGGAAATCTAATGAGATTTAAGAGAGAAGCAGAGGCTAGGAAGGAGGCTGGCCAGGAGAACCGATCCGGAAAAGGGCAATGAGGCCCTGGGAGGGCAGAGCAGGAACTTGAACAGAGAGAGAGAGAAGGAACCTCAGGACAGATAGATTATAATGGAGACCAACCAAGAGGGTGGATCACAGGACTGCCAAGAAATAAACATTTGTTTATTTCCCCACCCCACCCCTTGTATTTATAACAGATGTATACATATGTTTGTAGATAAATACATAGAAAAGTTGTGGAATGATACACAGCAACTGATAACAAATTCTGGAGAGGATAAATTGAATGGGGGTTGGAGGGCATTGGGATAATTGCCTTTTATTCTAAATACCTCTGTGTTGTTTGATTTTTTTTTTAAATTACAAAAATGTATTTATATATCCCTTTTGTAATTAAACAAAAAAATAAAAAAGACAAATGGGAGAAGGTACAACATTATGCGTACCCATTGTTAAAAAATAAAATTGGCATCCTGTAACTAGGAGAAAATAAAAACCATCTGTAATCTTGCTACTCAGATATAACCACTCTAGGGGTGAATTTCTCACCCTAAATGAGAAAGGTAGCTTTGGAGTCCAGAGAGAAAAAGTCTCCACTGGTAGAAAAAGGGAGCCACATCAACAGGATTGGGGACAAGAGGCCAGAAGTGAGAACCACAATGAGGTCTGGGGTTCAGGCCGGGGGGGGTGGGTCAGAGATCAGGGATTAGAAGGAACAGAACCAGGAAGAGGGGCTTGGGGCTCAGATATTAGAGTCAGATACCTATCCTCAGCTCTGTTTTCATTCTGTGCCTGTAAATGATAATGTCCTCTGCAAAGGGTCCAAATTCAATGCTGGAATTACACACAGAGTTAACACGACCACACAGAGAACTCACCCTGTGGTGGAAATGGAGCTGGGATGGAGCTTCTACAAAGAGGGGTCAATGGCCCTGGGGGTCAGTCTTAGATAATAAAAGAGAGGCCTATGATGGAAAAAAAAAGTGATTTAGAAAGAGTTTAGAAGAGTCTGAAAGCAATGGAGATGCTATCGGTATTGGGAGAGCCCTTCACTATGTGGACTATCCATGCATTGCAAGAGGCTGGCCACCCCTAGCCTTCTTTCAGAAAAGGCACCTTAGTCAGAAGATGACCCCAACCACCACCATACATCAGACATCTCTATGGCCTCAGTACACATCTTTGTTTGGGAAATACTGGATCCAGTGCCCAACTAAAGGAGCATCAGGAGACTATAACATTCCTTTTCCCCCGACACCCCCGCCCCCAATTCTCTCCTGCTGCAGGGCAGTTGAACTGTGACTTCAAAATGATGTTGTCTGGGCCACAGAGATGGGGTAGACTGGAGGGATTCTAAGTAAGAAGAGAAATAGAGAAAGGCATGAAACCAAGAGGCACATTTGGTAGGAGAAGCATCCCCCACTGTAACCTCTGATGGAGAGAAGTTAAAAGTCCCCTACCCTGAGCAGAGGCAGGAACCACAGAGGAGGCCAGGAGAAGGGCCCTGTTTCATACCACCAGTTACAAACAAGGCATCCACATAAATCTTTCGTGCTTTAGGACTTTAGCTTTGGATTTCAATATTTTTTTTAAGGATGAAGACAACTCATTGGATCTGCTGTGAATATTTAAAGAAATGTGCTCTTAATCTATCACTGCATTAAACACCTCTTGAGATAGAGCCTGTCACATCAGTAAGACATGAAACTCTTCAGTCTCAGCATCTCTTCATATTTGACCACTTGGAGGGAAAGAAAACATTCATATTTACATAGGCTATAGATAGTGATCATCCAATAAACTTTGGTTCTATTTTTAGATGCACATCCCTAGGCTTCCCAATAACTGGACAATGATGCAGTGTTTGTAATATTAAATCAATAAATTAGTTTCTCATTTTAAGTGGAAAATATATTGCATTTCTCAATTTGCTCATATCCATTTTCACAAGTAAGTTAATTGCTTGGAAATATGTATGTATGCATTTTCCCCTTTAATGCTGTCCTATGTAAAACTACTCAAAGAAGAAGTACCCAGCTCAAAACACTTTTTTTAAAAAACTGGTGAGACATAAAACAGTAAACACTAATATGGCAAATTGCAAATGCAGGGCCTTGAAAGAACCAACAGGTAGATACTCCAGCCCTTGGAGGCTTCGAGTCTAATGGAAAGGAGCCCCCACATTCTCCCACTCCTTTATAGAGAAAGAGGCAAATCAGCAGGGGTCTGAGCAGCTCATACTTCCTCCATTCTCTGGATGTAGCCCTATATCATCAGCTCAGAGACTAAGGATAAAAGCAGCAGAGAACATTTATGAAGGAAAACCCTGTGCCGGGTAATATACTCAACACTTTACAGGCATTTCATCATCACGACTTGGTTAGATGGGCACTATCAGTTTACAGGTGGGAAAAACGAGACCCCACTAGGGCAAGTGGTAGACAGCAACACATGGAGGTCTCCAGAATGCCCACTTTCTGTCAGCTTCTGGCTATGAGAGAACAAAGGCAAGAGGACCTCCCAGGGCAAGTTCCCCTGCAGGAGGGGACAGAGATAAATGCAGGGCCTGGGTCAGTGCTGATACTGTGGCCCCTGGTACAGCCAAGGTGCTATCCAGTATTCATTTTTCCAATATTCTCTTGTAGGCAGACTTGTGCATTTTTTGTTATTGCTGTTGTTGAGGGTGACCAAAACCATTCTGAATGAACAGAAAAAGGGACTCTCCCCTCCATCTGTCCCTTCTTTGCTTATTCAGCATCTTCTTCTGGATGCTGGGAGCAGCTGGGGTTAGTGAGCTGGAACCCAAGCAGATCAATAGCATGTACACTTGAGGACATCGTTTGCAGAGTACTAATGCTCGCGCAGATACATCCAGTATGTCAACTGTGGTGAAGAGGTCAAGTAGACTTTGTCTAATGTCAGGAGGTTCATCTTACTGGAGGGAACATGGCACATTTTTCTGCCTCGTTTACCCAATGAGCTTTAGAGAAGGTAAGCTATGTGTTATTTAAATATTTGAAAGAATGCTTTGTATGCAGGTTTGCATAAATAATAAAAGTGCCATCTAATAATATATAATACATATTTAAAATTTTAGACAATGTCTTCTAGTCTCGTTTAGGAAACATTTTAAAAATTGAATGCAGTTTTCATCATCATGCTTAGAAATATACTGTAAGATACCCAGATGGCAAATTCTTTCACAAAAGACAGTGGTAACAAAATATACACGTATCATGTTTTGCAACATTAGTTTTTTTTTTGGGGGGGGGTCATCTTTTTCTTAAATGAGGATACAATACTACTACGATTAATAATAACTTAGACAAATCTGATTTGCCTGCCCTAATGTTGCTGCCACCCCTTGCAGGAGGTCCCCTCCATGGTGGTGAGCAAAGGTGGAGGCCTATGCCACACATGTCACCTTCCCTTCAGACTGTCTCCTTTCTCGCAGTTATGTTCAGAGGCCTGGTTCTTTGCCGGAGCTTGAAATTTCCTTTGGTCCTTTAAGAGCCATGAAAAAAAACCAGGGAGATGTGCTCAGTAAAAATGGAGGAGGGAGAACTAATACATTTTTTTCCTGCTAGAATATTTCTAGGAATATCTTTCCTCAAAATTAAAGATGTTCCACCAAATTTTGCTAGCTGAGGTCATTCATGAAAAAATAATAGCTATATTATAGGCCATGGATTCTGTCTCCCCTTAAGGACATTACATTTTAAAGAAAACTCCCGCACAAATGCAAATGCACAAGAGAGGCATGATGTCAGCTGTAGTCACACAGATGAAACTGCCCTGCTCTTCATTTTTGTCACCTACATTCCTAACAGGGAAGGAAGAATCATAAGTTCCTGTTGCCAAAGGCAACCCTAGGTCCAGGAGCACAATGCCAGAAAGAAACAAAAATCCTTTCACAACCAACAAATAATGATAGATCCTCAACTATTTGGAAAGCTAGAACTATCTGGCTACCCCAGGACTAAAGACCTTTTATCCAAAGTCTCCCATAAACCAGAAGGCTGGAGTCAGGGGGATTGTACAAGATACTGGCCCTTAAAAAGAGCCCACAATCTGATCTGCTCTGCTGAGCTATTCAACAGAAAATGCTGTGGAAAAGCCAAAATGCTGAATCAGCCCTATGCAATGCTGGAATAAGTGGGTAGGGCTAATGCTAATGTGAGATATTTATTTATGTAGCTATTATCTTTCTGACTGACCAGAGAGGGACTACGATCTGTTTATCTTATTATATTGGCCATCTGCTGCATTAACTTAAAACAGCTTTTAAAATAAGACCCTTTAGACACCTTTAAACTGTGGCTATGCATATAAATTGTTAGGAGCAAAAACAATACAGATATGCTTCTAAAGTCTTCCACAGATACATATGAAAGTGCTCAGTACATGATGAAAGACTAATGTTATATGTAATAGAGATATATTCAAATATCTATATCTATAGATATATAATGCATATTATACTTTATAAGAATGAAGAATAAGATATTCTCTCTACTACTACTATTTGCAAGTGAAAGGGACTGTTACATCCTAGAGATCATTAGACTCAATCTTGTTGGAGAGATTGGGGTTGGAAAGAATTCTGGAACAGATAGACTTGTCCCATGCAATATGAAGGCAAAGAAAGACTACCTGCACGTTCCCAACCTGGTTATTCCAGGCAATTCAGACAGTTTAGATGTCTTACATGCCAGTTAACCTTGTTTGAGATGATCTGCCTGTCCTAACAGTCCAGGTGAGTCACAGCTCTCTAATATTTACCCATGTACTACACTTCTGTGTTCAGTGGACTCAGCTTGGTGTTGTCTGCAGGAACATCAATCACATCGGCTCTAGGAGAGCTGGAGTGCTTAAAACACAAAGTAGTTGGGAAAGAGCTGGTGATCGTAAAATTACCGCCAGTTGTCTTAGAAGGCCTTTAAAAAGTTCAAAAAAAGCCTTCTCCCTTTCTGGTCTGCTTCCTGTTTGCACATAAGCGAGGGCGAGAAAACCATCCATCCTCTACCATGTTACTAAGTTCAGTCTTCCTTTTTCTCAGGGGACGAAACGTGCAGCCCATAAAACTGATAGCAGTAATCTCCTGCTATGATGCACCTTTTAAGAAATTATTTGACTGAAATCTATCATGGTCTCATTATTTGTATTATGTGGGTCCCTAAATATTTTCCAGGAATAGCACGGTTTGAAAGAAGACAAAAGAAGATGCCTGCTTCAAACAGGCGAGGCCAGTGTGCCTCAAGGAAGGGAAGCAAGTCATCAAATCACGTGAAACAGTGATGTGTTGCTTGAGTTTATGTGTTTTCCTATAACTGTCTTTTTTTTTATCCGGATGATTTAGTCACATTATTTTTATTGGATGTAATAGATTCTTTAGCCCATCTTCACCTTCACGTGACCTTGGGTTTTATGATGTGATGATGACTGTGTCGATTACAGTTGTGTTGGAAACAAATCAACTCTGGAATAACCTAGTTGACCGCCTGGGAGGGAGCTATATAGATAAACAAGGAATCTCTGGTTATTAGATGGGAGTGGGGTGGAGTTCGCATAGGAGTTATGGCCTGCATGATGGGGACAGCCTTCCCAAAAAGTGGTGGGATAGGATGAGAACAGCACAATCATCCTCTTGCTCACTTTTCCTTTTGGTTTCTAGGCCTGTACTTGGAAAAACAAACGTGACCCCATCTCTGATCTAAGTAGATTCTCCCAAGGCAGCGTTACTGGAAACTTTAGGCTTTGCTTCTTCCTCACCCCCCCCCCCCCATTTAATTGTAGGTCCTGATTTTTGAGCATTTTCTCTGTGCCACAAATGACTATATATTTTATAGGCATTGATTATCTCATTTAACCTTCGTACTGACCTGTGAAATGAATTATTTTTACCTCCCTTTTACCAATGAGGAATCTGAAACATAGAAATTAAATCATTTACTCAGAAATGGCTGGGATACAAATGGGAGTTGATATGTTATGCAGAATAGTGACATTTTTCTTTTTTCATCTTTCTTCTTCAACATTCTTCTCCCCCATCTCCCCCACCCCACACACACCCCAAGGCCTTACCTTGATCTTCATCCCTCTCATTTTCAACTTTTCAGGGATGGTGCTTAAATTCTCATCGAAAGAAATGACAAGCAACTAATCACAGCAAATTTCAGTTTCTGTGTTCATGTCAACATCTGGTGGTCAGATGTCTTGGCAGGAGTGGCTGATGCCAAGGTTTTGGGAAGAGCGAACAGGAACTTTTTTGTATATCTCCCATCAAAGGCATCACATTTGAGCTCCTGAGCAATCCTGAGATGCATCGAAATAAGGGGACATTTAGAAGAGCCAGAGGTCTGAGGGGGGGCTCTTTAGAGAACCACTGCCTCTAAGGATTTTTTAGCTATCAGCCAGAGAATCCATTTCCTCCCACAAGCAGAGAACTGTGAGCGCACATTTTAGCTGCGGTTTCTAAGTGCCTATTTTTATCACTGTCCAGTTATTGATGAACTGAAATATCTTTTATTTTCCATTGACACTGTCATTTTTGCTATTTATTTTAGGTAGATGTTATGAGAACAAAACGTCATCACCACATCCATGAAACAGAATAGGAGCAATTACAAAGCTCTTTATCCTCAAGGAGATCCTTAACTAGTAAAGATGGCTGCAGCCCTTTTTTGATATTTTTGGTGTAACTTTTCAATATCGAAAATCTCAGATTAAAAAAAAAGTTTGTCACTTCCATCTGCTGTGTGGAGATTTACATTTTGGAACTATTTTGCTCAGCATCGGGACTATGTGAGCTGCTTCAATTTATGTGTCCTCCTGCCCTGACTCCTCCAAAGGACAAGGATTTCTGCTGAGAAGGGCTGACCAGATACAATCACAGGTTCAGATGCTATTACTTCTCAGCTCCTGCTTGAGGAGGTCACAGAGCAGCTTTCTTGAGCACTGCCCTGCTCCTGCCATCTCTGGGGCAGTGGTGGCTGCCAATTATTACAGCAATTCAGAAGGATGATTTGAGATCTGGCTGGACTTTTCTGGCCAGTCCCATATAGCAACTTCCTGCAGTCACCATCTTCCCTTCTCCAGGGAAAACTGAATGATCCAGAAAAAAGTTTCTCTTTTCAAGGATCAAAATACTATACACCCTAAATTTTCTTCCTGTTAATTTTGCTACCAGAGAGAACTTCTCAAAGACCATCTTTGTAAAGGGAAAACAAGAAAAAATGTCCCATTGGTCTGTTTTGCTAAGGGAAGTCAGAGAACATATGGAAGCACCTCATTTTTAAGCTCAGAAACCAGAATTGAATTATAGCAAAAGAAATGTACATTTTCTATAGGTGATAATTAATTACACTATTATTATTATTTTGTCATGAGATGTGTTTTATTTTCATTAATCATACAAATAATTTTCTACAACATCCCAGGGTAAACCGGAGAATTTGGAAATTCAATTGCAGATGTGTCTCGCAGAGATCCACGGGCTGATGGCATGAACATAAAGTGTCCAGGTTCACAAAACAGCTTGTCAACTCGTGTGTTCATCTCATAGGTGCCTCTTCCTCTATATCACAACTAGGGTTTTGAAGATGATGGGGGTGAGGGATCCTTTAAGTTCTTAGAAAATTTTACAATCCCCTATTTTTTATTTTTTATGCCTACAGCACCTGGTCTTCTTAGGTTGTCTCCCACCCGAGTACTAACCAAACCGGACCCTGCTTAGCTTCGGAGGTCAGATGGGATTGGGCTTGTTGAAGGGTAGCATGGTCGTAGACTATACTATTACTTTTAACTTAACTTTTGAATAAGTAATACAGTCACATGGGCCAAAATTAAAAAATGTATACGTCAAAAAAAGTCTCTTAGCTGTCTCTGTGCCTTAGCCACTGTGTCTTCTCTCCTGTGTATCTTCCCAGAGATATTTTATGTATATACAAGCAAATACATATCTATTCCCACTTTTCCCCACAAATAGTAACATATTATATTCAGCACCTTGCTTTTTTTCATCTTACAATATATTTTAGAGATCTTTCAATAACAGCACATAAAGAGCCTCTCTTTTCATGGCTGCATAGTATTCCATTAAGTGAATATAATATTATTTTTTTTAATATTGCCCCTGATGTTGGCCAATAATTTCTTATGGTTTGGAAACTGAATTCTGGACTAGTCAGTGAGAGCATCTGAGAATCTATCTACTAGGCAGTATTTAAAAATAAGATAAATCCTCATCATACAGCAGTTTGAATAATATCCATGAGACAGGCCCACTGAAAGTTCCTTTTGAATATTGTCAGTTGAGGATTGCTGAGAACTTGGACTTCAGAGTCCTCCACAACAGGCTGTAGACATTGAGTGGTTACTAAGAAGGATTTATCTATTTTTCAACACTTTAAAAAATGAATTTGAAACATTAACAAATAGCACTTGATAACTTAGATATAAATCCATGTATGCTTAAGTGAGGTTTACTCTAACATTTGCTTTTAAAATGCTTTAGTTAATGTATTAAAACAGAAAACACATCTGACATCTGCTCTGTTCCACCACTGCACTTTGCCTTATGGTGTGCATTT
Organism: Cynopterus sphinx; assembly: GCA_030015415.1. Taxonomy (NCBI): domain Eukaryota; kingdom Metazoa; phylum Chordata; class Mammalia; order Chiroptera; family Pteropodidae; genus Cynopterus; species Cynopterus sphinx. The sequence continues at coordinate 38,769,952 of CM057379.1, forward strand.
CAAATGCAGCAGAAAAGGATTAATTGCCTTCTAATTCAGAGCTTTAAAGATTCAAACTGAAGCTACAGTGGTTAACTTTAAACAACATTTGAACTATATTTAATTATAGTCTTCAAATCCATTTCCCCCCTTCTCGGAGCTACATTATTTATATCACTGACATAATAACATCTATTTTTGATAGATCTCAGGACCATGCTCCATCAGCCATATTGTGAGAACAAAGGCTCTTGGAACACGTGCTATAGGGGAAAAAAGACAATGTGATGTGGGAAGTGGAAGCAGGTGGGACAACTTATCTTCCTGAAATACAGTTTGGAGAGTTCAGCTTGAAATAAATGACTAGGACAGGCCATTAGGCTGGGTTCTAAGTGAAAACATGGTGTGCAGTGTTCCTCACAGGGCTCACTTTTAGGAGCTCGTGAATACGGCTGTGCACAGCCCATTGAGAGATACCTGCCAAGAGGCCACATTGCCCGTCTTCATGGGTAAGAGCTGAGGCCAGGCACCCAACCTCTTCATATCATACCAGCGCCAGGCACACACTAGGTTTGCAGTGTGTGCTTACTGAATTGAGCTGTTCTTGTGGCCTCGCTGTGAACATGAAAGTAAAGAAGTTTATGTATGTTCACCATGTATTGTCAAGTGGGGGAAAAATTCAAACCAGAGCATAAGGAGGAGTTCTAGGACAATAAAGAAGCCTAAATTTTGAGACCTCTCCTTTGCATAGCCCCCTTCAAGGCCCTGTACATATGTTTGTATCCATCATTTAAAAACATTTTCTTAAAAAAGACTCCCAAATTTTCTAAGCTTCAGATCCACATAATCTATATCTATTTTGGGCACAAAATTAGCATATAAACATGATTCTATTTACAAAATGGAAAATTCTATAAAAAACAAATAAATATATATACAATATGCTCTAACACATACACATTAGAGTAGATATATCTCAAAAATATTAAAACTGTTTTTTTTTCCAATAGTGGCCATTATTTTCTATTTTGCTGACGTGATCAAGTGCTATGTTAAAGCTTACATTTTTTTTCCATTTAAAGAAGTACTTTCTTGACTTTACTAACCTTTTCTCAACTTTTACTTCTAGTCAATCATTACCACATTTCTCCCTAACCAGCACTGAGAAGGAAACTGTCCTTTCAGGTGTCTTGTAATAACAACTCTAACTTGGGGAAGGAAAATAAAAATTTATGAGTCAACCCTGCCCCCTCTGAGTTAAAAATCCTCATATTCACAGAAGGATGCACATCCTCTGTTTGGCAGGTTTTTACAGGAAGTAGATAAAAGAGTTAAGAGTTTCTTTTTTTCACACGGCGTGGCTCCATCTCTAGTTCCCTTACCCTCGCAGTCGTACTTAGTCTTCAGCCATGCTGACTCACATCACATCTCTGTTACCTGGTAAGGAGCTTGAAATCTGAAACTGTGGGCTCATAAAGAGAACATACAGTCTTCAGGTCTCTGTCCATGAAACCCAGGACAGCAGAAGCTGTGTGCTGAGCTCCACACTCCATCAGTGTCTCACTATTAGCATCTTTGGATTACCTTCACCAGCAACAACTGGCAGTGAGTTATGTCAAGTACTTTTCTTTCTTATTCTCCCACACCCTCACTCTCAGAGACTGTCCTTTAGAGCAGGGGTCCTCAATCCCTAGGCCATGGACAGGTACCAGTCCATGGCCTGTTAGAAACCAGGAAACACAGCAGGAGGTGAGTGGCGGGTGAGTGAGTGAAGCTTCGTCTGTATTTGCAGCCACTCCCCAGCACTAGCATCACTGCTTCAGCTCCACCTCAGATCATCAGGCATTAGATTCTCATAGGAACACCAGTCCCTGGTGCAAAAAAGGTTGGGGATTGCTGCTTTAGAGTATTTCACCTGTCCTACCACATCCTGAGCAATGGAGGGCCAGGTTCAGGGAGGAGGCAGTAACACTGACGTTGTCATAAGGTTGTTACTCTTATCGTGTGCTCCAAGATCCTTAAAGAAGACCACAGGAGAAAAGACCAACCACACTGTGAGTGGGTGGCTGTAGCCTTAGTGGGTTTGACTAGGAGAGAAAAAGAGGCAGAACTGACTTGGGGACTACGGCATCTATCTATAGAAATTTCACTGATATGTTCAAGCATTCAACAGATATACCAAGTTCTTACTAGGTTCCAAGAACTGTTTTATATGCTGTGGAAAGAGACAAAGGTGAATAAACCAGATAATAACATGGCATTTAGGTATTCCCAACGTAGTGAGATCATTTCCTGGTCATTTTTAGTAGAGTTGTGATTTTTCTAAAAATAGGCAGACACAGAAACACACACTCAAAAATAAAGAAAAGTAGTCTTCTAACTTTCTAATAAAATTTAATTACAATTAGGTGTGCACCTTAAAAATATTAGCATGGCTGGAAACCCCACACTTGCAATCTCAATTCAGCAGTCCATAGCATTGGCACCAGCCGCCATTGGAAGCTGAGGGAAGGCACAGCAGCATCCAAAAATTGAGCGTTTCTCTGGAAGAGAAACCACTCAGACAGTAACAAGCACACAGTAAGCACTATGTATCAGCTATCATCATCATTGTCATCAGCTATCTTTATCATTATTTTGAGCCAATAGCAGGGTTCCTATCAGATCATTCTTTTGCTCAAAAACCTTCAGTGGCTGCCCACGGTGCACAGAATCCAGCCAGCTGTCTCAGCCTGGCATGTAAGCATTGCTGTGCTAAGCCTGCCACTCACCTGTCCGGAGCCCTCTTTCGCTATTCCCTGCATGACCTCTACATTTAGCCACATGTTACCACCTGCTTCCAAATCTCACCATGTCTTCAACACCCTTGCTAAATGCCCTATCTCAATCTTTTGAAAATGTATACTTTTCAAAGTTCTCAATGCTGCCTCTTCTGTGAAACCTTTTCTTAGACCCTCAGTGGGCTGTGCTTTCTCCCTTCTCTGAATCCCCATTTTGTCTGTTTCTAGGCACGGGATCATTAACTTTCTGAAGTCTTCCTTTCATGGAGAACCTTCTGGAATGAGTGTTCTGTAGAACACACTTTAGGAAAACAATGGGAGAGAATGGAACAAGATTGCAGGGTGGGCTTCCCCATACCCCCACCACTCTTGGTCTGTTTTGCTTTCTGATGGAGGAAGCTTGGGGGTCCTCTATACACAGGGAAACAGAGGATGAGCAGCCAGGGCAGGCCAGTGACTAAACCATGCTCTAGTCAACCAGGTCTGAGCTCAAGGAAATGGCTGGTCCAGGATGTCTTTCAATGTAACAAAAACTAAACCAGTCATTACAGCTGTAGGTTGGCAATAAATAGGTGAAAAAAGTAACTCCATGGCTGGAAGCAAATAAAATTATTCCCCTTCATTTATTTCCTTCCTTCGTTCCTTTCTCCCTCCCTCCCACTGATAAATATCTCTGCCAGGGGGTTAAAAGTACTCGGCCCAATGTCTTTCTTGCTGCTCACCTAGATGCTCTGGTTTGTCACATTTTCCTGCTCAATTACTGTTACCAACTTTCTAGATTTTTGTAAACTAAATAATGCTAAATAATGAAGTTAATAAAACTGGTGAACTCCTTTGCCACGTAAACAGACTATTTCCATAAAAATGTCAGATGTATTATTAGCTCAGATTTAATCATCTTTTCTTGCATCTTATAAATTTTTCCTAATGAACATATTGGCTTTCCAGTAGGAGCTTTACTTATTCACTGTTAGAAATTTTTATTCTTCTGGACTTGATTAGAGTCTGTATATTTATAGCTTCTAATATTTCTGCAGTGAATAATTTCTCCAGTGAATATACATCTGGAATTCAACAAATTGGACAAGCATGAAGCTCCCAACAGAAGCATTGACTATTGCTGTCCACACCTGTACCCTGGGACAGTTACTTCATCTAAAAAAAACCCTCCTGTCCATTCCTAGTTCACAGGGTTGTCAGAGGACTAAATAATGCAAATATCCAAGCATAGGATTTTTTAAAATAGAAGAATCAGTCTTTAACATTTCACATATTCATTCAGCAAACAATTTGAGAGCCTCCTCTGGGCCAGACTTATATTCAAGCACCAAAGATACAAATTGCATCAGCCAGATAGCGTTCCTAGACCCCTCCCCCTAATCCTAGCCTCCAGAAACTGAAACACTAAGAGGAAAGAAAGGCTTCTACACAGCTTTTAATATTGTTTTCAGGAGCCTAGAAAAATCAGCAATAGGTAAGGTTTTAGACAGAATAAATAGGTGCAATCAGAAGACATTTTCTTAAAATGGAGCTCTATTTAGAGTATAAATAAATCCTGGAGGCAAAAGATGCTTTTTGCTTTTCTCTGGGGTGCAAATTGTCCCTGAAAAATAGTAAGTCTTCTGGGCTGAATTTCTGTACTACTTAACAGCATGCCAAGAAAGTAAAAAACAACACTGAAGGTCAAAAATATGGATGTAGGAAAATGGACCACAGATAAGTCAGGGTTATTTCAGGGAGAAAATCAGTAATGACCACAGGGTGCTGAGTTTAATGAAAGATCCAAATACAGAACCCATGAGAAATTGAAGGTGGTTTGAAATTTATCAAATAAGTCAGGCTCTGCTGAACTGTGACCAAGATAGGAGCTTGGAAATGTGTACTTTGCTTACTCTTTCTACAGCTGGTTGTGACATGCGATCTAGAAATAACTTCCAAGTATGGGCTGGATGACAGAGAAACTTCAAAGGTACTCTCACACTTCTATGATGACCCCTTATCAAGGCGTTCTGGGGACTTAGTCCCACCAGTCCAACGAAAAACAAAGTTAGGAGAAATCAGCCCTACTGTCTAAGGCTTACAAAAGATGCTGAGCCGATACCAGGAGAGATATTCTCAGCGTCTCTTGCAACTGTAGTTGACATCTATAGAGCATCTATCATGTGCCTGACATGTGCTAAGATCTTTAGTTGTTTTTTAACGTCACTCAATGCTCATTGGAACAAGTACTATTATCACCCCATTTTAGAGATAAGAAAATTAAGGCATAGAGAGGTTTAGCAATTTACTCATAGTCATTTCAGCTGTTGAATCCAAGAACCAGAAATCAACTCAAGAGTCTGTAACCTCAGTGCTACGGGAGGTTGCTCCCTTCCAAGGACTACATTTTCTACTTGGGAAGAAAGAGACACTTCTTGTAACATTTACCCTGCCATTCACTCTACCAATGTGAACACTGTCTTTCACAAAATTATTCAATTCTCCCTCCAAGGACTGGGTAAGGGTGGTTGTAGTGTCAGGGGAAATTTTATCAGAAGCTAAATAAAATAAGGATAAAACTGGGCAGAAGCAGAGGCCCTCAGAAAAGGGGTGATCAGGAATCACCAGTGCTGTCCAAGCATCAGCATGGTCAGTTGGCTTAAAATTCTCTGTATAGTAGGCCAAAGGGAGATTTGGAGGGGAGGGGATACCAGCTAACCTCAGAATCGCAGGGGAATACTGAGAAAAGAGGTCATTCCAGAAAATGTGCTCAGGACTCCAGGCTGGGAAGAGGTACAAAAGGATATCAGGCACTCCCCTGGACACTCCTGAGGAGAAAGGGTGGGGTATGACCAGAGCCCGAGAGAAATGCACAGCTGGGCCTGAGGCTGGTAGTCCAGGCTTCCTAGGGCAGCTGCTACCTGACAAGCCTCCCTGTGGGACTGACTGGCAGCTCTGCTGATTCCATAGCCTGATTCAGGGAGAGTGGGGCCCTACAGACAACTAGTGTCACTGGGAAGAGCCAGATTTACGTAAAAGGGCAGAAAATGCTGACCTCTATTAAAGACAGATTTAACTATAGTAGCCAAATCTCTGAAGCATGTTTTCTGGAGTCACAAATGTTTCACAGTTAGTGGAAGGAGGTAAGATCAGGGAAATGAGCTGAAATAGGAAACCCAAACCCCAATACTGAGATTTTTTTTTTTTTAATTTACTCAGTGTGTATAAAAAGAAATTTTCCCTGGGAACCTGGGTATATAGAGTAGTATAGAGAAAGACAGGGATGCAAGATTAACACCTGAAAGGTAGTTCCTCCTGCTCTCCTCAAGCTCATTCTCCTATCATTTATGTTTAGGGAGGATGACCTTTTTCAATCAAATATGTTGATTGAATATTGAATAATTATTTTGTAGGATGAGAAGTCACATACATAAATATTGGCCTAGCTTCCTGGGATCATCTCAGTGTTGGCAGTAAGGGGAATGGTGGATCAAAATCTTAGGGAGAGCACATGTGGGTCAAAGACTAGCTCAGTGGCCTTCATGTTAAAATGACCCAAGCAGCACCCTCTCCCACACTTCCATGCTGTGTGCCACTGCTTCCTGTAGCTGTCATGATTAAAGTGCCTTTCCAGATCAAATCCGAACCTTCTTTTATTATTTCCCTGTGCTTTGGTTTGTTTTGTTTTTAAGCCTGATGATTAATATATTTTGAAGTCACAAATGTTTAAAAGGTAGTCGATTTGTATATTTACTATAGGAGGGCATATGGTTTAAAAGGTGGAGAAAGAACAATTTAGTCACGTTTCCTTAAAGTTGGATAATATGTTAGTGACAGTCATAACAACCTGCCGCTGCTGGTTTGGTATTCTGGAAAAGGAAAGCATGGGAATTCAGAGAGACAATGTTTCTGAAGCCTGTTACAAACTGTGAAGGCAATGCAAATGCCCAGCTTTACAACGACTGTTCAGAGTCTGGTCACCATCCCATGCTCCTTTAGTTCTGGCAGATCATCCACACTATTGCCAGTTCAGTCTTTCTCATGTCATGTCCACTAGTGGCAGCCTCTCACTCCCTGGTGTGGATGGCAGAACAGCGGTTCAAGGGCATTCAAGATGCCACCTCATTCCATGTGGAACCTGGAATTCTTTTTAATAATTCTTTCACCTTTTATTTTGTTTGGTGAACCTTCCTTTATTCTCCTCTAAGGAATGCTGAAAATGCCATTTTCCACTTTCCTTGGTTTTCCATATCTGCGCTTCTTGCCTCTTGACAGTAAGCTCTATGAAGGTAGGAACCATGCTTGTTTTTCTCATTATTGTAGCATCATTGTAGGAACTACAACAGTATCTGGTATATAGTAGATGCTTATTAAGGATGTATGACTGAATGAATGTACAAGGACCAAATAAATGATTATCTCTTTGTGTACTGATACCACAAGTTAGAAAACTTTCTTTTCATCTGGTTATCTGTATGTGATTTCCCTTTTTTCAAACAAATATATACATACACACACAGAAATAATTCATCTCTAAACTAACTAAACTATAAGCAACTATAGAATTCTAAACAGAATGAAGCTACTTTAAGAAATGGCAAAACTTGAAGTATCATCTAATGGGAAATCAGATACTTGCTTACCATAGGATTCAAGAGAAATTGCCCACAATTTTCTAAAGGGCAACGTAACTTATATTGCTATTTTAAATCCCAGTTGTTTTTTGATATTTTTGCCCATCTCCAACCTATTAGAGCGTGCGTACCATGTACCCTGTCCTCTACAAGAAGCACAAAGAAGAGAGGTGCCACGTCAGGCAGCTTCACAAGCCTCGCCAATCCTTTGTTCCTGGCCCAATTCTTCCTATAAGGCAGCACAAAATTTGGGGTGGGACTGAGACACAGCCATGTAGAATGCCAGGCTACATGACAACTTTCCAGGAGGAATTACCCAAAAACTTACGTTTTTCAGAAGTGTATTACCCACCTGTGTTAACAAATTACCACAAATTTATTGGCTTAAAAGAACACAATTTATTATTTTACAGTGCTAGGGGTCAAGAGTCCTAAAATCAAGATGTCAGTAGTTTTATTCTTTCTGGATGATGTAGGGGAGCATTTGCTTCCTTATCCTTCCCACCTTCTAGAGGCCACCTACATTCTTTGGCTTCTGGCCCTTTTTCTATCTTCAAGCCAGCAGTGTACCTTCAAATTTGTATCTCTCTCCCTCTCACCTCATTACAATGCTCTTCATCATCACATCTCCCCTCAGACACTCTGGCGTCTCTCTTACAAGGGCCCTTATGATTATATTAGGCCTATCCAGATAACACAGGATAATCTCCCCATCTCAAAATCCTTAACTTAATCACATCTGCAAAATCCCTTGTGCCAGGTAAAGCAGCATATTCAGATTCCAGGGATTAGGCCATGTTTTTCCTTTTTTTGGTGGGGGCGAGGGGCATTATTGTGCCTACCACACGACTCCAATCTACTTTCTTCCTAATGGCCTCATGAAGTGGCCTTCAGGTCCTCCCCTCTCCCAAAGCTGAACACACTCATAGGCTGCGGGAGGCTTCTATGCCACTTCCTCTTTCTGGGTGTTCCTGGTCCTCTCTGCTGGATGTGCTGGTTTCTCTGTTTACACTCCTTAAAGCAGCCTGGACCCTCTTGGGCATTCCTTTCTGCTGCCTTACACCATATTCGTATTTGCATATGTTACTTTCCTAACTAACCTGAGCCTGGAGCTAATTCTCAGTGCCCTCCTGGGGCCTAGACCAGTGTGGCAGATTGCAGGTGCTCAGCTGTTGGTGCTAGTACATGTCAGAGGACACATGAGCCACTTCTCTCTTGGTCTGATGCCCTCCAGATGTCTCCCCCAGAGTCCTGAGACAGCATCCCTTCCCCCACCCCAGGGCACCTCTTTGAGCACTGGTGGCTTCCCTGCCTGTGAGCTGGCTGGACTCCACCATGCCTGCCTATTTAGAATATATCGTCCCTAGCGGCTGTGAGTGGCCAGGGAAGGCAGCCTGCATTTACCTCTGCAGCTTCCCACCTTGCGTAAGTGGGGCTTATTATTGCTTTGCTATTTGGTGTGGCAGCGGCTATTTGTCTGCAGTGCCAGCTGAGAAGCTCTGTCTTCAAGCAGGCTTGGCTATTTCCACTATAATTCTCTTCCCCTCAGGATGCCATCCTCTACATGTGTTGGTATGACTCACTTGGCACTTGTACTTGGTAAGAGCCTGAGCTTAATGAAAAGGCACTGGCCGAGAATGTCCCAGGGTCATTTTCAGCCACTCCCTGTGTAGGCCTTGCCTCAACCCAGGAAGACTCTTACCTCCCCAGCAGTCCAAAAAATGCAGAAGTAAGGACTATTTAATTGCTGGACACAAGGTGAAGTTGGGGCTGAGGTTGAAGTGGATTAAAGAGCAAGGTGAGTTAGGGAATGAAAACATGATATCAAAGTTTCTGCTCTGACACATTTCAAAATCAACTGGGGAGAAAGGTAAGTTACCAAATCATTAAAAAATTCTGCAAAATCTTCTATCAGAAAAGTGTTGTGGAGCTTGGAAAAATAAATGGATCCATATCTAACATTAAACATAAAGTCTTAAAAGTACTGGAAAAACCCCAGGAGAATTTTTCTTACATAATCTCAGAATGGCAAAGACCTTTCTAAATATAACACAGGACCCATAAACCACAAATGAAACAACAGTTAAATTTAACTACATAAAAATACCTCTCACAGCAAAATCTGTAATACTTTAAAGTAAAAAAAAGCCAAACTGAGAAAAAATATTTGTAAATCATATTACCGAAAAAAGTTAAGTTTCCTAATGTATAAAGAATACAATGAAATCGATAAGAAAATGCTAACCATCCAATGGGAAAATGGGAAAAATATAAACATTTCATAGAAAAGGAAATGTAAATAGACCTTAAACATATGAAAAGATGGCAAGCCACACTTATGAGAAATACGACTAAAATTAAATTTGCAAAAATCAAAAAGTTTGAAAACATTTATATTGTGAGAAATCAGCAGCCTACTCATATATTCCTGGTAATACTGGTTCCTCAACAAAGAAGAACCTACTGATCTAACTCCTACAAGGGGTAAATTTTCAACATCCACCAGAATTGCAAACATGCATATCCTCTGAGTTGACAATTTTGTTAGGAATTTATCCTGTGGTTAGTCTCTAACCTATGGGAAATGACACATATAGAACTTTATTTACTATGGCACTGTTTATATTATCAAAAGATAATAAGTAATCATCAATAGAGGAGTGATAAAAAAAGAGTTTAAAATTATGATACTCGTACATAACAGGATTCTATGCTCTTTATAACAATTACAGAAATATTTCAAAGATATCTTAAGTGACAAAAGCAAGGCAAAGAACAGGATGTTCAGTGAGCTATATTTGTGTATAAAACAAGGGAGGAGTAAGCTACTAGCTGTTTTGAAGAATTGGCACAGTATAGTTCGATTGGTTGTTTTTTGCTTATGCTGTTCTCTCTTCATGTAGATTGTTCTTTCACCATCTCTGCTTATTAAAAAAAAAATCCTCCCAGGACAATTTCAGATATTTCTTCCTCTATGAACCTTCACTGATCTCTTGAATTAAATACTCTCTCAGTTGAACAAAACTGTAAAATTATCAGGAGAATAGTTTTAAGGTTTTAGGTGAGAGGTCCTTCCTTTGCAAGACGACCCCTAATAATTTATAAAGGAAGAAGACTGGTTTAACTTTTTTATAATATACTTAATATTTTATATGGTCAAAAAGATCATAAACGATTTACCCTCAAACTTAACAGATGGAGCACCATATACTGATGACGAAGGCTTATTATCCGGATTATATAAATAGCTCCTACAACAGTTTCTCAGAAAGTTAAACATGGAGTTATTATATGATCCAGCAATTCCACTCCTAGGGATATATTCAAAAGAAATGAATACACATGTTCACCATAAACTTGCAGACAAGGTTCCTAAAAAACAAAAGAAAAATAATAACTCCTAGAAACCAACAAACATAAAGCCAATAGTCCAATAGAAAAAGGGGCATATTTTAAGGACAAACACAGTTAGTTAAAAAATAAAATGTTCAAATTTAAATAATAAATATTTTTCTCCAGTTGATGAGCAAAAATTACAAAGCTTTATACTATGGGGAGGGGAAATAGGCAATAATGTCATAGGAGTGTAAACTGTTAAATTCTCTTTATAGGATAATTTGGCAGGAGTCATTGACTGCTAAAATTATGTATCACCTTCAATCCACCTATTCAACTTCTAAGCATCTGTGCTCAGAGATACATATATGCACAGGGAAGCACTTACAAGCATTAATGGTCATTGCAACATTATTTATTAGGAAAAAAAATAAGGTCTCTTAAAGGACAACCTATAGGAATAGGTACCTGAATTATGATAAATTCATTCTGTCAGCTACTGTGCAGTAGTTTAAAATACAACATAGTTTTCTATATATTTTTGTGAAGAGACAGCCAAAGAAAAAATTACACTGAAGTACAGTATGTAAAATATTATTCTGTGTACAGGGGAAAAGCTATATGTATGAATATATACATGGGGGTATGTATGTATATACACAGGATATATACACATGTATGCATATTACTTAATAATAGCACTTACCTCTAGAAAGAGAGTGGAATTAAGGGTGGAAATTAGAAACTCTGATTTTGTGTTCTACACATTTTGTTTTGTTTTGTTTGCTTGTTTGATGTTGAAAGGTAGTGATGGAAATAACCCAGTTCCTACAACTAGGAGAAGAAATTTGATCTCAGTTAATTGAGCTCATAGTGTAATATTTTTCCCACTGTTCTACCAAAAGAAAGGAAGAGGCAGCTTCTGAGTCATGAATGATTACACAGAAATAAGTATGAAATTTCACTCTGACTATGAAGGATACCACTGAATTTTCAGAAACTTCCCCCTGTAACCAACCTAAATTGCCACTACTGAGAGTGAGACCCAGTTATTTAATGGGCATAGAGAATAGCTACACCCACCATGACATAGCACATATACTTCTAACGTCTTCTCTAATACTCGGCACCTATATTTTCTCTATTTTTCCTTTTTTTTTCTTTATTCAGACTCTGTTCATTTTTCTACAGCTAACTTAAAATTTTGGGGAAAAGGACCAATGCTGAGTTAAAAAAAGACTACTTCTTAATGCTTAAATGACATATTACCCTAAATTAGATTCTAGAATCACTTTTATTTAAAATAATAATGCAATATTAGAGACTCATTTGATGTGGAAACTGACTTGGACTTTTAGGTCCACCTCTGTTATTCTTCTTCTCAAACAACACATTTGATGTGGTCTGTTTCCTTTAATTTGCTTTAATTCTCATGGCAAGGAGAAAGAGTATTACATAGGTGAGGTTATAGCCTTTGAAGTCTGACATACCAGAGTTTTCACAGGTTTTCTGTGATTTGGAACAAACTGTCTTAACTTTTCTGCATGTCTGTTTTCCATCTGTCAAAGAGCAATAATAACTCATGGCAGAAGAAATCACAATGAAATACAACATAGCAAAATGTGTATGGTGCAGCTAAGGCATGACTTTGAGAGAAATGTATAGCCTTAAATGTACATCAGAAAAGAGGAAAAACCGAAAATCAATTACCTGAGTTTCCAAAGAGCTAAAACAGGAAGTAAAATAAGATCCAAAGAAACCAGGAGTGAAATATTATACATAAGAACAGAATCAATTTTAAAAATACATATATACACACACAATAGAAAATGAACAATAATGCCAAATGTCATTTTTGGTAAATATGATCAAAACTGATAAAACCCTAGCAAGGCTGAAACAACAACAACAACAGCGGCAAGACAGAATATACAAATTACCAAGATCAGAAATGTAGAAACCTGATCCAGCAATCAATCCCTCTACTGGGTATTTACCCCAAAGACTTGAAAACCCATATCCAAAAAGATATTTGCACACCGATGTTCATAGCAGCACTATTCATAGTGGCCAGACATGAAAACAACTGAAGTGTCCTATAACAGATGATTGGCTAAAGAAGCTGTGGTACATATATGCTATGGAATATTACTCAGCCATAAGAAGAGAGGAAATACTGCCATTTGTCACAAAATGGATGGACCTCAAGGTAAACATGCTAAGAGAAATAAGCCAGACAGAAGTAGTTGAAAATCACATGGTATCACTTATATGAGATATAAACCTAAAAGCAACAAATGAACAGGACAGACAGAGACTCATGGACATAGACAATGGACAATGAACTAGTGGTTACCAGAGGGTACAGGGTGGGGGAGAAGTGGGGAGGTAGACGGAATATAGGGGATCAAATACATGGTAGCTGAAGGAAATTGGACTTAGGGTGGTAAACACACAATAGAATATACAGATGTTAAATGATAATGTACACCTGAAAATTAAATAATTGTTTTAACCAATGTTACCCTAATAAACTTAATAAAAATAAGAAATGTGGAGACCTTAAAGCCATCAAATTGATAACATCACCTTTTTTTAGGAAGTTTGTGCGAATTCACTCAAACAATGTACTTAAAGCACCTACCACAGTAACATGGCTTATAGAAGCCATTCATATAGTCACTGAGATACTTCCATTGAGCACATGCTCCATGCTGGGCACTAAGAATCCACAGGTGAGCATGAGTATGTATGATGTAGGTGGATTGACATGGTTCTAGTCTCAATAGAGAAGAGTCTAGTCATGAAGATAGACAAATTTTAATAATTATATATACAAATACAAAATTGCAATGATGACAAGTGCTATAAATAAGAATTGGGGCTTAGAGCTAAAAGTGTATATGAAAAGGTTAACTGACAGGTATGGAAGGTCAGAGAGGGCTTCCCTTAAGGAAGTAACTGAGATGCTAACTGCAAGGCAAGTAGACGTTAACTATGTGAAGTTAGGTAGTAAATGCTTTTGGCAGGGGGAAGAATAAGGGGAAAGGTCTTGCATTGAGGGGAAGCATGGTCTGACATAGGTCAGTGTGGCTGATGCTGAAAAGTCAGGATGAGCAGGGGGCTAGATAAAGCTGGGGAGATAAATAGGAGTTACACTTTGTGCAATGCTGTAGGCCAATTAAGGTGTTTGATCTTTACCTTAAAAAACAATGGAAAACCTCTGAAGGGGTCAAGTAAGAGTGGGGTGATGCAACCAGACCAGAAAAGATCACCTCCACGTGGTATGAAGAATGGATTGAATGTGGTCCCAGGGGATATGCTGATGTCAGTCTGATGACTACTGCTACTGCACAGGAAAAAAACAATAGTTATAACTACTGTTTATAATATAAATTGAACTGAAAATAACTCAGTAATACCAATCAAACAATGGACTGATTAAATAAATTATAGTAAATAAAGACAATGGGTAAATGTGCAGCTATAAAAAGGAATGAGGGATACTAACTTCATTTAATTATGAGATTATCTCCAGGATATATTAAGTGAAAAAATGTGTAGATATGCTATTGTCTATCTAAAAGATAAACATTTTAAAAATGGAAGGCTAAGTCAAGGAAAAAAGAGTTATTTATAGGGACAGAGAGGGTACAGGGTGGAATAGAAAGGGAGAGAAACTGAGGTTCTCTGAATACAATTGATTCACAGATTTTACTTTAGAACCAAACATTTTACACAGCTATTAAGCAAAATTGAGAATAAAAAATCAATTCATAAAATTTTAAAATAAAACAAAGCAGATAAATCTAATTATGTATTGAGTTTGTGGTATAATCATATAAAATGAATTAACTCAAATAACTTTAAAATTGCATCTCTTTTGGATATATCTATGACAAAAAAACTGCAAAAAAAAATATCTTAAACTGCTTCCAGTAATCCTATTGATATCACTAACATTTTTACTGTTATTCTGGGAGTTTTATATATAAATTGTGGGATAAAATAAAAAAGTGATCATCTTGATGTCTTTGGCAACTGGGCAATTTGGTTCTCTAATGTGATACATTCTAAGAACTAAAGCAATTGGAAAAAAACTTAAACTGCTTTTAGCAATCACATTGTTGGCAAAAGTGTTGTATTTTTACATGAGACTACTGTGAGCATAATTTGTATATACTGTTGGATAAAGCAATGGTCCTCAACCTTTTTGGTACCAGGGACTCATGCTTCTACGAGAATCTAATGCCTGATGATCTGAGATGGAGCTGAGGTGGTGATGCTAGTGCTGGGTGAAGCTTCACAGATGAAGCTTCCCTCGCTCACACTGCTCACCTTCTGCTGTGTGGCCTGGTTCCAGGGGCCACGGTTGGGGCCCCTGGGATAAAGAAAATGAGAAATTAGCTGCTTTTAATTCTATTTTATCTAATTCTATCTTGGTGTCTTTGAAAACTGAAATTCTTGGCATGAGAAAAAGGAAATACTGATATAGGATTGAAGATTAAGCAAAATCCCTGTAGCCCTGATCCTGAGTTCGAAGTACAATATGAACTCATAATGTATTTCACCTTGAAAAAAAAAATTATTTTCTATTTCTGTCCACTGAAAATATCTAGAAACAATGTCCAAGAAAGTAGCAACAAGTCACTCCTGGTATCCAGATTATGGTCTCTAAGTATCATTTCCCACTTAAGGAATCAGTTACAGAAATGGCTAATTCCAGGTTCTGAAGTCAGATATGTACAACATGAGCTGGGAACATCTTATACCACTGGTCAAAGATGGGAAAGTTAAAATATTAACAGGAATAATGACTTTAAGTTATATACTTAATAAAACAAAATTTTTAAATCACTTTTGGAAGATGTTATAGAATAAATTCAATATTTTAAAAATTAATAAATAAAAAGAAAGAATTATGTACTTATACTTTTTCTACAAAACTATACCTCAGGCTAACTAAGTGACAGGTGATATTTCTCCAACAGAAGTATTCCAGGTTTCAGATAAAGTAAGAACAAAATTATAAAATTATCATTTTCCAACCCATAATGAAATCATAAATCTAGGTAATGATCATCAATGGCTGCTAAGATCTCAGAACAAGGTCAACCCATCTTTATATGCCTCCTGATGGAAGAACACAATATCGCCTAAGAAGTATACTCACACATACACACAATATCAAATCTGCATCTGATCAAAGCTTTAGATCTATTATTATACAGAAAATTTAGGAGATGAAAGAATATGTTAAATAACATAATGGGGATCCAATCAGCAAAATTCAAACTTTGTGAAACTGCAGAACAAATGTTTCTACTATTCGATAAAAAGTTGCAAGCCAAAAAAAAAAAAAAAAAAAAGACAATCAGAAGCCATGGTTTAAAAAATATTTAAGACATATCAATCAACTGAAATAAATGAACCTCACTTAGATTTTGCTTTAAATAAGCAAACTGTAAAAATCGTTTGATTGGGGATAATGGGTACATAGAGGTTTCTTATACTATTTTATTTTATATATGTTTGAAATTTTCCACAGTAAAATATTAAGTGATAATAACAAAAACAACCAACTCCTATTGAGTGCTTATTACACACAAGGAAGGCAGTATTCTAAGCACTTTACATACTTAAACTGTTGCTCTGTAGGTGAAGTCGGTATTCATCTCCACTATACAAACGAGGAAACCAAGGCATAGAGGGATTAAGCATTTTGCCCAAGGCACACAGCTAATTATAGTGCTAGAAATCAAACCCAGGCAGTCTGATTTCAGAATCCAAGTTTTAACCTGTATACTACTACTGCTCATGATGATGGTAGCTTGGACTAGGGTGGTGATCGTAGACAGAAGTGAATGGATTGGAGAGATACTTAAGAGGTAAACTGGTCAGACTTCACGCTGAATTGCACATAGAGTTAAAGGTCAGGGAGGAGTCTAAAACGCCTGAGACATTTTTGGTTTGCATCATAGAATAGATGGTGATATTGTTCACTGAAATAAGAAAAGGGAATCAGGTTTGGAGGGCAAAGATGATTTGTTTTGGAGCATGTTGATTTTGAGGTGCCTTTAGGACACCCAGGTAATGTTAAATGGCAGCAGGTAACACAGACTCCCTTATATGTTTTGCTTTCCTGATCCTTAGAACTATATCTTTATTCTTGAGATGGGGGTTGGGGGACTACTTTTCTAGTCTGTAGTATCACTTAATAGTCTACTCTTGTTCCAGAGGTGTTGGTAGTTGAGCCCAACTTGATGTCATCTGCACATTTTGTAAGGATGCTTTTAATCCATTGTCCAAGAAACTGAGACAACCAGATCTATTTATTGATCTGCTTTACTTTCTATATTCCAATCCCTGTATTAGGTAGTAACATGTTATATCATTTACTCCTCTCTTACATAGTCACTCACAGTTATAAAGATACATTATAGTTCCCAGTATATAGATTAAGAGATTGAAAATCAAAATGAATAAGTCACTTACCCAAAGTTAGAAAGCTATATGACAGCAATCTGCATCTCCAGTCTGTGTTCTCCCGTAATATCTGTTTGTCAGAGTGCTTGATGACTTAGGTGGTTCATGCTCATGGAATTCATTCAGTTGCACTGAGTCACACAGTAAGAAAGTTCTCCTGCTGTTATTTTCATCCAATCTTCTGTTATGACATGGAGAACAACTCAGTTAGGTGGTAGTATGTCTTTAACACCTAACACTTGCTCATCTCCATTTTTAATCTAGAGTACACTTCAGGGTCAGAGTCTATTAAACAGTATAGAGCAGAAATTTAATCACATTATCTTATTTTCATTGTTTATTCTTAGAGATACCTTATATTTATGTGATATTAGTGTTTCCATTTACATAGTAATGAAAATGTCACTTTAAAATAAAATTAAGTAAAAGAAATACAGTTAAAGAAAACTATTACATAAATAAAATGGCAGTTCAGAGAAATAGAATTTCTAAATGACATTGGGCTCCGATGGCTGACCTTTGAAAAATAATATTGCTCTTCACCAACTTCTCCCCCAATAATGGGCTTTGGTGCTGGCCTCACTTCTCTAGTAGCAACCAAATACCAGCTCTTGACCAAAATATACTCTGTTACCATTTCACTTAGAAATTCTGTCACTGTTCACTGTTGAATGCAGCTCACCAGTGAGCTTATCACAGACCCCAAAGTGCTGCAGGCCAGACAATATCTTTATTTCCCACTGCTCAAACTGGCTTATAGGATGGGGCCATGGCCTCTGGCTGGCAGCCCACTATGCTGCCCATGCCAGGGTCTTGGTAAAGAGCAAAGAGTAAAAACTATATCACCAATAAATTATGGCAGCTACCAGCTAAGATAACAGGTTATTTTGAAATTTTAGTATATCTGATTTTTTTTAACTAACATGCATTCTAGTATTAAAACTATATTGACCAATTTCCATCCATTTCTCTTTCCTAAGGCTCTAATCCTCCAGTCTTTTATGATGGTACCAGGTTTGCACATTTTGTTTCTTTCTTACCACCACAAACCTTTTCCTGGGACAGAAGCTATATTCAGTATGTTTGTGAGAAATAGTTGTAGATGGGCTGCCTTTAAACAACATTTTTATGAGTTCTTCTAAACATAGACAAAGGCAATAAAAATTCCCAGTACTTTATATATTTTAAAAGACATCGTTGTCACATGAAAAGTAAATTACAGTCATTGTAATCTTGCTGGGTAGAAATAGTATCTTCTCTTTACTCTTTGTTAAGCCTGATACTATCTGTTCAGCATATTAAGAAAAATTTACATAGGCTAACATATCTATATTGCTCTCATTTCCTATGAGCATAAGGCCAGTACATTTTCACCACTGGGACTTGCAGAGTAGGGTCCAAAACCTGAGCAATAAAGGTTTAGGTTTTGCATTTCTGATGTATTCTTTAAGCGAAGCTGGTAAATATTGGTAAATACTGTATGTCTTCCTAAATCCACAAGGCCAAAGGAAAGACAGGTTACAACTTCCCGGGAGGGTACTGTGGGCACCAGGGACTGCTATGCTATCATAGCTCCTGAGACCCTGGCTTCATCGAGGACACAAGGCAGAGAGGCCTGACTGGTGCACCTCGAGCAAGGTAAATACCCCCACTCTGAAAATGGAAACTATCCTGTTCTCCTATGCGAACGGGGTGATGGTTTGGAGCCGAAAGTGGGCGTGTGGGGGATGTGGGTTGGAGCGTTTTCCCCCTTCCACAGCTGTAGCCGGGCCCTTAGGGTTCCCCACCCCTTGACTCGCAGCCCTGCCCTGACCATTGTCCGCACACCTCGTCCCTCCAGCTTCCGGGCCGCGAGCGAGATGATTTGCTGCAGATGACATCAGCCCTGGGCCAACGGCTGGAAGAGTGGAGGCAGCCACCGCGTGAGGATGTGCCGGGTGGTCCTTTCCCTCCTCCTCTTCCTCCTCCTCCCCGGCTCCATGCCTCGTCTCCATATAAAAGCGGCGCCGCCTCCCCGCCCGCTCGCTCTCCCCACTCCTCTCCGCCGCGCGCCCTAGGAGAGGGCGGAGGGGGGAGGCGGCGCGCAGCGCCAGGAGGAGGGGGGACGCAGGGGGCGGAGCGGAGACGGCACCTTCCGAGATAATCCTTTCTCCTGCCGCAGAGGAGAGGAGCGGCCGGAGCAGGACGCCTCGCCCAGGCAGAGCGGGCCGGCAGGATGGCGACCGTGGTGGTGGAAGCCGCGGAGCCTGAGCTGTCCGGCAGCATCGCCAACCCGGCGGCGTCCACCTCGCCCAGCCTCTCCCATCGCTTCCTCGACAGCAAGTTCTATCTGCTGGTGGTCGTCGGTGAGATAGTGACCGAGGAGCACCTGCGACGCGCCATAGGCAACATCGAGCTCGGTAAGAGGCCCTGCGCCCCCGGGGCCGCGCTCGGGGAGACGCGCAAACGCGACCCCACCCAGGGCGCGCCCCTACCCGCCTCTCCCCACCACCTCCCGCTCCCGCCTCTCTCCTAAGCTGACTCCAGAGTGATGCGAATCCAATTTGAGACCCCGTGGGCGAGTCTCTCCTAACCTTGCGGGATCTGTCATCAGGCTGGGTCTGCAGGTCCCAGCTGGCCGCCGCCTCTCCCGCTAAATGAAATGCAGGTGTCGGAGGAGCCGAGGCCGCAGTACAGCCGCCTCTGCAGGGAGCAGGAGTCGGGCGGGAGGGGGAGACCTGAAGCTCCCACTCCTTTCAGCCCTCCTCTCAGCTCCACCAAATGCTGGTGGACCCCCACCCTCCCCCGCCATCTCGCCGGTGGATCCGAGCCGAAGCACCATGTGCCAGGGCCCGCGTGGGAATCACTATGACCACAGCACCTGAGCCCCCCGAGAAATGCCTTTTCTGGCTTAAAACCCTCGATCTTTTCTTTCTCTGGAATGACTAGGCTAGTCCTAGGGCCACGCCCGCCCCCCCATCCCCCGGGACGCAGAGATGGAGAACCGCCTGCACTTCGTCCCCGGACGCACCAGCCTTGCTATCGCCCCTAGGACCTTGGTTGCGGCTTTGAGGAAGGACAATGGGACCCCAAGTTGCGGGGTGGGGCTTCTTTTAAAAGTCTCGGTCTCGGGAGTGATGGCTTGGGGTGGGGGCAGGGAAGGGAGGGGTCGGCGCGCAGAGCCAGCGCCTCTCCGGGTGCGCGCTTTAGGGGCGCGCTCTGCAGGGGCGGAATAGCGGTTCGCGGGGGACCCTGGGCGGGGCCCGAGGGTCCTGCGGGCGCCGCCTCGGGCTCGCAGACCGACCCGCGCCCCAATCCCACCGGGGCTGCCGCAGTGCTTCCACCTGCCCCTGCACTGCGGCGCCCCACGGGGCGCAGCCCCTGCGGCCCTCGGGCTTGGGGTCACTGCGCGCCCCACCTCCTCCTCCTCCCCGGCCCAGCTTTGTTGCGCTCGAAGTCCCCGGGTGGGCAGCTGTGGCCTCTGCCTTGCCCTTTCCCCCGGCGTCCCAGAGCCCTCCCCACGCCTGACCGAGGTCGCCGGGCCCCTCCGCAGCCTCGGCCCGCGCTGCATCCTCGCGGGTGGTGCTGAGCGGCTCTGCCCGGAGACACCGGAGGGTGGGCGTGGTGCAGTCCGCACTGCGGTCTCTACGGCAGCCGGAGGCGGACAAAGGGCGTTCACGCAGCCCTGTTCCCCGCTCCCACCCCCCACCCAATAAAAGACAAATGGAATACCTTATTTTAGATGGAAAAAAAAAAAAAGTGCTTGTCAGTCATCTTCCTCTGCCTTTGGAAAGGACCGCTTGTCCCCAGAACAAAAGGCTTGCAAGGGTGGGGACTGGAGTTGCAGACCTGCTTCTTTGTTTAACTTTAAAGCACTGATTTTTCCCTTCAGCTAAAAAAAAAAGAAAAAAAAAAGAAAAAGAAAAAGTGAGCAGAATTAAGACGTGTTATTTTATTCGAAAAGAATTCAAGGATAAGAGATTTCAGTAATGGAATGCCTTATAGACATTTCAATAACCGTTATTTTCAAACTATAGGCTTTTGATCTGTTCGAATTCGGTTCATTTGAGCATTTTCTCAGAAAATTTCACACGTACTTACTTTGGGTGTGGCTACTGTGTGAATCAATGACTTTGGATTAAAAAAAATTTCTTTTTGGCAGCACCATTGCCAGAGAATAATAATACATTAAGAGGTGCTTTTCTATCTATGGAATGTTTATAACCACCCGATGTGGTGCCAGGAAAGGGACCATCACCCCCATTTTAGAGATGGGGCCCCAGAGAGGCAAGAAGAATAAGGCGGCTGGCTCAAGGTCACACCACTCAGAAGTGACAGAGGTGCCACTTCTGTAGCATCTCTGGCTTTCCAGCCCTACCATGATAGTGCAGGGCAGGCTAATACCAGAGGGAGATCAAACAGCAGTTTCCAGACCTTGCCTTTGTATAGTCATACACTTGTAGGCTGCACCCCATGCAGGGAGGTGGCTCAGAAATCACCTTCTGAGCATAATTACCTTCCAGCTTGTTACTTTGCTGATCATCCTTTCAGTATCCCATTCCTCAGGGGTTTGTTTATTCAAGCCTCTTTTGTTTGAGGATAAAATCTAAGACACACCTAAGTACTGCTGTGAAACACCCTCTGTCTTTATTCTTTTTTCCACTATTAGCACTTAGTGATAAAGTTCAGATTTGTCTTGACTATTTTTAGTTTTAAAAGATTTTATTGAGTATATAGAGATGAAAAGGCACAAATCATAGATGAGGAGTTCAGTGAATTTTCACAAAATGAATGTACCCATGTCACCCAAATCAAGAACCAGACATTACTAGGAACCTAGAAGCCCCTCGTGTTCCCTTTGCAATCACCATGTCTTCCTGAATTCCTAATTTGTTCAGGGTTTTGCCTGAAACTCTGAAATGGCTATATTGAGCCCATTAAAAATCAGCCAAGTCAGTGAGCAGACCTGTTTCCTTATGCACAGTAACAGATGCTGCTTTTCCTCTGGAGATTGCTCTCCAGAGTCCTGGGGTCTCTGATGCAGCTCGAGCTGCAGGGCCTCCCAGTGCTAAGTGCTCCCATAGCTTTTTGGACAGTCTGATATGACTTAGCAGCAGGACAGCCTGGCTGATTCCTTTGCCTGACACGCTACTGCCTCAGTCTTCACGTCCCAGCTGGGCCTCCTCCAGAGGTCAGTCTGATACCACTGCTGTTGCTTGCTGGTGTCTGTGGGCTCCATTCTGTGAAGCAAGATGGAGATGCTCCAGGGGGTTCGGCTCTGATTGTGTGTTGCAGTTCAGCATCTGTTACTCTCGCTACCTATTTGCCCTCCCAACTTTACTGATGCTCTGTGGGTTTGGTGACCCTGGTGACTTGGATTTTTGCCATCTGATTATTGAAACCTAGAGAATCAACCTGTAGGAAGATGGTAGTAATACAGTAAATCAATAGGCCTGAAACATCCCAACATGGATGCTTAGTAAATGCTTCTTGAAAACAAGGAAAAGAGACTTATTTCTCGACTGTACTCAAAAAGCATAATGTAGGGTTTGGTCATTTCTTCTCAAGTTTGAAACGATAGTCTTTCCTCAGACTGAACTAGCTTTATTTAGTTAGTTTGCAGGACTTTATGCTAAACCATTGTCATTACCATTAACTACTGCTCCTTGGCACCTCCTCTGCCTCCTTCCTGATTAGCCCTCAACATGGACCTAACAGCCATCCCATTTTTAGCAAAGCCCCCACTCCTCCAATTTACTTTAGGACTACATGTATTCATGCCTTGCAAATTGAATTCTAGAGCCTTGTGATAGTTTCATTGCTTCATTTTATTTTGAAGGAATACTAAGCTCCAGTTTGATGCTTTCAATTAATACCAAAGAGCATAATCTTCCTCTAGTTGACATTGGGAATCAGCAAGATGGTTCATAAAAAGATAGGCATGTGTGACCTCTACAGCCCTGGGTTTTTAGATGTAGGTTTAGCTGATTACATTGTAACTTTCTGTTGTCATTGTATTGAATATTTTTAGTCTAAGATGTCTAAGAGAATTAAGAACTCAGGAATGTTTAGGGTTTGGTTTTCACTTTATTTTAGCAGTAAAAAAATCAACACATGGTGGGGATTAAAAAAAAATTTAGAGAGTATTTATTATTTTTGTCTTTATACTTTTCAAAGTCAAAGGCAGATATATTTCTTCTTCCACTACTTAATTGGTATTATTTACTAAGGGTTCTATGACCTATGCTGAAATATAAGCCAGTCCCCAAATGTAAGGTCATTAAATTGATGATTTATTGTTAATCTTCTCTAAAAGCTTACTGTTCAAATAAGTTCTAACTTTTAGACCAATAAATATATTATTATAAATCATTTCTTTTGTTTGTTTTTAATGTGAGATGCTGAGACCTAGATTATCACCAGTGTTTTGAAGTGATGAGCTCTGTATGTAAGATATTGTTTGCCTTACACATAACGTGTATATTATGAACCTCAAGTTGTTGGCTTGAATAAAGAAGAAAGCAAATTAAAGGTGAGGTCAAAGAAAAAAGCAGGAAAATTTCTCTGAGAAATAAAACCTTGAATTTTGCATTTCTTTTGTTTTAACTCTATTTCTTTAGTTTATGATTCTAATATGACTTTAGATAATTTCTGGCATAGTTTTACAAATAGAATCTTATGGTTTTAGGTTAATCATTTAGATAGTTGCAAAAAATATTTAAAAGCCTATTTTTCAGAGAGAGCAACTGAAGCTCATAGAGGAATATCAACCTGTCAAAGGCCCAAATAACTATCAGATAAAATCCACGTGTTATTTCAACATGCAATGCATGGTAACTTTGTTCGGCTTTCTTCAGTTTCCTGTCTCTTTTAAGAATATAGATTTTAGCCTTTAAATGAGAGGTGCTTTTTAAAAAATTGTTAGTTTCATTAAATAATCTGCAGAATGCTTCCATCACTGTTAAACTTGGCCAGATGTAATCTGTATAAAGTAAGGGAACCTGGCTCCTCATTGCTCACTCTGACTTCTGTAATAACCACTAAATAAATAATTATAAATCATACACACATATACACAACCTTTTTCTTTTTTCCATCTTTAAACTTAAGGTGCACTTTAACCTCCTTTGATACACTACTGTGCCTTAGGGACAGTGAAGTGAGATGAGAAGATCCTTTGTTACCCCTGGTCGCAGTGGCTGGAGAACTGGCTGACAGTGTAATGGCACTGCCTTCCAGGGTTAGGCCACAGCCTCAAAATAGGGGGGAGGGTTCTCAGGATGCCTGCCCATGGGCCAGTTTCTCAGGGGTGACAGATGCCATCTGGGCCCAGGAATTTAAAAAGTAGAGATTGATCTTTAAATGGTGGAGTTGTTCTGTTTTGCCCCCAACTAGGTAAGCCAGTACAGGGCACAGTCTTCATAGAATGCTGGAAAAGCAAAGTCTCAGACAAGAGCTTGCCCTGGCATTTACTGGGGGATAGTCAAAAAAGGGGCCAGGGAATGAGATGACCCGCTTCTGAAAGCCTCTTCAGAGTGACCTGTTTTCCGAAAGCCAACACCCCACTACTCTCTCTAGCAATGAATTAAGAGAAGGGAGAATGTAGGAAGGGCTATAGAAAACATTTTTTTTTTGTCTTATGAGCTTTAGAGGGCCCACTAATGGCTTCCTCTTAGACACAAAGAAGAGATACATAAACCTACTAAATGCAGTATGAACTTTCATTGAGAAATACTGTTTCCTCTTACTAATACTATCCAGTAGGAGACACAAAATAATTACAAAGTATTTTATTTATAAAATTGGTATAGAAAGTGGCCTGGTCCAAAATTTTCCTTTCAAACTAAAATAACTAGTAAATCCATTGTAACTTATATTTTATAAGTGGTAGTACTGATTTTACATTGTTAAGAAATAATTTGGCTAGAAATTGCTTCCTTGAAAAGAGAACCTGAAATTTTCAGTTTCTTTGGGTGTGTAAAAATGAGAAATATTTTATCAGCTTTTTACTAGGGTATTTTTTAAATTACTAAGTGTTTTTATCTACTATTCCTTACTTTTTCCATTGCTCAATTTTAAATCATGCAACCAAGAGTTTATGAAGTGTAAAGCAAGCATTTAATTGCATGTGTCATGACAAGTTAATTGAAGCCAAGGGAAAAATGGCAAACAACAATGTAAGAGCAAGTCTGTGTATAACCCTAGATGAAGTCATTCAAATGATGTAGCAGTTTGGACATTACTTAGAACAAAGGCAGAAAAATTGTATGAATTTAATTTAAATACAAATGTCTCATTATTAACTTATTGACCCAACTTGACAAGCCAGAAGACAAAGTAGACCTCAGACCTGGAGCACAGAGAATCCAGTCAACAATTAATGAAGCAGCTCAGACAGGAGCTCGACGATTTTTCACACTAGATGGGTATAGTGTTCATATAGGTTGAAGTAAAATATTCTAATGAATTCAGACCTCTCAACCTGTCAAGCTTTCTGTGAAACAAAAACCCATTTATCATTTCAGCACTAAAAAGATCCACAAAATCTCAACATGCCTTTCTTGTTAAAATTTAAATGTTCCATTAGTGCAAATGCAAACTGAGGCTGTTAATGTTTCCAGGGAGACCCATAAAATTCTCCCTCATAATTTAGCCTCTTTAGGGATGTTAACTCTTTCACACCTGAATTTTTCTCATGGATCATATGAGATATTTTTACCTCTATTTTTTGGACATATATCTATTGGAAAGTATTCTCCATAGTTGAAAAGATATTTGGTGTATAATCTGAAGATATTTTGATGTGTGCAGTCAGCTGAGATTCTAGAATCTTTTTGTAATGTGTGTGTATGTGAGTGTGCGTGTGTGTGTATAGGCACACATGTATGTATGTCTGTATGTATGTATGTATGAATGAATGAATCTGTCTGTCTGTCTGTCTTTCTTGATTCTTTGCAAGTTACGAAGACTGAACAGGATATAAGTGGGAGTAAATGCAGATATGCATTAACTATTTAGAGGTGTTTTTAAATAACACACTGCCATTTATGTTCTTAAATCTGTATACATGACTAACAACCAGCAAAAATGATTGAACGGATGGGTGTTTACTTAAAGATAGTTCACCCGCTCTTTTATACCTAGATCTTCATGTCTCTGCCTTAGCAGGTATGCAATAAATAATTGTTGTTCAGAGGTTTGTTCCTAGCAATGGAGGATGCTCCGTGCAAGGGTACAATCATAGATACTATATACTGCACCTACCATGAGCTGTCTTTTGGGGAAAATATAAAAATATATAAAAATATACTCCAGAGTTCCATGGTTCCCCAGTTTTCCCTGGCTTGCTCCCCAGATCTCCCATCTTTGATGTCCTCTGGGTGCCCCTCTAGCTATCCCTTTTGAGAATGCAGGATTGAGGAAGGCTGAGGGAGGAGAAAGGAAGAGAGTAGGGAGGTAGGGCATTGGCACTCCTTGTCTCAGTGTTCCTCACCCCAGCTTCCAGCCTAGTGCATGGAAACCTGAACTTCTGTGAGAATAGACAGTTCATGGCCCCCAATGTTTCTGAAAAATTGTAAAGTTTAAAATGTTGCCACATTTCTTGTCTCTGGATAAGAAAATTCAACACAACTAACAATTGTGAATGAAAGAGCTGCTTGCCAAGCTATTCAGGTAAAATAAAAGCCTGGGAGGACAGACAGGCCAAGTCTTGAAGACTGAGATCCAGCCTTTTTATATAAGATAACAAATTTTGCATTGATATCCAGGGGTTGAGAAACCAAGGTCAAAAATGGGATGAGTAAAGAAAAGAAACTATATGTGTACACACAATGCTTATGCACACTGAAAAAACATCATTTTGAAATCAAAGGCTTAGACTTAAATGTCAGTCCCCATATCTCTTTTCCACCTTCATCCTACATTTTCTTGCCACTTACAAGTGGATCCTGGGAAAGCCAGAGATTGTCTGGGAAAGCCAGAGATTGCCTCTTAACTGCTACAGAACTCACCATCTTCCTGTCCTTTCTATTCCCTCCCTGGAGTACAGCCTGTCATTTTCCTAATAACTGTTTTCTTTTCTCTCTCAGAAAAGTGGCATTTATGTTTTTATGAGGGGCAGAAGTTCAGTCCACACTGCTGGTTATCCCTCCCTTGTGGCCTGGTGGAGAGACCTCCACAGCCCTCCCATCTTGTGGGCATCCACTGCTTATCACCAAGCTCTTCAGAAAAGTTTCCACACCCTCCCTTAAAGCCTGAGAGGTGTTACAGTGATGTTTTCCAAACCATTCTGAAATGACTAACTGAAAGTTGTCGCCTGTCTTCCTTTCCCTCCTTAGGAATTCGATCATGGGACACAAACCTAATTGAATGCAACTTAGACCAAGAACTGAAACTTTTCGTATCCCGACATTCAGCA
The DNA here is from genome assembly GCA_030015415.1 of Cynopterus sphinx. NCBI lineage: Eukaryota > Metazoa > Chordata > Mammalia > Chiroptera > Pteropodidae > Cynopterus > Cynopterus sphinx. The sequence goes on from CM057379.1 coordinate 38,797,542, forward strand.
AGATTCTCTCCTGAGGTCCCAGGTGAGGCTTTGGTTCAATATTCCTTAACCTAGAATTTGAAACCTAGAATTTGAAAGGATGAGGAAATAGGCCATTGGCAAGAAAGCTTTGCCTGAGAATCAAAAAAGACTTTCTCTTTTCGCTAAAGGATGCTTTGTATTTGTTATTATGTTTGAGAAAGTTAACTCTAAGTTATTGCTATGTGGATTATCTATTTTGTGGATTCTTAGGTTTTAAGTTCTCGGGTAAATTTTTTCACTATTCTAAGGCCTTAAGGGATTGCCAACTATTTAAATGTTAATTTTACTCAAATGAAGTTATGAATACCAATTGGATGCCTCCAGAATCCCACAACCTTCCTTCTTCACCCACAAAAGGAAACATCTGAATTTCAAAATGAAATATACATCATCATTTCTTTGTGGCAGTATCACCCACTTTTCTTAGTGTGGGTAAAAAAAAGAAAATCAAAATTGCAAACTGCTATTAAAATAGCTTTTCTTTCAGAGATGAAAAAGAATTCTACAGTAAAATTAAAGGTAAGGATGCAAAAATTTGTCATACATGAAGATGCTACCATTAACCAGCTACCTCACTGGGGCTGTACCTTGAGTTCTAAGACAGGGGATGTAGTCAGACTCACCCATCATGTCTTCCTCTTTTGATTGGTGACCCATATTTCTCCCAGTTGTCCAAACGTAGGACGTATTTCTCCAAAGCTTTGTCATTAATCCATCATAGATAATGTATTGCCTTTTATTTCTTGAATATTACTTAAATTTTATGTGAAAGAGTAAAGAAAACTTTTCCATCTATATGATTTTGTTGTGTGATTGCTGATTTTATTGTCATCGATAAAAAATCAGGAATGAGGTTCAGGCTTGTTTTGACTGATCATATCATATTCAATTAGCCTGGCACATACTGAAATTTGAAGCCACTTATAGAATGCCAGTGCCTTCATGAATCATACTTGGCTACAGCAGTATACCCATGAGACTGTCTCGGTTCTTCTCTTTGAGTTTGATATTAGAGTAGTCTCACACATTCTAATTATCAAAGGATTTGTAGCTGTCAAGCATGGAATTGAGTAAATGTGTTAAGAAAAACATAGCAAGAATTAGCTCATTAAAAGTTAAAACTGCTGCAAAGCCATGTGAAAAATCAGCTCTTAAGTATCTTTGCACCGAGAAAAAAAAGAAAATGATTCAGATGCTATCAGACAACACATAATTTGATAAAGTAAAGGTACAGTATATGGTTGTTAACTGTGTAGTGTTTTTATGTCTTATACATCTTCTCAACTTTTGAAATCATCTCACAGAAAGAAAAATAAAGTACCCTTTTCCTACAAGTATGTTTCAAAATGTAAAATTCAAGCTTTTATTCTTTCTCTATAGGTTGTTCTGGCTCTTTTACTACTATTTTTATAAGACGACTTTTTTTCTAAGTGCGGCCTGTGATTTCCATTGTGTTTATTTGTACTTGGATTAACATTATAGAGTAACAGATGTGTATTGCAGAATGTAAGGCTGTGAGAATTGCTCAAGAATTAACCACTTTTGGACCAAAGACCCTGTATTACTTTAGTGGACTAGGAAGGTCAGGTCCCCACCCCTGCAACCCCCCAAAAAACACTACTTTGGCTTAATGCACCCCAATCTCCCTCCTTTTCCTGCTGTCACCTACAGTAAAGATTGGTTACTTACCCAGTCGTATCAGTGCTGAGCTAGATTCTGTGTCTAGAGCGCACTCACAAAAGACTGGTGGTAGCCTCGATGCAGCTAACAGCTCGTACAGGCAGCACAACCTTATTTGTTTCCTTGTACTAGTTTATTCCCTGTACTGGTGTTTAAACATGGTTTTGAGGTTCATTTTGCCTGTTTCTTCAAGATCGCAGGTCTCGTTTAAGACCGCTCTGAAAGTTTTAGTCATCTTGAACAAATATTCTTTGAGCAGGAACCTGGAATATGATGCCTCCTCTGCACATGGTGGAAGTCATGTAATATGAGGTTGTGGGTGCTCTAGTTCTCCAGAATGTGAGTGAGTGTTGGGATTAATAAAATAAGCTCCATCCACCTCTGACATACTACAGTTGTTGGAATGGTCAGTCATCTAGGACCATCTAACACTCTCAAACCTATTGTAGCATTGCCTTCTCTGAAAATCCTTCAACAAATATCTGCTTCGTGCCCAGAGCAGTTCTCTGCTGATTTGCCCTGATGTAACATTTCTGGCCACATCTAAGCTGGACTGAATCAAGACCAGCTTTCTTGAGAGAAAAGGTTAGGTACTCTTTCATGAACATGTCTCAGGCTTTCACTCAGTCTTTTCAAAATAGAGCAACAGTCTTGTTTCCCTTATATTGATAAATTCATGTACTATCCTAAAATTTTTATATATTAAAGCATGTTTTTTGTACCTTAACCATGTTGGATGAGAATCATTTTTATGTCCCACCATAAGAGTAGAGCGAGTCTTACCATGCTTCATTCTCCAGTCCTATTTGCATCTTTCCCTAACTGAGCTTTAGATCTTCCTACGTATACCAACAGAGGAGGATATCTCCTAGGGGTTATAAGTACACCATGATTATCTGTGTTAGACATCATTTTGAAACAACAAATACAAATCATTCTAGTACAAGGGACATGAGAAGTAACGTTAATTTTAGTTGTCTTTTTCCCATTATTGTGCCACTTCTTCCAATTAAAATAATTTAAAAAATTTTGAGAAATAAAATCCTCTAGAGCAACATAGCATAATGATTAAGAGTGTAGATTCTGGATCCTAGCTCTAACACTTATTTGCTAAGTAACCTTGGACAGGTTACTTAATCATTCTATGCCTCAGTTTTATTATTTGTAAAAAAAGGACTATCATTTTTCTCTCATAGCATTTTCCTGAGGATCAGATGCATTAATATATGTAAAGGTCTTTAAACAGTGCTTGTTACATGAAAAATAATAAATATAAACTAGTGTTAAAATTGTCTCCCTTATTGAAAATCTATTTGAGTTGCATATTTGGTGATTATTATTATCGATGGGAAATACTGGCTTTAGATATTGGCTGGCTTCCTTTTTGTAATGACATTAAAATTTGTGTTAAAGATGTTTCTCAGAGAAACAAATGCTTTTAGCATCATCAGAAAGAACTGCTAATTGTATGTAAGGGGTAGCAACATTCTGTGACTGAGTTTAGGAAGGAAGGTCCTTTGGGTATGAGAGCAGAAAGGAGGCAATGCATTAAGATGTTGGCACAGCAGAGCCTTCGGGCAGGATTAGAGACCATTTGCAAAATGGTCCTGTTGGTACCCCCATGTGAGGATGCTGATGTGGGTAAGGATTCTAGTCTGCTTTCTCACTGTCGGTGATAATCAGTGTAGGGGAGGAAAAATTTTCCTCTATGCTTCTAAGTTCTATTTTAGCTGGTCTATTAATTAAATTGGCATAATACACATTAACAAGAGAATACAGATTAACATAATACAGATTAACTTCACAAAGACAATGAGACCCAATGGCAAGTTGGGCAGTTGAGGGTTATGTGCCACCCTGAGCTAAGGAATAGAATATGGGTCTGGAGCTTCAAAGGGAAGGAGGGTAATTCACAAGACAATAAGAGAAGCAGATATTTGGTAATTAGATGTTTGCTTGGTCATACAGGTAGGTCATTCAGGTAAAAGTTATCTTTGGTGATAGTTCTTTCTATGAGCTAGGCCCCTAATTAAATCCTTTTAGGTAGGTGAGGGCAAAGTAAAAGTTTTTCTTGAGTCTGCTGGGTCTTGCCTTCAGTTCAAAAAAATCCACATGCAAAAGTGGTGTATTTTGGGGTCATGTATTCTGCTCCCTTTCAATGGGCAACCTCTTCCACTCCATGCTACTACTCAGTTCTTTTGTCTACACTCTCCAATAACAAGTGACTATAGACTTTGCCAGTTTTAAGAAATCAAGATTTCTGTGGTCTATTTTCTTAATTAACTGAATAAATAGTAAGAAAGTGGCATATTTACATTTTGTCACTAGTTTTATAACTCCTAAATCACGTTCACAAAAACCTTCATACAATGTGATTGATTTTGTAATGTGTATATGGGTGATTCTGTTTAGGAACCCATGCCTTTTCTCCCGAAGGTAAACAAACCACAGCTGAGCATCCTCAGATTTTTGCGGAGTGACTGCTAATAATATCTGGCCTCGAGACTGGTTTTTGATGGAGAATTTAAACCAAGCCCCTTGAATTTAAGTCATGCAAATCTTTTACTCCCTTTGACATTAATGAAGCAGAGTTTTACAATATTTGCCAGTAGAATGATAAGAAAATGCTAAAATGCCCTTAGCAAAGGTCTAAGAATATTTTTAGTCGTCTCCTTTCTCTGTCTAGACTTGTATGTTTAGTCTGTCATTGCACAGAATTATAGCCTAATTGTATGTGCCTAGAATGCATCAACTGCTCTATGACAGGGAGTAATGAATGTGTTTTCAGCCCAGCTCCCAACCTTTAAACAATAAAGCACACAAATGTATGTTCAGTTGCATTTAAGAGGCTGACTTAACCCTCATGATTTCAGAGGGAATGGGGATCCTTTATCCCATGTTTTCTCTCTCAGGGGTGTATGCACAGGGACAGGTACTTGCCCACATGTCCACACCACTCGGCTCACCTTTTCTCATTGCATTATCATCTAAGGTTATGGGAAGAATCCTAGTATTAGAAGAAAAGGACAAATGGAGAGCCTCACTTTTGTTGAAGTAACCAGACCCCTGTTTAACATCCACTGAGGTCATTGCTGCTCGCCTGGGAAGGGGACTCCCATTTTAATGCAAATTACTTGCCTCTCTTCCACATGCCCCCTGCCCCTCAGCCTTCCCTGCCTGGCTGGGTTGAAGTCCGTGGAGTAAGCAGCAGGCCCTCCCACCCCCTGCTCCTGCCCCAGTGCTCTCATTTACATCTTGCTGCCTGACGTGTCAACTGCTTGGTCGCCCCCACTTGCATTCATTCCTTTGAGATGGTGAAAGAGCCAAACTTTCCAAGGAGAAGAACCAGAACTTTGTAGTGTATACAACACAAGGTGTAATTCCTGCAAGGTTTATATTTTGCTCAAGATCCTCACACGCAAATGTATTTTTTTTTTCTGGTGCACGTGTGGCCAACAAAAAGGAATAACATGGTGTTTCATTGACACTCAGGTGCTTTCATTCTTTGGGGTTGTTGATGGCTCATTCAGACCATCCTAGAAATACCTATTCATCTTTCTCTCTTTTTTTTTTTTTTTGGAGTAAAAAAGATGTTTTACTCTACCGATCTTAATGGCTCTCAAGCGGTTCCTGATGGGTACTGTGGAACCACTCAACATAGACAAGAAGGTGGCAGAAAATTGGCTGCCTGGGCCCAGTATCCATTTGGGGGAATGTCAGTAACCCATCATTAAATCCAGCTAAGTGCATTCCAGAACAGCTGCTAACACTGCCAATGAAGAACAGCGTTGAATATCAGGGCTTTTGTCTTCCTTGCAGAGACCAAAGACTGCGCATGGTTTTTGCTACTCGAGTTCGTTGTTGTTGTTTGTTTTCTGTTTTTAAGCATGCGACATCAGTAAACCACTAAGCATATGTTGTCTCTTTATTTACTGCTTGCTTTTGCACTTTTCTCTCTGGGGCATTTTGTTCAGCATTTATGGACGCATGCTAGAAATAATGGAGGAAGGTAAGGAATAAAAGCATAAATTAATAGATCTTTTAAAAAAGTCAAGTACTATTTTTGAGCGTTTATTAATAATCAAGATATATTGTAAAGGGATAGATGGAAGAATAGGGATCTCCACTGTGTATAATTTAGTGGGGAAAATGTCATTCACAGCTTCGGAAAGCACTAACGGAGAGTGTTTTTTTAATTTACAAACTGTGAGTATAAATTAAAAAGAGAGAGATTGAGATTTATTCTAATTCCTAAAGAAGTGAAGGGAAGAGAATGAAGATTATAAAAAACATTGCATATTCATTGTTCAACCACAGATTTAGTCGCAGTGACAAAGGTTACCCAGGTACCAGCACTCTCCCTCACCCAGCTGAAACCCAGGACTAATTAAATGCTACCCAGGCAACCATCAAGTATCCCAAAACATCATACTCCAGGGCTTACGCTTTTGTTTTCTCTGCTGTGGTCTATGGGTAATTTCTATTGCCTAGGAAGTCAGATTTCCTTGGTTGTAGAGAAATGTGAGAAAGAAAGAAGTGCCCCTGGGGAAGTGCACTTAAAAATGACCACATGAACTGGAGAAATTAACATAAATACAAGACAAAAATAATGTTATTTTAATAAACTGTTCCGGCCTATGTTAAAGCCTTGCCTGTAGTCCGGACTGGTGAGATAACTGCTGATAGAAAATGCAACATGAGAGACTACACATGATTTAATCGTTTCTTGGCCTTTTGGCTAAGATCAAGTGTACACACTATTTAAAAATGAAGTTATCTAATTAAAAACAAACAAACAAAAAAGCCCAGGAAAGGTGGTATTTTGTTGGATGTGGCTTCTGTCTGTAGTTGTACACCTCATTTTAAAGACTCAAACTGAGTTTTCCTCTAAAAATTGCCTTGTGGGGTTAATCATCTAAGGTAAAATATGAACATCTTAAGGACTGCCTTGGTTTAGAAAATCCTTTAAACCTGCTCTTTGCCTGCTCTTTTTTTTTTTTTTTTTCCTTAATCGAACAGGTTTTTTTGGAGGCTGTGAATTTTGGGCAAATTTACAAATTCCTTGTTTGTATCTCATATGATAGTCTGGGGGAAGGAACAGGCGCTACCCTGAGGGAGCATTGCATTTTGAGTACACCTTGTCCCAAGGACACTGCTCCATATAGATAGATGTTGCTTTTTGGTTACTAAAATATCAGTCAATGGAAATGTCACATTTGAGGAAGTTAATTTGATAGTAATAAAACTAAAGAGGGAAAACATTTTGCAATCCCGACCAAAAACACTCTTGGTGCAGACCTCCTCAGCCATTTTTGAAAAGTTGTTTCCTGCCTTCTGAACTCTCGCCTAGAAGTTTTTTGGCATTTGTGAAAGACCTGCAAAACCGGAGTGAAACTGCTTGATAAAAAACCCTCCCCTTTTAATGTGCGTGCATGTGCGTGAGAGAGAGAGACAGAGAAACAGAGAGACAGAGAGACAGACCACACACACACACACACACACACACACACACACACACACACACACACACACACACACACACACACACACACAGAGACAGAGTCAGCGAATAGTGGAAGAGGAGGGAGGGAGGGAAGGCGGCAGTGAGGGATACCATATCTTCCAATCCATTTAGTAGGAGATAATCTTTTCACAGTATATGGTCTATCTTTTTAGAAGCTGTCCTATTATCAGTCAATCTGTGATTAAATATTTATATACTAGTTCCTGTTACAAGACACTGCTCCCCTTCCTAACTCTGCAGGCCATAAGATGTATAAGTAATCCTGGCCTGAGAGTTATTTACAACTGAGCGTGGCAATAAAGTGGCTAATAGAATAAGTTAGTGTATAATATGTGTCAAAGGAGAATTTTGCAGAAGGATACTTCTGTAAATTCTGTTTGTTCAGGTTATTTTTTTAAATGCACGGGCATAAGAAATATGCACAAAATCATTATCTACACAAATCGAAGTAGAAATACAACAGAACTAATGCACTAGCTTCACTTTGTGGCCCGGGACTTTTGGATCCAAACTGAATTAATTCTTCCTTAGCTCGGAGCTATATTTTAAGGTAAGCCCTTTAATTTGATTATGAAAAGATGGCATTGTTATTTTAAGGAGCCACCCTCTCCCAAAGCACACGAGAAGAAATCTGAACTGAATGTATAGGCTTGATTTCAAGATTGTCTTCATCTTTGAGTGCTGGAACATTATCCCCTGGCAGACTCTGAAGACATTTGGGAGAGGTTGTGAAAGTGAAAGGTTTTATGGAACTAAATTTGAAGTATTTGGTTCACTGCCCTGAAGCTAGAGCTGACACTTTGGAGAGCTCTGAGTCAGCTGTTCTTGGATGGGGGGAAGCAGGGACGAGACTTGTGTTGTGAGCTGCTTCTCTCTCCAGAGTTCTGGAAGCTGGACCTAACACAGCCGCTCTGGGTGCACCTGAGACTGTTATTGCCTGTGTAGCCCCCTGAAAAGTTGCTGTGAGGCATTCTCTTTGGCAAAATAAAGGACTTAGACAAGATCAGGGTACCTGAAACTTGGTTCTGCCAGCAATTAGTTCTGTAAAACATTATAAGGTAGTCAGTGGGACAGAATTCCATTGTGAATAAGTCTGGGAACTCGGGCATTCTGGATCTTATTCTTTGAGGAGCCATAAAGTATGTAACTGCATACAAATTTATTTAATTTTGTATAGCCATAAATTTTCTTAATTTATTTGACTAGTCACTCTTAACACCGCTCTCTCCCAGGGATTTAGATTTCTCTCAAATACAATTAGGGAAGGATGGACTAAATGATCTCCAAATCCCTTCCAGTATTTCTATTCTATGAGTCCATGAATTTTTAGTAAATTGCCTCATCACTGACATGTAGAAAGGTACTCGTATTTTCTATTTAAAATGGTCTTCAATCCAGGTTTTAAAATATCAACGAAAGAATTTAGTTTAGAAAATCTGCCTGTCCCATCTGTTAGGATTATTAATTTTAGAGGAAAATACACAGCTTTGGGACACTCAGAATGATTTTCTAGTTTGGGAATTTTAGGCCCTTGGCGTTTTCCATCTGTCTTTACCTTGCAGACAAACCAAATAAGACAAAACTTAATGGTGTTTGCACAATGCCAAACACCTGCATGAAAAGTATTTCAAAAGTCAAACTCATGAGTGTTTTATGTACATAATGCCAAACAGGAAATAGCTGCATTTTTTCCATTATAATTCAAATTTCCACGTTGGTGTTTGTACTGCCTTGAGCCTCAGACTAGCTTTGGAAGGAGGCTGATTGAATTTTATGTGTTCTGGGATCATCTGTAGGTTGAATGTGTTAAAAGTGCTAGGTACATCATTTGTTATGGCTAATTGAGAATGGGCTCCATTTTAATAAGCATGATCAGCTATGCATATCTTGTCATGTGAACCATCAATTAGCACAACGTGATTTAACAAGTCTGTACATGCAGATATGAACTCCCTTGGGAAGTAGTGCTTGAATCAAATTATTACTGACAGTGTACAACTTGCATGCAGGTAATCATCAAAAAGCCATGATTATCCAGAAGGAAGAACGATTTTTATGGTAATACATCATATGATTGTTGGTATCGAATACCTTTAAGGTAACAAATTTAAATCTGTCCCAGCCCTAATTTGAGCATGTTTGCAAAAAAAAGTTTATTTTAATTCACTCGTTAAAACCTGTATGTAATATTATTTTTAAAGCAAACCTCATGGAGTATTCTAAAACCTTAGTGAAATAATCTATGTACAGTAACCATGAATAATAATATCTGTGGATGAGAAATGTAATGGTCTTGTTAATTAAATATTCTGGTTAATAGAGAGTTACCGATAATTCCTCGTGGGATTATTATTTTCTGAAGTTTTAGAATTCAATGATATAGTCCTTTCTTTTATATGAACACCTCAAATGTATCTAGAATTAACTTAGATTTGCTAAACCAAATTTATACATTAGTCCAGGATATACTTAACCTATTTACAGAAAACGTGGACTTAGAAATCTGTTATTCCTTTTCCCAAATAGAGTGATATTTTCAAAGGGAGTTTTTAAAAAAGACATTGTACTCCCTTGGGCAAATACTGGCCTTTTTTGGAAGCACAGCCAGGAGAAATATATTCACTCAAGGAAACACCTTTTGCCACCTACTTGGGACCCAAACGCTGAACAATCTGACTGAGTCTTCCTTGGATGATTCAGGAGGAGAGTCCCCAGTGCCTCAGGTCCTCATTATGAACGTTTGTGGGGACTACATGGTGGAAAGGGAGGCATCAGTACTGGTATGATTGTGTTTTTACCTAGAACAGTGGGTATCCCTGGCTGATAAACTGTTTCTGAAATTGACTCATTGGTTCTAGATATTGCAGAACTCAGGACTGCTGTAGAGGAAGAAAGGAAGTGTGGAGAGAGTAACAATGGCAATCTTCTCAATAGCTTTAAAAAAGTGTCAGTTTGCAAATCTGCATTAGCCCACGACGTTGACATTGTCCTGTTGTATATACAACCAGTGCACCCACTCATAAGTCCCAACCATTTTTCCTTTCTATTTCCTCTATCTCTTGCATATGAAGACATAATTTTTAGGACTGGTAATTGTTTTCATGCATCTTCTAACCTCCTAATGAGCTAATAAACAGAAAAAAAAATAGCCAAGTGATAAAAGAAATGAGAATTGAGATTATTTTTACAGGCTTATTGCCTGTGCTTTAAGATTGTCCAGAATAACTTTAGATCTTAAGAATAGACAGGTTGTGGGGCTAAAATTGTGTAGACATTTACATGCACACAAGTAATTGTGTGTGAATGATTTAGCTTTTATATTATTTCAAAAACATTTTTCCATTTTAAAGAAGCATTAGATCAAGTAAATATCTGTTGATGGAGTATCATTTTATATGGGTTTGCCTCCTTTTCTTCCATTGTTTTCTTATCCGTATCACTCATGGCTTTTTCCTGGTCTAATGCCATCTCTTTCTCTTCTGTTTGTTTCTTCTTTTTCTTCTCCTTTTTCCTAATATGCCCGCTCCACTCTCCAATCACAGCCTTTTTTATGCAAGTAATGCTCGTTTGGGTTATTTTAAAACATGTAATGAGATCAAGACCTGCTTTATAAAGAAACATTACATAATGTGTTAGTTATACGTATTATTATACTGTCTTATTTTTGTTTAATTGTTTTATATATAGAATAGAGAGATCCAGAGCCTTTGGAATAACATTCCAGTATATAAATATAAATGAAATAAATTGGCAAGTTGACTTACTCCAGGTTCATCCAGAAATATTCCACCATCAGATAGAAATTTCTGTTGCTGGAATCCTTTAGTTAGCAAATAGATTTTCTGTGCTTGGTAAGCAGACTCATCAAAAATATGAAACTAGTTACCCCTTCTCCCCAAATTCCACCTTACAGCTTTAAAAGAAAGAAAAGAAACAACCAACCAAACAAAAACCTACTTTGAATGAGAAAAATGGAGACCAAAGAGCTTGAATTAGAGGGCTAGATTTCTTAATCTTTCTAGATTCTAACTTTTCAGAAATGGCTCTTTCCCACTTGCAACTGAATGATAAGAGCAAAGGAATGCAATTGCGTCTTAACCATGGAACTAAGGAGGCCTTAGGCCAAGGTCCCTTGGTAAAGCATCTTAGAACAGTGCCTGGCACACAGTACTGACTTAGTATGTGTGTGACAATGAATAATGAGGTGTCATCAGTTTGAGAAAGTGTAATTAGCTCTCAGGTTTAAAAATAAGTTGCATATGAAATCTGAACATTTGCAGTGATCACATTGCAAACAATTTTTTTTTAATTGCAGATTTCCTTTAAACATTGAGATATGGCAAAATGTTTCTTTACAAACTATCAATTACTTTCAGAGACTTGACAATCTAGAAGCTCTGGTTAAGAGCCAGTGTCTTGAGAGGCAATGGACAGAACCTTTGGAGGGTGGTGGTGGGGGTAGACAGTCTGCACTCTAATCCCTCTTGTACTGCTAAGTGGATTTCTGCTATTGTGGGCAAGTTAGCATTTATGAATTTCAGTTTTATTATCTCTAAGGCTCCTTTTATATTTATTTTGTTATATAGCATCAATTCATAGTGAAAAAAGCCATTCTAGTATATAAAAAAAATAGGTTTCCATTAAAGTTAAAAATCATAGCTAATGTGTAAAGCCAAGACATGTTATTTGTATAAAGTTCTCTGGAATTCTTAGAACATAATAACTTGCTTGGCTGAACAGTGAATGAAAACATGTACCCTCAATCTGTCCATTCCACAAATGTATATTGCTTGTTTTATGGGATCTGGTACTGTGTCAAATCCTGAGGTTAACAATAATAAGGAAGATAAATCACAGTCCCTGCATGGTCTTCCATGGAATGCTCAGTTAAGGTAAGGAGGCAGATGTTAAACAGTCATGCCAATATATTTTACAGTCTTTGCTAAGTACTGGGGAAGAGAATATGGTGTATACAAGGGTGTAAAAGAAACTGACCTGTAAGGGAAAAAGTGAGAATTTTACAGAGCTGAGATTTGTGATGAAAGCTTTTTTTATATTTAGGACATAGGACACTGAATTTATGTTTCTCTTTTAATGCAATGTTAGCAATTCAGCTTAGTTTTACAGGTTTTAGAATATACAGGTATTTACTGAATTTCACAGGAGTCAATGCAAGGTTACAATACCACATTTCCTAGGAAATAGGAACAATTAAATAGACACAATTTAAAAATATTTCTATGAAGATATTACCATTCTTGTAAGGATTCCATTACTTTGCTCTGAGTTATGAATGAAAGTAAAAGGGAACTATCTGAATATTCACTGACCTCTTAAAGGAAGATTAATTACAAATTTGCTGGGCTACAGAAATCCGGATGATAGCAGAGTAAAGCAACCAAAATATCTGGATCAGAATTCGAAGGTTATGTTGTCGCCTGACTATGGTTCCTGAGTCCCTCTGAAACATATCGTACATACGTGGTGCATCTTCCCTGTGCCTGCTTCAAGGATAGTCACCTGGTAATTGTCAAGGCTCTATTAGGCCAGTTGTTTTTTATGATGTTATCTTTTTTTTTTCTCCCCAGACTAATTATAAGCAGCTTTCTTGCATCACACCTCTGATCATCGGTCATTTGCCTTTTACTTTCTGGTTTAAATGTCCACACCTCCTCTTCCATTAATATCTCTTGTATCTAAAATCTCAACTTTTTCACATTAAAATGCCTTTTCATTAACCTGGAGGATATGACTGAAAACAAATGGCCCATGCATCATTTGAAACTAGTGCCTTTTACTGAAAAGAACAAAGCCTGACTTCACCAATAAGTCTAATATAGAAAAGACTTTCATGGTCTATATAGGATTTTATGTGAAGATGTTAAAAATTCAGTTGCATACAGATGAACTTTCTGTTATTTGCTCACTCCCAAATATTAGCTACTCTCCTGTCTCTTATCGGAAATTAAAATATGTTGTAAAGGAATGTGGAGATATATGTATTTCTCATTATTTTTTTCCCAAAGTGCTCTGAACCTTTTCAGTCTGCAGGCCTTGGTCTTTAACAGGTAGCCAAGTTCTTTTCCGTATAACTTTTTCATTGTTTCTGTTCCTATGGCTCTGATTTCAGCCTTAAGAATATGAATAATTTTTATAATCAGATTTATTCTTATACTCATCCTCTGTCTCATCATTTTCTCTTTTATCTTTTTTCATGTATTCTGGGGGGGCACCTCACGTTCATCCTGTACATCACTGTTTCTGCAGTGTTCATTCATTCTGCTCATTAATTTCTTGGATGCAGATCTCAATTTTGCTGTTGCATTTTGTCTTTCCTGGAATGCTTCTGTTGATTCCATTGGTGGCTTTTTAAATCTCCACCTGTATTCAGCCTACTCTATTGTTCTCTGTCATGTCATAGAGATCATGTCTGGCATCTTTTGTAGATACCTAATATCATTTTTGTTTTTAAAGATAGGATTTTCCACCAGGTCTTAAGACAATGCTCATTTTTGTCTTGTGCTTCAGAATCTTTTCAGAGGTCCCATTTTTGGTTTGTTTTCCCTCCTTATACAAGGAGAAATCTGTCCAGGCTCAGCATTCACTAATACATAGGTTTCTGGAGGCTCCTTACCAATTCTCACTGCCCACTGGATGCTGGCAGTTTCCCCCTTTCATAACGAGAACCTAGAAGTCGGATTCAGGTGCACGTCCCCCACCCGGTGTCTGGTCCAGCAGGCATTTATCTGTCATGGGATGCTGGCCTGGGAAGAAATCATCTATCTTCATTGTCAGAGCTTCTGCCTTTGTTAGAGAATTAGTTGGGACCTAGAGTTCTTTGTACAAATAAGATGTGAGAAAGACCATGCATCAGCAGGTACTCCTCCCTGTACCCCCAGTCTCTGCTGCATTCTGAAGGTGATGGGCTGGAGGAGGGGTGAGAAGGTGAGGGAACGGAGGTGTCAGTTACCCTGCAATAAGGGACTGAGACCTCTGTTTCTGGTCTTTGCATCCTAGACTTAAGGGCAAATGTTTGAAGGGTGAGTTAGAAATGATCTGAACTTCTTTTAAGTCCAGCAATATGTTGAAGGGTGGTGGCTCAGGAGCTAGAGTGCCAACGTCAAATACAAGCCCCATCCACCTCGTGTTTAAGTTCCTGTGCCTCAGTTTCCTCACCTATAAACCTGCCCATAGAGGCTTTATGAAAATTTGGTGGCTCTAGGACATGTCAAGCATTAAAAGGGTGGCTGGAACGAGTTAAGTGTCCTGGTAATGTCAGCTATTGTTAATGTGTGTCTTGTTTTTCTGAGATGGAGTGTATGCTTAATAGTGTTCAAAAACATGTATTTCAGTTCCCTTTTGTGCAGTTCTTCCTCACCCTTCCACTTTTCAGCATATAGCCATCTCTTTAAATCACTGTAATCTGTTTTCTGATTTTGTGCATTTTCATGAATATTTTAGAAATTTATTAATTTTGATAAGGATATATTAAGCTCTTCTCTTCTGCTTCCATATTAACGCACCAGCCTTCCCAATTTCAAACTGTATTACTCAAAGTAATAATTAAATGATGTAATCTTTATTTGTGAAAATTTATAATACAGACAGAAGTGGGTGCCATTTTGGCATCTTGGATACTCTTTAAAATTGTATTTTTAAGAGAGACTCAAACATATCATTTGTACAAAACAAATTCTCTGGTTGACTTGACTGGTTCCATGATAAACAGCATTCCATTCTTCCTCTAAATAAAGTGCAGATATTTTGTACTATAAACCAGTAGTTTACCAAATTTGTTACCTCTTTTAAAAAAGATTTTTAATTAAAAGTGCTCTTTTAAAAACAGAAGAAAATCTTTGTTAATGATGAATGCTTTTAACCTGCAGTTCAAGGAAATGAATAAGAAATGTTGGCCAAGAAGGAAAAGCTGGTTCGTCTTGTTGTTATGTTCAAATGACCTGTCACATTTACAACTATTTAAAATCTACAGTATTATTCACCTAAGATTTGTTTGAGTTTATGGTTTCTTTATAGCATTATCAGTTCCCTATACTTGAAGTTCCCCAGAACAAAAAATTTCCATTTGTCTTTATCTAATCAGGACTCTACACATTTCAAGTTATATAAATCCCTCTCTTCTTCATGGTATGGTAGAAAATCCCTTCTCCCAACTTCTAGCTCTGCCAAATGAAGTGCCACATTCATCCTTAGTGTCATTTGATGAATTCACAGCTTTCTTTTTTTACCTTTAGTTTCTGTATGTTTGTGATTAAGAGTTTTAAGTGTATACGTGTTATCTTGTGTGACACTACAGTTTGACTTGGTTGAATAAGAAAAAATGCAATTTAATTTAGACAGTTATTTGGTAGGATATAACGTTTGCATCAGAAGATCAAGCCTGAATCCATGGCCAAGGTAGTGCTTTGATATCTGCTTCTTTTAGTATCGTCACAGCAAGACTCCACCACTGCTTTAGTGGGTCCCATTGTATTCTCAGAGGCCCAGTGGGAAGGGCTTGCCTGTACCTCACAGTCACCTCCCTTATCCTGCATATTAAGCCTGTAATTACAGCAGACATTACATTCGTCCTCAGCTTCTGTGGAATGATGTCATTGCATGTCAAACAGGGGATTAGGATGAAGAGAGAAGTCCTACTGACATTTTCATTTTCATTAAGAAGAATCTGGTTTTACTTCATTTTGTTAACGAGAACTGTTGTCTTACTTCATAGGAGAAATTTTTAAAAAGAGAAAAAATGAGAAAAACTTGAGAACGTAGAAGCAGACATGTGCTCTTTGAATGGAAATGTGCTCTGTAGCACCACTTTATCAATTAGTGAAAGAGCCTGGGACACAAAGCATGCCTGGGAAATCTGCTCCTTTTCTTACAAAAGCAGACTATCATTATTCTCAAAGCCCACAATGGCCTGGGCCCTGCTGAAGAAAATGTCCCTGAAAAAGGAAAGTGAAGACTGTGATCACCGCTGGGTAGAAGGGGCCTGTAGACAGCTGGCCCCATCGACCTCTGAAACGTTTTTCTTTTTCCTGACGGCATTGATCAAATATGTCTTAAAGTCTCATTTCTCACATCTCAGGGTAGCTCTTAGTTCCCTTCCCATATGAAAACAGTAATAAAAATAATAATGATGATGATGATGATGATGATAATAGTAATAATAATAATAATAATAATAATAATAATAATAATGAGGGAAATCGGCCTGATGTTCAAGATGCTTTGAGCCCAGAGCTGAGTCCATGGAAGAACATAATTTTTATCAATCATTTCCTCCTTCTCCAAACAAACAAACAAACAAACAAATATAGGAAGAAAATCATGATCAGACTTGGGGAAAAGGCGCCCTTTTCTCCTTTGGAGCGATCTGCCGGTAACTGCCACAAAAAAGCTGGGTTCAGTTATCTGCTCTGGCTTTTACTTAGCTATGTGAACTGAATTGCTCTGGTTATCTCAATGATGGCGTTAACTTGCAATAGTGCCCACACCTCATAGGGCTGTACCTGCTACCTACTGGCTGTTTTTCACCTCCAAAAGTTATTTTCTTGCAGAAAACAGGCTAGTGTTCTGAGGTGACCTTATTATTATTACTCCAGTGAGTAAAGGTGGCAGCCTTTTTTTCCTTTTTCTCTCCAATTTCTGTCAGCGTCTTGCAGACACAGATAAGGGAACTGACTTGTCAGTCTAAATTCCTCCCTGGGGAGCAGACCTCGGAGCTGTGAGATTGTGGGTCCCTCAATTAGATAAACTCTGGACTTGCAATATTTTTGAATTTTGCCAGAACGCTGGGAGAATTAAAAAAGTCTCCACAGATTTTTCTTGGGAGATATTCAAACCCTTCTAACGTTTCTCAGATGTCTATATTTGGACACCAGAATTTTCTTAGCATCCTGTTTCTTTGGAACAGAGTTGTCCCCTGAAGAAGGATGGATCTGATCCAAATCCGGCCCTCCTGCCAAGTGATACTTTTCTATCCAGATTGCCGCGGGGGCTTCCCTTATTTTATTTTGGTGTTGCCTTGAAAGGTAGCTGGTGAGCTGTTTCTCATTCCTCCTCTGACATTTCAGGTCCGTTACCTAGCCGATCATTGCTTACCAGAATGATATTTTAGAAATAAAATTCCGAATCACACTTGGTTTGGAGGTGAAGCACAACTGGATTTGACTCAAAAGTCCTGAGTTGCAAGTCTTCAAGGTCAGTGTGCTCCGTTGTCTGGTAGGGAGGAAACCTGCATGTGCCAAGCTCTATGCGAGTGTCTAGAAAGGACTAGACAATCCGAATCACCTGTCCTGTGGCCTTCAATTTGAATGAAGAGAAGGCACCGACTCATGCTATTTATAGTGCGAACTACTGCACTAGACTCACCCGTGTCCGTGTGCTCTCTGAGTTTCCCCCAGTTTCTCCCCTGAATTTATGGAACATTGCCAGCGTTTCCTCCACCTCCACTCCCAGCACTCCTCGGATCGTCTGAAATAAAAGACAGCTCTCTTACCACAAGTCACCTTAACGTAAATGGAATTCATAGGAAACATATTACAAATGGGAATTTAGCAATTGCTTTTGGAGGCTGAAATGACTGTAGATGGCCACATGCTCTTTTCCTGGGCAGCTAATGGGACGGTTGAGGCATCTTCCCAGTGTGGCCTCTCTAAGCTCTCAGTATGGCATTGTCATCCAGGGCTTACCCTTTTCTGTGGGTTTATTTCTCTGGGATAATTTAAAATATCCCCTCTTCTTCCCCCTGCCTCCCAAGACCTCTTACTTAGATGGTAAGAAAAGGGAGAAATTCTCAGTTGCTTCTCACTGGGAAACGTAATTGTTTTACCCCTCCCCTTTCTCAGATCCTGTACCAAATCAGACTTGGCTTAATCTTTTGTTCTACTTGACTGTTGGCCAGCCCCTCTCCTCCCTTCCAATTAGAATCTGTTCTTAATTTGTTTTGCTTTCTCCTTTTAAACTATAAACTTGTAAAGTTTGTCAACTGAGTCCAAGTCAGCCTACAAGGAAAATCATGTCCAGAGGTTGCTGAGTGAATAAGTATGGGAGTCTTCTTTTTCTTAAGGACAGCTTAAAAATTTATTTTATTAAAATTTTATGAACTTGATTTTGAGTGTTTTACATTTGGTCAATACAAGCTGTAGAGAGGTTGAAACTTCTGCATCTTCTTCCAGCCAATGGATTGAGTGCTTTCATTGTGTTTCTGGCACATACATAAATCAGCAGAGGTATTGGAGTGATTGACATTTTTGTTTATATCAGAACTCTCAACAGCTGAGTAATAATCCGCAGTACCATAAGTCAGTTCAGTTCATTCATTAGGATGGCTTTTTACAAAGCAGCTTATTCCATTTATCTTCTTAGGGATGGCAGACCAATCGGTGATAGATGCTGTAGCTTGGCTGTTGACCTCCATGAATACGAGTGAAATCAATGACCTGTTGGCCCTGTTGCTATACTTATTTGATCATTTTGACAGCCTGTTTGTGTAGAACTTTTGAGTGGATTGTATTTCCTAGGTCATTTTACTATGTAAGCCACACATTAAGCCATATTTTCCAGTCGAATTACATTAAAGCCTTCTCATCTTCAACTGGTCGGAACCATCTTCACTAAATTAAGTGGCAGCAGCTTCCCTTAATTTACCTGGCCAAATCAAGCCCGGTTTGATTTTAAATGGTCTACAACTAGAGCATATTTGTATATAGGAGAATACTGATTTGAAGATGGTTTTCTTTAAAAAAAAAAAATGCCTTTTGTAAATAAATAATAAGCCCACCTCTCTGCATTCATCTGATTGTTAAATTTGGGTTTTCAATTCTCAATGATTTCTTAAAACAAGGCACACATACCTATGTAGAAAATTGATACCAGAAGTGGCTTTGAGAACTAAACTTTGCTTTTTCTTAATAATGTGTAATAAGAGTCAAAGCCATTTAAGTAAAGTAACCTTAAAAATATTTAAATGTGAACAAAGCTTTTTAGTCATTGGATCCCTGTGTATGAAATGTTATAAATAACTCTAATCATCCATTCTTTTTTTGTTTTTAACACTTTAATCAGCATGGAAAAAGTATTAACTCTGTATCCTATCTTGGAAGTATGAAGATTTACCATCTATTTTGTTTTGTTTTGTCTTTAACCAGCAGGGGGCATGAGTTATTGCTATGCTTGGTGACAAAGTAAAATTCAATGCACCTTGTCACTTTACATTGTTATATAATTAAAAGAAACTCCCAAAGTCAAAAGTTTAATATCCTTATTATATAAAGAACTCTTACAAATAATGATAAAACCTTAACATTTGAATAGAGAAATGGGTACAGATATGAACATTTAATTTACACACTTGTGCGTACACACACACACACACACACACACACACACACATGCATATACACAGCTGGGGCAAGAAGGGATCTGGGAGAGAGTGAGAGATAAAAAATGGCCAATAAGCTAAAACCTATTAAAATGTTTAGCCAATCATTTAAGAAATATAACAAACAAGATACAATTTTTGATATATAAATAAGGCTTTAAAAATTATACTGCTTGTCTACGGCCATGCTACCCTGAACAAGCCTGATCTCATATGATCTTGGAAGCTAAGCATTTGGGCCTGGTTAGTACTTGGATGGGAAGTACTTCCACCTAGGAAGACCAGGCACTGTAGATGTGAATAATTTAAAAATGAAAAAGTAAGGGATTGTAAGCTGGCAAGGTCCTTGTAATCTGTGAGGTCAACCAAGGGTTGCTTCACCTAAAAAAATTGTACTACTCATTATTGACACCTTCATATTTTGATGTTCTAGAGCCTTAACTAAAAAGGATATAAACAACGTTTCTGGAATGGAATTTTTCAATATATATCAGGAGTCTTAACAATGCTCACACACTTGGACCCAGTAATTCCTTACTGGGAATTTATTCTATGGAAATAAGCAGAAATATTCATGAACAACTAAGTAAAAAGATGCTCATTGTCACATTATGTGGAAAGCTGGGGAAAAAAACAAAGTTCTCAATAATAGTAAATGGTGTAATGAATAATGATTCATCAATAGGATACAATGTTTGGGCCTCATTATAAAGCATTTATTTAAAGAATCTTTACTGATATGTAATAGTCAATGAAAAGGGCAGGATACTTGAAGCTATTTTTCAGGTTAATCATATTTTGTACCAAAATATACCCACATTTTAATGAGATATGACTAAGTCAACAAATTATTTTAATTTTCTTCCTACACTTTTTCTGTATTTTTTTTTTTTTTACATTTTATATCGTGGGTGTATATAATTTTACTGGCAGAATAAAGTATAAGCATTTCCAAAACCGGTAAGCTTAACATTAGAGACATGAATCATTATTGCTTTTGTATTTCTCATGGAAATACGATTCAGTAGTAAGTTATATGTATTGGGAAAATAGAGCTCATTTGAGTCAGAGATTGGAAAGCTTTTATGAATACTAACCTCAGAAACCTCTAACTAGTATGTAGTAGAATAATAACATGGCACGAAAAGCCACAGATGTCAGTTTGAGTTAAGGAGTTTAGAGTAAATACAAAAAACAGCCAGTAGAGACTAAAATTTACTAACCTCTTATCTCCAGCTATGGTAACCTCTAGGGTCAGCCTGTGCCTCTATATTTAATCTGTATCCAAGTGAATTGCACTGGAGGGGACTTGGAAGCCTGGGTTGCCATTCTGGCTGCTCTGCTAATACATTTTGTACTTAACCTTGGGCAAGTCACCAAACTTTCTGAAGTCTGAGTTTTCTTCCAGTGCTGGATGTTTATTCTCTCTCTCTCTTTTTTTTTTTTTTTTGCTGTTTGGCATTCTGATGTAGTTTCGAGCCCCACAAGGTGAGGGATGAGTCTCTTGTGTCTGGGCCAATGTTGAGGTGGATCAAGGCTCCTTCTGGGTCACACCCTTGGATCAGATGCATCTGATGTCATCCTGCTCCTGTCATTTTTTGAATAAGTTACCATGACCTAAGTCCTTGAAAAAGACTGCATTTGAATTTAAGAAAGGCAGTTTAATTCTTTTCGAGATCACAAAATGAAAGTAGAGGTATGTCACAGAGAATATGAACAAAGCTTGTATATACTTTAACCATATATTTTTTTTCCTGTGTAAAAATTGAAGTTTGTAATTATCATCAAGTTTTCATGCCATCAGAGGTTGAGATGGTTTTAGAACTAAGCTCAGCAGATCTGCATCCAGTACACTAGTCTATAAGAAAGGCCCAATTCAGGGGATTTTATTGTTTAACCTATGGATAAGCTTGTATTCACAGATATTTAATACAGGAACGTTTTATAAACTTCTTTTACCTAAACTGCAGTATAAAAAAATATAACCATTGCATATGTATAATATTGAAACAAAAGTCTCATAAAACAATACCTGTTCTTACTATCTTGCAACACATATTTTCTCTTCTATTTTATTCTATTCTATTAAAAAATAATGGTTGTTACTCATCATTTAATTTCATGCCACCCTTAAGTATCGAGTACCACATTTTGAAGAACACTGGTATAGAGCTTTTCAAAGAGGTACCCAAAATGGAGAGAAAAATTATTACATATTCTAGCCAACATATTTCTTTGTAGAGAAACAGGAATGGAAAATAGAGCCTTTCTATATTAAGCTCGTGGCAGAGACAAAGACACAAATAACAGGAGAAACATGTTAAAGAGGAGATTTGTGCATATCCAATAATTTTCAAGTCAGAAGAATACATCTGAAAAGAGGTAAAATTGTGCTTATGGAAGCAATCACATTACTTCTGTGCAGATGAATTGAAATTGCCACCGACTTTAGATCACCTTGAGGAATAAAGGGCCAAGGAAGACCTAAGTGGGTCCGGGTTGGTTTGTAGTGTCCATCTTAATTCTATTCCCTTTTTGTCTCAGTCCCAGTCTCAGAGAATGGGTCCTTGTGACTGCAAGGATGACCACACAATAAACCAGCTCTGGGCAGTAGCTCCTGGGGCTGGGGAGAGTACACTGATGCCCACCCACCTTCTGCACCTCTCGGTTACTGGAGCCGTCCACCGCCTCTCACATTCGGCATGACCACACGTACTTTTCCTGGTGTCTGTGTCTTCTGGAGCATCACCTGGGTGCTCCACCTTTCCTGCACACCAGATCTTCACCCGCACCATGTACCTCTCTATACGTTGTTCCTGCACGTTGCCCTTTTCCTGCCCTCTTGCTTTTGTCTTTCCCCATCTTTTCCTCTTCTGCATTTGATCTGCCCACAGCACTGGTGACCATGACACACCTCAGATCATGGCAGGCAGGGCTGGACAGTTGTCACCCAGTGCTCCAGGATTTAAGTGGTTGGAGGTTTTTGAATGAGGGTTGATAGCCACAAGCCTTCAATTTGTAAAGCAGGTATTTAATGGCCTTTGCCCAGTTAGAAATAGATGAGAAGACCTGAATTCAGAGCCTTTGTGTCTGGCATTTTTCTGACAGACCCGCCCTGCCTTCGGGCTGCATTTGAAATCTGTACTGCATCAAGCAGGGACCAGTAGCCAGAGTGACATTTCTCACTCGTGGCCAGCCTGGGGCTTGGAAGGGTTAGGGCCTTTTCTATATGAGCCACCTTCTCAGTTCCCACACCCCAGCCCAGTCCCCCCACCCAAACACATGACTCAGAAAGCTTGAAAGTATCCTAAAATGACTTTTTCTATTAAGCCCAAGAAACAATGTGTAGAATCAGTCTGTTTGGAAACTCCTTATATGGAGAGGTTTTGAGACTTTATTTTTATGTTTGGTTTGTAAGAGGATCAAGGTTTAAGAAAAAAAAGAGGAAAGACAAGAAAGAAAAGCCTAAGGCAATGGTATCATATTACTAAGAGGCTTGGTTAAGAAAGAAATAGAAACCCCTTACAATAGTTTCTGCTTAATTCTGGATGACAGTGGGGGTGACAGCAAATCCATCATTTGTACTGATTCTGGCCGACCTTCCCCTTTGTCTTGAACACTTTGGACAAGGAAGTTCTCAGTGATGAGACACTGTCTGTCTTGGTCTCCCAGCACAGACTGAAGAGAGGCTGCAAGGACATAAAGCCATGCCACGTGCTTCTGCAAATGGTTGTTTTTATTACTTCTGGAACGAAGTCCCCAGCCCTAAATCCTAAAATGCTGACAGGGCTAAAGCAAAGGAGACATAGAGCCTTAACCGGCAAGTTTGTTGACCCTCTCTACCTTGGCTCCATGCCTGGAGGAGTGAGTGACAGCAGTAGGGACTGGCTTAGGGGCTGGGCCACCCTCCTTGTGCCCACCATGTGACCCTCAGCTCTCCTTCTTCCCCTGAATTGACAGGGGCAGAGGGTAAACTGGAGCTCTTTTGAAGCCAGGGTGAAGGGAAATGATTTAAGTCCCTCTGTGGGATATGGGTTTGGGCTCTGTTTATGGTGCAGATGGGATTGTGATTCCAAGGTCTGCCCACATGTGGGTGGGGCCTGCCTTTCCACATATATATCCTTTCCTTAGGCGAGGAGGAAGGCAGGCTTTCTGCAAAATCTCTATGCTGTTTAACACAGTGACACCTGAAACCTGATGGGCAGGCAAGAGGCAGGGGAACTGTACCTAGGTGTTTCTAAACCAGGATATTAGAGCTCTCTGAGAAATAATGACGTGGGGACAAAAATAATATTGAGCCTTTAAAAGATCGTTTAAAAAGTAGTTACATAAAATTGTGCACATGTCATTTTCAAAGATGATTTGAGGAGAGTTAGGGCTTCTCAAGCCAAAGAGACTTGAAATAAAGGCTTGAAATAAAGGCAAAGAGATTTCTTGGGCAGGGGGAAGTCCTCCCTAAGCGGAACAAGAGAATTTTCCAGTATAAGTTTCAATTAAAAACAAAATAAAAAAACTCAGTAAGCTGATTTCAGTACATGGTGTTCAGGTGAAGAATCAAAGATTGAATCAGAGCTGTTGTGGACCATTTCTATATGGGCTGTCTATATTTGAACATTTTTAACTTAGCATTTTTATTTTCTATTTCTTAATAGATGGGGGTGGATTGGTAGAGTGAGGCATAGTTTCTAAGTGATTTGAAGACAAGATATAATCATTTGAAGCTTAACTTTACAGTTTATTCTTCAAAATAAGACTTTCTGGTTCTTGTGTGAAATCTAAAGTAAATGTTACATTGCCTACATGTCAGTATGTTCGAGTTCTCACAGAGGATTCTTCTGTTGTGTTCTTAAGGTGTGTGTGTGTGTGTGCACGCACGCATGCACAGTTGCTATAGAAAGGTACAAATATTGATTAAGTGTAGAAAACTCTTAACACAAACCATGGATAAGCTGTATGGTTTGACCAGTATTCCCAGAACAGAAAATGTGAAGTGTTTGGCCTAAGCATTGAGTAACAAAAGAATACACGGCCATGTTGAGATACTAAATATAAAAGAGAATGTCTAATGCAATCCAAAGGGCAAATAAATACATTTCCTTTTTAGGACTGTGGGGCGAGGCCTTACCCTGAACAGAATCCAGCTTTTTAAAAACCAGTTGGATTATGTCGTTTTGCCTTCAGTGTCCTCTTGGAGAGTAACTGTTGTTTGCCACCACACAAAATAGTTCCAGCTATGGTTTGTTTAATTCATATGTTTTTTAGAAAACATATCCATTTGGTTTCCTCTCTTGGCATCCTGTTGCAGTTTGTTTCTTTCTAAATCACCTTCAGTTGCTTCTAAGTACCCTTCCATATTAGTTTCCTAGAGCTGCTGTAACAAAGAAGGACAAACTGGGTGGCTTATAACAGAAACTTTCTTTCAAGCTTCCAGAAGCTCTGGGGAGCCCTGTTCCATGCCTCTCTCTTAGCTCTCCTGGTGGTTGCTGCAGTCCTTGGTGTTCTGTGGCTTGTAGACGCCAACATCTGCCTTATCTTGGTTTATCACTCTGATATTTGCCTCCCTAGTCACATGGCGTGTTCTCCCTGTGTCTGTTTTCTGTTCTTAGAGGACATCAGCCATTGGATTAGGGCCCACCCTAATCTGATGTGACCTCATTATAACTGATTGTGTCTGCTGAGACCCTATTTCCAAATAAAGTCACATTCTGAGGTTCTGGGCACACTTGAACTGCTGGGGGAATGCTTTTTAACCCAGTACCTTTCATTTTGATCTTTTGAACCTGTAATAGATTCAAAACCAAACAGCGAAGCTTGTTAGATCTCCGGGCTAAAGGAGAAAAAAAGAGAAAGAGGAGAGACTTGATCCTGTGTGATAAACCTTGAAGAATCTTCCTGAAATAAAGTCCTTGAGTTTTAGTGCTTTGACTTAGATGTGTCTATTTTAGGGGGCACTTTCCCCTCCCCCACTTTTTTTTTTTTAACTGGATTCTGGGCTGAATGTCTTACAGTTGAGACTGCTGGATAAAGCACTTCTGGACACGTGATATGTTATGCTCGGATCTTCCAGACAGTGCTCTTTAGGGTGCTAGGGGGAAAATGAGGCAAGTAATGTTTCTGAGAGGTAGCCTAGGCCAAAACTAGAAATGTGTGAGAAGAGGCTGTGTGTTTCTTGCGACTGAAACACACATCCCTCTTTCCTCTTGGCCATCTGAGTTGCTGGAGACTGTTGCCCCTTGTGCCTGATTTGAGAAGCAGGCGCATCCCTGCCTATCTCTAGTGCTGCCTGTGAATTACTCTCTGTGTTGGTGCCGATCACGTTCTGTACAGCTGTGAGGGTTATTGTCTGAGACAAACTCCTTCCTCAGCTCAGTTTATTAATATTTTTTGAGAACTACCCTTGTACAGATTTACCCACTGGAATGTTGAAGGGAAGGGCATTGCCTTCTGAAAAAAAATGATAGAAACCCCAGTGGAAAATGTTCACCAACATAATATGATATTATAGAAAGATCCTCCTGGGAATTTGAGATCTCTTGCAGCAACTTTTTTATTACTCTGCCTAAAGAAAATACTAAACCTCAGAGGAACACAAAGGAAGAAAATGATATTAAACACAGGATGATTTTAATCTTTGGCAGCAGCCCACATACATAAAAAAAAAAAAATCCTGTTTTCCATTGTTGTACACCTGTCATTATGCTGAGTGAGTTCTTTTTTGTCTTTTGATGGATGGTCTTAACCACTTGCTGTTTTCCATTAGCAGAGTGAAATAGGGTGCCAGTGCAAATGCTTTGTCATTCTGATGGAGTATAGTGAACGAATTGGTGTAATTATTCAGTGTTTATATAATCAGTAAGATTTTGAAGGGGAATGTTGCTCAACTCAAAAAGTTGCCTCATTTCACCTGACAGTATTCCATTCAGACTCCCAAGCGTCTCCTCCAAGATGCAGTGAAGTGTTGGTGGATTTTTTTAAGGCACAGGCAATCAATTGAGTTGTTCTAAATCACTAGCTAATTATGATAATGCCTAGTAGGGAACTTATGGGGTCTTGCTCTAGATCACAAATATAGTCATCCTCTTGTTTTAGAAATGTCATTTATTTATTACGCATGAAGCGTGATACTATATTTATCATTCCACTTGGATCCCGTAGTGAGTGGCCAGCCCAATCCATTAAATTTTATTCAGGAGTAAAGTCATACCCAGAAATGTAGGCCATTTGCCAGGAATCCTCACAGAAAAGCTGAATCTGGATAGAGAGATAGGCCAAATCAGAGACTCATTGAGAGTGACTTGGGAAAAACTATGTAAATATACGCTCTTCTTTCTGAAGGAGAGAAGAAAGAAGGAAGAACAAGAAAGGAGCTTGTTCAGTTGAGATATTTCAGAAACTCTTGTAATACCAGTTGTAGAGAGGGAGACTGAATTTTTCATTAACTCATTTAAATCAAAAATTTTTTTTTCAGCTCAGCATGACACCAGGACCAAAACTCTAAACAGTGCCCCAGGGCTGGATCTCACAGTCACCCAGCTCATTGGATTTGAGTTAGATTGCTTTTTCTTCATTAAATCTAAAAATAATTTCGGGCAGGCCACCTTTCTAGGGATTTCTGTGGTGAACCATCTTCTAGGGAAGAATCTTTATCAGACAGGGCAGTGACTTTTGAGTCTGGGTTTGTTCCCCTTCCCTCCACGAAGCCCGCCTGCCTTGTTCTGTATTCTTGGTGAGAGCTCATAAAGATAATAGCTAACATTTGCTGAATACTCACCATGTGTCGGGCACTGTTTTAAAGACTTTACATCTATTAACTAATGTAATGTAATCCTCACCACCTCCTAAGAGGGAGGTACTGTTATTATATCTATTTAATTATGAGGAAATTGAGGCACAGAGAGGTTACATAGCCTGCCTAAGGATACATAGCCAGTGAGGGGTAGAGATGGGGCCAGCAATCTGTCTCCAGAGCCTGCTCACTACTCAATTTTGAAGACCCTCGAATACCTGTGGAAAGCATACTTTAGTTAAAGAACTTCTGCATCTCAAGGCAGAGCTTCTGAGGACCCGGGAGGTCGGGGGCAAATGGAGTCCAAGCACAAGAAGTTTGTGCTTTTGATATGCAACACCAGCCCTTTTCTAGGACACCTAAAACCTTTTTTAAAAGCTCTGCCTAATTGGCAATGGGATGTAGTAAAGGATACTCTTATACACAGCTGATGAGAGCATATAATTTATCAAAATCCTCTTTAAAAAAGGAGCATAGCCTAAAATCAACACTGCTGGCACCTTTCTCAGTAAAGCTGTATCAGAAAGGCCAGTCTTTGTCACTGAGCCAACATCTGGAAGAAAACCTGTGCCTTATCACTTGCTCTGCAACTATTCATATTCCAGGTTATATGAATTACTGGAAAAATCCTTTTTAATGATTAAAAAAGAAAGGCGGGTGGGGGGAGATGTCTGGGAGGGAAAGGCAGGCCCCTAACATAGCTGCTCCATCCTTGGGAGCCCTGCTGGGTGATTAATTGGCCAGTATCCTTAGGACTACCCATCCACTTCTCCTGCTGCAGACAGAAGATTAGTGGTGTGATGTGGATGGCCAGCTGGGAGGGTAGGACTTGGGAGAGATGTCAAGGGAGAAAATTGGTGACTCTTTGATGGACTGGGGCTGGTGACGATTGCCTGGGAAAGCCTGCCAACTACAGAGTGACCCAGAGGAGGATCCCATTTGCTGTCTTCACCGACAGATTTATAGGCTGAGAAAAAAAGCCTTTTACTGGATCCAATTGAAAAGTTAATGTGAGAATTTGAAGGAGTCTGTGCAAAGTGGAGTTCAGGACAGTGGTTTCCAAAACTCTTGGGTACAGAGGAGGAAAAATCACCCAAATTAGGGAACTGATAAGTTTCCCTAGAAATAAGTTATAAAGATATTAACCAGTTTATAGCAAATGATCTATATTAATTATGAATAAAATTTATGGTAGTTATGAGGGGTATGAAGATTTTTAAAACAGTGGAATTATTTCATAAAGTACTTATTTTATGAAACATTTCTTTTATAATGCTGTTACGGAACCAAAGAACACATCCAGCTTAGTTAAGCCACTTCTGAAGCTTTATTCCCTGAAATTTTTCATTTCACCTGGAGGCTGCACAGGGCTCCTTAAAGTTCTCTCTCCTTTACTCCCCTAGGGATTGAAAGGACACCCCCCAAATCCCTTTATTCATGGAGACCAGTGGAAACCTGCAGAAAAAGGGCACATACAAGGGGAGGGAGGTCTTTGCTAGGACCTTCTAACGCATCAGCTACCTAGCCTCTGTTATCCTGCTGGTTTTGAATATTCTCCTTTTCAGATTAATTGCAGAAAGACCAGACTAGCTAATTTTTTCAGAAGAATCACTTGGCAGAAGATGCATGTGATTAATGTACAGATTTCTGAGTCTCATCCCAAGGTAGCTAAATGGAGCCTCCCAAGTTGAAAATCCAAGAATCTTCATTTTGCAAAGTGCATCAGACTGAGCACCTCGGCTCCAGCACGTGGGATCTCTTCACCACACATACAGGATGTGATGAGGTGGGAAAGGAAACAGGAGAGGAGAGGAAGGGTGTTTGTAGCGATGGAAGAAAAAGCTCCTTGCTTCAGAAAGCTTTTTAAAATAAGCCAGGTCATGAGTTTGGACTGTGTACAGAGAGTTTCTGCACCACAAAGCAGTTTCAGAGGAGCAACCAGTGTGGAGTTGAGATCAGAGAGTCGGGAGATGACGGTCTCTGTCCACTCCTGTGCGATCTCTCAGTTGGAGCATTTAGAAAGTCCAGCTGGTACTATTCCTTGAATTTACTGAAATGCTTCCTCCTGTTTTCACCTGGCCGAGAACTGCTGCTCCGTCTTCAGGACCCAGCCGTCCCTCAATCTCAGATTACCTTCGGCTCCCCCACTATGCATTCTCACAGCACCCTGCAACTTGACATTGTACGTGTGATTATCTGCTTAATGTCTTAACCCCCATCAGGGCAGACTGTGTTATTTCTCACTGTATCCATCATCAGCTGGCACAGTTCCTGGCACATAGAGATGCTCATTAAATATTTTTTTTGGAATGAATACTCTTCTTTAAATTACAACATGTTTTTCTACTTTATTTAGACTTCAGAAAGCTACATGGTTAAGAACGTAGTAGGCCACCCCTGAGGTCTGAAGTATCCCCCTTCCTTCAAACTAACTCAGAAGAAATTTCCTATTTCTCACCAAATGACCTATCCCCTTTTGGAAAAATGTACTAATGAGGCATGTTGAGATTTAGAGGAGGTAGTCAGCAAAATCTGATTTTCCTTTTCCCAAAATTCACTTTTGTTTCACTGCATACACTCAACATATATCTGCTGAACACTACCTTTGACAAGAAATGTTTGGTGGTTTGTTGCTTTTGTTGAAAAGATTGTTAGCTCATTAGTGAAGACTGGTCCAGCTTCCTAAGATTGGAGAACTTGATTTTCCCAGCATTGTTAAAAGTCTCCCAGGATGCCTTCTGGACAGAATGTGTTTGCTCCGTGGGGGTTCCTCTGTTCTCTCCTGTCATTCTTCTGTACTTTTATACAGAACCATGGAGACAAGTGGGTTGAAACTGAAAATGGGGTACAGGTGGGGGCAGGAGGCAGAAGCGAAAGAAAGGTCATCTCCTATAGTTCTATATACACCCTGCAGCTAGAAGGGAAGAAGTGAGACAAATGAAATTCAAAATAAGAATTTAAATTTATTTTTCAAAACTTAATTCTCTGTGTGTGTGTTTGGTTTTTCTTCCTGAATATTGATGTAGCCACTTCAGTGCTCCATGAGGAGGAAAATCTTAGCAGGATTAAGTTTATTTTAGGATTTGGCTGTGTATATGTATGTCTGAGTAAGTATATCTCATGGGGGTCCCATCTTCCTGAATAGGAAGTAGACCTAGACCATTCCTGCACATTTTACCTACCTAGGTTTTCACTTATCCTTAAAGTTGGGTGATATTTATTTCCATTTAGTCTTTACAAAAATGAATGTGTTGACTGAGTTTACAATATAAGCAGACTGATTTATTTAAAACAATACCATAGTTTCCTAGATCTTGATGTCTGCTATTTTTATTTTATTATACACTAATTACTGATACAGAATCCATTTAAGATTTTATACCAAGATTACTGGGAGCTCTTGATTTACATTTTCTTTTCTCATTGTCTAAGGTTTTCTCTCTTGTGGTAAGCAATTGTCCACATTATTCTGAGCATTATTAACTGGCCACAAAGCCAGAGTGGGCCCACACATTCTGGAACCACCTCCTCTGCCTAATTTACCAGTGAGGAGTAACTTAATCCCAAAGAGAACAGGATACAGGACTGATTTTTTTTTTTTTCTGGAACCATCGCTGTGGTACTAACCAAACAGCCACAACTTTATTGCACTCTGAGTTCAGTAGTTGGTGTATCAGTGGGTAAACTGCAGAGCTGGTGTGCAGTGGAGTTAGGGGACAGCCGTTAAAGCTTGTGTTGCAAAGTTCTGAACTAATGTGGGGAAGTCATTTATGGTAGGACATTAAGTGAAGAAAGCAGGACAATTAAATTGTGTTTCTAGCACACCTTTAACTGTGTAAAAAAAAGTGTATGTGAAAATGAAAAGAAATATGAACAATACTGTTTATCTTGGAGGAAGGTAATTATGAAGTAAGTGCTAACCGCTGCTTTATGTGTGTCATCCAAACTGTGCACAGTAGGCATGCATTTATTTTTATGATTTGTTAAAGGTTTGGAAAAGCCATCACTATGAGATGAAAGGGTTGTGGCCTTGCTGCTCATCTAGGTTGCCGTGCTGGGCTGGCCTAAACCCAGGGGCCGGTTCTGTCCCTCTGTGGTTTTCACGGCCCCTTCCCTTGTTTTTCAGGGAAAACTGTCTTAAAACTGAGTGTGTTTTTAATCACTTTTGATATTTCTTTTCGTTTCGAATAATTTTAGATATACAGAAAAATTTTAGATACTGCGCTTTTATTAGGCATTTTTAGTAAAGCAGCCAAGTTTTTTTAAAAAATGCAGCTTTTGTTGAAAAATTCCATTGCAAGTGAGAACATTGTACAGCTAGGCTGGGAAGCAGTACGGCTGCCGAGTGGACCCTGGGCGTCCGGCCCGCCTTGCCACAGGAAGTTGCAGCGTGGTTCCCCCAGATGGACCACAAGGAAACCAGAGCCTCTGAAGTCTGAGAAGAAAGCCTGTCTAGGACCCCAAGAGTCAGTATAGGAAAACAGAATTTAGTCAGGAAATTGCACTATGGCTAGGTCTGGTGTCTGGCTTTATGAATCCAGACCAGACAGGTTTTTGCTGAGTTACCTCAGATATGTATTTGCTAAGTGTTTTGGCTCAGATTTGTATTTCCTTCCTTCCCATTAACACAGATGAAGCCACGTGTTAGCTTTGTTCTGTTACACGGCAATAGGCTGTGCTGCTCACCCTGGCTGAGTTCTCACATGAGGGAGCAGCGAGGGGATGTAGATGTGCCAAACCCGTGTCATCTTCCTTGCCGGAAACTGTTTCTCAAACATGCACACAGACCACATTTGACTTGACAAGAATCCCTCATTGAAGTTCAATCACGTGTAGGTATGAGGTTTTTTAATTGGCTAAAATCTGGAGATTTTGTTAGCAGCAATAGTATTTTTGCTATTTCTGTGGGTACCAATCTTCCATTATAGTTTTACTCAAAAGTAAAGTGAAGACAAGCAAAATTGAGGCCTAGAGTCAGAGTGGTGGTAATTTATAACGACAGATTAGAATTAGGTCCTGGTGGGACCACAGGCAGTGGGGTGGGATGTGGCATGGGGTGGTGGTGGGGGCGGATAAATAAGATGTCAGAATCAATCTGCTTTTCTTTCTTTATTCTCTGGGTCCCCTTCTGTTGGTCAACAAACTAGAGATATTCCCTTTCTCTTTGTTTAGAAACCACAGGTTGACTTTGAATAGCAAATGAAAATGAAAATGCCAACTCTTTGCCATGGGACCTTGTGGGGAGCATGCCACACAGAGACTCCCCCAAAACTTGTGCTATTGTACTTAAAAACACCTCTTTTCCTTAACTTGACAAAATGATCTTCAAAACACAATTTGTGACTAAAACTTGCAGGTTGGAACTATAGTTAGGAAGCAGTTTTTGATTAAAATGCCATGCTGATCTCTCATATACCAAACAACAACAAAAACAAAACAAGTACACTGATGTGGAATTATTATTATTTTTTTTGTTTTGCTCATATTTTCACTGGAGGATTTCTTTTTTTTATTATTTGTCTGCTATTCCTAGTTCACTTTTGTGTGTCTGTCACAGTGGGCATGACACCATCAGATCCTTTACATGTACATGTACCTGAAATGTTCTAGTGAGCAGAGGGAGCAGGGTTTAGGGCCAAGGAATCGGGGTGGCCTTGCTAAGTGGCCATGTTGTGCCACAGAGATCCAGTTACTGTACTCCGTGTGTGTTAGGCTGATGTATTTTTTGAACTAATTGAATATTTCTGATCTTATTCCAGTTTGCTGCTAACAACCTTATCTATTTATAAACAGACACGGAGGTAGTGTCTATGCAACACAAAGAGAGGTTTGACAACTGTTAGTTAATTTGGCCAATGCAGATGGCCACAGGCAGGTGAGAGTCAGAAGGACCTGTTAAAGCACTGAGGCTTAGCGTTTCAGCATCCTGCCCAGCTGAGCTTGTGACTTTGCCAATCAGGGTTTTCTTGAATAAATAAAAAAAGGGCCCCCACCAGATGGAGAGGCGCTTGTAGGACAAGGCCTCTAGGCCTAGAAATTATACCACTCTCTGTGACCAGGCTTGGGGAATTTGGAATCTGCTTTTAGTCACTGAGACCCCTTGTTTCCCAGATCCACTGGTTCTGAGGATTTCAGTAGATACTGAGCTTTCTCCTCCTTGTTGGTGCATTCTTCCTTGTGCTGTGAATAGGCACCTTAACCACTTCAGTTCGTCTCTGCCCATCTTGAGAACGGCTTCTATATTGGGAATCCTTGATCTGGGGACTTTTGTCCTGACAAATCTGAAGAGGTAGGAATGGAAGGCTGGACATTCTGGTAAACTGGAAGTGAATCCATGTCCTTGTACACTGTGTCCCTTCAGTGTCTCAGCACTTGATTATAAACTAGTGTGTATTATTGTCTAAACAGAATCTGGCCTCTCTGACAATATGTTAAACTATCCACGAGTGGTAATCCCATGTTTTGTACATCTTGCTCCCTCCAGAGTACAGCAAAGAGCCAGCTTGTGAGAGAGCTTAAATTCTAGGCTGAAGAGCTTGGATTTAAATTCTGAGGGCACTGGTGACTGTTGGTGCTTCTTGGGTAGTAGACCGACCTAATAAAATCCAAGAGAATGTGGTTTAGTGAGAGTGTGTTGGCTCAAAAACAAAGGGGTTGTGGTTTTGTGTATTCCTGTCCTTGGAAGTGTTTGGTACTTATGCTAATAACAAAAATATGTGATGGATTAAATGAAAATCTCTCTTATGTAAATAGAACAGAGTGTTTGAGTCTTGACAAGAGTAATATCCTTCATCAAGGTTATTGCACAGCCATATTGCACAACTGTCACGTCCAGAGACGACACACAGCCACTTTCGGGGTCTCCACACCCGAATGTTCCCAATATCAGCGGAGGTGAGAGAGCAGTAGCGTTCTAATCGATGGTGGCCATTTTTGAAGCATTTCCTAAATCACTCTATTTCTTGACCATTTTCCCCTCACTTCTGAGTAGCCTTTTAGTAGAACATCCGATAGATGTCACTACCTCTGATTCTGAAACACAGATTTTTTTTTTCCACATTGTTGGCCACTCACTCCCTATTCTAGGCTGCATGTAGGCAGCAGGGAAAAAGTGTCAGCCTGGAAGGTAATAAGTGCCATTGTGCACCAATCGAGAAGTTAAAGCTGAAAATATGACAGAGATGCTTAAGCATGGTGTGGAGATATTTGATCCTGAAGATGATTGTTAAATGTCAGGGATGTTAGTGCTAACTCATTTGTACAAGGCTTTCTCACAGTGGTTCTCCTACAATAACCTCTTTTAAATCTCGAAGCAACTCTGTAGATGAGAATTGTCATTGTTCCCATTTTGTATACCAGGAAACCAGGACCTGGTAAGATTTAGAGACTCAAATGTGGTTCTTTTGGTTCCATGCACAATATGGGAAATGATGTCTTATCCCAGCAGACACAAGGACACAGGAAGATTAAGAGACCCCAGTTACCTTTGGGTGGCAGATCTGAAAGTGAGAGTAGCCAGTCTAAACTGCCTCCCCATGCAACCTCACTTTATATGTGAGGGGACTGAGACGCAGGGAGACCTTGTGGGTCAGAGCTGAGGAACAGCACATCATGGACCAAACCTGAGGCCTTTCCAGCTCCTAATTGCTGTAGGGTTATTTGTGTAGAGCACTGCATTGTCAGCTCCCCACATCCAGCCAAACTTGCTGGGGTCCCAGTGACCAGTGCTTAGTGAGTGCTTAGTAAATGTGCGTTAAACAGATGGATGAATGATTCACTGCTTTAATTGTAGCCATATGCAAATGAGTACATTTTTTTAATATCTGTCTTGACCTAGTTTTCCTACCCAAAGATGTTATTTTTCACTCTGCATTGAAAGGATAATGTTTATAAAAATCCCGAGACGATCAGCTGAGAGGTCCTGTATGTACCATCAGCGGTAAAACTGAGTTGCTTTTCTGTGGTACTGTGGGTTAATCAAAGGCCTTTGTTATTGTTGTTTTGAACACAAATGTCCAATTTATTATTTAGTTCTTTGCTTTTATTAACTTATTTGAAATGCAAATAGTAGTAAAACACAGGTCAACAGCTGCAGCTGTGGGTCGCAGACAGTGAGAGCTGAGGGACAAGATGGAGATGGGATTCCCGGGGACAGCCGGGTGTGGGCTCCCACATCCTCCCTGTGGTCTGACTGGGGAGGACATCTTTGGTTACAGAGGACAGGGGGTGGTTCTGGGGGCAAGTGGGAAGCAGAACCTAATAGGAATTATTGATCTCAGTCTCTAAAAGTGGAAAAAATGAATAAACAGCTCATACCTGTCTGAGATTCCTGGCCATCTCCTAATGGATTGTTGCTGGAGAGCAAAGTCCCAAACCTCTCATCAATTGCTCTGGACTATGGGAAGTGATAGTAGTAAAGGAAATAACATATGTATGCAAAGCACTTTTAACAGTGCCTTGCACAGAGGAGGCAGTTACTAAATGCTAGCTTATATTTCTCTTTTTCCTCTGATCTTTATTATAACACAGTTGTATTAGTAAGGGATCATGGAAAATTCTAAATTGATACAAAACTAAAAGAACCTTAAATTTTGTCCTAATTTCATACAACTATGTAGGTGACTAAAGCAGCTGGAGAGAAGAAAGAGGTGTTTGGAAATGCGACCAAATTACCTTAAAGATAGCAGCAATGGAGACACAGTGAAATGTCGTGCAGCTGAATGGGGGAAGTTGTCAATGGTGTTTTATCTACGTGATTTTAGGATGACGAATTTGGAGAAGATCGACAGTGTGTTGATTGGTAAAGCCATGACAACTTTGGTGGCTTCCTAATGAGATCTAAAACTAGTACACATGGAAATGAAAAAGGGAGATGACAGGTAAGGTTTAGGTAAGACAAGGCACCTGCACTGTTTCTGCTCCAGTACTCTCACGGCCGGGCAGTTTAGGAGTCAGTGCTGATAGGTGGAGGACATTGAACGAGACCACTGGGCAATCTTCTAGAGGACGAGAGGGAATTTGGGTCCAGGGAAGATTTTGAAAGCATTCATTTATGCAGAAAGGGATTTGGGCAGTATAACTAATTGTAATTATTATAGTCATCATCGCTACACCTGTTATTGAGCACCCACATGCCAGGCTCTTTGTGAACAAGACCTCGTTTAATCCTTGCTACAGCCCTGCAAGCTGTGGGTCCCGTCCTTCCAATTTACTGATGAAGAACCTGAGGGCTGGAGAGGTTAAATAATCTGCCCAAGGTCCTAGCTAACAACTTGGAGGGTTGGGATTTGAACTGAGGTCTGCCTGTCTCCGTAGCTTCTTTTGCTACCTGTAGGAGAGAAGGAGCCTTATGCAATCAAGACTGGGAAAAAATCTGTCTTAAAGAAAAGGCTGTTGAAAGGTGATCCTTCGTTGGAGAAAGATGTTTAGGAATTAGTCAAAACAATGTTTTCCACTTCACTTTGCCTACATTCGGACTTCTTAAAAATCCTTAAAAGCAGCAAAAACTCTTAGTCTTTGGAGGAAGCAAAAATATTCAGTGTCTGGAAGCTCCTGAAAATGCAGATAGGATATGTTAACACAATTGAGTTAACACAACTGAGTGCTTATTTCCTAAGGGCTGGCAAATAATGGACAACAGGCCATCTCCTAGGTTGGCTGTGTATGTGAAATTATTTGTTTAAGTTGCATATTGTGTTATATTGTTGATAAACATCATTATACTGGTGATTTAACTTATGGACTGGAGAAAGTGCCTTCTAGACTCTTAATGTTTATTAAAGATTGGCATTGATGGATTTTAGAGGTAGCTCTCTAGCCACTGGATGATGGAATAAAGAAAAGGACATTTGTAAAGATTCAGTAGGGGTTTCAGGGGCCCTACAGGAACTAGAATTTCATGCCAAATTCATATCTGACTCAGTCCAATTACGATTTTCCACAAGTACTGCGAGATCCACACCTCAGCTGTAGTTCTTTGAATTTGAGAAGTGGGGCACATTCAGCCTCTGTTCACATGAAACAATACTCTTCACCCAATAGAGGATGGGGCTCCATTAGAATTAATTACACTTGACTTGCTCCTTATCTATTGCTTTATCTTTCTGTGGTGTCTCCTGGAGCCAGCATGTGATGGTTATTTTGGTTTTGGTGGAGGAGGGCAAGAATGTGTTTTTGAATTGAGCAAGAGAAGCTTTCACGCATTTTATCTTGTTTATATTTCCATTTTCACTTTGACTTAAATGAGAATTGGGAAGCAGGAGAGAAGAAGGTATAATTGTGGATTAGGTATAAGGAAAAGGGTGGGGGGTGGTTGCTGTATGTTCAGAACTACCCCCTCCCCCTCGTCCAAAAACCAAAACTTTCTGCAGCCACTTCTCAGCTATTTTTGAAGAGACTGAAAAGAACACAACATCTTTAATCAAGAGCAATAGTATTATTAGTCTTTTACTACAAGTTATATTTTTCTTGGAGCCTATATTTATTTTGCCAGGCTAGAAATAGCGGAAGTTATCTCAGCAGCTATGACTATTGTCTAGGAATTGAATGTAGACTGGGAATAGCCTGGCTGATTACACAGTTTAGAAATAAGTCTTTTTTTTTTTTGGTAATTTCTTCATGTAAGAAAGGTTCGTAAATGTTCCTGTGGCTGTTTGTTTCATGGTGCCTTTTATGGTAGCCTCATAATGCAATCTTTTTGTTCTATAAAAGGGCCTTCAAGTCTGAGACTGAGACAGCATCATGGGAAACATCACATCAAGGCACTGGACTGATTCTGTAGCTCTTAAGACCTAACATTTTGTGATCAGGGATATGACATGTCACTTGGCAAAACTAGTATAATTGACAAAACGGGAGTCTGAGCTGGGCAGAAAGGGAAGAACCAAAAATAGAGGCAGAATTATTTATTTCCCAAAATGGAGAGAACATCTTTTTTTTCTCCCCTTTTCTTTTACTCCTTGGAGGAGAGAATGAAAACAAAATTGTGCTAAGGAAAAGGAAAACACCCTTAAAAAAGAAAAAGTTAAAAAAAAAAAAAAGAAAATAGCTCTTTATGAATAGCATATTACCTTACTCTCTGAAATTACTGGCCTAACTTTATGGCCTTGCTTATGAAATCTTTCTGAAGAAATAGAAGGCTGTTCACATCATTTCCTTTCTTAGACTCTATCACCTCAGCAGAGCTTAGAGGCTTTGCTGTTAACATGTATGGTGAGGGACCCAATGCAGTAGGGACTTGGGAAATATTAAATCATTATCATTAAAAAATATTTTCCATTCCACTTTGAGACCTTTTATGAATGCACGTTGGTGGAATATTAATTACAGCAGAGTGAGTGTTGCTCAGGGGTGGTTGATAAGAGGCAACTTATTGGACATTCTGCATTGGATTAGAATTCCCTGCTTCTACTCTAACTTGCTTGATGAATCAGGCAGTTTTGTTTTCTAGTCTAATCCTTTCCTAAAAGAAGGGAAAACGTGTGACCAGCTCTAAGCCAACAGTTTTAGCCCAGGTAGATGCGATTCCCTATTTTTACCATCACTGACCCAAATAGGTAACCTAAGAATTAAGCTTAAACTGCTTTTCTTATAGCTCATTTTTGGTTTCTAATAAGGAATCGGTACTATCTAGATTAAGAATCGAAGAACCTTTTATGCCACTTGAGATGATACTACTTCATGGAATGCTTCCACTTGCTATGTGATAGAGTGCAGGCACCCAGATCACAGCAGTGAGATCACGAGGCCTTAAGAAGCCACCTCAAAATCTGCAGTGGCCCTTGGAGGAGGAAGAGGCTTGGGTGTCTGAGTACCTATGCTTGTCTCCTGCATCTGCCATTATCTTGCAGTGTGATTTGGACAAGTCACTTAGCCTTTCTAAATCTTAAAAACGCCTATTTCTGTATAACAGGGGTCTGAAATAGATAAATCCAAATTCATATTTCTATAAACCTGGATTGAAGGCTGTAGGCCTTCTGATTGAACTGGGTCCTGAATTCTTTGAGAGTTTGTTTGCCTGTTATATGGCTTCTTCCTTCATTTTACCCACCATCTTTTAGGTCCCATCTAGATGGCCATCATATTTGAAAATTTTTGAAACCCACCAGTTACCCCATAACTGTTTTTTTGTGCTCCTGTAAGCATTTTCTCTCTCCTGCCACCATGTGCGTGTGTTGCCTGAAGGAGGAGTCATCTCTTTCTGTTGACCACCACCCCACAGTTCTGAGGGCCACACCCAGGGCCAGGGCTCTGTCAGTGTTAGGTGGATTGAATTACACCAGATCATGAAACAAAACAAGGCCTCTCTGCCCAGTCATTTGTTCTAGTTCTCACCTTCTAGCTGCTTTCCATAGTTCTTTTCCTATTCCTTCTCCTGGATTCCTCTGGGATGGAGTCTTTTTGTTTCATTCTGGGAAGCCACTTCTATCTTTTCCTATTTTCTAACTTATGAAAACACCTTATGATTGCCTCATGTTTCAAATCCCAGCCATCACTATGTTGATATGTTGATAAGAATCATTTCAGAGGAGTTATTTATTACACTGTCAAATGTGGTTATAAATCACTGAAACTTAAGACTGAAGGGGGAGCCTAGTGAAATTTTTAGGGGGGTTAGCCCTCCACCCAGCACTAGAACAGTCTTTAGAACAGAGGTTCCCAAATCTGCCTGGTGATCAGAATCATCACACACTTCAACCCTGATTCTAGAGATTCTCATTCATTAGGTCTAGATTGGGCCCAGTGTTATGTAATTTTAACAAGCATCCCGTGTATTTCCGATGGTCAGCCAAGACCAGGAACCACCATACTAGAATGGCTGACAGGTGGACTGCCAGCTCCTGGTTTCATATCCATTGCCACAGTGGGGGCCTCACTGCCTCAAAAGATTACTAACCCTATTCAGTCAGTCTCTGGAAATGTGCCTTGGCTCTAAAGTGCTTTAAATTATAGGTCCATTGGATTTAAAACCCATTTTTGTAGGTAAAACATAGTCATTTATTTAATGACTAGATTAAATCAGGTAGCTATTTTTAACAACTTGTTCTTGGGTATTGATGAATAGGTAGAATCATAGCATGTGTGGGATACATTTATGCAGCTATTTAAAAATATCCAACTATAACTTTTAGTTTAAATCAATCTCTGTTCCTCTCTGCCTCATTTGCAAAGCCTCCTTTCAACTATTCTACATCCATTATTTAATCAATATTACTCTATTCCTTTCAAGACCTCAAACTACAATTTCAATTAGGGAGGCTTTTTCAGTCATTTCCACTGATGAATAATAAATAAATGCCAAACATCCATCTGTAAGGAGGCACCAGATTCCATCTTGAAACCTGATTTCCGACATCAGAGTGGCCTTGATGCTGACCATGAGGATCAGCTCAGTTTGGTGTTTGCCAGACACTCTGGCAACAGGGCCTTCAGGGAGGACTGCAGAGGTGATGTGTTGCACCAAGAACTGATGAAACCAAGTAAAGAGGCAAATACTGTGTTCTAGACCAAGGGAACATCATATGCAAAGACCCAGAAAGACTGGACAGAAGAGTGAAACATCCTAGCCATGATTTGCCCAATGGAGGAAAAACTGCATTATTTATGAGCTATGTCCAGCATTTTAGGTCTCAGAGTTTTCTTAACATCTTCTCCCAGAGTAACAGCTCTTGTGACTTGACTTATACAAAGCCTCCCTAGTGGGAGCACTGCTGTTTCTTGATCCACGTGAGAGTTCAGAGAGGTAAGGACAGCATGTGGACCCATTTCCAGCACCTGAGAAGAGAGAATTGGCTGTTGGAATCATGGTGGAAAGGAGAATTTTGGCACAAAGGGTGTTCAGTGTGGTCTAGTTCTCTCTCTCCCCGACTAGACTGAGGCCTAGTGATTACAGAGCAGTGTTTACTCCCTGGAAATTGCTTCTGAGCACCCAGAAGTGTCTCCCTCATTCTCTCTGCAGCTCTCTGAGGTGACTGCCTTTCATTGTCTGCAGCCAGCAA
Organism: Cynopterus sphinx; assembly: GCA_030015415.1. Taxonomy (NCBI): domain Eukaryota; kingdom Metazoa; phylum Chordata; class Mammalia; order Chiroptera; family Pteropodidae; genus Cynopterus; species Cynopterus sphinx. The sequence goes on from CM057379.1 coordinate 38,838,941, forward strand.
GGCCTTGCGATAATGCGAGGCTGAGCGAATCTTCCCAGTAAAATTACAATAGTGAGTGACATGACTTGTCTTTATGACTGTTTTCTGATAATGTATAAAGGGAAATGCAAGCCCCAGGCAGCAGTAGCTGGCTGAGTTCCAGAGCCAAAACTGAATAAAAACCTCAGTAAATACTTGGAGCCAGAAAAGCTGGTGGGGCTGTGCAGGGGCTGGGAAAGCTGAAAGCAGAGGAAGGGAAGGGGTGGGGTGGGCATCTCTAGTAAGCAAATGGCAGGCTGTGAGCAAGAGAAGGCAGTCCAGGAAACAAGACAAAACTGGGCCCACTTGCCTGTCACACAGACGTTTTTGTGAGTACATTGGTTTGGTGCAGCCACATAATATATGCTAATTACTATATTTTCTTATTTTTTTTTCCATGGGAAATACTCAGTTGGGAAGCTCTGAAACCAAAGAGGCAATGCAGAAATGCTAGAATGTAGACATTATAAAAAAGAGAGGAGGAACAAAAGAAATAGGGGATCCAAATTTACAAAATGGCTTAGCTTTTTGCTAAATTGGCACCTCTCTTCTGTGCCACCCTTATGAAAAATAAGTGAGTCAGAGGTATGATTTCCTGTGAGTGATGCTTTCTGCAGCGTCTGTCCCAATTTTCTTTCTTTTTTTTAACGAGAAGCAAAAATTCTACCTCTGGAAAAAATAGAAAGTTAGCAAGATAAAATCTCAGAATAGTTATCAGATCTTCCAGTAAATATCAGTAAAGCGTGAGCTGGTTCTCTCTCTAGGACTTTTCAGGACAAGACACCTCTCTGTGTAGACCATAAGACTCAGATACAAACTGAGGAGGACACACAATTATTCCCAATTAATAATTATGCATTAATAAGAAACACTTAGAATATTTCTTTACCTGTCAAATCATGTAACTCTAGTATTCCATTAGCTACTGGGTGACTGTCATTCTTTAAGTCCAATAAAAACAGACTGACATATTAAAATAATGATTTCTCTAATGAAGCTTATCTAAGTACACAGACATTTTATATTTTAAAAAAATGGGCCAGGGAATAGAAATATATTTTTCTTTATCTTTGACATCAAAATCCCAGGAGTTGAAGTATTGCTAGGTAGACTTCTTATGTTTACCCTAATAACTCTTCATTTTTTTTATAATTAATAAAAAAGATGATTTTATTTTTTAAAGCAATTTAATAGGCATGAGAAATTTAGGACATTTCATAATCTGATTGGATTTGATAGAAAGTCAATGCAGTATTTTCCAAAACAATATAGAAGACACATTAAAGCAACATCAGCTTATATCCTTGAAGAATTGTGAGAAAAAAGTAATGTAAATTTAAGTTTCTTGATGTTTAAAGATTCCTATGCAATTTTTTGTCCCAAGATGAACCATTTAGCCTCAGTACACAAAAGATACTGAATATGTAGTCAAGTGACCATGGAGTGAAATCTATTTTATATTATAAAATCCTCTTCTGATCCATTTCTCCCCACCCTGAGTCCTGGTTATCTGAGGGCAGATTCTTTTTGTGAAACCCGAAGTTGTAGGAGAAAGAACATCTTCTTCATCTGGAGCTGGCATTTTGGTCAGATTTCAAATAAGAAGCCTCTTTCAGAGCCACTTTCCAGTGCTTGATGCAGAACAGACGTCTGAAAGGGAAGGCATCCTCTCACTCTGTGACCTCTTCAATGGAAGCAGATCAAGCCTTAATGGCTCTACACCTTGCCTAGTCTCGTACTGAAGGTTCCAGAAAAAACAATTAAGGAGAGAGCCAGGAACCTTGTGCACTGTGCAGCCCCTGGTGGTGACCAGCACGCTCTAGGCTCTGGCCTTGTGTATCACACTTCAGATGTAGCAGAGTGTTCTAGTCTCTTTTAGAAAAGATGCCCAAGCCTCAAACCTGACCCAGGACCCATGTCACAGTTTCCTTGGTTTTAGGGTCCATGAACCAAGTCCTCTGTTTCTCCTCCTTTTGGGAATTGACAGCTTGGTTCTGTGAGCCAAGTTTTTCGCAAGAGTTTCTGATAGCAGGGGCCAGGCTGGGTGTTATGGGTTTAGGTCTTAAAACTGGTCTTTGTTACCAACTGGATGGTCTTAACCTTGTGGGCCTGGGGCTGCCAACTAGTTCCTTTTATGAGGGGTCTCTTATCTTTGATGAATCTGGCAGTCAGGAACAAATTTAGGTTCTCCTCTGGTTGGACCACTGATCCTCAGAAAACAGGTCAAGTACTGCTCAGCAACCTTCAGCTCCTATCCCTGTCCAGCTCTTCCTGCTCCACCAAGGCCCTGAGCTGAGGGAGGGCTCAGGTGGGCTCAGCTCCTGCCTTTCTAACCCTTAAATTTGAATCCTTTGCATTATCCTGATGTCTGAGTTGAAATCGAGTCATAGTGCCTTCTACAACCTTAGCGTGGCGTCTCACCTTTCTAGCTTCTCCAGTGACATCTCCTACTCCAAAATAAATGGGAAAATGTTCAGAAATGTTCAGTGTTGCTTTCTGGAGTGGAATCAGATATTCTTCCTTTCAATTATCGTCCAGAACTCCAATGGTGGAGCCTGATTCGGTTCATCCTGCCTTACCTATCAAAGCCGCCTTACCTACCAGAGTTTTTGCTGAAACAAAACACACTCCCAAAGTATACTACTTTGTTTGTGAGAGAGCAAAGAGTAATGCATTATAAAGATTTTGCTCAGCATGCATATGGATAATTGCCTCTATCCCAAGTATATAAATACATACAAAAATGTCCAATAGCGAAAAATGCAAGATAGGAATGTAAAAAAATGATTTTATGAATGCTAATTTTCTTATGAACATTTTTACCACAAAAATTAAAATCTGGAGATTTTATTGAGCAAGTTTTCCCCAAGTCTCCAGTTTATTTGCCTTCTTCTCTGAACTCATTCTAAACTGGAATTTCAGTCTTTCTTAAAGAAGATAGAAGATAGTAGATTTTACTTGGCTGCCTGTCTGAATCACTTCTGCATCATAGGATTTGGACCTTCATTTTTTTCAGGAGAGCTACTGTTTGTTCAGAATACATTTATCATGCCTTAAAAATGTCCCTCAGTCAGATTTAAGTAAATATTAATTGAATGTGTGGTGCTATACTCATTCCTTTTTTCCTACAACAAATTTTCTTAAATCTGCAGATATAATTGTTCAACTGCAATCTCCCAGAGAAGGACAAGTGTGGTATGGGGACATGCAGTGGCACCCCACTGATGGATAGTGACCTTGTGAAGGTCTTGTAGTTGAACACAAAATAAAAATGAAATCTTCCTAATGATGTCTTATTTTAATTATTTTAGGAATCATAAAGGGTGCTGAATGACCAAAGGTAAAATAAATTTTACTTGTGAAAAAAATAAACACAACTCCTGAAACTTTTGGACATTTTTTTTGCCCTAAACATGTAAAAAGAGGTTGATAGTGTTTTTTTTTTTTTTAATTTACATGTGACAGTGGACTTTGTGCTAATGATGACACAGGCATGTATTTTTCAGATCCTGAAAGTAGATACCTGATTTGCTCACTGCTACAGGCTGAATTATGTTAAATCCTACTTAGAAATTGAATGGGTATTTGTTTGTAACTATGGATATTAATATATTTCAGTTTTGTTTTGCAAAAGACCATCAATACTTGAATGCCTATAGGTGAAAGACATTCTCATTTGGTTCAATGAAATAGCTCATATAAATTTAATGTAACTTTCTCTAATTGAGTTATATGGAATATGGACCGTGAATCACTATCAGAATTTTAGGGGAAGAGACAGCTCTGGGAATTGAAGTAGACAGGGCGATACCTCCAGAAGAAATTAAATGTTAGGTGGACTTGTAAAGGATGGAGTAGATTTAAGTAGGTGTGATTACTTATGGCACAGTAAATGGTATCATCAAAGTACACCCTTTACTAAAAACAACCTTTAAACAAACAATTCCATGGGGCAAAAAAGTGAATGCAATCACCAATTGGCATTAGTTACCTGATATACTGAACATTTAGATTACTTAGTGTGAATTAAATGAATACATCAGTATTATAAATTACCAGCTTATTTCATGTAAACTAGTAATAGTCTGACTCATTGAAATTGAAAGCTGTTAGGTGAGATGAAAAAACTCACTGGCTGACTTGAAAGCCAAGGGCCTACATCCTACCATCCAAATATGATTCTCCATTAGACCTGAGTCAGCAGTGAGCTGGGTTCCATACCTCTTTTTTCTCTAAAAACAAGAAATGGCATGAAAAGCAGTAAGATAGTCAGTTCTGTGTCTGATGGTCCTAAGATAATGCTAAATTAGTTCGTGTAATTGCTCCTTTTTGCCCTTCTAATATTTTACTACTAAAATGTGGGGTTTGAATTTTATTGAGGGAGGAGAGGTGAAGGATTTAGTTGGAGAAAGTTTTGATAAATTTTTCCTGCCTCTGTGCCCACCGAGAGGAGCTGGAACTACCCCAAACACAGGGGCACAGCATCCCTTTGACAGTCTGTGAAGATACACCCAGAGCAGTTAACCTGTCAAGACCTTGTTGCATGGTCTTCTTCAATTTTAGTCAACAGAGTGAAAATATCTACCCAAAGCTTTGTTTGTGTATCTTATCCAGTCTTCAAAAATGGCACTCTTCTCTTGTGAGAACAACACGCAGAGAGTAGAAAAGGATAATGCAAAACAAAGAGTCCAGTGAGATTTCTCCAATTAGAATGAGAAAAGGAGCATACTAAGTAGGAAAACATCTGAGTAGGGATGTTGGTTCTTCTGAGGCTATTTGTTAGAGCACAGCAAGGGATGGAGATGTGGTGGAGATCATGAAAGACTAGCTGGGAGCCATGAGTTAAAAAAAAGACCTTTAAAAATGGAAAGTGTTTGCTCCTAAGTTGGTCAGATGTGAGCAGAACATCTAACTGAGAGAAGTGGATGACCAGGCTCTAAGTGGAGCTTCGCTTAGGGTCAGCAGACAGTGCATATATCTGGTGTGCTGAGAATTGCCCTTCAGCACTAGGAGAGGGAAGGCCCCACGTCACTGAGAACTGGGTGTACTTTCCTGGGCAGTCCAAGCATGCACCGACCCAGGACACAGTGGAAAGTAGAAGTACACAGGTGCTGATTCCGTCAGCATGTGCGATGAGCCATCTCCACCTCCTCCTGCTGAATGAGGCAGTATGTTAACAAACAAAACTAAAACACAACAAAAATTGCAGCTCCCTGGGGTTGGACTAAGCTTTTTGCCAAATACCTTTAAGATATGACCAGATTTCCTCCTACTGGCTGGAACACAGGACCTGACCATCTGCCTTTCCATTACTTGTTATAGATCCACCTTTCCATTACTTGTTATAGATGGTGGCCCCTGAGGCACCACTTCAGTGAAGACCAGATCTCAGGTCCCTTGAAGCTCATTCACCCTGATCAAGATCTTGACCTTAAGTAGTCTCTTCCTGGAAGATCAAGCTGATTGCTATGCCCCAGCCTGACCTGCCTCTGCAACCAGCATTGCCCCCTTGGGACTTAACTGGGAAAAAAATCAACTCATGATATTTCTCCCTGGCCTGGGTCTGAGGGCTTCCATGGGGTTGGTAATTGTTAGACAGTAGGTGTACTATTTGCTATGTCAGCTGTTTGTATTTTGCTTTTTCAGTTTCCTTTTCAGTAGCCAGTACCAAAAGGACTAATTTGATTTTTGTTTTTAAGGTAGCTGGCTTTGAGGGGGAATAGTGTGATGATTTACTTGTTCCGAACAGTAACAGATGAGGGTGAAAGGTCAACTGTTTCTCTAGATTTGATCAATGGCAGGACTTTGATAGCAAATTAAATGTCAGATAAAACTGTCAAATGATTCTGAGAATCGATACTTACTGGGAAAATTTGTTTGAGCCTTTAATGATCACATTTGCTCCCAAGAGAAATAATTCTAGCAGTATGTTCAGACATTTGGATAGTAATACATAAAAACAATGCGAGGATGATTGCAAATAAGGTCAGTTACTATGTTGTTATTGGTCAATAGCATATCGTCATCTATACTGTCTTGTTCCTCAAAGAAGGGACCACAGAACTATTAGTATCACTGGAGAGATTGCAGAAATGCAGTCTCAGGCCTTACTCCTGCTTCCTGAATCAGACCTTTTGAGAGTAGCCATGCAAATTTGCACTTTCATTGAGCTCCTCAGGTGATTGTGGGGTATAGTACATTCTGAGAACTGCCAGCCTAGTCTTTTTCCACCAGGCAGGTGTCTCCCAGAAAGAAAATAAAGCCATGCCCACAGGCTAAGTAATATATCAGAGCAGTGGATATATAGGTCAAAGTGAGTACGTTTCGGGTTGAATTTTAAATGCAGGTATGAATTATTATTGGATGATTTAACGTCTTTGGAATATTCTGCCTTTACTCTCCTCTGTCAGAGGAGGTTTAAGTTTGTGAATCAGGACAGCACTGCAGTGCTAGGTCACCTCAGGGGCTGGAGGTGAAGGTGAGCAGAGAAGGCACCATCACTTCTAACATGCATTTTCTCCATCACATTCCCAGGATTTTTCCTGCTTTTGTCACCGTTTAAATAGTGGTGTTTCCCAAGATTATTCTCAGCAAAAGGCTCTTTCTGTGTTCTCCTAGAGCATCACCTAAAAATACGCCGATGCCTTCTAGAGCTGTGCTTTCTGGCCCAAATCTGCCTGCTTATTGGACAGTCACCTGTATTTCCCACAGGGACCTCAAACTTAACATGCTCCAAACCAAACTTGTTCTTAAGTGTCTGCCTCCCTCCCTTTTAAAATGGTTTATTAGCTAAGAGCCCGGACTTCGACCACCGAGTTTCCAGCCTAGCTCCACTACATCCTCCCTTGGGCTGTTGCTTAACTGCCCTATGCCTCGTTTTCCTCATCTGTAAAATGGGAATATTAACCCTCCTCATCGGATTAATGTGCAGATTAAATGCGATAATTGTACATCAAGAACATTGACCAGTGTCTGAGCCAGGGCAGATATTCAGTATATTTTAGCCATTTTTATTATTCATTTCTTTTTCAAATATTTATTGAGCTCCTGCTGTGTATCAGACATTACTTCTGACTTACATTTCCCAAATTAGACACTGTCAAAACTGCAAGTCTCCTTATTAAACTATTTCTCTTTCAGGATAGGGACAGCATCCCATTCATGTTTTTTTTTTTTTTAAATAAAAAAATTAATTTGAAAAATGGATTTGGGAATTATTTTGTTTGTTTTGAGAGGCATCTATCTTGTGCCAGGTACTCTGCCAAATAGATATTAGGTTAAACCATAAGATTGCCAGTATCAGCTTCTTTCAACCTCTGAAGAGAAAGCCAAACCTCAGAGGCAAGTAGTGGCCTGAAATAATTATTTCAAATGATTTTAATTACTTTTTAAATTATAATAGACATTTAATATTAGTTTCAGGTGTACAGCACAGTGATTAGACATTTATATAACTTACAGGTGATCCCCCAATAAGTCTTGCACTCACCTGACACCATACATAGTTATCACAATATTGTTCACTGTATTCCCTAATCTGTACTTTACGATAACTTCCAATTTGCACTTCCTAATCCCTTCAGAACCTTTTATGCCCTGCCCCCCAACTCCCACCCACCTGGCAATCATCAGTTTGTTCTCTGTACCTCACTTTCATGTTTTAATCTCAATGCTAGTTTATGAAGATAGCACTCATTTGCCTGAATTAAGATCTAGAAAACTGTCCTTTATAAGAAATTTACATTGTCTAAACAAGCAGGAAATATAGCATCTCTTAGGCAGAGGAAGACAAGTAAAATTTAAAAACTTTCTCTGAAACTATTCTATCTCAGGAAAGTTAGGTCTAGCTGTTAAGTCATAGGAAGTGCTATTTTTCAAAATAGATAATATTGGCAATCTCATGGTTTAACCTAATATTTATTCGGCAGGGTACCTGGCACAAGATAGGTGTCTCTAGAAACAAAAAAAAATTCTCATAAAAAGTCTATATTTCAAATGCTGGGAGTAGTCTATAACACACTAAGGAAAATGTATCTCTGGTAAATTTTATTTTTAATAAGTAAAGATTTAGACCTTGTAAACTCCTAAAACAATCTGCGATTGTGGGATAGTGGCAAGTAAGATCGGGAGGCAGATGGATTAGATTTAAAACCTAGATCAACAGCTTGTTTTATCTCTGTGATGCTGGATAGGGCAACTCTTATTAAATAACTTGCCCCATCAGTTTTAATTTTCCAACCCTAAAAAAAGGAATAATTATAACAATTGATCTTTGTGATGCACTAATGAGGTAACATGCAAATGAAAATATTATATAAACCATGAAGTGCATCGCCAGTGACAGGTAATACTGTTATTTTAGCACCTACCCCCAAATAGAATTGTCTACAATATGCATAGGAATTGCCTTTGGCAGCCAAACAAATAAAACAGTCGGTTCCGGGGACAAGCTGCTGCTTGCCTCTGAGGTTCTGCTTTCTCTTCTGTAAAGAGAGAGGAGAAGGAGGGGGGATGGAATTGTCACCAGGTGCCTTTGGATCCTCCTGTTCCGTGACATGAGGAGATGATGACTCCTTATATCACAAGAGCGACAAGTTCTCATGAGGCTCTCGGGTAGCACATTTCCTCCTTGACTGCCAGGCTCCTCGAATAAAGGGAGAAGAAGAGACTCCTTTCTGAGCATGAGGAGCATAAATGTTTTTCTCTGTCTGCAGCAAGTTTTGTTTAGATAACAGGGCACCTGTGCCTCCCACCTTGCCTGAGCCCCAAGGATGTAGTTTGTAGACTTGGAACATCAGTATCGATGTTTAAATGAGTGAACACAGAGGACAGTGCTTTAAGTGGGAAAGGACCAGGTAAATGTTGATCTATTTTTAATGAAACCCAGAGTTAGGGGAGTTGGCTCCCCAATAGGTTAATACATCACCCTTTGCTAAATGTGCCTTATTTGTTTTTATTTATTTTTATTTTTTTTAGCATGTTGAAGAAACAACCTTTGAGTTATCACCCGCTGCTTGTGCTGACCTTGGGCACCTTTGTCTCTCCTTAGGTTTCTCCAGGGAGCCAGATTTTCATCAGCATAATCTATGTTATTTGTTTCTACTTCTTTCAGCCAGGGCATGAAATAGGGAAAAAGAAAAAGGAAACACATTTCTTTCTTCTGCTCTCTAACACTTCTAACTCATGATGTCCTGGGTCTCATTCCTTTGCCTTGAGGACTTTGAAAAAAGGAGAGGGAAAAGTGGAGAGAACCAAAGAGAATGGGATTAGGTAGAAAAAAAACACCCTGAAAAGAAGGTTTACAAAGAGGGTACAACGAGAACCCTGCAGAAGGAATTGAATCTCTTGTCAGCTGGCATCTCTTTCCCCAACAAGTTCTGCTCCTAAGGTGAGCAGTTGGAACTAGAGAAGATGTGAAATGTAAAATGGGGCTCCTTCTACCACCAGAAGCAAGACGGGCCTGCCTGTAAACCCGGAGCCTCAGTTTGTCTCAGCATGCAACAAACACGTTTGGGACAAGGAGAGAACCTCAGAAGTCTGGGAGGTGGGGGTGAGGGGGAGTTGATTTTTTTCCCTGATCAGCTAAAAGTCAGGGAAACATGAAATAGAAGGTGGCAGAAAACTCAAGAGGTTAGGACGGAAGGACCAGCAGACACATGAAAAACCAAACCAGATCAATGACTACAAAAAAGAAAAATAGTTCAGTCCAGGAAATATACAGAAAAATAGGTATTGACCCAAATTCTGTAATAATGAAGTTATCTACGACACAATAGATATCTAAGGTTAAAAAAAAGGTGTCTAAATCTCAAGCGATGATCCTGTTATTAAGTTAGAAGAATTTATTTACAAAGTCTCCTGCACGTGCTGACAATAAAATCTTAAAAAATAAACAAAACACTGAAAATTTGGAGAATGATGTGCCATGCCGGAACACATATCAGAGATGAAACAAATACAGAAACAAAAAAATTTATTTCCAACAGAAAAGAAACACCATTTCCAGGAATATCAGGGGGGATGTGGGAGAGAACTGGGCTCTGATTGTTCAGCTGAAACAAAGAGGGAATTGGCCTTGGGCTGCTTGTGGGAGGCCAGCGTGCCTGCCCGTTGGAGTGGGGAGTGATTCAGCAGGCGTTGGCTGACCAGTGGCTGACCCAGGCTGCATGTTTACCTCTTAAAAGGGGGAATCTTGGCATCACAACTTGAAAACCTTTGTTTTGGATGAGGGTGGATCAGGAAAATACGGAGAAAAGAATAGTGTCATGGCCTTGACTATGTGTGGCCATGTGGAGCATGACATGAGTCCTAGTTCTGCTTTCCCATCCTGTCTGTGAGGCCTTGGTCAGGTCACTAGACCTCAGATCTTCGGTCCATGAAAAAGGGATCATAGAACTTGTTCCCACAACTCTACAGGAATATTAGGAGGATTAAACAAGGTACCACCTGAAGGACAAAATCCTTTGAAAACTGGAAAGCACTCTATGCTCGTAAGGGTTTCCCGCCTGTTTTCTTAGGATGGGCTCTCTGGAGTGCAAAGAATTAGGTGCTGTCACTAACCACTTTCATGTATTTGCCTGGTATTTAGGGATTATTTTGATCCAGGTAGGATAACGCAGAACACCTGGAAGGCCCTCCAACATGTGTGTGACCTGAAATCCAGCATGCTTCTGCCATCCTTCTACCCATGTTCCCTTTTGCCTCTGGGACACACAGCCTAGAAAGGGTTCTTTTCCCAGCCTCAGGCTGAGTGAGGGCTGCGAGAGTTAGATAGATGTGGTAGGTGAACAGGTTGATTCTGATATGCGAGGGCCCCTGGGAAATCAAACTCCCTCTAACATTAGGAGTTTTATTTTCCACGAGGGGGAGTCTGTACACTCTCCTGGTAACCACTGGCTTTTCCTGTTCTCTGCTGAGACTGTTGGTCTTGTAATCAGGAGATACCAAGACTCCCAGCATCTGTATATTCTCGAAAGTGTCTCAGTGGCAGTTGCAGGGGGCTGGGTTGTCTTGCCTTGCCTCATGGTCATGTTCTCCCTTAAGTGTGAGGTGATTATTTCTTCCAGGGAACAAGGGGAGGCTTCTGTTAGCACGGGTTCCTCAGCCCTCCTCCTGGATCCCTCCTCTGAGCCCTTACTCTGGGTGTCCTGGGAAAGACATCTGCTGATAGTAGCCTTGCAGAAGCACTGTTACCACGTCCACTCCCATGTGTCTCTGTCTCTCTGTCTTTTTGTCTGTCTCTCTCTGTCCCTGTTTCTCTGTCTCTGTCTCTGTCTCTCTCTGTCTTTCTAGCTTAGAGATGATGAGGTGGGAAGGAAACAGGGAGAACCATCAAGGTTCTTGGGGCACCAGCCTTGGTGCTGCTTGTGAGGCCTCCTGGCTTGCTCTTACCCTCTTCTCCCTCTGAGGAGGAAACCCAGGAGACATCTTCCCGCCAGGCTGGGGCTTCCTCCTAGGCAGCGAGGACTACTGTGAGGGCTCTGGAAGAAGGGAAGATCTGCTAGAAAATTGCTGATATAAGCATCTCCCTTCCTTCCCCACCAGCAGCTTTTCTCTTCAATCTTCTCCCATCTTTTAGCACATGTGCTTTACATTATTATGTGGATTCCTGCAGAAAGGGGACCTGGATGATCTTCCAAAGGAAGAGCTGCTATGAAAAGCTGCTTGGGAGAGTTGTTGGTAATTAATTGTTAGTTCCTGCACTGAGTACCTTTATTTTCTTGCTTTCATCCATTTAGCTAAATTGTAGCCTGGGGAGTGTTTTTTGCATGTGAGGTTCCAGGCCAGAACTTTCCTCTTTGCAAATCCACTTTGGGGAAAAGGTGGAGTTGAGGAACTCTCACCGCTCTCATTTTCTCTTCCCTCCCCTCCCTCCCTCCTTCCTATCCTTCCACCAAAAACAGACTTTAACATCAAGACGTTTGGTGCTTTGGGCCTTTTCTTGATCTACCAAACCTTACTTTTAGCTAAATAATCCCAGTCTGTCTTTATCCCACACATTTCCCTTCCCTTTCTAACTCTAGAATCTTCTTTAGCCCTCTCTAAGATTTATGCTTCTTTACATTGAAAGATTTTTTTTAGTGCTGAATCACAATGTCAACTGCCTTTGCCAAAAACAAACAAACAAACAAACAAACAAACAAACAAACCCACTCTGGTTTTTACCTGGACAAGGGGCCAGAGTTTCTGGGTGAAGATGGGGTGGTGGTAGTTGTTGTGGAGCAAGGGGCAGACAGAGATGGGTGGGCATGAGGACTCTGCCTCAGTCCCAGTTACTGGTCCATTGTGTCTGTGACTCACTGTTGTCTCCCTTCCATCCTGAATAGATAGATACTGAAGGCTTTCTTTATTCTCCAATTTCTATTTCTGGGTTATGCTTGCAAAGTGTTCCTTTTTTTTTTTTTCAGAAAAAGGGAGTTATAGCAATGAAGTCCTGGATTGTGATTGCTAACGGAAATAGAAATTAAATATTTATCTCCAAGACATACAGAGTTATCATCCACTTAAAGATAATTTAAAAGGTTTAGCATCACTAGTTATTATTTTCCTCGAGGGTTTTCCCTCATCTCAGAACTGCTGGGACTTTAGGTCTAATGTGCTCTCCTTTGTGCTGGGCTGTTGCGTTCTGCAGCTGCCTAACAGGGCTGAGACTGCTTTGGGTGTTGCTCTGGCCCCAGCAGAGTTGTTAGAACCTCCTCGGCCACTGTCCTGGGGCCCATGTGTGGGTCAGCTGTGTACAAGAGAGAAGGTTCTGAGTTTTATGGGGGTTTGGTTGTGGCTGTGCCTTAGCAGTGGGTGTCTTTGAATTCAGCTGTGGTCAGCCTCTTCATAAACTAGCAGAGAGAGAGAGAGAGAGAGAGAGAGAGACTGACTCTGTGTGTGTGTGTGTGTGTGTGTGTGTGTGTGTGTGTGTGTTGTGTATTTAGATGAATATTAAATGGTGGAGGGAAGACCCCATAAGCATCCTATAAATTATATACCTAGAAAGTAACACTTTGCTTTAAATGATTTCAAAGTCGCCTGGAAATAGTAAAACATAAACCTCTAGAATAGCCCAACTTTAAAAGACACATAGGTTCAATGAATCTGCCAGATATTCAAAGAGGAAGAAAGTCCCAGCAATAGCTGAAAAATACCGGCTTATTTGAGCTTCAAGCATGGCCTTTGGGAGTGTACAGACAAAAGTCTCATTGTCTGCCAGGACCCTGCTACTTCAGGGGGTCCCCAGACCATTCTCTGCTGTTTCTAAGGTGGAGCAGACCCATTTTTTTGTGGTGTAAGAGTCCCCTTCCTGCCCTCTCTCTGACCTCCCAGGATGGCAGGATGGAGCCTTTGCAATTACAGAGTTTGTGGGGAGCCCTCGAAGACTGTGTCTTATCAAAGCCATAGTGACAACCATTCCATCTCAAGCTCCCGCTTTTGCTTCCCTCAGACCAATGCAGAGGAGAGTTAGCTATCCATCGGGCTGGCTAGTGGTTCCCCTGTGGGCTGTTTCTGGAGAATGCAGACTATAATGGGAGAGACAGAGGCTGCAACCGTGAAGTCTTTCTTTCCTGGGAACTTCTTTTCTGAAGCAGCTGAATGAGACCTTTGCAGGCAAGGGTGGTGGCCTCCCCTTCAGAATGCCTGGCCCACTTCCCAGTGTGAAACATTCCCCAAATATTCAACTTTGTGAGCGTCCCGGCCGCCAGAGCTCAGAGCCGCCCGCTGCCAGAAGAGCCGGCATCCCTCGGGGACACTGAGGATAGGGACACGGGGCTCTGGCCCCACAGGCAGGCCCTGGGTTTGCCAGATGCCTGGAAGGCCCGGCCCCTGGTTACGTCGTCAGGGGAAGAATCTGGCCAACAAACAGTCTGGCTGTGACGATAGCTTGAAGCTTCTCTCTCTCTCTCTCTCTCTCTTTAAATCCCCTCCTTCATTCAAATCCAATCCTATAAAAAGGCTTTTGTTAAAGGAGCAGCCATGGCATCTTGGTGCACGTCTGTGTTGCTGTCAGTCTTTCCAGAGATGGACAAAAAGAACATCCTTGGTTGAATTCCTGAGCAAACAGTTCTGAACACTGACTTGGAAGGAGTAGAGGTAAACGGCCGCTGTCACATTGCATTTGTTTTGTTTGCAAGTGATGGAGCCACAGAGGAAGGGAACTTCTTGTGGATGGATGGTAAGAAGTGCCCTGCCAGGGAGTATCTGGGGAGGGGTGCATTGGGTGGGCCAAAGCGTAGGCTGGTCCAGCTGTTGTTGCTTAGATGTGCGTCTGGAAGGATGCAGTTAGCAAGGTCGCCACGTTATGTCGATCACGTAACGAAGGAAAGCGGCTCTGATTCCTCCACCAGCTCTCGGGGAGGGAGCCAAACCTGCTTTTGCTGGTTCCTGCAGCATACAGTCATGACTACAGTCGTGCCTGGCAACGTGCTGCCTGAAAGCAGTCATGTCGAGAGTGTGATCAAGGAGACGACTGTTCACTTCTTCTTGGTCTTAAGCTTTTACTTAATTTTGTCTCAGCTTAGTGTCTTCGAGGTCTCTGTTTCAGGGAGGCCACTGATAGAAGTTACTTAGAAAGAGGACGGTTTTCTGTGTTTTGTTGATTGTCATTTCATCATTTGCTTCTTCAATTTAATGTTCTTTCACTTGAGATTTAAATGCATATGGTTGTCAGAAGCTAAAATTACCAAGCCAAACAGCAGTGTCCCACAATTACAGATTCTGGCATTCATAATAAACGAATGTTCTTTCCTATGACTGAGTTGAATTCTTTTCCTTGTGGCCCAGTCTTTTGCCTGCTCAAACTATGAGACATTGTTCTGTTTTGGAGTTTCTTCATTTTCAGGCATGGGAAGCAAAGGATCACACTCTTTCTTTTAATTTTTCCCTCTTTTATGTGGGTGTGGGTGTTCTGCCACCTTTTTTTTTTTTTTTTTTTTCCTTTTTGTCCATGTTCTTCTAATGCTTTCTGGCTTCTTTAAGCATGTCTCTGATTTTATTCACCTGGATTTTCCCCTGGCTTTTCCTCAGCATTCAATGCCTGTGCCTTGTCTTTCCAAATTCTAGTTCTAGTTTACCAGGTCCACAGAACGATAAAACGAAGGACTGTAGAGTCAGGAGACCTGGGTTCAAGTCCTGGCTCAACCACTTCCTAGTTGTGTGACCTTGGGCTAGTTAATTCCCTTCTATAGACCTCACTGTCCTCATAGTAACAGGGGACAGTCATAGTACCTATATTATAGAGCTCTTTTGGGGATCAAGTGAATTAGCACATGTGAGGTGCTTACAACAGTGCCTGACACCATTATTTTTTAGTTTGGGCTACTTCCATGTCTAGTATGGGGTTTACTGCTAAATATTAGCTTAGGAAAGACAAGATAATGGAGGAGAACAGGCTTGATGATACACTGGTGATATTTCAACATGTTGCTGTTTCCATAGTGCTTCTAGTCCTTGATGATAGAAAAAAGCCCCAACTAAGCTGTGTACCCTGGACTGCTTTTTTAAAAACCTCTTTATTGAGATTATAATTCACATACAGTTCGGCCATTTAAAGTGTACTGTTCAGTGGGCTTTGTATATTACATTATTAATTTTTTAAAGTTCTGGTGAAAATATACAGAAAACATAGAATTTGCCATTTTAATCATTTTAAATGTACAGTTCAGTGGCATTAATTGCATTCATAATATTGAACAACCATCACCTCTATTTCCAAAATTTTTTCATCACCCCAAACAAACTGTACCCATTAAGTAGTTACTTTCCATTCTCTCTCTTCCAGCCTCTGATAACTGCTAATCTGCTCTCTAATTCAGTGAATATATTTATTTTAGATATGTAAGTGGAATTATGTTTTGTGTCTTGCTTATTTCACTTAGGATAAATTTTAAGTGTTCGTGTATGTTGTATGTATCCAACTTCATTTCTTTTTATGACTGTATAATATTCTGTTGCATGAATATACCATATTTTGTTTAGTCCATAGGCACCCATTTAGGTTTTCTCTACCTTTAGGCTATTGTGAATAATGCTCCAGTGAACACTGGCACTTAGGTATCTGTTCAGGTCCCTGCTTTTGACCCCCTACGGGTGGAGTTCTAGGTCATATGGTAATTCTATTTTAGCTTTCTGAGGAACCATCCAACCATTTTCCTAGAAAGTAATTTTTTGGTCATTTTCTCTTTTTGTGTTTCCCTCCATGGGTATGGGTATCTGCCTTCCTCAGATTCTATTCCATTTCATCCTGTTTCATTATATTCCTAAGCAGCGGACACAGTCTTCTGGTTTACTCTCCCAACAATGTGTCTCCCTCCCACATGTCCTCTGTTCCTCATGGACTGGCAAGGCCTGTATCACCCACGCTGGCCACACATTGCCTGGCTGCTTTCATCTCATTGTCCAGGGAGAGGGAGTCTTTGTAGGTCATCCACAGGCCTCAGTCCACTTTAGCTGGCAATGGTTCCAGCCACGTAATATTTCCTAAAACCTCTACGGCCTAGGGAGTCTTGGATGTGGAGCCAAAGGCCCTGCAGAATTTCAGCTCTTCTTAGACAGGCTTCTTCCCCTTCAACT
The DNA here is from genome assembly GCA_030015415.1 of Cynopterus sphinx. Lineage (NCBI taxonomy): Eukaryota > Metazoa > Chordata > Mammalia > Chiroptera > Pteropodidae > Cynopterus > Cynopterus sphinx. Next base: position 38,855,516 of record CM057379.1, read on the forward strand.
ATGCTTGTCTTTAGCGGGGAATTTGGCCGCCCTGTCCAGTGGGAGTGTTGTTCTCCACTTTTCATTTGCTCACAGTTTTTCCACTTCTCCGTAAGCAAGTGAATTAATTAATGAATACCCCAACAGACTGTAAGCCTGCCTCAGACAGCCATTCTGCTTGTTGGGCTAATTGTTAGCCAGGGTTTCTGGATGTCATTCATTTCACAATAAGGCCCCTAATTAATCTCAGCACCGTTCTCACCAGAAGAAAGGCCGATAGGGAGAAACATCCCCAATTACCATGAGAAAGGAAATGTCAAGAGCCCCATTGAGTTTTCCTGGCATCCACCCCTTGTCTCAGATGAAAACTGCCTTTAACGCAAAGAGGCAGACTGGCGACCAACCATGAAAACTAGGGGGTTATGAGAACGTGAGGAGCCCCAGACCACACGGACCCAGTTGTGGGAGAAACCTGCTGGGGTCCGCACCCTCTCGTTTAGTAACACCAGTTGTGTTTCCCGAGGTGGTGTGGAGAGTCCTGTGCTGTGCGCCTCCTGAGAGGCAGAAATGCCTCTGCCATCCCAGAAGCAGGCCCGGCAGTTTTAATCCGGAAAAGCTAAAGGTCACTTCTTTTGTCTGTGTTTGTGTGCCTGCAGGACAAAAGATCCTTCATCACCGAAGTGACGTTTTAGAAACAGTGGTCCTGATCAACCCTTCAGATGAAGCGGTCAGCACTGAGGTAAGCATTCGGCTGCACAGCATCTGGGGCAGGCCCTCACATAGTGGGCAGGCCCAGCTGATTGGGGTGCTGGGGCAGACGTTAGGAGTGGGACACAGGAGAGAAGAGTTCTCGTTTCACGATGCTTCCTTACCCCTCGTCCGTGGACGGTTCTCTGTGGTTAGGCACATGGCCTCTGGTGCCGTACTGCCTGGAATCTGCCATTTATTAGCTGGTAGCCTTGGGCAAGTTGTTTACTGTCTCTTTGGACATTAAGTGTAAACACTGTGACCATCTCCATTTCACACAGTTTCCACCTGTGTGAAATGGAGATGGTAACAGTGTTTACACTTAATGTTCATATTTAATGTTGTGCTTAGAAATGTCAAGTGCTTAGAACAGAGCATGGCACAGAACAACTGAAATGTAAATGTTGGCTATTCTTATCACTGATATTAGTATTACCATCGGATGAAATTATTGCCAGAGAGTAACTGGGTATTTCAGAGCCCATTGTAAGATAAGAATGTGGCTAGAGCCAAGAATCCTTGGTCATCCGGGCCAGAGGAGCTGATATACTTCCATTTTCTACTTCCTTTTTTTTTTTAATCTTTTGGCACCCTTGAGATAGAGTTGTTTCTTGGTCGTTAGCATAGCCACAGTCCCTGGGGGGTGGGGGTCCCCATTATCCAAAGTGTCTTTCCTGCCCACATTTTGAGCATCTTTATGACTCCAGCCTGTTTTTTAAATTGAATATTTTCCATACCATACTATTCATATACCATAAAATCCATCTTTTTAAATAAAGTGTGCAGTTCATTGGGTTTTAGTATGTTTACGAAATTGTGCAACTATCACCACTTTCTAATTCCAGAACATGCCCATCACCCCCCAGCCCCACCAAAAACCCTGGACCCATTAGCAGTTATTTTCCATTTCTCCCAGCTCCTTGCAACCAGTAACCTAGTCAGTGGATTTGCCTCTATGGATTTGCCTTTTCTAAATATTTTGGATACTGGGAATCATACAGTATGTGGCCTTTTGTGTCTGGTTTATTTCACTTAGCATGCTGTTTCAAGATTCATCCACACATATCAGTACATCATTGGCCAAATACTGTTCCATCGTACAGAGATCCCACATTTTGTTTGCTCACTGATGGACATTTAGGTTGCTTCCATTTTTTGGTTATCGTCATGTAGCCTGTTTTGATGCCACGTCTACCTGGTGCAGGTCAGCAGGACCTCTCTGACAATCCATTCAAGCATAAAGTTGAGGCACGTAATGAGCTAGCAGTCTCTCCCTGACTAACAAAATCAGGAAGGAAATACAATTTGACAAAAGCTGGAAGATTACTATATGTCTAGGCAGACTGCGTGGAACAGCTGTGAGAAATGGAAAGGGAAAAAAGGAATTTCTTTAAGGAATGGTGACTTGCCTGTGGAGCAGATGGGGCTGGTATGTGTACTTTGGTATGTGTATGTTTCCTTGATTAGACTGTGGGGTTTTGAGGGGCAGTGGTTCCTTGTAGCCCATTTACTTTCGTGTTCTTCTCTCAGTGCTGAGCATGATGCTTGGCAGTCAGTTGGTGCTGAGCAGAATTGGGATAGAATGAATACCTTGGTGCTTAGAGTGGGCTTCTGTTGAAGGGCAGGCTGGCATCCTGCCACTTAAAAAGTTCACAGGATTCTTTATGGAAACCATTTACAATCCTATTTAAAAGATTTGCAATCAGGGGCAGCAGCCTCTTGTTTATGTTCAATGATAGGAACCTGGCTGATCCTATCTCTGATCCCATCGGAGGCTGCATTTGGAGTTATGTGTTTGGGGTGTGGCTTGGAAGGACAGGGATCCTAGATAGCAGGGCCTGACTTAGTTGGAAATCTGTTTCCTGAGGCAGCAGCAGTTGGGGGACCTGGACAGTACTTGGTGACTCAGCCTGTAAAATATTCATAAGCCTCTTGGACCACATGCTGCCAGCAGACACAGCTGTGGACCAAATGACGGCCAGCTGTGCTGATTGGTTTGCAAAAGACAAGGAAACCGGGGAGAGGAAGTCAACCACTGCTACTGTCTTGGTTGTGGCCAAACTTGGAAAATGGTGTTCACTGGCGAGCTGATGACCACGCTCATTGGCTCTGTCCAGCTCCCCAGGGGAAATCTGAATGCCAGGGAATGAATGACCTTTGCTGGTAATAAACCCGAAGCAGTCCAAGGGCCAGCTCTGTCCTGAAGTTTGGATGCTATGCCACCGCGACTCACGTTCTGGTCCCTGTGCTTTGTTTCAGGTGCGCTTGATGATCACTGACGCCGCCCGGCACAAGCTGCTCCTGCTGACAGGACAGTGCTTCGAAAATACTGGCGAGCTCATTCTCCAGTCCGGCTCTTTCTCCTTCCAGAACTTCATAGAGATTTTTACAGATCAAGAGGTGGGCTCCTGTCTGAGAGGGTCTGAGCTTTACAATTGCCTGGTTACTGTGGCAGCCTCAGGCTGCTCTTTGAAAGCACTCCAGGGAGCTAGAAGGAGCAGGGAAGGGAATATCACACCTCCTTGGAAATAAGTGACACCAGTGTGCTCTAACATAGTATAGTTCTATGGCTCATCACCAAAAGAATTTAGAGCACTCATATATAATTAATTGGAAGCATTCTTAATGTGCCTGAGATACAGATGGAGGGGATTTGGAACAGTCAGCATGTTACAGATGGCAAAAATGAAGGAAATACTTGAAATGAGCCCAAAAGAAAACCCAGTTTCCTGTTTTCTGAAAGAGTGCTCCAAAGATCTCTTGGACTTTTAGTAGGGTTTAGCTAATTTCTTTCAGTACTTGTACTTAACTTTTCCTGATCTAATTATTTCTGATTTCTCTTACTTTTAATGTCTGGTCTTAACATTTGAACTTGGGCTGTTTGAATAGCCCAGAAGAAGGCTGAGAAAGGGAGGCATGTTCAAGCCCCAAGAAAAAGAAGGTTAGAGGAGCTGGACCTAAGCTGGAATATTCATATTTCTAATGAATATATCTTTTTAAGGGATGATACATGTGAAGTATTAAAAATTAGATGATGATAGTAGTATTTGGGAAAATCAGATTGAAGATTTTAACTTGGTTATTTCTGCTTGAGAATTTCTCCTGGCTGGGAAACTTCTCTTTCTGAAATAACGTGCCTCTTTCATTTTGTTTATTTGTGTTTAGAAGTTACAGAATCAGTTCAGGGCTGTCACCACAACAGGTTGGGGCCTGCACATAGCTGGTAGCAGATTTCCATGGGAAGAGGTGGAGGGATGTGCTGACTGCAGGGGTTACCACATCTATTTAAAACCTCCTTCCTGAGAACTTCCTGAGATGGCGAACTCTCCGTCTCATGTACTTTGTGAAGGGCCATCTGTCTTTCTGCATTTAATCCTCCTTAGGCTGTGCTTCACAGAGAGGTCTCTGTGTACTTTTTCATCACTGGGAGGAACTTTCTGCCCAACTTCATTTGGCTCACCTGGAGCCTTCTATAAAAAGACTGATCAAATGACATAATCTTGTCTCACTCTCCACCCACTGTGGGGGATAAAAAACTGAAAGGAAACATTGAGAACTCCAGCTTTCAGAAGGTGTGATGTCATGTGGGTACTAAGGCAGAGAGTCCTGGCTCCCCACAGCACGAAGGGGCCCAGGGCCCACTCACAGCTGGTGTCATCTTCACCACTTCAGAATGAAGGCTTTTGTCCTGTCTTTTGCCAGAGCTTGAGATTTGTTGTCCTCCAAGGCTAGTGGAGTATAGGCTTTATTTCTCCTCTATCTCCTTCCTATCTGTTGCATCCACACATAGTACAGGTCCAGTAAACTTTTGTCCAATTGCATCGAAGTTCCCAAGCTAGAACTATAGTTCTTACTCTATCTGACACCCTGAAATTGTTGCATGACTGCTTTGATGTCAGAATCTTTTGAGAGATGGCATCCCTGTGTTCATGTTGTACCTGAGGGCAGTTGGGCATTTGTGTGGTAGTGCAGAGGTCACACAGGCCATCAGCACCTTGCCCTGGGGAAAGGAGACAGTGGCAGGTCCATGGCCCAGTAGCATATGTGGTGGTTCACTGTCCTGCTTACTGTAGGCTCATGGTTCAGCCCTGAACTCTTAGCTCGTCTGTATGTACACCTGTCCTGCATTCTTATACGGTCCTACACTTAGTTTCTAGTGGTTGATTTCTGCCCCACATCATTGGTTAGTCTTTTTTTTTTTTTTTTTTTTTGGCAGTAAAACCAAACAGAAGGACATATGTAAAGAAAAGAGTTTGTCATTGCCAGAATTTTAAATAAGGTGGTATTGTGATTCATCTGTCTGGACCCCACATAGTATTCCTCTCCTTAAATAAGGCACGGTGTTACAAAATTGCTGCTTAAATCATTTTTACTAGCCTAGAGAAGTAGAATTTTAGCACGATGGACTATACACATATCAGAATTTACCACTGATTAGAAGAAAAAGAACCAGCCTTAACTGAAAGATGCGAGTTTGTGGAAGGGCAGATTCCCCGGCATTTGTAATCACTAGGATGGGTTTTGAAGAGCACACAACTTCATTATACTGAGGTATGTGCTGTTAGGCCAGAGACTCTGTCATATTCCCCTCTGCCTGCCTGCAAACCCCCATCCCAACCTTTTGGAGTAGGTGATGCTTGACATGGGTGGAGAAGGACCCCTGAAGTTCCTCCTAACACACTCGATCAATGGTATCAGGGGTGGTGGGGGAAGGCAAGAGGAGGGGAGGACATTAGTTAGAATTCACTCTTTTCCTTTTGCCTCAACCAGAGCAGCTTGGCCTTTATCTCCTTGACATTGTGGCCTTTGAAGAAAGGCTGCCACAGACAAAGTGGATTGGAAATCTCTGGATGAGACCAATGAGCAGGGAGCTGATCCGGCCTTTTGGAGTTAAGGCTGCCTGTTGTTGCACTGGAAAAAGGGTTTGAGCACAGAATGACTTAGTAACAAAGGGGCCTTAAATAGCCATTTGGTGTCCAGCTTTGTTCCTTTATCCAGTCCTTGATACATACTAGTCATTCCAGAGAAATTAGAAGCACAGTTTGGGAAAAACAAAAATGATATATTTTTTGGACAAGAATAGCTAAAAATAAATGGACTGAAAAATAAAATTGTCACAGCATTTCGAACTTTAGATTTTTGGAGTCTCAGTCATTGGAGGTTAGCTACGAAACTAGAACTTAGAGATAAAACAGTCATCTGGCTCATTCCTCCCTCCCTGAAATACGAGGATGGTGAAATCACCATCTCCTTGAGGACATTTTTCAGTCTCTCTGTTAGAAATTTTTTTTTTGTTTTCAAAGAGGGAATGTGATCCCTGTTCTACCCAATAGCATCTTAGATGTGCCACTTTTTTTTCTTCATAAAACAAGATATTACATTCCCTGGTCTCTGTCCTTTAAACTTACTCCATTGGAAAGGGGATGGTTATGGGGGAAATTCAAGAGTTTAGTCTTGGTTATGGTTTAGTGCCTTGGTGTTATTAGATGCCAAGTTAGATATATGAGTCCAGAGCTCAGAGAACTAAGAATTGGACTGGAGATATTAATTTGGAATTTGGAAGCCATCAGCCTATGAGAATATAGATAAAGTGATCCAGAGAGAGCAATATATTAGAAGAAAAAGGGACACAGGTCTAGCATTTAGGTCAAGGAGAAGGAGCCAGCAAGGAGATTTGTTTCAATTTGTTTGTTTATGGTTTAGTTTCTTTAAAATGTCATGACTCACCCTGGACACCATACTCCAGGACCACTGACCAGGTTAGAACTATGAGCGTCAATGACTTCTATAGCTTTTAATGCAATCTTCTATTACATAAGACTAAAAGTAACTTTGGCTATTACCATCCACAATTAAATGTCAATGGGCAGGCGACACAGGTTTTGAGGAGCTGTGTAGTTTATATAATACAGGGGCTCCCTTTAGGAAAAAGGAAACAAAATTATTAACATATATAGTTAAGTACATGGCTTTGGGAGGGGCTCATGCCAATAAGGGGCTTTGAAGTTTAAGCTTCTTTAGCTTCATGATAAATCCATTTGACTGTCAACTAAAATCCCTGAGTCTTTTCCTTGCATATTATTGTTTGTCCATATCTCCAAATCCTGCACTTTATGCAGCTGGTTTATTGGACCTTAGATTTATCCCTTTAGAATACCATCCTGTTAGAACTGACTTAGCTATCATCATCCCAATGTCCAAAGCTTTCGGAAATGTCTTAATCCTGCCATCCCACATTTTGCTTTGCCTCCTATTTTTGTGCCATCACAGATTTATAATCATGTCTTCACCATTTTTATCCAAGTCAGTACTCAACAGGACATAAATGAGCCCTGAGGCAGCTCATCCTAGACCTCTTTCCAGGTTGGCATTAAGCAGCACTACAATTTCACCTCCTTCTGCTATCACCCTATTCGGAGATCCTGTTAAACGTCTTGCTAAAACCCAGAGTATGCTGTCCTCTGCATTTCCTCATTAGCCAAGCAAGTAACCTAATCAAAAAGGAAATGTAGTTAGTAGGCCATGGCTTAGAAATTCAAATCATATTTCATTAATATTATCTGCAGTAAAGTCATTTATTTCTTCTATCTTCCTTCCTCTTCCAGTATGCCTGCATTTAATTAGACAAAGAAATTGACAATAAAGACTGTCTTTATCCCAAGCAATATTTTTTCAGTCATGTCTCTCATCCATCTTTGTAAGAACAAGGGGAGGGTAGCAACCAGTGTACTTAAGAGGTGCGGTATAAATAAGCAGGTTCACATCACTTCCCAAGTGGCCACTCCAGGAGGATAGCATGTATTGAAGAGTCCAAGTTCAGTGCAGTTCAGCAAACATCTCTTGAGCCTGATGACAGAGTTAACTAATACAGAAATATAGAAGATGTGTTTCCTCCTATTCAGGAACAGTTAATATAATAGGCTTAATAGCTACCAGTTAGTATGTTGATGATTTCCAAACTCTTTTTGAAGAAGTCTCAGCTTCTGAATCTAAGACCTAGTCACAACTTGCCTCACCACTGCTCATATTATTGGACCTTTTGTATTACTTTCATCCATTCATTGAATAAGCATTGATTGAGTCCCCCTGTGGGCTTGACACTCGTGAGACCCAATCTTTGCCTTTGAGGCGCTCACTCTCTAGCGTGTGCATTGGAGTTTGGGTTTGGAGGGGAAGCAGGGAGTTGGTTTCTGCTGTGCAGCTCCAGGGCTATAGTAGTTTTTCCTTCTCCGCCTTCTCCCTGCCTCATTCTATCCATCTCCTTCTTGAAGGGCTCTCCCTAGGCCAGTCTGTGCGTTCCTGCACAGTATACGGCTGCTTCTGTAGCGGGACCAGGTTTGCCTTCTCTGAAAAGAAACTTGTCTAGCAGTGCCGACTTTTTTTTTCTACTTTCCCTTGTACATCACAATTTTCCATTCACCAGCCTCTTTACTGTTTTTCATTACCTTTGACTTCCTCAGAATTTCCTGCAATCTTGTTTTCTTTTGGAATCATTTTCCACATTTCATAGGAACTCTCTGGGTAGAAGTGAAAAGATGGAAAGTAGGGAGGTACTTCTTAAGTATTTTTACCACTTCTTTGAACTTGGTGATTACATATGTTATGAAAGAAGAGCTAATGATTGAATGTCCCCTACACACAGCTGGATTAAACCCTTGGCTGCCAAACCAGTTAGAGTGGAATTTCAAAAATTAAAATATACCAAATTTAAAATTTTTACTATTGAAAAGTCAGCAGTTTGAGTTATCCTAGATTTCTTCTCTAAAACGTATTATAAAACATGAATAGCTTATATATGCTCTGTGTGTAAATTAGGATCGAGAGAATCCTTAGAATTCTAACTGTGCTATAGTGATGGTGATAAGGCTCTACATGAATTATTGGACAAAAAACCATATTTGATGTTCATGTGTGCTTTGGTCAGCAAATATTTTGAGCAAAGACTATCCTCAGGGATGATTACCATTCACGTTTTCAGTTTTCTTAGCTTCCAAGATAGTCGATTCTTCTCCCATTTATAGGAGATGTGCAAGTCAAGTCTGAGGAACCAGCAAAATCAAAGACTTGTTATTTCATGACCCTGCATATAACATGTAGGCCAAATAGGCTAACAAAACAAAAAAGGGCTGTTTTGCTATTATGGTAGTCTCATTCCAATTCTTTCAATCACCCGTATGCATGTACACACACTAGTGGCCTCAGAATGTTGGTTTCCAGGAATTTGTAAGAGACAGAAGAAACCACTCTAATATTAGAAGGTAAGAGTTCAGACCTGTTGGCCCAGCGGTGCCTGGACCACATGAAATCTCTGCTTTGCCCTTTTATCATTTACCATCAAGGACGAAATACTCTTTTCAGTTGAATTCTAGGCTTGTTTATGAGCTTTGCTTCAACTGAAAGGAAGACTGGAGTTTACAGCGTGATTCTCCCTCACCACCGTTTACTAAACTAAGATCGTGAAACATATGTAAGACAAAAAAATAAATAAATAACATTTTCCTTGAACCACAGTCTTTTTTTTGGTCATAATTGGCTCTTCTGAATTTCCATTCTATGGGAAGTACTAAACGATTTACTGAAAAATGTTTGAGACGAATTTGATCTTAGCCATTCATACCCAGTTTGCCTTGAAAAGAACAAGAGTTGTGAGAGAGTAGAATGTCTCACTTTGAATTTAAATATGAGTAAATGGGGGACAAATTTGGCCACTTGCTTATAATTACCCAGTTGCTTTAATCATCACAGCTTCAATAAAAGTATTTGTATTTGTAGAGACTCTGCTGGATGAACCACTCATGTTTTAAAGAGTGCAATTTGATTCCAGAACCAATACATTTTTTTGTAGTAATAAGCAATCCATGACTTTCTATCTCTAGGTAGGTGGAGGAGTAGGGGGACCACGCCAAAATTTTTTTTTTTTGGTACTTACTAAAAAGTAGATATAGTGCAACTATAAGTGCACTATATTTAAATTCCTTCACTGTATCAACCAGGCCTTTTTGCCAAGCTCAGTGGAATAAAAGAAAACATTTTCTGTCTGTGGTGAAGTGACTCATATAGCCCTCCCTTGTGATAGTGTAATTTTTTAAAGGGCATTTTTGCATGGCAAGTACCCAGGGGTGGTATTCATGCATTTCACAACTGCTGTGGCACAGGCACTGACCATCCAGATGGCTTCTGGTCAGCGTTCTGGAGTTCCCCTGCTAGATAAGAACAGGTGACGGAGATGTCTCTGGGAGACATATGTGGTTGAGACATAAGAGAGTAGTGGGAAGGGGGAGGAAGGGTCAGGACAGAGGCTGTTCACCTACTATTGTGGAAATATTTCAGCATTTAAACAGCCAGCTTCTCTGAAATGAGCCCTGTACGTATCCAATGATTCTGTAATACCTACCAATAGATGGAGATGATGGATCAGTGATGACATTCACTGAAAGCTTTTCTTCTTTGTTTATTATTATTTTTTTAAATCCCAGATTGGTGAATTACTGAGTACCACCCACCCTGCCAACAAAGCTAGTTTAACCCTTTTCTGTCCAGAAGAAGGAGACTGGAAGAACTCCAACCTCGACAGACACAATCTCCAAGACTTCATCAATATTAAACTCAACTCGGCTTCTATATTGCCAGAAATGGAAGGACTTTCCGAGTTTACCGAGTATCTCTCAGAATCAGTGGAAGTCCCATCTCCCTTTGATATTCTGGAACCTCCCACATCGGGTGGATTTCTAAAGCTCTCCAAACCCTGTTGCTACATTTTTCCAGGAGGGAGAGGCGATTCTGCCTTGTTTGCAGTGAATGGATTCAATATGCTCATCAACGGAGGATCAGAAAGAAAATCCTGCTTCTGGAAGCTCATTCGACACTTGGACCGAGTGGACTCCATCCTGCTCACCCACATTGGGGATGACAATTTGCCTGGGATAAACAGCATGCTACAGAGGAAAATTGCAGAGCTTGAGGAAGAACAGTCCCAGGGCTCCACCACTAATAGTGACTGGATGAAAAACCTCATCTCCCCTGATTTAGGAGTTGTATTTCTCAATGTCCCTGAAAATCTGAAAAACCCAGAGCCGAACATCAAGATGAAGAGAAGCATAGAAGAAGCTTGCTTTACTCTCCAGTACCTAAACAAATTGTCCATGAAACCAGAACCTCTCTTTAGAAGTGTAGGCAATATCATTGATCCTGTCATTCTTTTCCAAAAAATGGGAGTTGGTAAACTTGAGATGTATGTGCTTAACCCACTCAAGAGCAGCAAGGAAATGCAGTATTTTATGCAGCAGTGGACTGGCACCAACAAAGACAAGGCTGAACTAATCCTGCCTAACGGTCAAGAAATAGATATCCCAGTTTCCTACCTAACTTCAGTTTCATCTTTGATCGTGTGGCATCCAGCAAACCCTGCAGAGAAAATCATCCGAGTCCTATTTCCTGGAAATAGCACTCAATACAATATCCTGGAAGGACTAGAAAAGCTCAAACATTTAGACTTCCTGAAACAGCCACTGGCCACCCAGAAGGATCTAACTGGTCAGGTGGCCACTCCTGCCGTGAAACAAGTAAAATTGAAACAGAGGGCTGATAGCCGAGAAAGTCTGAAGCCAGCCACAAAGACCCTTGCCAGCAAATCTGTGCGAAAGGAGTCTAAAGAAGAAACCCCTGAGGTCACAAAAGTGAATCATGTGGAAAAATCACCCAAAGTTGAAAGCAAGGAAAAGGTAATAGTGAAAAAAGACAAGCCTGTAAAAACAGAGACCAAACCTCCAGTGACTGAAAAGGAGGTACCCAGCAAAGAAGAGCAGCCTCCAGTGAAAGCTGAGGTGGCTGAAAAGCAAGCCACAGATGTCAAACCCAAAGTCACTAAGGAGAAGACGGTGAAAAAAGAAACAAAGGCAAAACCTGAAGAAAAGAAAGAGGAGAAGGAAAAGACAAAGAAAGAAGTGGCTAAAAAGGAGGATAAGACACCTATCAAGAAAGAAGAAAAACCAAAAAAGGAAGAGGTAAAAAAGGAAGTCAAAAAAGAAATCAAGAAAGAAGAGAAAAAAGAATCCAAGAAAGAGGTTAAGAAAGAAACACCACTTAAGGAAGCCAAGAAGGAAATTAAGAAGGAGGAAAAGAAGGACATTAAAAAGGAAGAGAAGGAACCCAAAAAAGAAATTAAGAAACTTCCTAAAGATACAAAGAAATCATCTACTCCTCTATCTGAAGCAAAAAAACCAGCTGCATTGAAACCAAAAGTACCCAAGAAGGAAGAGTCCATCAAGAAAGATTCTGTTGCTGCGGGGAAGCCAAAGGAGAAGGGGAAAATTAAAGTCGTTAAGAAGGAAGGCAAGACAGCAGAGGCTGCCGCTGCAGCCATGGGCAGTGTGGCTGCCGCAGCGGCTGTGGCAGCAGCAGCTGGAATAGCCACCACTGGCCCCACCAAAGAGCTGGAAGCTGAGAGGTCCCTTATGTCATCCCCGGAGGATCTAACCAAGGACTTTGAGGAGCTGAAGGCTGAAGAGGTCGATGTAGCAAAAGACATCAAGCCTCAGCTGGAACTGATCGAAGATGAAGAGAAACTGAAGGAGACTGGGCCAGTCGAAGCCTACGTCATCCAGAAAGAGACAGACGTCATCAAAGGTCCTGCTGAGTCCCCTGATGAGGGGATCACCACCACTGAAGGGGAGGGTGAATGTGAGCAAACACCTGAGGAGCTGGAGCCAGTCGAGAAGCAGGGCGTGGACGACATTGAAAAATTTGAAGATGAAGGAGCGGGTTTTGAAGAATCCTCAGAGACTGGTGACTACGAAGAGAAGGCAGAAACTGAGGAGGCCGAGGAGCCAGAAGACGATGGTGAAGAAACAGCGTGTGTGAGCACCTCCAAGCACAGCCCCGTGGAGGAGGAGGAAAGTGCGAAGGCTGAGGCAGACGCGCACATCCAGGAGAAGAGGGAGTCCGTGGCCAGTGGTGATGACCGGGCAGAGGAAGACATGGACGAGGCGGTGGAGAAGGGAGAGGCTGAACAGTCTGAGGAAGAGGGCGATGAGGAGGACAAAGCTGAGGATGCCCGAGAGGAAGATTACGAGCCCGAAAAAGCTGAAGCTGAAGATTATGTGATGGCCGTGGTGGACAAGGCTGCGGGGGCTGGTGGTGCCGAGGACCAGTATGGGTTCCTTACCACCTCAGCCAAGCAGCTGGAAGCCCAGTCTCCCGCCCGGGAACCTGCCTCTTCGATTCATGATGAGACTTTACCCGGAGGCTCGGAGAGTGAGGCCACTGCTTCCGATGAGGAGAATCGAGAAGACCAGCCTGAAGAATTCACCGCCACGTCTGGCTACACTCAGTCCACCATTGAGATATCCAGTGAGCCTACCCCGATGGACGAGATGTCCACTCCCCGCGACGTGATGAGCGACGAGACCAACAACGAAGAGACAGAGTCCCCATCACAAGAATTTGTAAATATCACCAAATACGAGTCTTCACTGTATTCTCAGGAATACTCCAAACCGGCTGTGACGTCACTCAATGGGTTGTCGGAAGGGTCAAAAACAGATGCCACAGATGGGAAGGATTACAATGCTTCAGCCTCCACTATCTCACCACCCTCCTCCATGGAGGAAGACAAATTTAGCAAATCTGTTCTACGTGATGCTTACTGCTCTGAAGGGAAAGACGTGAAAGCCAGCACCACGTTGGAGATCAAAGACACCGTCTCAGCAGTTTCAGATGAAAAACTTACTTCATCCAAGAGCCCATCCCTGAGCCCGTCTCCACCGTCACCCATAGAAAAGACCCCCCTGGGTGAACGTAGTGTGAACTTTTCTCTGACACCCAATGAGATTAAAGTCTCAGCAAAGGCCGAAACAGTCCCAGTGTCTCCTGGGGTGACCCAAGAAGTGGTCGAAGAACACTGTGCTAGTCCTGAGGACAAAACCCTGGAAGTGGTGTCTCCGTCTCAGTCTGTGACTGGCAGTGCAGGCCACACACCTTACTACCAATCTCCCACTGACGAGAAATCCAGTCACCTCCCCACGGAAGTCATCGAAAAACCGCCAGCAGTTCCAGTGAGTTTCGAATTCAGCGATGCCAAAGATGAGAACGAAAGGGCTTCCATAAGCCCCATGGATGAACCTGTGCCTGACTCAGAGTCTCCTATCGAAAAGGTCTTGTCTCCTTTACGGAGCCCTCCCTTGATTGGATCTGAGTCTGCATATGAAAGTTTTCTGAGTGCTGATGACAAGGCTCCTGGGAGACGTGCCGAAAGCCCCTTTGAAGGGAAGCATGGAAAACAAGGCTTTCCAGACCAAATAAGTCCAGTGTCTGACATGACTTCCACTGGTCTCTTCCAAGACAAACTGGAAGGGAAAAGCACAGACTTTATACCAATAAAAGAAGACTTTGGTCAAGAAAAGAAAACTGACGATGTTGAAGTCATGAGTTCTCAATCGGGACTGGCTTTGGACGAAAGGAAGTTAGGAGATGTTTCTCCTACACAGATAGATGTCAGTCAGTTTGGATCTTTTAAAGAAGACACTAAGATGTCTATTTCTGAAGGCACTGTCTCAGACAAGTCAGCTACTCCTGTTGATGAGGGAGTAGCAGAAGACACATACTCTCACATGGAGGGGGTGGCCTCGGTCTCCACAGCTTCTGTGGCTACGAGCTCATTTCCAGAGCCAACAACAGATGATGTGTCTCCTTCTCTGCATGCTGAGGTTGGCTCCCCGCATTCCACAGAAGTAGACGACTCCCTTTCTGTGTCTGTCGTGCAAACGCCTACCACTTTCCAGGAAACGGAAATGTCTCCATCTAAAGAGGAATGCCCAAGACCAATGTCAATTTCTCCACCAGACTTCTCCCCTAAAACAGCCAAATCCAGAACACCAGTTCAAGATCACAGATCTGAACAGTCCTCAATGTCCATCGAATTTGGTCAAGAATCCCCTGAGCACTCTCTTGCTATGGACTTTAGTCGACAGTCTCCAGATCACCCTACAGCGGGTGCAAGTATGCTTCACATTACTGAAAATGGGCCAACTGAGGTGGACTACAGTCCTTCTGACATGCAGGACTCCAGTTTATCGCATAAGATACCACCAACGGAGGAGCCATCCTACACTCAAGATAATGATCTTTCTGAGCTCATCTCAGTATCTCAGGTCGAGGCCTCCCCATCCACCTCTTCTGCACATACCCCTTCTCAGATAGCTTCTCCTCTCCAAGAAGATACCCTATCTGATGTTGTTCCTCCCAGAGATATGTCCTTATATGCCTCACTCACCTCTGAAAAAGTGCAAAGTCTGGAAGGAGAAAAGCTATCACCAAAATCTGATATCTCTCCACTCACCCCAAGAGAGTCCTCTCCTTTATATTCACCTAGTTTTTCAGATTCTACCTCTGCATTCAAAGAAAACCTAGCAGCTTGCCACACTTCCTCTTCTCCACCAATAGAAGCAGCATCCACAGAGCCCTATGGCTTTCGTGCCTCGATGTTATTTGATACGATGCAACACCATCTAGCCTTGAATAGAGATTTGACCACATCTGTTGTGGAAAAGGACATTGGAGGGAAGACACCTGGTGACTTCAGCTATGCCTATCAAAAGTCTGAGAAAACAACGAGGTCCCCAGATGAAGAAGGTTATGACTACGAGTCTTACGAAAAAACCAGCCGGACCCCAGATGTGAGTGGCTATTACTATGAGAAGACGGAGAGAACCACTAAATCCCCAGGTGACAGTGGCTACTCACATGAAACCATTGAGAAAACCACCAAGACTCCTGACGATGACAGCTACGCCTATGAAATTACCGAAAAGACCACACGGACCCCCGAAGAAAGTGGGTACTCATATGAGATAAGTGAGAAGACAATGAGAACCCCTGAAGTGAGTTGTTATGGCTATGAGAAGACTGAGAGGTCCAGAAGGTTGCTGGATGACATCAGCAATGGCTACGATGACTCTGAAGATGGTGCCCACACACTTGGGGATTCCAGCTACTCTTATGAGACCACTGAGAAAATTGCCAGTTTCCCTGAGTCTGAAAGTTACTCCTATGAGACATCTACAAAGACCACGCGCACCCCTGATACTTCCACATACTGTTATGAGGCTGCAGAGAAAATCAGTAGAACCCCCCAGGGGTCTACATATTCCTATGAGTCTTCGGACCAGTGCTACACTGCAGGAAAAAAGTCCCCCTCAGAGGCTCGTCAGGATGTTGATTTATGCCTCGTATCCTCCTGTGAATACAAGCATCCCAAGACAGAGCTGTCACCCTCCTTCATTAATCCCAACCCTCTCGAATGGTTTGCCAGTGAAGAGCCAACTGAAGAATCCGAGAAGCCCCTCACCCAATCAGGGGGAGCCCCACCACCTCCAGGAGGAAAGCCACAGGGGCGACAATGTGACGAAACCCCTCCCACCTCAGTCAGTGAGTCGGCCCCATCCCAGACCGACTCTGATGTCCCCCCAGAGACTGAAGAGTGTCCCTCCATCACAGCTGATGCAAATATCGACTCTGAAGATGAATCAGAAACCATCCCCACAGACAAAACCGTCACATACAGACACATGGACCCGCCTCCGGCCCCAATGCAGGACCGCAGCCCTTCTCCACGCCACCCTGACGTGTCCATGATGGACCCAGAGGCCTTGGCCATCGAGCAGAACCTGGGCAAAGCTCTGAAGAAAGACCTGAAAGAGAAGACCAAAACCAAAAAACCAGGTACAAAGACCAAGTCATCTTCACCTGTCAAAAAGAGTGATGGGAAGTCCAAGCCCTCTGCGGCTTCACCAAAACCAGGGGGCTTGAAAGAATCCTCAGATAAAGTGTCCAGAGTGGCTTCTCCTAAGAAGAAGGAATCTGTGGAAAAAGCAACAAAACCTACCACCACTCCCGAGGTCAAAGCTGCACGTGGAGAAGAGAAAGACAAGGAGACCAAGAATGCCGCCAACACCTCCACATCCAAATCGGTAAAGACTGCGACTGCAGGTAGGTGGAAGGTGCCAGCATCTCTGTACAGTGGCCACCACTATTGCACTTTCAACTAGAGCCTTTGAATTTCCATTTGACTGTGTACTGGGAGGTGAGGAAGCACAACTGGATGCTCTCCCTTCTCTTTACCATTCTCTTGGGCCAAAAAGTATAATTTCAGCTCAGTGTGGCACGTAGGCTTGAGGATAGCTCAGCATATGGCCCAGAGCAGCTCTGATTCACCAGATGTGATTCTTGGTTTTGCTTCATTCTGCAGCACAGCAACCATAGCCTTGTTCTAAATCTTTAGAATGAAGGAGATGTGTTTCAGGCTCCTTTGGAAGACTGTGTTGGCTGTGGCCCCAGAATAAGGCTCAGGTGACACAGGTCACGAGCTCTCAAATTCCTAGGGAGAACCAGAGTTTCAAGCCAAGCCTAGAATACCCAGCATAGGCCCACAATTTAGATTCCATTTTTATATTTTAAAAGTTTAAGATAAAATTCTAACCTTTTAAAATTATAAATATAAAAAAAAATCTCCAGGCTAGACCTACATTCTCATTATGGACAATACTGCTTTCTTATCAGCCAACAAATACCAAAATTTCAGTTGACCAGTGGGTACCCAGAACAAATTGAGAGAAGAACATTTAAGGCTCTTTTTATCTCCCTCTTACCCCACGGTCTTGCTAAGAGACTCAGAGCTCTTTCAGATGGTGGTAGGAGCAATACCCTTAACTTCTGATTATTCCTTTTTTGGTCCCAATTCCCAGATTTATCAAGCTCTCAGCAATGATCTGGGTTTTTGATGGAACAGATCTCTGATGACTCGGCTTCATTTTGTTGCTTCAAACTAATCACAGGGATTTGCATTAATATATTTTATTTGCTTTGTGTAGTTATACCATGATTTTAGACTACAGTTCACAAAGTAGCATAAGTTGACCCAAACATGTAAAGCAAAAAATAACTTAAATAACAATTCCTTGACTTATTAGGAAAATCTGATAGGTGAAACTTGAGACTCTCAAATTCAGTGCATTGTGGGAAGTCTTAACAACAGCAAAGTTATGTGTTAAGCAACATGAAGTATCAATTTCAAGACTCATTTCTCATCAGATTTCCTCTTTTTATATGCATGTAGAAAACAATTTAGTCGTGCTTAAGATTAATGGAGAACCACCAGATAATTAACCCCTTGGTCTAAAAGAATTGACAACTGACCTGCACTTGGAAGAAAACATGAAATCTATTCAAATAGATAAAAACCAACTGAAATTTGCTACCCAACTTGCCAAAACATCTACACCCCAGCCCACACAGTTTAGTTTTTGAAACATTTTTGTCTATATATAAAGAGAAAATTTTAAGGCAAAGTGAGAAATAAAGATGAGTGAATTTGAATTCCTTTGAAAATGTTTTTCTAATAGATTTCTAAAAAGACAAAATCACACTATTAATTGATTTTTAAAACAAACCTGGATCTACTTCTGTCACTTTCCTCAGTTTGTGCTTCTTATGTGCATGAGCAATTATTATTTGGCATTGATCACAGCGATGTAGCACACAAGGAAAAATTGCAGGCATTTTTAATTATTAAAATAAATAAATAAATCAGAGTTCTTTGGGAGGCTTATATATGGCTATTTTTGAGGGCTTTCAGCTCAGATTCATTAAAATGACTAATTAATTTATTTATACAATGAGTCGGTTTATCTAAAAATCAGTTTGGCTGACTCTTGTCATTCCTCAAGCCCCCTAAAAATAAAACTAGACAGTTGAGGGTGTTCACTGGTGGTTTTAACTCTGGGATGATGAATTTCTAAACATCCTTTGGAGAAAAGAAATAGGATTACGTTTACAGGATCCAGCTGGTATTTGAAATGACTTTATAGCGGTGATCTCAAGCCATCGGCACATTAGAATTATCTGGGGTGCTTTTTAAAAATAGTGGTGCCCAGGCCTCCACCCCAGCCTCATTAAGTCAGACTCTGGGGCATGGGGCCTGGGCATCAGTATTAAGCATACTAAGTGATTCAAATTCTGCAGCCAGGATGAAGAACCACTGCCTGAGAAGGGTGGTTCTATTAACGTTTCAGAAAGTTTAAACATTCTAACTAGAACAGGTTGGAAAGCTAGCTCACCAAGTAAGATGCTAGGAAACTTTTGGGTTAATCCAAATCTTTACTTTGACCAGGCCTTTTAGATGGGGCAGGTGCCCCTTTACCCTGTCTGTTGCGTCCTGATTGGCTAGAGAAAGCCTAGTCTTTCTGAACCTTCCTCTTGTCAAAGTTTGGTATCCAGCTTTTTGTCCAGGGAGAGGTGTCTCACTTTTCAGAGACTGTGCTAAGGATAGAAAATGCAGTTTCATCCATTTATGATTGAGGTTGAGATGCCGAGGGCCTTGGAAATCATATAAGGTTAAGATCTGAACTATTTACTATGTCAAATGTTAGGGTATAATATTCAGCTGTTGGCAAAATTGCTCTGAAATGAGATCCTAACATGGATTACCAACATTTTTTATTAATTATGGTTCACCAAATGCAGAGGCTTCCTTTTGATTTTTAAAATCTGTTTTTTAGATCACTTTCAAAGTAAGAAGCATATCAGTAGCCCCTTTAGGCATATTATTATTATATAGTTTCATCTTTTGGGAAGGCCTTGAAACTTTTCTTCTGAATGGATTGGCCATAAAGGGGAAACCATTTCTTTCTTCTTTTCTTCTGGTGAGATGGCAAACAACTATGTTATATCTTCTCAGATTGCCAGTGTTAAATGCCCTCGATGAGAGAGAGGGAAATGCCCAGTCTTCCCTTCGCATGCCCTATGGAACTTCTTGAGGATGAGTAGGGAAGGTGTACTGGACCTGGGGGTCTCTTCACATTCTTGTGATCCTGGCTTTCTCTTCGTTTGTCTACCAAAGGACCAGGTACCACCAAGACGGCCAAGTCTTCAGCTGTACCTCCAGGCCCCCCTGTGTATTTGGACCTGTGCTATATTCCCAACCACAGCAATAGTAAGAATGTTGATGTCGAATTCTTCAAGAGAGTGAGGTCGTCCTACTACGTGGTGAGTGGGAATGACCCTGCTGCTGAGGAGCCCAGCCGGGCTGTCCTGGATGCCTTGTTGGAAGGGAAGGCCCAGTGGGGCAGCAACATGCAGGTAAGAGTTCCAGGACAGTGTCTACACTGAGCGAGGAGCTGTGCCCAGAGGCAGAGGGGAGGAATTGTGCTTAAAGAGGCATTGTTGTGATTGCGGATCCACATGAGGTGACCCAGAGGTCTGTCACACCTGAAATATCCTGAGGACAAAGTAGATTTCACACACAGAAGATAATCTAAAATATTATTCTTGGCACCAGTAACAACAGTGGCCTGGGAGGAAAGCAACTTCCCCACCATAAGGCATAATTTACTTACCTGCCAAATGGGTCTAAGGTCACTTGCCCTTCCCTCTAATATACCAGAAGTATATGTGAATGAATCAAAGTGGTCATATTTCCATGTAAGAGCTGCTAAGGAATTGTCTTTACTCCTGTGTGTTTTACAAGTAGACTAAAGCGAGAAGTTTGGCCATTTAGAAAACAAGCTGTCCATGTGAAATTCCACAGGAGGGGCATTGCTGAAGATGGCTCCCAATGAGATGTTTCCAACTAAAAACAGCATGACGGGCTGTGAATTACTCTACAATTTCCGCTGTGACCTTGCTTCTCTGTTTTACTTGTCTGCAGAGTCACCTAGTAAACTGTCTGCATAATAGTAAATAGAATTATTTGTTAATTAATTATGTAAAATCCCATGAGAAACACCAGTGGCCTCTTAGTGAATTCTAGGTGGGATTTTTACTATTCAAGCCACTACCCACTCACCCTCCCCACTCCTCTAACCCTGACCACACCCACAAATTAAAATACAAATCTTTGTTCTCAGGACAAAATAGTAGTTACACACATTAGAGAGCTTTGAGCTGCAGTAATAACCAAAGCTCCTTGGATTAAATATGTAATATCTTAAATGCAAAACTTGCCAGGTGTGTTAAAGAGAACATATTTTGCCTTAACTAAAGCACTTCTTAACATTGAATTGAAAAACTGACAGTGAATATAAATGAACTAATTGACTAGTCATTAGGTATTTTTGGTTCCTGGAAGATGTAAGTTGAAAAGTCCTTTGTATTTTTTGAGGAAAATAGAAAAAAATTCCTATTTTTCCCTTTTTTCTTCCTAATGATCTAATTAAGGCCTGATTATTCTTTTTTTTTTTTTTTTTCCATCTGATTTCTGGCTCTGCCCTTAAACAGCTGTTTTCTCTCTCCCTTCAGGTAACCCTGATTCCAACTCATGACTCGGAAGTTATGAGGGAATGGTACCAGGAGACCCATGAGAAACAGCAGGACCTCAACATCATGGTTTTAGCAAGCAGCAGCACAGTGGTTATGCAAGATGAATCCTTCCCTGCGTGCAAGATTGAACTGTAAAGACCAAGGCCAGCCACACCACAGGATTTGAACTTTGTTTCCAGAAAGTCTTCAATTTGAAATCACCTTTTCTAAAATGTCAATTCTTCTAAATAAGTCACTGAACCATTACCTGCCAAACGCTAGACTCTGTCATGGTGATGCAAGTCACTAATATTTCTCAGTTTTTGCTGATTGCTAAGGGAAGTAACAGTATTCCCACAGTAGGGTTCAAGTTACTGCAAAATTACCTACCCCATTTCATCTCTACTAAACATTTGGAAACCATGCACTAGCAAACCCAACTGACTTCTGCTAGATAGAGGCATTTGTCTTAGAGAGAGAGAAAGAGCGCACACAGAGAAAACGCAGGACAGAGAGAGAGAGAATGAGAAAGAAAAAGAATGCAAGAGAAGGAGATGTAATGGTAGAGAATGCTGGTGAGATACCCAGAGAGAAAGAGAGAGAGAGAGAGCAGGGTGGGGTAAGGAAGAGAAAAGAACCAACAATTTGGTCTGCATATTCTCAGGCAGTCTGTATTCTATAGTCTACATAGGCAAAGTTTTCAATTTGTGTCAGTCTGAGTCATCAAAAGAGTCTTAATTTTTTAAAAACAACTTGGCTGGAAGAAAAAAAGAACAGAACTTGTTACGAAGGCATGTGAGATTTTCACGCCTTAATTAAGCTCCTTCAGTTTGAAGGCTGCACACTGACATAACATAGCGATTGTAGATTGGACATGCAAGTGGTTTGAACCCCATTCAGAACTCTCAGACTCTTCAAACACACGAGTAGATTGATCTAAGGCATGCTCCCAGCATCTGTGCACCCAGTTAGTCCACTCTGAGTCAATTAACCTGCATGCAGAAACACCCAAGTCCACCCCAATTAACAAGCAAATACCAAAGCAGTTGGGAGTACATATGGTAGACATTTTGCCTTAGAAAGTGACTTGAATGTACAAAGATACTTGATGCACTTATTATTTTTTAATGTGAGACAGCAAGTTTATAAAACATCCGTGTAGGATTATAGCTACTCCAGTTACAGGAGCATGTGTGTACGTGTGTGGGGATACTAGAAGCTGATTTGAAAGGTGCAAAAGTTTGATGCTGAGTCATGCATGTATGGAATACCACCTCAGTGCCCCTGTGGCCCCTCAGCCTAACAAGTTGAGCCTTTCGTAGCTTCTTTACTACTGCAAGTTCAAGATTGAAATGGCTTCTATGATCAGAACTGGGAAAACAGTGAATCTTAATGGTGAAAGAGGTTCTCCAAGTGTACAGTATTTACCTTCCATTGTCTTACATTGGCTTTTTTTTTTTTTAATTTTCCATTAATTTCAGCATAATTATGGGAACAAGTGTACAGAAGAATTTTTTTTTAGGTATGTGAGAACTTTTCATAGATGAACTTTTTAACAAATGTTTTCATTTGCAGGAAAATGCTAAGAAAATTTTCAAATGACAGTCTCTTTTTTTTAAGTGTTTCGTAAGACAAAAAAATGAATAATGTTTTTTGAAGTTCTGGTGAGATTGAAGTCTGATATTGCAGTAATAATATTTATTAAAACCCACAACTACCAGGAATAGTGATACCTCCCACCCCTTGATTCCCGTAACATAAAAATCTGAGTATGTGCTATTTGAGAGTAGGGGAGAATGGCATGGTAGGCTACTTTTCCAGGCCTTTACATCACCCAGTAATATCCTACATACTTCTTTCAAGATCTTCAACCATGAGGTAAAAGAGCCAAGATAAGTTCAAAGAACCCTAGCAAAATTTGCTTTGGGATTTTCTTTTCTGAAAAAAACAAAAAACAAAAAAACCAAGAAAGAAAAGAAAGAAAAGAAAGAAAGAAAGAAAGAAAGAAAGAAAGAAAGAAAGAAAGAAAGAAAGAAAGAAAGAAAAGAAAAGAAAGGAGAAAGAGAGAAAGAAGGAAAGAAAGAGAAAGAAGGAAAGAAAAGAAAAAAGGAAAGAAGAAAACAAATAATACATTGAAAGCAAATGAATTCCCAGCTCCTACGATTCATTGTGTAGAGTTCAAAGATCATTTCCATCATTGTCATTGAACAGCGAATCTGGGAAGTCAGATCACGGTTAAAACTGATGTCAAGTTTCAAGTTGCAGATCAATGCACCCGGTGTTTAGATGTGGCAAACTTCTCAGTGACAACTGTGCTGTGCTCTGTCACGTTGTGTTTCCTGCAGACTCTAAGATCTCCGGAGTAGTGAACAATGACCTCATTTTATTTTCTACATTAGTTATTTATTTCAAAAATAACATTTTAGTTTATTTTTGTCTGATAAGTGTATGTTTTGCACTGCTAACTTACTATGAGGGTTTAAACAATGCTTCTTCAGGGTCTTTTCACTGAGGACCTATGCAGTCTAATTAATGCTGTGAATTACATTTTCAAATGTTTAATTTTTTAAAAAAATTAATATTCTATTTTTTTTAGGCTTCTCTGGAAATGCAGCTTTTATTTATTACTCCATTTTTTTCAAGTCTTTGAAAACAACACATTGATTAAGGGTACAAAAAATTAACACATGATGGAAAATTTATTGCAACATAAATGAATTTCATTGAGTATAAACTCATCTACTTCAAACTTATTTAATGAAACAACCTAAGATACGAAGATAATTTAACGATTAGTTATTAAGTTAGTGCACATAATGAGAAAAGAAATTTGCAGCCTTTTTGCCAAATCCAGACCTCTGGTTGATTTTTCTTTGATAGGAGATAGAATTATTTTCTAATTCCCCAAATTAAATTTATTTAACATGTACATTATTTTGCTTTAAAAATTACCAACATTTTAGAAGAATTAGCCAGTTTTCAATTATAACCATTCTATCCCACTCCTTATTTTTTATTATTATTATTATTTTATTTTTTTGCTATGGGATTTAATGGGAAAAATATACAAAAGCTGTCACTGGTCAGCTGGCTCTTTCCTATGAAATATATACCTTTCTCCATCCATTGTTCTCAGTGATGACCACAGAGCCTGAGTATACCAGGAAAACCAATATTTGCATTACAGGTTGCCCCTGTCCTTCTAGAGAGCTTTCTAACTGGGTGACTAACCTAATTTTGCTAGTTCCATAAATACACAATTAGTTTAGTAACAGCCATCACAATGTACTGTGTACATTCATGGTGAGAGCTAAAGATTGACACAGACTTCCAGGAGCTTTATTCATACCGATTACTTAATCCAACTGTATGGATCGAATATCTGCGTGGAAGGAATTTACACTTTGTTTAAATGATGGAATTCTATTGAGATAGCACTCATGATCATGACCTTTTTGGTAGTATTCTTAAGCAAAATTCTACAGAGACTAAATGTTAGAGATGATCCTCCATTTTCAATTTTAACTAATTCTATTCCCTTTCTCAAAACCCAACCCCTGTGCATGCTTTCTCAGTCTTGTGGTGGGACTGGATACAGTGACTGACCCCCTGCCCCCAATTCCATTTTTCATGGAGTTCAAAAAAAATTTTTTTTCCTTGACCTTACATATCATAGTGAATGGTTTCCCCAGTGTATATGAATGTTTTAAGTGTCTCCGATAGCTTATGCAGGTTAGGAGCTTTTCAATACTCATTTAATAAGATTAAATCATTCGTTAATGGAAATTTTACCACCTTCCATTTTCCCTCTATTACCAAATTTCAGCTCTCAGGAGCTGTTCTACAATTCTGAAATTGCTTTTCTTGCCTCTCTTTAGTCACCTGTCACAGGAGGTTCTTGCTCAGTAATGATATTGTGAGTTAGATTAATAACTTTTTTTTGCGCTTCAGATTTAGAAGATCTTGTTTCCATTTGAAAGGAACTGTGAGCTTTTATCTTTTAACCAACTGAACAACACACCAAAAGCAGTCTAGGGATGAGCATTTCTTTGAAAGCAATTAGGTTATTCACCTGGTATTAAAATGATTTACTAT
Source organism: Cynopterus sphinx (assembly GCA_030015415.1). Classification (NCBI taxonomy): domain Eukaryota; kingdom Metazoa; phylum Chordata; class Mammalia; order Chiroptera; family Pteropodidae; genus Cynopterus; species Cynopterus sphinx. The sequence goes on from CM057379.1 coordinate 38,880,626, forward strand.
TAAAATAATCTGTGACTTTATTAAGTTGATTTAAAAGGCAGCATCAAAAACTGAAAAGGAAGGGGGAAATAATAGCTTCTCTGCATTCATTCAGAGCTCCCCAAAGCAGGGACCATTGAGATGAGGCATCAGGACTGGGCTGCCCTTTGAAGAACACCCCGGAGGAGGTCAGAGTCGGCTTACCTGTGCTGCATGCAGCCCTTCTCCTTCTGGCCCTGGAAAGAAGTGGTCTTGAGCTCAGCAGAGAAGCACCTCCCACTCCTCTCTCTTGTTCTGAATGGTGTTTGTGTCAGTCTGCAGCTGTGTATGGTATTATGTCTTATAATCCTGCATCACTTCTATCCTATCCAGTCATATCTAATGTAGAAAATTAGTTTCCAGTGAAAGTAATATGTAGTGCTTTTATGATATTTGTGTGCAATATCCCCTCTTCCATTGAGGATATTTGATGTAAAAGAAAAAAAAAAAAACTCAGTTCCACAATAAAATACAGAAGTGGCAAAAGTTCGGTTGTGTGCTGTGCTATCTTACAGTTTTGTGTGACTGAGTTAGGCGCAGCAGGAGTTGGCATTTGCCACCCACGAGGCTGGGGTGGGATGGCAATCTTGGCATTCATTCATGCGGGGATTGGGGGTGATTGCGTTCTTTTCAGAGTGCGCTCCGCTGGCTTTTGGCAAACCTCAGAAAGGGTCCCGCTACTATTTCTGTAACTGCTACCTCGTTATCTTTTAGAACAAGCCCTAGAAGACATTGTGAGTTTATGGGCAGAAATTGGGAGATGAGAGAAAGTGATGATTAACACTGCATAAAAAGAAAAGGGAAATAGAGGAGTGTAGTTGGAGGAGGGTCTGGGGAGGGGTTTCCTACATAAACCACAATGTAACCCCAAACCAGGTGTTAATCCTAGCTCTGCCACATCTGACTGTGTGACCTCCGTCACTTTATCCCATTTAGAGTTCCTTTTCTCACCTGCAAAATGAGAGGATTTGACAAGATGGTCAAACTGGATGGTCCTTCCTAAGGGTGACCTTTACAAGGCCATCATACTCAGCAATCATACCCAGTACCTTATCTCTTGGTTTCTTACTCAGTTACAGGATAAGCTTTATCCACATTATACATTGTGGATCTGACACCCAGGAACTAAAAGCTGTTGAAGAAAAGTGACTATAAAAAAGTACCCACCAAAAGGAGGAATTCCTCTTAGTTACTCAAATTACCATACCTTTACTCTCTACCCAGCAGTGGGCACTAACTACTGTGGGGACTTACAGGTGAACAAAACCCAAGCACTGGCCCTAATTGACTGGGGTGACAGGGGCTCCTGGAATTCAAGGTGGAAAAGCACCAGAAGTGATGTCTAAACTCAGTCGTGCGTGGCACGTGTGTGTTGGACAGAAAACAGATTTTACACCAAGGCAGCCGATCACACGATCAGTGGAGAGCAGGCTCCGCAAGCGCATCGGGGCGCAGACTGCTCAGGACAGTAGTGTGGAGGGAGAGACTCTGGCACCTCAATTTTTCCTCCACAGGACCACAGAAAATGTGCCCACACAGTGCTCATTAGAGACCTCTAGCGCCTGGCCTCTCCGACTTTCAGAGATGGTCTTTTAACCTCAAAAGGCCAGCGCAGCCTGTCCTGAGTCATAATGATGTTCCTTTCTCACACCCTCCTTTTGATCTACATCGTGCCTCCAAACCATGGGGCTTCATTGATGGGCCCCATTAGGAGTCACTGTTTGCCAGAAGGAATCTAGAAATTAAAGGGCTAAGCCTGTGAGAACGCAGGGTGGGAAACCATCACCAAGAGATTTTAATTACATTTACCAGACTAACCTTAAATTAATAAACTGTTTTCTATTTCACTGTAAAACTATTCAGTTCCAGGAAATGTTTCCGGCCTGAAGTAGGGTGAGTAACCATCCGGGTTTGCCATGGGTTTAGCACTGAAAGTCCTGTGTCCCAGGAAACCCCTTCGTCCCATGGAAGCCCTGATGGTCACCCCACCTGAACCCCTTCATATGTTTATGTGCCACTCCCTCCAGACCTGGGCACAGCAGAGATGGGGAAGTTAGTCCCCTTCCGGCGGGTCCTTTTCCATACATTGGAGGTAACTTTTTAGTTTCTCTTTTCCTGTCTTCCAGGCAAATCAAGTATGTGAAGGTACTGTGCCTACATTTTCTCTGTTTTTATAGTTGTATTGCTCATTCTAGATGCTTCTCTGTGTCCCTACAATGATCTTTTGACACACTGCTGACTCACAAATTCTCCATCTCTTGCATAAACCCCAGATCACCATTTTTTCTTTGATTTTATACTGTAAATCTTGGAAATTCACTGGAGCCATAGATGCAGATCGAGTGTTGGTTATACCCAGTTCCTTTAACATGAGCAGTTCTGGCTCATTCTCTGGGGGTTACTGGCAATGTTTCCACAGATGATGGAGCATCATCATGAGCCTGGTTCATGGGGGTGATCTCTCCATAAAAATAGGCACAGCTCTATTTCATGGCTCAGACTCTCCCTACTCAAACCAAAAATGCATGTTACTTTAATGCAGTCTCATGGATTTAAATGTCACGGCTAAACTGATGACTTTTACAATTTATCTCCAGTCTGTACCTCTTCTCTGATTTCCAAACTTATATATGCAGCTCTCTATCAAGAGCTTTGTTTGGATGTCCAATAGGGATCTTTAAACTATCCCAAATCAAATTTAACATGCCTCCATCTCTCCAAACTGCTTCTCTCCCGAGGCTTTTCTACCTCAGTAAAGGACAAAAACATGATTGCAGTTGCTTAGGTCAAGAATTTTGGCCCTTTAGCAAATCTACTGGCTCCACCTGCAAAATACATCCAGTCCAACTCCTCACATTCACTGCTACTACCTTTGTCCAAGCCAATCACTTCTCTCCTGAATTCCTGCAGTAGCCTTCTAACTGACCTTCCTGTTTCCTGTCTCTGCCCTCCTACTTTATGTTCACAGAGCAGCTCGACTAATCCTCTAAACATGTTAGGTTACATCATGCCATCCAGTGCTAAAACCTTTAAATGGGTTCTCATCTCAGGATAAAAGCCAATGCCCTTACTAATGGGGCTGGGAGCCTTACACCATCTGTCCCTTTGTATATAGCCCTTCTTTCTCTGGCCTCATCTGCAACTCTCCGCCTTACTCCAGCCACACTGGCCTCCTTGCTATCTCTTCAGACACTCCTGGCGTGCTTCCACCTGGGGCCTAGGCACTGACAGTTGCCTTTGTGGCTCCATGATTCTCAGCCTCACCCCCAGGGGGCTTTGTTCAAATGTCTTCTCTGGAAGGCTTCCATAACACCCCTATTTTAAGTCGCTACCTCCTCCGCTTAACCAGCACTCTTTTCCTTGCTTTCTCTCCAGATCACATAGAACCATATGACATACTGTGTCTCCTTCCACAGATTGTAAATGTCATGAGGGAAGGGAGCTTTGTGTTTTGTTCCTTGCTGTATCATAAGCAGCTATTTTAATAGTTCCTGACATAGAGTAGGTGTTCAGTAAATATTTGTTGAATGAATGAATGAATGAATGAACATAGTCTCCGGTTTGCACAGTGGTTATATGGTGCAGTTGTTGGAAAGTAGTTTGGGGATCAAACTTGGGTTCAAACATTGTCCCTGTCATTTATTGTGTGGCCCTGGGCAAGTCACATAAATCTCAGTTTTCTCCCCTGTAAAATGAGGGTGATGATTAATCTCTGCTCTGCTGAGTTGTTGTAAGAGGATGTGTTTAATTAGCCAGGATTAAATCAGGTAGGAGTGGGCAATCACAAAGAGTAGCTGTTGCATATGAGTTTTGTAATCAAGATGGGTATGATCACTCTTGAGCCAGAGCCTGGGAAATAGCTACACCCAACAGTGGTCCAGCATACTGTCATTGCAGGAAACTTTTAATGAGCATCCTTATTCTATTCCACATTCTATTGTAGGCACATTAACCTTGGAGGGTGTTTTAAGGATTAAAATTCTGAATTCTGCAAAGATGAAGCACCATGGAAGCCAAAACAGCAAGCAAAATTCTCCCACTAAGGGGAACATCAAAGGACATAATATCCCTTTAAAAAAATATATCCTTTTTATACAACCTTTATAAAACTTCCCCGTGTCCTTCATCTAGCATTTAAAGTCCATAATGGAGTTTATTGTCAGATGATTTTTGTAAGAATAAACTTTGTTTTCCAAACATGTCAGCTCAGATCTGGAATTGCTAACATTCATACATAATAAATATACAGCCTAAGTACATCTGTTTTGTTTTAAATAAAGTTTCCAGTGGTAACTGCCACAGTCTCAAGAGAATTGTCAACATTTTCTGTTTTGACCTTGTTACCACACAGGTAATAACAACACCCTCAAGGCAGCATGAGTGTCAGCAAAAAGGCAAAATCAAGGAGGAAATAAAAGGTTATTTTCAAGCTAAGAAGCTGTTCTTAAGAATAAAAGGCCACTTTCCTGACATAACTATGTTAGAAAGCACTCTTCTGTCCCATTTTCTAAAGTAAGATTTATAAAATTTATTGTTTTCAGAGTTTGAAAAGTTCAGCTCTGAAGTAGAATTCTGAAAAGTTGAGCTCACTTAATGAAAATACCATCACAATACTTTTTTTTTTTTTTTGCTTTTATAATTCTCAAAAGTCAAAACCCTCTGAGTCCATTTCAAACTTCATTCCTTCCTCAGACACACAGGCCCAGCAAGATTACTAGTTGCAATGGTGTCGGATTTTGCCGACTCGCTGGAGGTCACATCACAGCAGCTTCATTTGGGCTCAAGACTCCTGGTCCCAGTTACATACACCTGACAGCAAAATCCTAGAAATCATCATTTACCCTTTTCCATAATGGACTTTGTTTAGGAAGAAGAATGTCTTGCCCTGCATTACTGCTTATTTTATACTCATATTTAGTTAGATAAAAAACTGTTACTTATGTTTCTGGCCTGAGAAATATCATTCGTAAATGAGTCATTTGTACAAACATTATTCTTGGCTCCCATCTACATCACTGCATAAATTCCTGAGGAGGCACTGCTCATGTACCCTAGGCCACCGTTTCTAACCTTGGCACTACTGACATTTTGGACCAGATAACTGTCCTGTGGGTTGTCCTATGTACTTTAAGATGTTCCGCAGCATCCCTGGCCTCTCTCCTCCCACTAGGTGCTATTTCATTTGGAGTGAAAAGATAACTTTAATAAACTAACTTTCAAGGCCTTTGAGTACTTTTAAAATCTACAGCAACTTTCCCACGTGTCTTGTATCCATAGCCAGCTAGAAAATATGATAACAAAATGCAACGTTTGGTGTCAAGGCAACACAGCCACAAAAGGGGAGTAGGGTATTTGTACTTCACTGGTTTTCCTTCTTCCGTCACTCCTTTCCTTCTTCTTTTTCTTTGGGTGGCGGGAGGGGAGAGAGGACAAGGTGGGTGTGGGCTGTGGGCCAAGGAGGTTTAGTCTGGATTGTTCATTTCAACTTAATTGAAAATAATTTCTCTTGAACATCTATTCTATATAAGACTCTGAGGGGAAGATTATTTCTAGCCCAGGACAGCTTGAGACAGACCTATGTGACTAATTAAAGCACAAAGCAGATGAAGATGGCTTCCTGTGGTTTTTCCTGCCTCTGGGCTTGAAGTGCTCTTTCTGTGAACACCCACAACACTTTATATGTGTTTAAAACTTTTTAGCTGTGTACTGATAGGTGTGTGTGTGCCTGCCTCCTCTCCCTCACTAGGATCTAAGTTATTTGAGGGTGGGACCTATAGTTTACTTACCTCTATAAACTCTATGGCACTTAGTATGGTGCCCTGCACACAGTATATGCCAAATGCTTGTGAGCACAGGAAAGCAGTGCCAGAACAGAGCCAGGCTGTCTGCTGTAGTCAACAGCCTTATAAGGGGGTGGTCAGTGGTGCACCACATAAATGGAGCAGAGGAAAAAGGGTCATTGCAGTTGATATGCAGTAAGCAGAGTGAAAGCCAAATTCAAGGTCTGAAGAACAAGCAGCTAGACAGTAAGGGAGGCTACCTTTTAAGAAGTGTGATGACCAAAGGAAGGAGGGTGATAAGATAGTAGCTTGACTAATGGCCGGATAAAAGCTTTTTTGTTTCTAAGAGGGAAGGAGGTCTTCGTGAAGACTGTAGACTTGGAAAGAAAAAAATCAGAAGAGATGATGCAAAATGGAAAGGGAAGCCTTGATGGTTCTAGAATAGGCAGGCAGGTATGGGACCAGGTCACAAATGGAGAGCCTAACCTTGGAAAGGAGGGAGGGATTTGTATCACTTAGGAGGGATGATGAGAGAACAGGTAAGGAGAGAGAACTGGTAAGGTAAACAAGAGGGAGACTGAGGTTGTATGATGTGGCTTAAATTTTCTTGATAAAGGAGGAGGCAAGAACATCTCAGTTCTTGGGGCAAAAGTCTGGGGCTTTATCAGAGTAAAAAGCTAATGAGGTAACAATGAGAGTCAAGGAAAGATAAATGAAAGGACTATCGAGTTGAAGAGGATAAGAGCTGTAAATCTGTAGAGGAATCAATCAGCCTAATATTACGACTTTGCATAGCACCTTTAGTAGATCCGAGCAGACAGAAAGGAAACTAATGGTGGAGTATTACCTCCCTTGTGCTGCTGTAACAAAGTGCCCAAAACTAGGTGGCTTAAAAGAATAGAACAATTTTGGTGGCTAGAAGTCCAAAATCAAGGTGTCAGCAGGGTCATGCTCCCTTTGATGGATCTAGGGGACAATCCTGCCTTGCCTCTTCTAGCTTGTTGTTTGATGACAACCCCTGGCCTTCAATGGCCTGTAGATGCACCACTCCAGTCACAAGGATGCCTTCTCCCTGTATGTTTCTATGTCCAAATTTTCCCTTTTATCAGGACATAAGTCATATTGGATTAGAGCCCAACCTAAATACCTCAGTGTATGATTATCTCTATAAAGACCCTACTGTTGACTAAGAATTCTAAGGTACTAGAGGTTAGGCCTTCAACTTATCTTTTTTTAGAGGGGACATAATTCAACCCATAACAGGAGGGTCCAAGGACAGCAAGTGAGCCTGGATAAAGGAACTGAGAGGAAATTAAATATGCTAATGAGAGCATCAGTGGGATAGCCAACCATAGGGCCCAGGCTGGGAAGAAGTGGGGTCAGAATTCTGGAGATCAAAGGCTTGAGTGACAGGCTAAAAGTTTGGGGTTTGTAGACAGGGAGTTATAAGGAAAAGCTGGTTCAGCAGGAGTCATGGGGTGAGAGAAAGGGAGGACTGGAAGAATGGGACTTCAGGTTCTAAACTCTTGGATTAGTGATATGAGGCTGGAGGTTTGGTTGTGACTATGGTAGGTCCGCTAAAGGGAAGGTACTTAAGGTCATCCCCAGAGGCCAGGATACTGAGAGCAGTTTCTCCATTCCACATGGAAGAAATATAGAAGGTGGTATCAGGAAAAAAGGACAGAGGACAACTGTGGTTAGATCTCTCAATCATCCAGGACCGTGGAAGGGGTATCCGATAGCTCGGAGATCAGAACCTGGGGAAAGGGTGGCAGATTGGAGGGGAAGACTCCCTAGGGGGGAGCTTTCAGAGTGCAAGCGGTAGGAACCCCAGGAAATGGGAGTAGAAAAACTCCTCCTGGGTATCAGGATTGGAAGTAAAGTGTGACAGGGATGGATGAGAAAAAATATAGGCAAAATTAGGAGCTAGATGCTTCATGCGTGATGGTCCTTCCTGAGCAAAAGTTGCCTTTTAATTTATCTTGAATCTTCCTCTTGCTATAACAAGGGAATAGCTGAGAAAGCCCTGCCCTGGCCAAAATGTCAGAACTCACCTTAGGTCATAACCCTCTACCTAAGTTAGATCCGTCTTTGCTAGCCTACAGTGCCCCGTGTGGGACACTGACTGCAGATGTACGTGGGGGCAATGCACAGGGTGAGGGAGGGGCAGTGCCAGCCTGCTGCAGATTCCTCATTCAAAAACTGAGTCCCTCATACGGTTGCTGGAGGTGCTGGCACACAGTATGTCCTCAAGAAAGGTTAGTGATTGTGGTGGTGGTTATTATAAATGCCACAGATTAATGAAGGGGGAATGAAAATATGTTGCTCAAAATCACAGTAACAATAATGATGATGAGACTCCCTGTTTCTCTCCCTTCCCCAAAAGATAAAGAATATACCTGAATAATGTCAGAATATTTATTTCCATGGGTTCTGGATAAAAAAGCACAATCATGAATAAAAGTACACCACTGGACTTAAAGGCAAAATTACATAGCAAACAAGAGCTGCCCCCAACCTCATTCACAGAGAAACTTCAGGAAGGAAGTCTGCCTCCCAAGTTTTACATCCCATCTTTCACTTTCTCCTGCTTCTATGATGGAAATGTGTTCACAAGATGTATGTGTGTGCGTGTGCATGCACAAGAGGCTCATTTACCTACTTGATGAAAGAGCTGAGACAATACTTTTTGGAACAAAAAGTTACCGCAACATGATGAAGAAACTTTCAGTCAAGGAGGGTTCAGAACTTGGGCTAGCTTTGTCCTCGAAAGCCCTTATATTCTTAAAACACCACTACAGGTTCTTGAAATTTTAAAGCCAGCGGGTCTTGCGTCCGATCCTGTACTGAACTTCTCCCAGTTCAGGTCTGGCACGGTGAGACACGAAGGAAGAAGAAAGTGGAGATGTGTGGGTACCCCACACCCAGCTCAGGCTGAGAGCTGGTACTAGAGAGAAGAGGGACAAGGTTTCAGGATGTGCAGTCTGCCTCGGCTGGGAAGAGAGAGACCATTCAAAAACCTGTGCTCGAGACCTGATACTTCAACCATGGCCTCTCCCGCCACCATCGCGAGGTATCAGGAACTTTCAATACTCAGGATTGATCGCTGTCCCCCAGGAATTCCATAAGCCTCAAGAGCCCCATTTAAGGTATTCAACAGCTGGTGGCTCCAGTCTGACTACTGGCCACTTTCACAGTTCCACAGCCCTTGGAACTACGGCTAGGCAGTCTGGATGGGCAGACTTAGTATGTAGAGCAAGGTGGCTTTTGTACCACAAGTGGCCCGCTTTAAGAAAAGGAGAAAACATGTAGGAAGCTGAGGCTGCCATCCCAGTTACGATGGTTCTCAAGACGAGGTCTAGTGACGTCCCTGTGGCGCCCTGTCAGGCAGAAGCCTTTGCTGCTTTCCAAGCCTGATGCTCCTGCTTTGCCCTCTCCTTCTGCTCCTGTTCCCTCTGAATCAACTGTACCCGCTCCAGATGCCACCGCTGCAGCTTCTGCTCATAGGCAGCGATGTCCTCTGCTTCACAGGTGGGGAGTTGTTCTTTGATGAGCTGGGTGGTCAGAGTCAAAAGGCTTCCTGACTCAACCTTGCCCAGAGCCTGAAGTTTAGAATGTAAGGCCTGTTGAGAAGAAAGGAAAAAGGGGGAAGAAGCAGGGAGAGTGCAGGTGGGAGCAGAATACAAAAAGGAAAACAGATTAAGCCACAACATCTCTGCATATTCTGCTTGCATTTTGGTAGAAACCTGTCATTGGGACCCTGTTAGCTTTTGTTCCTTTTTTTTTTTTAGCCCAACAATTTTTCTAAGCTGTGCTACATGTGATTTATCTGCCTTTACTCACAAACAGTAAACGGAAATCCATATGCTATGATTCCTTCTGTAGTTTGTTTTAAATCACAAAGACGGCACAAGTATAACAAATACACATTTCCACTTTGACCTGCACCAAACCAAGCAGCAAACTCCAAGAACAAAGAACTCTAAGATGCAAACAAAATGGCAGAGGCGGCTGATAAATTGGAGGAAGTCCATCCATATCTTTTCCTTTAGAATAACTGAGATAAATGTTTGCCTAATGTGTGTTCCTTTCAACAGATGGAAATCATTTCAAGGATTTCTTACTAATGGCATGCTAAACAGCTCCCATGAGTGCTTACACTATTCTAAGTTTCCACCTGCTGTGCTCACTGAAGGTCAGCCGTGCATACTGACTGCTTACAGCTCCATCTGAAATGGCAGCTTGGTTTGTTCTGTATTGTATTTCTGGAGAAGTAAAGCACTAAAAACACTAATCTGCTTAAGTGCTTCAAGATGTAGATCATCAGAGAGAGCCACTTATGGCCCCAGTTATAGCATATACCACACATCCCCATGTTCCATGAACAAATGCAATTCACTGGCATAGCTGACAAGGCCTGTCCAATTGGGGAGGGGGCGAGGGAGAAGTGGGGGCAGAAGGTAGGGCAGGTCCATGGGCTTTAAGGAGCAGCCAGAGGCCTAATGTAATGGGCCCCAAACAAATTACCTGAGATTAATAAAAATCAGGCAGTGGAACGAAAAGGAAACGTAAAATGAAAACTAATTCTTTCTGGTATCATCTTCCATGTGATTTGAAGCCAAGGTCACAACTTGGGACATCAGAATAAGGACTCGACTCTGAGTCAGAAAACTTTCGTTCAAATCCAAAGTCTGTGGGCTGGTTTCTCTTAGCCTTGGTGTCACGTAACATGGGACAAGCAGTATCTACCACCCAGAGTTATGGTGAGGATAAATGAAATGCAATGGTGCCTAACACAAAGGTTGTAATCAATAAATATTTGTCTCATCTTTTTTCTTTTTTCTTTTTTTTTTTTGCATTTTCAAAAACCTGCATTTGTGGAAGAAAGCTGAGAATTTAATGCAGGCACAGATTTCTATTCCCTGAGATTAAATATATAAGAAAAAAAAGAGAAAGAGATGATTTTTAAGAGTGGTATGACAGACTTGGCCAATATAAATAGGGTAAATGATAATCTATGGGACTAAGTCAATTTTTTTGGTGATTTAGCCTTTCTAAGTATGCAAGGTTAGGTAAAGTTGAGAGGAAAGAACAGGTATGCAAATTCTTAACCTAGCTCTACTGCTAATTCTCTGTGTACCTTTGGAACATCAATTAACCTTTCTCAGTTTTCAAATTATAAAAGAAGGAAGTTGACCGATGACCTTACAGAAATACTGGGAGAAACAGCTGCTAAAAGTATAATAGAATCCTCCTTAAATCAAAAAATAGGGAAATAGGTTTCCCATAGCTGGTTCAATATAATTACTGAAAAGATTTAAATGTAATAATCTGGCAAAATTTACATCTCTCTGTTCCGAAGTGATATAATAGCTCAGCTGGCATGGATGAAAACATTTTCTGCTTCATATGGAAAATTCTCCTTCAGGCAGCATGTTTTTTTTTTTGTTTTGTTTTGTTTTATTTTTTCACAAAATAGACAAGGAGTAAAACAAGAAAGAGGCCAAGGGTTTAAACTTTGAACAAGGCTCTTCTTCCCTGACTGATCACGGAGCATTTTGGGATGTACAGTTGAAAGCTACCAAAGGTAGCTTGTGTGCTCAGGGCTGCTCTGAAAAGAAGCAGTGGAAATTTGTTTACATCTTCCATGTAGTATAAGAGAGCACTTCTCAGGACCGTAGTGCACAACACAAAGCTGCCAGAGATGAGCAAAGAAAAATGCCTGAATCTTACCTCTATACCTAAATGTGGCTTTACATTTCTACCCACATTTCTGGATTATCAAGCATGTTTATAGTGCAATATGGAGAAATGCAGATTTCCACCCAGGGTTGGAGTCAGGTGATTGCTATAAGGAAGTAAGCTATTACCCATCCATCAGGCACATGACAGGGATGAGGGGGTAATGACATGCTGCCTTAGAGGACATCACTATGATCCATTAACTCAAGTACTAAAAGGGCACAGAAATTCCATTTGTTTCTTTTAAGACCACTTCCTGTGTGAAGCAATAAAAATGTAATTTTTGATGTCAGTTTTTAATGCCTCTGTGTGTGACACTGATGCATGAAAGGGTTGCCTGTCCATTGCCATGGCATGACAGAGAGGCATATTTAGCAGCTGAGAGGGACTCAGTTCTGCTGTTTCTCACCTTAAATCGTTCCAGGTATTGGGGAAGCTTGGACTGTTCAGTTTCCTCCACGTCCAACTGCTCCACCAGCTCTGACCGCTGGCTGTCTTCCCCTTCTTGGGGCTGTTCCTCTGGAGACCCATGGGCCGGAGCAGTCAGAGTCTTCAGTGCTCTGTCCAGCACATCAAGCTGTGGAGCAGAAAGAGGGGCAGGGAACTAATCGGCTGGTGTCCCTGAGAGCACACAGTGAAGAGAGGCTGGAGAAGGGAAAGGAAGAAAAAACTGGGATCTAAAATATCATGAGGAGTAAACATGGCTACATGGTTTTACATTAAAAACACCCTGTCATAGGCACAGAAAACTTAGTACAAAACAAATGGTATGAATGAGCAAGCTCAGAATTATTTGTATATGAATCAGCACAATGGCATTTCATTTCACTTTTAATCAACTAGGCAAGAATCCAAGAATTATGCTCAATGGACGGGAAAGAACCCCACTCCCCTTCCATGTCTTTCTTCCTCAATCGGCTTGGAAGTGGGAGAAAGGGAAAGAAAAACCAGCACAGATCAACAAAAAGCCATAGTGAAGGCACCGTGCAGCTGCTGAATCAGGCAAGGGCCTCCTTCTGAGAAAGATTTTAGCTCGTGGGGTATCCGTAAATTAGGGATCAGCACAATCCGCATAAGCTTTTGGCAAAGGCCAGACAGGCATACATGAAATTCATTTTAACGAGGTGATATCTATGACTAAGACAGTAAGTAAATTATAAAACAGAGGGTTTCTCACCACTTTACTTTGGGGCATACTTCCCTTGGCCCACAGAGGGCAAGCCATCAGAAATAGGACAGAAACCATCTCAAGGCCAGCATTAACTCCTGCTTGGACATCAATTAATTCTGTCCATGTCACATCAGAACAAAAATCCAAAAAATACTCCAAGGCCATTTAATGCCACTAGTACATTATACCCAAAGCTGACACATTTGCCATTCTTGCTGACATCTGAATCACATTCCTATTAAGTCAAAACATGAAGAATGCAAATCTAGCTCAGATTGGAAAGAATGTATCCTCAACAAAGAATTTATGTATAATTTTGTGTTTTAAATCACTAGCACTGACTATAGCAGTGTTAACTGAATATATATTTAGAAACGTGTATGCTTCGTTTGGTATAAATGCCTGGCAAAAAACATAATGATTCACTAGACATTGGTATGAGGAGCCAGCACCAGACTCGTGCATCTCATGACTGAAATGAAAGCCAAGGGGTGAGTCCTAGTGATCAGGGTCAAGGCAAAACAAATAAGCAGCTCAAAGTTAACTTTTACACCCTGGTCATAAAACAACCAATGTCCTTCTAGGCCACATTCTGACTACAAAACTGCTTGGACAGAAGTGGACACTGTGGCTCCCTATGGGCTCTGAGATGATGCATTTCCTATAGCCTGAGCTAAGTCTAGTGATGTCACAGTGTCCAGAGTCCTAGATGACTAGGAGAGATGAACTTTGGGGTTGGTGCAGGACAGTTTCCTAGTCTAGGCAGAGTGAACTCCTTAGAACTCTGAAAGGAACATCTGCTTTAGATCACCTCAGCACCATGCATTCACCATGGAGTGCTTTAATGGAAGGAAAGGAAGACTGTGCCATCTCTAGTCTCCAGGTTCATTTCTTGAGAGATTTATGGGGGGAAAATTGCCATGTAGTCTCCCAGGACTACAAAGGTAGAGAAAGGCCAAAAATTTTTAATGAAATCTTAATCTCTCTTGAGCTGCCACGAAGATTTTATTGGGGAGTGGGCAGCGGAGTAGGCAGTATTTTATTAAACTCAATTTGAATTTCAGGGGAGGGGAGTAGTTTTCCTACTAGATGGTGAGCTATAAAATCAGTAATTATCTTATTTTCTGGAGGTTTTTGTCAAGAACATTGAGACTGTGGTTTTTTATTTTCCAACTGGATAAATACATGATTCTACAGAAATAAAGAAAGTAGGGGGAGGGGTAAGACAATGAAAACAAATTCAAAGCTTGACTTATGAGGACCAGGAGGTGGCTCAAGGCCAGAGAGTAAGGGTCAAGGAACATACCGCTTCTTTACATAGCTTTCCATCTTCTGGGGAGGAGGCTACCTTCTCCATCACTTGAAGAGCTCTATCAAGGTAGCCTGGTTGCCACAGCAGGGGCATGTTATGGTACACAGCCCGCAGTCCTTGCTGCAATTCCACCTTCCCTGTGGCCAAGAGAAACAAAGAAAGCTCAGCCAAGCCTTCCACCATGTCTGAGACTGAGGACTTGAAGGAACAAGTGAACATTTACCTAGAAGCCCTAGAAACAAAAATGATAATTTCAAATCTGTACCAAGAGCCTCACCCTATCCAGCAACCTGGTGATATTTCAAATAGATAATGCAGAATGTGGTAAATTTCACTGTATATGTTTTTGAATATAAAATTTTATGAACCTGTATTTCTTCTTTTTCATTTGGGCTGATGGAGAGTATCATAAGAATGTCTGAATCACAGGGCTGAGGAAATTTAGAGAGGCTGATATCTGCCTCTAAGTGGAGCTACTCTTATGAGTCAAGAAACTGAAATATATTTTTGTTTTAAGAACAAAATCTTCCTCAGAAAAAGAAATTCTGTAACTTCCCTATAGTGAAAATCTTGTCAATATCGGCAACATTCCCTGCCAGGAAACATTGGGCATTTTTCGAAATGCTCTAAAACACTCCATTGACTGTTCTTATGAAAAAAAATTCTCATTTTGCTCCTTTCCTTCATCAACACTTTAAATAGTTTTCATCATCCCTTTGGATTTCAGGCCATGAATGCTTCTCTTGGTACCTTGAACAATCATCTCTGGAACTCAAGATATGAATACCAGATAACACAGTCCTGGGGTGGGGAGAAGGGCTGGGTTGTCTCTGCACGTCAGTGGAACAGAAGCCCTCTCTGCACTAATGACCAAAGTCACCTTGAGCTGCTGGGTCTTAAATCTACCTTCACTTATCTTTCCTGGGAAGGATTTGGGAAAGCTGTGGGAGGACATAAATAGACAAAGCTTATCAGGTGACAGCTAATTTTAGAGCTTTAAGATGCTTGGGGCTAGACTGCAGTCACATTCTGGGAAGCTGCTTCCATCTGGGTTGAGTGAAGCTGTACAGCGCATGACACAATGAGAGCAAAGAGCTTTCAATCTGATGGCCGCCAGTCCCAAAGCAACCGGCCTCCGCTCAGAAACAACAATAGCAAAGTACATTGTCTTAGCCCTGACAACTTCGTGAATAATTCTTGCAGTATAAAAGTCTTAAATGCTAATCTGAAGGCAAAAACACAAAAATCAATAGCAAAAGTAGCTGGCAAAAGGGGAAAATGATTTTTGTAAAAAAAGTGGTCAATTATTTCTGATATCTGATAGCCAGTCTTATAAACTCTGAAATTCCTGAGTCAGTTTATGTCAGAATCAGCATCTGGGAATGCCACAGTCCATCTTGTTGGTGAAGATCAACCTCAGAAGCAGCCAAACTACTATAACTTTGATGAGTTTCAGAAAATGAAGGTAAGGAGAAGCAACATATAATCAAGAGAAGGTGCTTTCCCAAATGCCTATCACTTGAGAGAGGATGAAAGAGTAATGAAATAATATGCTTTTAATAAATTTCTGTAAAACAAGGCATCTTTAATGTTGAAAGTTATCTGCCCAGATTCTGCACAGCCCAGGTTCTGAGGCCATTCCTCAAGGCCTTTGTCCTCCTGACCTGTCAGATTTCAATGCAGTCGGGTCACTAAAGTAAAGCTGCCATCTCTCTTGCTTGGCCCCGTCAGTGTACCAATGAGTCACCCTCTGCTTTCCCAAAGTGCTACTAGTTGAACTCTGAGTTTCTCTTCCCTCACCTGAAAACAATACCAAAGATAGGACTTCAACCCTAACTCTTAATTTCTTAATTCCTGAACTTTAGGTCTAAAGAGAAAGATCTTGTTAATACTGAGAAAGACTACTGGCTGGTTCTCCCAAAAGAGGGCCAGAACTTTCCTTTCTCTGTCCCTTCCTCACATTGATTACCACTAAATATAATCCATAGCCACCAGCACCAGTTCTCACCTTGCCAACAGTGACAAGTTTTAGAACCCTCTTATTCTCTTATGTCGGAACTGTAAGGCTATCAAAGTTTATTTATTTAGTTATTTTTTTGAGCCTGAAATGAAAAGTGTATAGGAATTTCACTAGAAAATTTAAATCAAATGATAATTCTATGATGAAGTAGAAGAATACACTGATTCTACCTATGAAGAATGGTATTTGGAAGGATCGCTTAGCTTACCTAGAAGTGCACAGCCATACAACTGGGAACTCCACCCCACTGGGTTCTTTTGCTTTAGGCCCAGGAGTAACAGGGATGCACCAAAGTTCCTCTCCTCTTCCCACTGCAACAGAATATACCAGATCATAGTCCAGCCAAGCAATGAATACTGTATGCAAAAATGTGATTTTTAATGACACGGAGGAAAAGAACATGCTATATAACAACACTAAGTTAAAAGAGCAAAATAATGAAACTATAGGTACATTATATTCCCAATATTTTAAGTGAAAGGTACCTTTGTTTAATGAAAAATACAGAAAAGAAATACGTAATATATCAACAGAATTCTGGATAGTAAAATTAATTTTTGTTTTCTTATTTGTATTTTTCATAACTTTCCAAATTTGGGATAATGAATAAGAGCTCTTTTTACAACCAGAGAAGCAAAACAAAACAGAAATAAAGTAAACTCTGGACAAACACTGTCTTGAGACAATCAATAAAGATTTAACATTCTGTCAGTCCCATATTCATTCACATGGACATGACATGATGGAGTAAGATTTTGAATTATAACAATTTGGCAATGATAGGACTTCTACTTCACAGAGTTAAAATAAACACAACTATTACATTGCTTTTAGACAGATTTGTGCCCCTCAAAGATGAATTAGGCAATCAGAAACACTTAGTGATCATTTTAACCCAGGGTGCAAAATTACACTTCAATAAAAAATTACACTTGAATAAAACCAGAGCCTTTTGAGACATGAGAAAAAAAGGGGCAAAAGCACAAGCATTGTTAAGCCTGCTGCAGAACAGCAGCAGCAACAGTAACAGGGGCATCTGCAGGAAAGCAGGGCCCAAAGGAAGCCTTGGCAACTCCCCAGACACAAGAACTGTGATCTTCCTGGTGCCATATGAGTCCCCAAGGGCCTGGGCCCTGGCTCTGACTTGGAAATACAGAACACTGGCTCAGGTTGCCCTGCACTGGTCTCTGCACTCAGGGGTCAGGGAGAGGCAGAGAATGGAGAAGACAGCAGGCTGCAATTGCAGCCAGGTGGAAGTGAGGCTCCCTGGGTGTTAATGAGAGCTCAAACCTTTTTACTTGGAATGGCCTTTCTGCAATGAAAGTGTGATTTCCTAAGGTCTGAAAAAAGCAAAGACCTTGGGAGAAAACAAAACCTACCCAGGCACTTCTGCAGCACAGATAAGTAAAATTGTTGGCAATTAAGGACCAGGTCATTTCACTTTCAAAAGCCAATCACTCTAAGATTTGATTCCCCCCTACATAAATTGCATAAAAATGGGTCTAGTGAATAATAAATAAGGAGCCTTAAAAACATTTTTTTATATTCTTTAGGGGAAAAAATGATCTATAGCACGGGTCCCCAACCCCCAGGCTGCAGACTGACACTAGTCAGTGGCCTATTAGGAACTGGGCCACACAGCAGGAGGTGAGTTGCGGGCAAACAAGTGAAGCTTCATCTGTATTGAATTTGCAGTCGCTCCCCAGTGCTAGCATCACCGCCTCAGCTTCACCTCAGATCATCAGGCATTAGATTCTCATAGGAGCACTGGTCCCAAAAAGGTTGAGACCGCTGTTACAGTATCAGAATGCAAAAGAGGCTAAAAGCCAAATAAACAGTATTCTTGCTGTGCTAAGAACTGAGCAGTGTGGTAATGGTGATTAGACTGGTGATACTTCCAAAAGGACTTTTAAAAAGATGAATGAGAATAAAACAACAAAAATAATTTAGTGTCTTAGAGGTTTTTTTTGAAGATTGTCTGGGAATAATGCAAACATTGCTGAAGTATTAGGTCTCTCCCAAGCTGGTAGCTTCTGTAGTGTGTACTACTACGGACTCAGTCAAGGGTTATCTCACCAATGAATGTCAAGGTTTTTCCATTTTATATTTCTAGTTCTTCCATCAGTACAAAGCAGACCCTCACTGCCCCTCTTCCCCATGCTCCACTCCCCTTCACAGTCAGACATCTCAAAACACTTGCCTACACTTGCTGTCTCCTTCCCGCATTTCTAACTCACTCCACAATCCACTCCTATTTCATTTCCTGATCCATTATGGAAATAAGAGTTACAGTTTAGTACCTTCATGCCACTAAGTTCAACGAAATTTTTAAAAGTCCTCATCTTACTCAGAAACATTCTATATTGTAGATCGCTCTCTCCCCATGATTTTAGTGGTCCACACATTCCTGATTTTCCTTTTTGTCCTGTGGCTCATTTGCAGACATTTATTCATGGATATATAAATTAGATCTCCAGTCTAGATTTTTCCAGTTTCTCTTAGAAATCTCTTGACTGTCTCAAAGGTACGTCAAAATTCAACACGTTCAGAGCCAAATTAATGATTTTCGTCATAGAAACCAGTCTTTTTTTAGAGTTCCCTTTGCAAACACACAGCGACTCTTCCACCCAGATACACAAACCAGAAACTGAGGAGATATAATTTGACCCCTACATTCCTGCCTCCTATCTAGTTCCTCATCATGTTATTTACCTCTCAAATCTGTCCATCAGCTACTCTCAACTCCTCCACCACATTCTGCTCCCCAAGCTACCATTACCTCCTGCTCAGACAACCACAATCACCTCCTAGGTGCTCTGACAACAGCCATCCCTGCCACGCTTCAATCTCTTAAGCACATTACAGCCAGAGGCATCTTTTAAAACAAAAATCTGATCATACTACTCCCGTCTCTGCTTAAAACTTTTCAATAGCTTCTCAGTATTTTTAGGATGAAGACAATATGGCCTAGTGTGACTGACATTATCTTCAACCCTGTCTCATCCCATGTCCTTCCTGCCATTCTCTTTATTGCAGCTACATTGATTATCTTCCTTTCTTCTTCCAGCCCCTTTCAGCTCATCATGTCCTTTCTGCTAGAGGGCTTTTGCACACATTATTTCTTCTTTTTGGGCTTTCTTTCCTTCTTCAGCAAGTTATTTCCTATTTGTCCTTCAAATATTAACCCAAGAAATATTTCCTTAAGAAAGCCTTCCCTAACCTATCTAAGTTTAAAATACAAATTAGAATTCTTTACAATATAGGCTTTTTATAGAAATCTTTGTAGTGCACATTGTAGCCATAATTTTATATGTGTGTTTGTTTTGTTGTTTTTAAATGCCTATACTTCCTAGATTGTAAACAGGAAATACTTGCTCACCATTGTTTACCTAGCACTAGCAATGTATGGAATGTCATAAGTGCTCAATATATATTTAATCAACTAATGAATGTGGCATATGCTGTAGGCTATGACACTCGACTTAGAAAAGCGAAACACACCATAAATTCTTTGGAATGCAGGCTGAACTAGCTGACCTTTTTGGTTCCTACCCAAAGCAGGACTTTTTTGACGTTATATATGAGTTAAGGACAGACTATAAGACCAGACTTCCTTGTTTTATGAGGTGGCTTCATGCTACCGACTGACATCTCTGTGCCCCAATCTTATTATCTGCATAGAGTTGTGAAGATTAAAAGCATAAATAAGTTTAAAACACCAAGAACAGAGCCTGGTATAATGTAATAGCTGTTTAAATATTAGTTTTGTTATCACATTGTTATTCTTTGGAGAGCAATGAATAATGACTAGATATTTAACCTAAGGGATAAAACTAAAACTTGGTATTCAGGATTGACCCAGGGTAACCTCAGGAAAATACTGATGTAAATTAAATAACTAGTATTTAATACCTGAGTTGTGGTCAGGGTCAGGTGCCTCATTGCTTCTCTGATATGCCATGTCCAGCTCTGAGTGTTGGTTATCCATTTCTGAATGTATGAGGTGCACTCAGCCTAGCTCAGGTTTCAAAATGTGCATAAGGACTTTCACTTGAGATTCTCTTGAGTGGAGGAACATCCAGTTCCACTTAGTTAGAAACTAGTAACTACAATGTGCAGAATGAGTACTCATTTTTGGTTGTACACAGCTACAAGGCTGCATATCAGATGCCTTTTTCCAGATTCTGCGAGCCAGGGTTTATCTGGCTACCTATTCCCTACTGAGCAGCCACTACTTGCTTTTCCAAAGATTCTCGGTACTGTGTAAGGTAGATCACTTACACTGAAGTCTGTCTTCTTTGCCAGGCAATGGTATAAAACATAGAGGGAGAGAAGTTGGGTGGAAGTTACTTCAAAATCTTCTTGCTTCATGACCTCAAAAACCACAGATAAAGCATCTGGCAAGATCAAAGTAAGAACATGAGAAAATTAGTTGCAGGTAACATCACCTAATCTATAAACACTCTTAAAAACTAGGATGTAATAGAAAAATAAGCAGAATTAAGAAGTAAAAAACAGAGAATTAAGAAGTAAAGAACTAGGATCAGTTCTTAGTTCTTCCACAAACTAGCTGTTTCCCAAACCTTGAGCTTCTATTATACATATCGGTATGTATTAAATCAGGTTCCACTGCACCATTGTCCTCAAGGACATTGAATAAACCACTTAATTTATTCCAGTGTCATCTTCACAATGATAAAATACCATTTGTTCCAACTATTCCAAAAGATTGGTGGACAGTCCAATAATATAAAACATATGAAAATGCTTCATAAATTGAGAAGCAAATTTAAGGCTTCATGCCCATCAGCTAGAAGAGATGAAGGCATATAGAAAGGAGGCAAATGTATTTTCCAGGTCATCCTGACAAGCAGAGCAGGGGTTGGGCTTACTGCCCCATTTTGTGTTCTAGTACCTTCTCCCTCTTAGGGTAAAAAAGACAAATGCTAGAGGCAATCCTAAATCCCAGGTATTATTACAAAGACAGAAAATTGATGACTATAAGAAGGACAATTAAACTCAGTTTAAAAGAATTGAATGAAGGGAAAGGAAAATGCACATTCATAAATTACAGCCCCTGAGTGTAATATACAACACATTTGTTTCCACATGAACGCAGGTCACAGAAGATCAGAACCCTAGCAATGTTTATTTTCACTTGGTATTCCACAACATAGATGGAAGCCATGAAAATAAGTTGGAACAATTTCCTTCTCTTAATGTTTGTTGTTAAATTAGAGAATGTTAATATTAGCTTAAATAAAATGCAGTGCCTGCACATAATAGGCACAACAAATATTTCTAACTAACTGATTGAGTTACTCTGTTAACCAATTTTTGCATACACTCATAATTACAAGAGTTAGCACTGATTTGCAGCTGTTCCCAGCCAGCTGGTTTTGTACATGTTGTCATGGTTCTGAAATAGGCCACAGGCAAGAATTTTTATATTCTTTTCACAGATGGGGAAAGTGAGATGGACAGGCAGACCACTAAGTCATCTAGTCAGTCAGGAGCAAAATAAGGATCTGGAACAGATTTAAAAAAGAACAACAAATAAACCAATATTTTTTTTAAAAAAACACAATTAAAGCTTAAAACCTAGTTAAAAAAAAAACAACTTAGTTTTAACAATTATTCACATCTAAATCCAAAATTACACATGAAATATAAAGCAAACTGATTTTATCTTTTATTTATATTCTACATTTCAGTCAGCTTGGGAAGTAAAATTAGATTGAAATGGATAATTAATGTACTTTTCTTTCATCATCATTTATATACTTTGATATTTCCTAATAATAAGTATATTATTTTCTAACTTTTTGCCATAAATGATAAGTCTTTATTAACATTTTATTTTTAAAAATCCTCATTATTAATTATTTATTCTGTATTTAGCAAATAATAATAATAATAATAATAATAAAAACTTCCCTCAATTCTAACATACCTTTTAAAGAGAGTGAAGGGAGAAAGTCACTCCTACATAATTTTCCAAGGATAGGGTAAGACAGATTCTTAAATCTGATGTTCAGAGACTAGATTATGAAAATTAGATTATGTAAAAGCCAATTATCTTTTAGTTGAATTCAGGAAATGCATGTTTAAAACTGAGTAAGAAATGGACAAGGAATAATTAACATTTCAAAAAATAATATGCAGCAAATATCCTCTGGCAGTGGGCAACTGCGAGTCTCATGAGAGAGAAGACAGAACAGAGAGCCAGAAGAGAGGCGAGAAGAGCCCACACTAAGGTCACAAGTGCCCAATTCCCAGCCTAATCACTGAGCACCGATGCGAAGGAAAAGGCCAAGGGTTCTGGCGTTCAGGAAGAAAGGGATGGAACCAAAGACAGGATTGCAGATGACATAAATGCAGAAGTGACCACAAGCCCACATCCATGTTCCTGAGGTAGTAACTACCCTAACACAGGAGTGGCTCCCGCACTGCTCCTCAGTACCAGGCCTTGATGAAATGGCGGAAAGGGAAAGCCAGTGTGTGTCTACACTAGGGCAAGGCCTCCTCTCTCCTTCACTGTCTGCACAGTGACAAGAACAAGCATGCTGTACTAGAATTCCCCATCCACTGGAGACTGGCAGGGTCCCACCTGACTGATCTGCAGTCTGCTGCAATACCTATCTTTTCTTGGCCTCCCTTACTATAGCTGAAGAGCCACTTTCATTTCACAGGATCAGAGAATTTGGGGGTAAAGAGATCTCAGAGATCACTGATCCATTTATGTTACAGATGAGGAAACAAAAGCTTAGGGAGGGGAAATGACTTCCCGTCATAATGAATGCACCGTTTTTTTGCAGGAAAAGTCAGCTGATTTTATAGTTTTATATTTTACATAATACAACAACTGCAATTTAAATCAAACGAAGTTGACAAATGGAAGGAAAAAAAGGCAAACTAATAACAGCATTACTATAATCTTAACTAGCCATGGAAGTTCAGGCAGGGTTTATTCCTTAATTAAATTCATCATTCTTTGCTTAAAGAGATATGAACAAAGAAACTTGAGAAACTCAGAGGAAAAGAAATCTGGATATAATTTTCCTATCTGGCTAAGTGGCATGGTAAACCAACTACAAATCCATTCCTGACTGAAAGAGTGATGTAAAGAGATATTATGAAATAAAAAAGAAAAGTGACTACATCTACTTCCTTCGGGAGCTGAAGCCTTAGTATAAATAAACCTGGGTTTGGTTTCTTACCTTTGTAATTTTCCTTCTTTATGAAATAATCCATCAGTAAATTGAATGTAAAGTTATCTGGAAAAATTCCATATTGAACCTGTAATGAAAGTGAAAATAAAAGGAAAATAAGAAAAAATATCCATTTTCACTCAACTTATAACATATGCCTATGTGTTATTCAGGACAAAATTTGCCACCATTAGCTTTAAAATATTTGACTATCACTTTACAGCATCTGTGACAGTGAAATAGAAGCTATGACTCATGAGGTTTGGTAATCCGGGTGAGAAAGTTGTGAGGGGGTGTCTGATGTGAGACCATCGATGCGTGAAAAATAAAAATTAAAACACCTCATCAAGGTTTAAAAAACAAAAACAAAAACAAAAAAACAAACAAACCACGCCAAACCAGAACCCCCAACATATCTACTGGTTCAGAGGTTCTTTTTATAAGGTACAAATGTCAATGCAAAAAATGGATTTCTATGGGAAAGAACACATTATCACATAATGTAGCATTTTCTGGTCCTTAGACTGTTTTTCTCCCCCAACTTTATTGCAATATAATTGGCATATAATGCCGTGTAAGATTAAGGTGTGCAACATGATGAGTTAATATACATTAGACTGAGAACTGATTACTACAGTAAAGTTAGTTAACATACCTATCACCTCACATAATTACCATTTTGCTGTGGCGGTGGTAGTGATAAGAACATTTAAGACCTATTCTCTCAGCAACTCTCAAGTATACAATACAATAATGTTAACTACTGTCACCATGCTGTCCATTAGATCCTCAGAACTTATTCATCTTATAACTGGAAGTCTATATCCTTTGATCAACTTTTCCCCATTTCTCCCAACCCCTGGCATTTACCATTCTACACTGTTTGTATGAGTTTGGCTTTTTTAGATTCCACATATAAGTGAGATCGTAGGGTATTTGTTTTTCTGATTGACTTATTTCCCTTATCATAATGTCCTACGTTTCATCCAAGTTGTCACAAATGGCAGGATCTCCTTTTTTATAGCCAAATGGTATTCCATTATATATACTTATTACCACATTTTCTTTATCCATTCATTTAACAATAGACAAGTTGTTCCCATGTCTTAGCTACTGTGAATAATGCTACAATGAACATGGGATGCAAATATCTCTCTGAGATAGTGATTTCAGTTTCTTAGGATATGTACCGAGAAGTGGGATTGCCGGATCATGACAGTTCTATTTTTAATTTCTTGAGGAATCCCCAAACTGCTTCCCATAGTAACTGCACTAATTTACATTCCCACCAATAGAAGACAAGCATTTCCTTTTTACCACATCCTTGACATCACTTGTTATCTCTTGTTTCTTAGACTGGTTTTTAAAGACCCAAGAAATGTGTCAACAAAATATTACTAATCAAGTTCCTAGGATGTTCTATTCAAAACAGTTGAATAGTTGAGAATCCTGTTCTCTCAAGATGTAGACCCCTTGGCATCTGTCTCATAATGTTCTAGAAGTGTTTTTAACAACGTAGAGTCCTACACCTCAGACTTATAGAATCAGAATCTCTGGGAATGGGGCATAAAAACTTGAAGTTTTAGTGGACATCCTATGTGACTTTCAAGTTTGACTATTAATGACCTAAACTGTGGTTACATATATTTTTTTGGTTTTAAATTCTTACTTCAGTGGGATTAACTCTTATCCCCCACATTGCCACATTCTTCTCCCACCAACCACTAGAAACACATGAGAAATTTTTTTTCAAACTATACCTATCCCCTTGGGAGATTCTGATGTGCCTAACCACCCATGTGAATCAGTGCTGAGCCGAGTCACTGTTAGTCATACGGAATGGCTCAGGTATGCTGAAGTGGAAACAATGTTTAGAAGCTATTGTTTGAAAGGCTGGAGCTCATGGGAAGAGTCTATATTTCTCAAAATAGTCATCTAAATCAGCATTAGCCCCTAGGGGCATGGTATAACAAAATATTTTAGTATGATAAGTCATTAAAGCTGGTAGGAGCTTTAGAAATCAACTGGTCAGTGATTTTCAACCCCAGCTGCGAATTAGAATAAACTCGGGAGCGTTAAAAACATACCAAAGAGAGACGAACAGGCAGAGCACAGAATATTTTAAACACAGTAAAACTGCTCTTTATGATACTGTAATAATACATACGTGTCATTATGCATTTCTCCAAACTCATAGATTGTACAACACCAAGAATGAAGCCTACTGTAAAAAGTGGATTTTGGGTTAATATATTTTTCAGTGTTAGTTCTTCATCTGCAACAAATGTACCATTCTGCAGTGGATCTTGATAATAGGGGAGGCTGTGCATAAGAGGGGACAAGGAGCATATGGGAAATCTCTGTATCGTCTCAGTTTTGCTGTAATCCTCAAACTGCTCTAGAAAATAAAGTCTACTTTAAAAAAAATTTTTGTTAAACCAATTAAAAAAAATACCTGTGGCTGGATTCCAGGAAGATCCATTCAATTAGAGTCTTAGGGGTAGAGAAAAGGATCTATAAATTTTAAAAGTTTCTTGTGTGATTCTGCTGGGGAGCCAGGATTAGGAATCACTGACTTAGTACAACTCACTTGATTTAGAGTTGAAAAAACTAAGACCTAGAAGGATGAATTATCTGCCTGAAGTTATAGGCAGTTGGTGGAATTTAAGAGATTATAGCCCAGGTCTTCTGACTCCTTGTCCAATGTTCTTTCCACTAAAAAACTAAGAGCATCAGAAAACGAGACAGACTTTTCTGCCTTTCTAGACTCCCCTTGCTTTGTTTTCAAAGAATCTTCTTTATTGAGTGTAATCTGTGTCATTAAACTCTGGACTGATGAGAGCAGGATTTACTCTATTCCTTCCCCCTGGGGCCTAATATTAGATTTATTAGTGAACTTGCTTATCTGCTTTATTAAATATAAGTTTCCTGACAGGATGTTGCTCATTTTTATAGATAATGCCATACACAATGCAATGTCTCTCACACACAAACTGTCTGCAATGTCTATTAAGTTAAACTGGGCCCTAGTCATGGGAGCAAAAACTCCCCAAAATGAATTTCCTTTTGAGTTTTATCATACGAGGTCCAGTGACAGTAAAAAAGTAATGAACTTTCATCAATATATTGTTAAAGTCTTTTATGGGTCAAAATAGTGTTGTAGCTTGAGATTCATAATAATAACATTCTAAACTTCTGCTTATTTTGTACTTTATTGCTCGAAGGGAGGAGTCATGGAATTCAGAAGACATGTTTTGAGTAACCTAGGAATATTGTCTTTTCAAAAATGTGTAAGATAGCCTGAATACTATGAAGAGCACATTCCAACAAAATGGTCTTGTCTTTCTCCCTAAAATTCACTAATTTTAGGGAAATCAGACAAAAAATTCAAGGCTTATGGGTCAAGAACGAAAGAACCACTAGTGCAGAGTTCTTGTGACTAAACTACCTTTGCTTCTACCTGTCTAAGTCCTTATGCTTGGAAAAGCAGCAGCTCCAGGAAGTTTTATTTTTTAATGTGTTGTTTAATTTATATCCAGCTTCATTCTAAAAAGGATATCTGAGAATAAATAATTTTAGAAGTTATTTCTTGGGTCATTTTTGCGGTACTGTAATAGGTTCAAACACCATATCATCTAAAACCAGAACAAGCTGCAAATGCCAGGAAAGCACTCACCTTATTTACAAGGGTATATAAGGCTTTGTCTTGTGCACCATATTTTAGACACTGCCTAATCCAGGTGTGGATAGTCCAGTCTCTCAGGTACCAGCAGTTGGGGCTGTGTCGGAATCTATATAAAGCATAAGAAGAGAGAAAACTGGTGTCAACCCTTAAGTATCAAAAGATGTATGATGTATTAATATACATCTTTCATTAGCAGGTTCTTTCCTTTGATATTTACAGATGTGCATTTGACGTGACCAAAGTCATAAAAATCAACAGTCGAAAACCTGAGGATAAAACTCATTAACTATAAAAGTCTGAAATGGGAAAGAGAAAGCAACATAATAATGAACAAAACTATTGTAAAATTTTTATTCCTTATTTAATATCCCCTAATTCAACATCTTTTTTTAAAATGTGAGATTTGTGAAAAATGATTTGGGAAAAATACTAACCATGGTGTCATATTAATTCACATTTCATCAGAAGAAAGATGTGAAGCTGAAGCTGACACCTTAGAATTTTAAAATAAATAAGAGGCAGCAAAAAAGACAAATAGAATGCATAGCAACTCTAGAGGAAAATCAACTTTGGGTTACAATGATTTTTCTTGTGGCACTTCAGAGAGATTGGTACACTCTTCACTGAACCAATAGAAAATGAAAAGAAAAAATAATATTAAGCAGAATTTAGTGTTCAGGTCCTCCAGGGCATTGGGATCCACAATCCCACAGCCGCCTTCATGGCTCCATTCTAGCTCTTCAGTCTGTCTCCTTTTGCTTCCTACTGGTCCCCACGTGGTTTTAAAAGACCCAAGGAGTCTAAGCTGAGGGGTAGATGGTGACAGTATTCCCACAAAGAAATGGAAGTTGAAAAGGGATTCTGAATGTGACTCTCGCCTTGAGTTCACACTCATTGGTAACACTTTGGGTTAGAGTGGCTTCTCCTTGCTTTTGGGAGTCCACGCCACAAGACTGAATGACAGCAGAGACAGGGGCGTGGAGAAGTTCTATAAAGGGTTTTGCGGTCCTTTTTTGTTGTTGTTCATATGTTTTGATTGGGACAGATCCTCAAACATCATGTCATGTCAGCTGACGTCCTCACTTTTTCTTTAACCGTTCAGGAAGCAGATCAGTGCAATCTATAGGCCCCCCCCACACACACACACAAATCGAACTGTTTAAAAACACACACACACACAAAACAAAAGGCAAGACAAAAAGTTGGAGTGAAAGGATTTTGTGCTATATTGGAGAGGTGGGTTATAGGCTAATACTAGTGTTTTTTAGAGGTTTATTATTCAATCTGACCCCTGTTATTTACTGCCATCTGCTACTGGGACAGTTTCCTGCTGAACAGATTCTGTGCCAAAGTAAAAGCTGAGAAAAAGAGCAAGTGGAAAGTAGTATTTAATTTAGGCTATTTATTGGTGCTCTGGTTAGAGATCTGGCAAAAATAAGATCCGAAGATGTTTTATGGATTTAGAGTCAGCTAACCCTCTCCAGTCTTTCCAGTATCTTAGATTTGGCTGGGAAATGTCTCTCTCACTCTTTTCACAGAAAGGCATTAGACTGTATAGGTGCCTGAGATATTAAATCTAGTGAGATCTTCTGCATAGAAATAAAACAAAATAGATCTTTTGTTATTTCATGTTTTACCTCAGATTTTAAAGTCAACAGTTAAGCTACTTTAGCTCTTCTCCTTGTGACTCTGAAAAATCTGAGATTTGGAGTGTAATGGCCAATAAAAGTTAAATTTATATTTTAAATTAAAAAAGTCAAGTGACATACCAGATCTATTGCCTAACTGAGGGTGATGCTTTCTCATTAGTCTATAATTTCCTTGAGCAAGAAGGTGTGGCAATTGACTTGCTCATCACTGATTCCACAGCGCCTGACATAATTTGTGGCTGACAATAAGTTTTCAGTAAATAAGGGTTTTAATCAAAACATCTATTAAATGCTATTATACACTGATCATTTTGTTAACATCTGTGGTATATAAGAAAAATTATAAATTCTCTGTTTGGGGCATTTAAAATCTTATGAAGAAACAAAGTATACAGACAAAGGTTAAAATAACACAAGGAGGGATGATCAGTGCTCAAGACACAAAGGGCACTTATAGGTGTTTTGGTAGTAGTCATTGTTAGGTTCAGTCTGCTTTTCCTTTAAAAAACAAATAAAACGAAATAAAAGATGTCAATTATCTCCTTTACCCAAGATTATTTTGAACCTGATCCTCATTTAAAATCTGATCTTCTACCTTAGGATGTCTCCAGTAACCACGAAGGTTATGGCTTTTCTTTTTGATGGATTTTAAAATAAGAGCACTCTGACTATATCCAACCAAACATCCTTTTCCCTTACGATTAGCAAACCATTTTCAGGCTTTAAGCAAGAATAACAAAGATCGATAGGACCTAGCTATAAATCTTCAAGGCTCAAACTAAAATCTGTTTAAAGCCATTTTTACTTTTTGAGGCTAACTTCAACGTAAAACAGAGAAGTCTTTTATTCTCAAAAAGCCTTTCTGTCTCACACTTTATTTCAAGACCTTCACAACTAATATAAGCTTCTCTGCACTGCAGCTCTCTGAGAGATTTGTCAACAGACTCAAGGGGTCTTTAATAAGTCTACTTCCTTTCCCATCTTGGAACAGGACTGTTCTGCTCTCTAACACCGAATAATCCAGATACATAACCATGATCAGGACATTTTCAACTAAGTGAGAACATTAAATCAATTTAGAAATACGAAAGGAACACACATGTATTATAGAATATGCTGCTCCAAATGCAATCCCTGCATTTACCAGCCAAGTGGAAAATAAGTCCCTGTCAGTGTTAAAAAAGATATCAGTACATAACTTATGGGAGTAGCTATTTTAAAATAAATAACTCAAAACATTGGGATAGCAGGGTCTAACTTTGGACAGTGAGTTTGGAAAGAATTCCTCTATCAATGACCTTTTAAACATTTCAGACAGATAAAGTTGGGTCCTTTTCAGAAATGCCAGGGATAATATGATAAGCAGGTAAGTCTCTGGAAGGGATACTTGCCTGGAATGGTTCTGTGGACTGTTGGACCAGCATTCTCCCTTTCAGCCAGGAGAAGGGCAGAGACAAGAACACAACCAACACATTGATTTTCCAATTTGCCTGCAAACAGGCTAGCTTTTGTTCTCGCTTGCTCTGACTGTCGGTCTGGCAGATTACAGGCAGCCACTGTAGGAGTCCCCTCTGTGCCCCATGCCATCAGCTGTTTGCTCACCTCAACAGAAGCTTTATTATTATCCAGGCCAGCAGACTGCCGAGCTAGGCAAACCGTGTGAGTGTGGAAAAGATAAACAAATACAACCCAAATAACCCCAACAATGCTTGCAGTCATAAAGTCAGGAGACATTCTGAGTTTCCAGATGATAAAATATAAGTAAACTTACAATAATTCTAAAGATATGAGTATTTCTTGAAGGAAAGAGGGGCATAAGAAGAAGGAAAAAATGAAGTATACTCTCAAGCTCTGGCTCGAGTTCTAAAAGGCTGAAGGGCTGAAGGGATCTCTGTCCACAGTGCTGAGTGGGGATTCCAGGTGAAGACAGAACTAGGTTAGGAAGCCAACTCATGGCCAGTCAAATGGCAGGAATTGAGAAGCTTCCTCTCTTCAAAAATTAGGCTATTACTCAGGACTCTCCAATGCATTCACCTGTACAATTATAATGAGCAATAGCTCTTTTAACACTGATGTCATCACGAAGGAAGAAAGGAGAGCAGAATCACGGGCTGCAAAATTGACAATGGGGCAAAAGTCTTTAATACCTTAGAGATATCTGAGAAGGGAAAAGTGGTTATATAAAAGAAGAGTGAAAAGAAAAACACCAGCCTTATCATGACTACATAGAAGGTACTTTACTGTGTGCAAAAGTCACATGGGATTTCCTATTTTTAACCAATTTCATCATTTCATTAAAAAAAAAAAGTGAGATAGCCTTTCTTTTATTTGGGATTCAAGTAAAAGTTACCATTGAAGGGGAAAGTGGCAATGTTCATCAGCTCTTTCAGTATCACAAACACAAGTGCTCCTGGCTGAGCAGGGCTAATGCAGATGCCAGAGCCTGGAGCTCATCTGCTCCACCATTTAGCGGCAGCACTGGCTCTTCCATATGAATGATCAAGCTTTTCACAACATTTATCTGATTATGAGAGTTACCATCCTCAAACACACATGAAGCTTTCCCTCCTCCCTAGTGAATTTGGATTCTGTATCCTGTGGCAACAGGCTTTACAGATGGAAACCTCAGTCCTCAGCTGGGCAGACATGGAGATGGGTGACTGGGTCAGGGAGGAAAGAAAGAATGCCAAGAAGAAAGTACAGCTTGCCCCAAAGCCTGTAATGTGGACTAGGGATCTTGTCCACAAAGTAAAGTGTATACAGTAATTATTAAAAGGTTTGAGAGCTTTCCTGAATTAGAACCAAAAAAGGTGTTCTGTGATTAAACCAGAATCTGATTCAGTCACAGCCTTTCATTTTCTCCTTCTAAAAGGATAACTTTTTTTTGCATCCTGCAGGAAATTCTGCTTTCATCAATTATTAATTGACCTCAACTACCATTAATAAAATAAAATTTTGGTGAAATAAATATCAAATGATTATTATGTTTTTTGTTAAATGTTTAAAAAAGGGAGAAGATTCAAATATAGGAACTGATAATAAGAAAACAATAGATTAAAATCTCCTGCTTGAGATCCTCGATTATTAATCTTATAAATAGGGGAGCTTCAGTTAATTTTAACTTTCAACAAACATGTCCTACATGTACATGTTTGCAGATAAAATGTCTTTGTCAACAAGTTCTAATACCTTTTTCTTCTTTAAAAGAGAGGTGTACAGAGATAGAATGTACAAATCATAAAATCCATTACTTTCAATGTATAGGTCTATGAGTTTTGACAAATGTGTCCAGTTGTGTAACTCTCGCCACAATCTAGATATAAAAATAGTCTGTCATCCCTAAAAATTTCTTAATGCCTCCTTTGTAGGCAACATTTCCAGGGTTTGCTGGTCAATTTAAGGAAATTTTATACAGATAACCTCCTCAGGTCTCTTTCTAATTCTACATTTATTACTTTTGTCAGAGGAAAAGCAAATAAAGTTATAAAACCACAACAATTTTTATGTGTTAGTTTATAACTTATATTCTGCCAACTTCCAAAAAGAATTTGAAAAATTTAAACCCAGTTTGCAAATTGTTTTCTGAGTCCTACATACAGTCATTAGACCTCCTGGCATCCCTGTTTGCCAATGTAAAAAAGGGTGATAAGTAAGTGGATTTTTGATAAATAACGTAGGCATAGAATTTTGCAAATGTGAAGTGCTAAATAAATGCAGCATAATAACACATTTTTTAAAAAGTAAAGATGGATGAAAAGGGTTTGTTAGCTATCAGACTCAAAGTCTAAATTTATCAGACCCAGGGTTTAAAAATGAGGTCATTAGCATTTCACCTGGAAACATACTGGTATGACACACGAGAAAGTACTCTAGGAGAAATAATCCATTTTCCATGTCCACTCATGGAACAGAAAGAAAGCAATGCCAAGTAGGACGTTATGTCCTCAAATTATTATCCCTTTGTCTTCTCTCTTACCTCCTAACTATTGTTTTGCCAGACTGACCTCTTTCAATCTAGGAGCCATATTTCTTATTCACAAAATAAGTATGTGCCAGGCACGATGATCTCTATTCTACTCAATTTCCTCTAACCACAGACTTAAAGATGACATCTCCTTTCTGATACTGAAATAGAGGCACCTATAGATTGACTCTATGCTCTGTTGCTCTTTCTTTCATGATATATAAAGGTAAAGAGCTAGTCAGAATGAAGCTAATTGTTCTTTGTCTGAAGTCTGTAGTGCTATTTTATCATCCTCTAAAAGTTAATATATGTGGATAATGGAGAAGGATTATTTTTGGGCAGAACAGAAAAAGAGAAAAGTATTTACACTGATTGTGGAGGTGCCCTCTTTGAGATGTCCCAAAAGGAGAAAATCATTGTTTTTGTGACCAACAACTGACCTGTCAGCGAAACTGCACCCAGAAGCACCTGGTGGAGCCACTCGAGCCACTTTAAGGCTGGACATACAAGTTAGCATCATGCCTGGGGGACAGTCACTCAAAGGCAAGGTGAGGCTAAAGGAAGAGGCCCTTTAGATAGGAACAGTAGGAAGTTGAGAAAAACTGGATCTTGGAACCAGTCCTATTTATAAAAGCACATAAAGTTGTGGACACTACTTGGTTTGGACACGGATAAAGGAAATTTTTCTGGTTTTGAGTAGGAAACCTATGCACAACGAACGAGCCAGTTTTACCAAGACACAATTTTTTTCCGACGTCTTCTAAAGTTCTGGCTAGGAACTTCAGATAAAATGTCTGTAAAATCATGAGTGACTGAGACAGGAAGATGACATATTAATTAATCATGGCAGGCTGTGCATCTGAATAGTCTGAGGAGAAGAAAGGTCAGGAAAAAAAAGGAGGAAAACAAAAATATAGAATTCAGAATTTTTGGAGTACTCTAGGCTTAGTGAAATTTCAGGATTAAGTCTGCCACAAAAGAAATGAACAGGAGAAGAAACCCGCCTGGGTGACAAAGCACAGCAGCATAAAAGCAGGGAAGAACTAAGCTGGTGTTGAGCAGATTTATATGTTTGTGTGTGTGATTATGGATTTCTTTAGGAGCATTTCAGAAGGAAGAGAAGCTCAGCACTAATCTGGATTTCTTAAGAATCAGATTTTTTTTTTCTTTGATAAAGAAAAAAAGCACCTCAGTTTTTCAAATGTTCTGATTCTCTTCCTCGTGGAAAAGTTGAATTCCTAAGGATTCTCTGTTTATAGCAAAAGGGAAGAGTGGACTTACAACCCAAGTTCTTAGATGTTTTCTATTTCTGTAATTCTACTAACTCTCCTATTAAGCCATTAAGCAAGTAAAAGGCAAGGACAAGTTTTCTGCCTTTTGGTGTCCTATAATAGTAGGTACCTGATGAACTGGGAATGGTGAGTAGGCCTTCTAAGACTATATAAATACCAACAATGTATGTTGAAATTCATGAGTATTATTTATATGTGAAACAGTAATCCACTTCTGGTTTTGAAATATCATCCTGCCTATAAATGGGTAAAGCCAGGAGAAATGATTCCTTTCTTTGTAAGAGGCAGAAGGAGATCAAAGACCCTAGAGGATGTGGAATAATACATGGTCATTCTGGAAAGCCACCTCGCTTCTTCCTGCTGCTGTCTCTTTCCCATTATATATAAAAGAATATATGGATTCTACAGTACAATAAGTTTGGGAAACAGACAAGCTGATAGGAGAGTGAAACAAAAATATGAGGACAGAGTACATGGGTTCAAAGAATTCCTCTAACAAGTTCTAAATCAAAACACTTTGACTCTTCTCAAGATTGGAAGAGATCTCGAAAGCCATCTAGGTCAAGTACATTGAAGATAGGAGAAAGAAGAAAAGTTTATATAGAATTAGAGAATTCTATGCTCTATAATATTATACACTGGTAGGGACTTTCACTATCCGCTGTTCACTGAACTATTTATTCAGAAGTTACTATTTACCATGCCCTCTACTGGGTGATGTGAAACTGTCTAGTCTAATTCCTTTACTTTATAGGTGAGGAATCTTGGTATCCAGTGAGATGAGTAGATTTACCCAAGATAAGGACAGTTAGTAACAGGACCTAAATTAGACTCTAAAAAGTATCTCTGCAGTTTGACAAAGGTCTGTAATATACAGATAAATAAATAAAACCTTTTCTAAACTTAGAAGCAGAATTCAGAGAAAAATACTCAGGTTGTGAAATAGTTCTGAATCATACTGAACTGGCTGTTTGACTTTGGAAAGTCACTCAGTCCTCCAGGGTTTCAGTTCCTGTCACTGTAAAATGAAGAGGTAGGATTATCTAGATCATGAACTCAAGTGTCTACAGAGGCCAGTCAGTTAAAATAAATGCTTGAAGAATCATGTACACAATAGGTGCAAAGCTGCTTGTATTATGATCATGCAAATTGGCTGCCTAGTTATACTGTTTTTGAAAATATACTCTATGGGCCAAACAAAACACACTGAAACTCTGGACTAGACCAGGCCCCTGAAACTCCTTCCAGCTCTTAAGTTCAATGACTCTAAAGATTAGCCTTGAAACATCACATTTATTTCCACATTTCTATGAAACCAGAAAAAAAGTGATATAAATAAGTGAATAGAGACACAAAGATAAACAAGCTACCAGTCAGTTGACAGCTTATTCTACTCTTTTCCTCTAGGACTCCATTCTCCTACCAATTGAATATCATTTGACCCAGTTTGGGTAGCAACTAGAATCTAAAATTTCAAGATGAAGCAATACAGCACTACAGTTTAACTCAAGGTTCCTAAAGCGGAGTTTAATTAGAGATCAAGTCTTACAGGAAATAAAATTATCAGCATTTGATCCTTCTGTTAGTAAAGTATTTTCTTCTACTCAAATGCATACTTCACTGTATTCAATTTATATCTAAAAGTCAGCCATCCAAAGTAACTTTCTTACACAACAGGAACTGTTTTGTATGTAGTGCTACTTTCTTTCACTCCTTAAATAAATTATTGCTAAGCAGTCATAATCATCCAAACAGTTCACAACCATAACTTATTTTTGGTATAAAACCCTTGTTATCTGGCAACTCCTAGAGCAGACATGGTTGAACCCTTTAAAAAAGAGAGAGGGAAATGGGGGTGATTATAGGGATACTAAGAAATTACTTGCCAGTTTCTGAAGCCATAAAAGGTGGACACAATCACTTTTTGTAGCGAAAAAGAAAAAGAAATGAAAAATTGAGTTTTATTTTTGTTAGTCCAATTGGTTTTCAGGAAGCTTTAATTTACCACTTAAACAAATAAACAAACAAAGAAACAAAGAAAAACTCCTTTTTTGTAAATGAAAGTAGGAAAATTAAGGTGACTTTTCTTTTTAGTGCTGCCAAATGATGAAAATCAGGAGAACTACATTTAATAAACAGCTACTCTATTTAGCTCAAGCTAGCCACCTCCTCATACTAAAACCAAACTTAAAAAAAAAACCTGAATGTTTGAAACAGTACAAATAAACACAATATACTAAAAAATTTCTTAAGAATGACCAAACATAAACTTCATGACATAGGAAGATTGAGGGTCAGAGACAAATCTTTTTAATATGATAACAATCATTAAAAGAATGATTACAAATTTTGCACAAGGAAGAGCTAGTTCTTCAGTAAAATACCAAATACAAAGGGCTGGGTTCATCTATTCTGGCCAACAAACCTTCCATAAAACCAGCACACTACAGCTAAACAAAAGCTCTTAGGCTGGCTCAGAAGGAGGGCACGAACAATTTGAAAAACATCTTTCATTGCCTGAGAAAAAAAATCTAAATGTCGTAAAGTGCCAGGAGAGCTGCCTGCCTCACTGTGACTGCAGGCAGCTTTTCAAAGTCCCTCTGCTTTTCTAAGTATGAGTCATAGAGAAAGGAGAGAGAGTTGGTTGGCAAAGATACAGTCTTTCCTCTCTGGTCCCACCCTCCCTCCCCCCTTTATTTATTTATATATATACATAAAGCTTTGATGGATAACAGTTAAATAGAGTCCAGACAGGCTTAACTGAAGACGTCTGAACACCAGGGAGGCAAAATATCGTTATAGAAGTCTCTATTGTTGCTATTGTGAGCCACAGACACAGGAAAGCATCTTCTGCATCCTAAAAAGGGCTGGGTCCATTCATTGATCATGTGTCCAACGATGGCTGCACTTTGTGGGAGAGGAGGGAGAAACAAGCTATGAAAATACCTCTGCTTTCCTAGATTCCTAAACATCATTAGCTCATACACCAGACAATTACAGCGAGCTGGATGGGGCGGGAGCTCATCCTTTGTGAGTACACAGTAAGTGGAATTTCAACCACAGTGGCTGGAAGCTATCTGCGTGTATAAGGCTGCTACAATGCATGCAGCCTTCAGGAACAGGCACACTTTTCTTTTATTGACTTCGGGCAAAAAAGCAAGGGAGTTAGTTCAAAAAAAAAAAAAAGGCATAGAATAACATTAACAAAAAACTGAACGTTAAACTAGAGAGAGAATCGTTCTACTTCTGTATCTATATGGAATCACTTATTACAACAGAGGGAGCATTTGCTGAGGGCAAAGCGGCTCTCTTTTGCATGTGATCATCGACCTACCATGAATTGAGATATTATGGTAGGCACTAAGTGATAAAGATAAACACACTTCTTGCCTTCAATGAGGCTGAATCGGGATGACAAAAAAACAGGTATTCTGTGAGCATCAAAAAAAAGCTTAGAAGGATAATTCATAATGCATCATATGCAATTCCTCATTTATATAATTGATTATTTCATAATACCCTGGCACTAAATTTCTTTAAATCAGTTCTCAATGGAAAAGTGAAGTTAACTTTTCTCCCCCCTTCCTAGTAATCTCTTTTTTCTTTGTTTGTTCTTTTTGGATATATTTAAGAAATAAGATGTTACAGATATAAATAAAGCTGTACCCTCCTCCTCCCACTTTCCAGAGGAGGAAAGTTGGTGTCCATCACTCTCATACACACTTTTATACCTGTATTACCTAGGGATGTACCTTGTGTTGAGTACTTTAAGGTGCACATGCCTTAACTCTGCATTCAACGGCTTGTCGAATAGAGACCTGAGCGAAACCACAGTAATGTGTGCTTCTCCAGGAGCAGAGGAAACAAAATTAGCTATTTCAGTTAGAAGGGAGGCTTGGAGGCCACTTTTACTGTGGGAATTAAGCACTGCCACCCGAGAAATCCCTGATAAAGTGTTTACTTCTCTGCATTTGATTGAACCCAGCCCTGACACACAGACGTTGTTATATCAACCTGAGAATCAGTTTTGTCTTCTATTAAAGAGAAGTGATAATGTATTTAGCACTGGGTTACTCATGAAAATTAAAGGAGAATTAGGTAAGTATTTTGACAACTTTTAATCCTTTTTGGAACCAAGCAAAGTAGAAATATGCACACAAACAAGTAACATCATTGTTATAGTCTATCTACTTAACAGCACTTATGACATTCTAATATCGCTTACAATTGCTTTACATATGTGCTTTTCTTAAGGCTAGGCCTGTGGCTTAACTGCCTTGGGTAGTAGAGAAGTAGTTAAAATATAAGATTTGGCATCAGAAAGACTGCATTCCTACTTTATAAGACCAGGAAACTGACTGTAAAACCTCAGGATCCTAATCTGTAAAATGGGAATAAAAGGTATAGTACAACTGTGGGTTGATATGAAGATTGAGGAGATGACATATGAACTGTTTATTAATACAATACTAGCACACAGCTCTTTCAGATAACCTGGACAGAAGAGCCAACAGCAGCCACATGCCAAGGGCCACAGAGTTAAATGTGAGCTCTTATGACTATCTCTCTCCATATGCGATGTGGCTTGCACAGTGCTGGGCACACATGTGCAGCAAATACCTTACTTCCACTGGCCAAATGAGATAAAGTAGGAAGAACAGGGTAAGATGGTAAAAGCCCTGTGCCCCTTATTCCTCTAGAAACAATGTCAAAATGAAGAGTTACAAGGCGAAGCAGAGAGAACAGAGAGGCTTTTCACAACCACAAAGGCTCAAAGCCAACCAGCTCAGGGGTGTGCCAGTCAGTCTGATGACTGGTAGCAGGGTTGCTGATCTTTATGATAGAAAAGGGCCAGATAGGGAGAAGTGAGTTGGGAGGTAACCTAATGAGGAGTTAATTTACCCATTAGTGCTCTTCTGCTTTTGGACTGGTTTTCATAAGCTTGGCAAGGCAGAGCTACATAACACAATAGAGTTTGTGCCTGACTCTTGTCGGTTCAGTGCCCACCAGCCTCTGGCTGGAGTCATCAACTAAGGAGAACAGATACTTAATAAAGATAAACTGAACCAGTTGAAAGAGAAGCTGCCAAGCACTGCTCATGGCTCTGATATGTTTGGGACAAAATCTCCGAGGAATGAAATAGACATCTATATAGGACATATCACCTATTGAAGCCTGGGAAACAAAGTTAAAAGAAAGGCAATGTATTTGTTGTTAAGTAAGCCACTGTCCCCGCCTGCAATCATTGCACCCCCAGAGCAGCCAAGAACCCTCTTTATTCCTCTCTTATCCACCACTAATAACTCCA
This sequence comes from Cynopterus sphinx, assembly GCA_030015415.1. Classification (NCBI taxonomy): domain Eukaryota; kingdom Metazoa; phylum Chordata; class Mammalia; order Chiroptera; family Pteropodidae; genus Cynopterus; species Cynopterus sphinx. The sequence continues at coordinate 38,919,778 of CM057379.1, forward strand.
AAATATTTAAGAATGAAAGCTCCCACATTCTGGCTCCCCACCCAAATGGGGCCATTGGCCCTTTCAGACAACTTGGAGAAAGCATCTGACAACAGCCACATGACAGCAAAGGACCACTGAGTTCATGGAATATCTGTGGAAAATATGTAACGGTTTTTCTCATGTTGAAAAACAATTATGGCTACAACTAACCACTACTAACTGTGCTTGAGGACCCTACGGTATGCAAAAAGAAAAAAAAAAGAGAGAGGGTGAGCTGTTGCTATAGTGACCAAAGAATTTGATCATTTCTAGAATTTTCCATAATCTCATGCAACCCTAGGAAAGTCAAATTTATTAGCACTACTTGTACTAACTATATTTCTAGGAATTAATGAATAAATACTTATAAAAGGGCAACATAATATAAGAGCTTGCTTTGAGTATTTGGAAATACTGCAATTTGCAGCAATATGGATGGACCTCAAGAATATTATACTAAGTGAAATAAGTTAGACTGAAAAGGACAAGGAACCAATAAATTTCACTCGTGTGTGGGTTATGTAACAGAAAGCAATGAACAAACAAACAAACTCATAGATACAGACAACAGTATAGTGATTACCAGAGGGGAAAGGGATAGAGGAGGATGAAGAAAGTAAAGGGGATCAAATAAATGGTGAAAGAAGGGGACTAGACTTTGGTTGGTAAGCACACAATGCAATGTACAGATGATGTATTATAAAGTTGTACACCTAAAACTTGTATGTTATTAACCAATGCTACCCCAATAAGTTTAATTTAAAAGAAAGAAAATAAATAAAATGTAAGACATTCCTTGATATATATGCAATATACACATATTCCTCTGAAATAAAAACAGTAGATATTGACAAAGGGCTAAGAGCCTATATATTGTCAGTATCCACCTGGTTGTTATATAAACTCTTGTTAAATAATATTACATTACCACTGCCCAATGCCCATGCCTCAACAAATCTTTTCTCTTAAGGCACTCAAGATGATAACACATAGATGATGTATTCAATAATAAAATCAGTACCCTTCATTTTTTGAACTCTTACATTATTCTGGTCACTGGGCTAATCACTTGCTAAAGATTATTTCATTTATTTAACAACTCTACATAAGGTAAGCATGTTATTGTCTCCATTTTACACACGAGGAACCTGAATATCAAAGGTTTAAATAACTTCTCTAAGATGACGCAGTTAAGATAAAACAAAACCAAGATTTAAACCCAGGCAGTCTGACTCCAGAGCTCTTGACCACTGAGCATACTGCCTGATGCTTTAATTAGGTGACTTTAGGGTCAACGCCTATATTGACTTTCTACCAAAAATTGGGACTTCATAATGCTCCAATCAGGGTGTCAACAATGGAATAGGAGGCACTATTCCAATTAAGATTACCCTCTTAGGAGGTGGTTTTTGGCTAGGATATCTTGGATTTCAGAAGTTAGAGATAAAATCATTTGGTCTGAATCATACTAAATGAAAGCCATTGTCATTTCTCTCCTGACCCTGGAAGGTAGTATTATAAACAGATGTTTAGCAAGTTACATCAGCCCTAGAGCTTCCACTATTATTCACTAATAACAATCAAATGTCATCATTCACTATGACATCCCTTCAATGAATATATGCATCAAACTACATCACAGACATGAGTATATATGTATATTTAATATATTCCATGCATTATAGAATTGTTTTATACTCTTACAGGTTTATATATATATATACTCACACAGAAGAAAATGCTATCAAATGGATATTTAAGAAGCAGAACTACAGCCATTCCAAACTTTAAATACCTAATGTTATTAAGAAAAGAATGAGTAAAATAAAATTTAAGGGGAGGGGTAGGCAGGAGAAAGGACCCATGCTGACTCAGTGGCAGGCAGTCTATTATCAGAATATTGTAGAGTTAGAAAGAGGCTCTTTAAATTATCCATTCAACACCTTCACTTTCTTCATTATAAAAAAGTGAGCTTGAAATGATTATGCAAACTTGGCCAAGAGCTCTTTGACAATTTCATTATGTTAATTATATTATCAGAGCCTTAACGTACTGCCTGCCCTCTTTCTTTTTTCCCAGCTATCCAAAGTCATTTAGCACTGCAGTGGGTATGACTGCAGAAATATATGGCTGAGGCAGAGTAGTAGCAGTTCAGAAAGAAACCTCACTGAGGAGGGGAAATTATTCCATGTGTTCTGATTTCAGGTATTTGCCGAAGTGATTCTTAAAACGAGTCTGTTATAATGCTCATTCTCTCATAAAATGTCTACCAGTTCTATTCTCAGCACCTCTGTGATAACTCATGGTATGTTATTGGATCTCAAGAATAAGATTAAAACATCACGAGATTTCTTAAAGCCTAATGCATTCTTCCATCAATCATCAGAGGATATTACTATTCTTACAAGATGCTATAGTGTGTTCCTGTACAGAACAATTAGACATGCCATTCTTAAATCAGGCAAGCTTATGATTTAAGACAGTCTTTAAGATGATTTACTAAATATAAATGTAAGAAAAAGTAGTACAGTGGATGTGCAATTATGTCATTTACATATCACTGTATGTAGGAAGGAAAATTACCCATAAGGTATCCCAAGTACCTGAAGGTTCCGCTTTGATCCCTTAGCCCCTATCTCCACATTCTATTTATAACTGTAATAATTTTTGGTAGAAGTTCTATATAACTATACCCTATTACAAATAGCTATGTACCTTTAAAAAAGTCCCTTATTCCTTCTTTGTTATAGTTTCCATCTTCAAATTAGAATATTTTGAACAGCTCAGATAGACTATGAATCTACAATAGAGCCTGGCCTTTGGAGGTCCACAAATGCTTAGATTATTTTTCTCTCCTTACACTGCAGACTGCAGTGTAATGACTACAGACTTTTTGTCCCTTTTCTCTTCTCTCCATGGGCTGCTGGAGAGAAAAGTCCCTTATGCCTGCTACATTTACCCACAATCCTGAATCAACTGAATCTGTCCTGGTGGTAGTTCCATTGCTCCCATGGAGATTCATGTGCATGGCTTTTATAGGTAGTCTATTTCAGAAGATTAAATTTCATATTCCAGGCCATGAGGAAGAGAAAGTATAAAAATCAAATTTTTATAACACTCTAAATGTAGTAATATTTCACTATTGCTATTATTTATTAAGTGTGAATTGGAGTGGTAGTGGTAAAAAGATTTTAGAAATGGCTTTCTCTCAGCCATAAGAAGAGATGAAATACTGTCATTTGCAACAACATGGATGAACTTTGAAATAATCATACGAAGTGAAACAAGCCAGACAGAAAAGGTTTAAAGTCACATGGTTATCACATATGTGGGATATAAGCCTAAAAGCAACAAATGAACAGGACAAACAAACAGAGAGTCATGGACATGGACAATGGACTAGGGAAAGAATGGGGGAGCAAATAAAAAATAAAATGTTTAAAAAAATTATGTATATATAGTATAGTATGAAAAAAAAATAAACTGGCATAAAAAAAAATGGCTTTCTCAGTTGAGAGGAAATTTTGTGATTATACAGAGAAGCAGAATGCCACCCAGGGATTTGATCAAGACTCAGAGAATCCCTGACACCAAAGCACTTCAAGATCAAGAGTCCATGACAAAGAGAGATGGCATCAAACACCTCTGACCTGAGAAGCAGCTATGAAAGTTCATGCATGTAAATGAACAGACCTGCTATTCCACAGTGTGTTGATGTGTGATATGAAGTCTACCATGTTAGTGAACTTTTTTTTGAGATGCTTATTAAGCAGAGGGAGTCAACAAATTTTGTGCTTTCTATGTCCCAGGCTGAACACGAAACATTTTGTCTTCAAGAATAGATAATAAAAACCTTAACTGCAGTGGATTATTAAATCTACATCTTCAGTCCAAATGCCTCTCCAGACTGTAGACTCATACATTTATTGCCTTCTAGACACCTCCATTTGGACCTCACACAGGCTCTTCAAACACACTTGAATACTGAGCTTATTTTTACTTTACCTCCTACCCTCCTTCCATCAACCATGGTTCTTAAACTTCCAGAATTCTTGATCTCTAGTGGTCTAAGACCACTTAAGATCACACAATCACACAATCCAGAAAACTCTCTGCTCTGAATTCTACTTACCAGACCTCCTGAACATCTGTTAATCTCTGCTCTACCCTGGTTAAAAATCTAATTTCCCCAGCAGCTTTTTTGAAAGCTTCCTTTGAAAACATATTTTTTAATTGCAAGAAACTATCTTTTTTGATATAAATGTAATTTTCATGTAAATTTGACCATTATAGAAAAGTATAAAGAAGAAAAAAATCACCTGAATTCTTACAGTCCAGAGCCAGTTTTCCATTGTTTATTTAACTAATCCTCTAGATGTTTCACTAATTCCCTAATCATAGGCACATTTCACAAGTATAAACAAACTACAGTTAGTTTTCTTGACCAATGTACATATTTCTCCTTGGAATAAATTTTTTCCAAAATGTACCAGTTTAAGTTCCTACCAGTTTGCCCAGAATGTATGTTGCCATGAGAATGGGTATAGCAAATTTCAATTTTCCTCATGACAGGAAAAAAGCATTTCATTTGGTTATCCACATATTCAGTTTAATGCTAAGGCTGAACATCTTTTCTATGCTTATGGTCTCTATCTGCCTTGTTTCTGGAACCGCCTTTTTAATTTTTTTTCTATTGAACGTTTATCTTTCTATTACTGATAATTTAGAACTCATTTTTAAAGCCCTTTGCTAATTATTAACTTTTATTAGACAAAGTTTACTCAAAATGCAGATAATCTCACAATCTGATAACGTCACAGAGCTAGGTAACAAGTGACCAATGTACTTGAGCAACATAAACTAAGTGCTACAAGTGTACAAGTTAGGGGATTACTGCGGGCTGGAGTGATCTGAAATGGCATCATGGAGTGTGGGCACTTAAGATTTGGCAGACTTCTTTAAAGGAAAGGAATGAATCCCTAGGGCAAGAGCAGGGCGCAGTTTACAAAGGAAATGCAATTAATATTTGTTGAGCGAAACTGAATGAACCAGGAAAGATAATTGCATAAGTGTAAGGTTTATGTTAGGGATTAGTGATATCTGGCTGGAAAATTGGGTTGGAACCAAGTTATATCTGGGCAAACCTTGAAATATGTGGTATCAAGAGCAGGACTGAGCCTGAGGAGATGGGGAGGCTGGATGATCATTTTATTGTTCTTCTAACTTCTAATCTAGTAAATGACAGTGAACTTACTGATGACTGTTGGAACATATGAGTCACATAGTTTTATCACCTCAATAAAGAGAAGTTTACTTGGATAGATGTCTCATAGATAGAGTTATAAAATAAGTGGATGATGATGTTCACATCTCTATTTTACAATTGGGAATTGTAAATCCAAGGAGCCATGAATTTAACTTGTAAAACACAAGCAATATCTAATGTCTTAACTGAAAAAAGGATGCTGGTTCTGTTATGAAAACTAATATGACTTAAAGTAGATTTACAACATTAATGAATTTTACTAAGGTCAAATACCTTATTTGAAACTAATGATTAGACTTTCAAACTGAAAGAGGATTCTGTTTTAAAATCTGTTAATGATATTTTCTCTTCTTTGAAGGTTGGCTATAAACAAAATTTGAATAAGACACTAGAAACAAAAAACAGATAACAGATTCGAGCCTGACCTTTGATGGTATTTCATAGGACTGAGAAGGGGAAGATAAAAGAATGTAAAGGGAGAAACACTAGGCCCTGGTGGAGGAGATAAACAAATGAACCAAAGATGGTGAGATATTAAAAGTAAATCATGAAGAACAATAGAAAGGGGTGACAATTTGAGAGAGTGTATTAATCCACCTATGCAATAGTTCCTTTATTCTCATTAAATCTAAAAGGCATTGGGTCTAGAAAAACCAGCTATCCACATTGCCTCTTCCTATTTCTAAGACCCACAGCATCCTTGTCTGACCCACTCTTAAAGTATTATGGAAGTAGGTGTCTTGTATCAGCTTTCCTCAAGAATTGCTAGATGTAATGCACACATGACTGTCCCAACTCTGTAATAAAGTTCAACAGCAACCTTCCCAATGCCTGAATTTGAATGTAAGTGAAGTTCCCAAAGTCGCACTGTGTGCTTTTGCATGCTCTATGTATCTTCTGTCGGCTCCGTTCCTAGCTGTAGACAGAAATGACAAAGAAAATGTCACTGAACTACAGGAGAACCAACAATACAGGAGAAATTAGAAATGTGTTATGTGTTACCATTAGGTTCATGAATCTTTCCTGAAAGTAGAATATATGCTTAATTTTATGGCAAAAGGGTCCCCAAACCTTCCCAAAGTGGGGCTCAGGGCTCCAGGGAAAGCCATCTAGGGAGCAGTGCCCTTCTGTAGCTATAGAATGCTGTAACTTTCCAGAGCATTTCTACATGTATGAGCTGAGTGATTCCTATGTAACTTATATCTTGAAGGCTGGTTATAAAAAAGTTTGAATATGGACACTAGAAACAAAAAGAGAAACTGAGATCAGCAAGGCTAAGTAATATGACAAGTATCAGACTATAATCATTTTGGTAGAACAATATGGAACTTCCAATTCCAATCCAGGGCTTACTGCCAACCACATTTCTCTAGACTGATACTCTTTCACAATGAGATTTTTTTGAAACTGCCTAAAAATTTATCCATACTTGCTCATTAAATGGGTTCAAACAATGTACGGACAGAAGAAGACAATGTGTATGTAGTCAGGATTTTAAAAACAGCATTAATTTGTTTGTAGGCTTAACTTTATCATTCATTTTATCATTGTAAGTGCTGGGAATGCAAAATCAAATAGGATGTAATCATTATCCTTAAAAAGTTTGCCATAGATTAGTGGTTCTCCAGAAATACATTTTGTTCAAAGTCAAAAATGCCTACAGTCAAAAATCAAATCTACTGCTGCCAAGTATGTAGATATTAAAACAAATTAAAAAGAATCTGCACTATCTTGCAGTAATAGGATATCAAAATCTTTAAAAAATAAGAATGTGAGCTCCTGTTACTTTCTAAATAAATATCCAGGTGAACTATGTGAATCATTACAAAATATGTGGCCAAAAAGATCTGATCGTAGAGTCCAAATGATTACTATCGGAAAAGAAAGGTAATACCAGGGAGTAAAAATGGAGACAGATTGGAAAAAATAATCCAGAGGAATTAGAAACTACTTTCACAGTGACTCCCAACCTCAATAAATATGAGAACCAAAAGCAGCCTCAGCAACTTTCCAACTTGGTTTCAAATTTACGTTGTACTCAAAGTTAAAAGCTAACTTTGTTTCTTAAAAGATCACTCTAAAAAAGAAGTCAACTCCTTAAAAATAATAAAAATTTATCATCATAAACATGACAAACTTAATTTATTAGAGGACTATATCATAGTATAAATTTACTCTCAAAATCACTGTCTTTCTTTCAATATTCTAAAAGCCCAGAGGCTTATAGACCTCTACTAAACAAATCAAAACAAATATTAGGCAACTTTTGTCTTCGTCCTTAAAAACATATTGTTCTTTTTGCAGCATAAATATTTCTGAATAGGAAGTACAGTGTTCTGGCACCACCAGAGAAGGTGATGTGAACGTGCCAGAAATATGAGTGTATCCTTTGAGAAGGATGAAACATCACCACGATTTCATGATGATTTAAATTGAACCTTACCTGGATGTTTTTGGAGTTCATAATAATGTTTTTATGAGTTTAGGTGATATGGGAAATAAGTGGTCTTTCAGGCTTGGAGGAAGAAGTCTGAACCTCAAAAGATCTAATGTCAAAGCTCTTTGCTGTCATTCACTAGCTGTTGTGGGCCTTGAAAAAGCTCTGGCTTACCTCATTCATCTGAAAAAGAGGGGCAAAACAATACTTGCCCTTTCAATTTTGTAGGCCGTTATATGAGGATAATAAACAAAAATGAGATGACAATGTACGTTTGTAGAGATACTAATGATTATCATTGTTTGACCTTTATCTTGATGACCCACAATGTCATTCCAATTGATGGGTGGCCAATTGAACTTTTGAGATGTTTACTCACTCATTCTCACCCCAATCTGATTGAGTATCCCTAAAGGCAGGGAGTTAGTGTGAACAGCTATTTGCACTTCCATTTAAGGAAATGCATTATTAAATGATATAATTAACCAGCTCTGGGGCTATCAGCTCAGATGGGAGGAGGAAGCAAGGGAAGGAATATGCATCTGGCTTTATCGGTAATTCTTTCACTGACTACATCATTTGTATGGTGCCCTACTATTCAAGATTATTACATACAGGTCTGCCTGGCAAAGTGGTTCATCTTTAACACTGCCCAAATGTGTGCAAAGGGATTAAAACTGGTCTTAGCAACTGTACATTCAGGTACAAGGCTGAATTTTCCAGAAAAAAGGTACTTTTCCCCTAATTTATCTGTTTAGAAAAGGCATCTTTTTTCTTATTTGCACAAAGATGTCCTAATGGTCCTGGTCATATATCTGAGACTTTCAATCGTCTCTTGGGCCTCCCCACTGTGGAGAGAGTAGAGGGAATGTATATTTATATAAGGTATCTGAAAAGATGACTTCACTGGTAAATGTTATCAAACACTGAAAAAATAACATAAATCTGATACAAATTTTCAGAATAAAGGAGGGAAGAGTTCCCAATACCTTTTATGACAATAAAATCCTGATGCCAAAGCCCTAAAAGGATGTAACAAGCAAAGATATTTAGAGACCAGTATTACTGACAACACAGATAAAAAAATAACTCCAAGAAATATTAACAAATTAAGTTTAAGACTATATTAGGACAATACATTCTTGGGACTTCATCCCAAAAATCCAAGGCTAAATTAATACTTGAAAACTAAGTGAGGTAATTTAGTATAATAACAGAATAAAGAAGAAAACCCATATGATTGTTTCTAAAAACTCTCAGCAAACTAGGAATAAAATGGAATTTCCTAACCTGATAAAGATCACCTCTAAAAAACCTACAGCTAACATTATTCTTAATGGTAAAATATTAAACACTTTCCCTCTAAGAATGGGAACAAAGCAAGGATATCAGCTCCTATTACTTCTATTTAACACTGTATTGGAGGTCCTAGCGAGTACAATAAGGTAAGTAAAAGACATTAAAAGGCCTAAAATTTGGAAAGGAAGATGGAAATGTATTTCTAATTACAGACAACATAATTAGATATGTAGAAAACATGAAGAAACCTACAAATGACTTCCAGAACTAATGAATAAAGTTTATCAAGGTCTTGGGATACAGGGTCAACATACAAAAATCAGTTGTATTTCTAGGAGCAAACAATTTGAAAATGAAATTTAGATAGCCAGAACATACTGAAAAAGAACAAAGCTGAAGGACTTAAAATATCTGGCTTCAAGACTTACAATAGGTAAGAGTCTGGTATTGGCATTAATTCTGGAAGCCATTTGTATGTTTCTTTATGTTTTTTCTACAAATGAACCCAAGATGGTTCCATATAGTTAACTGTCCAAGCATCATTTATTAACTAATCCATTTTTCCCCTTTGATGTGTGAAACACCTTAAGTTTCCATATATGTGTGTATAGATCCATTTCTGGGCTCTCTCTATTCTGTCCACTAGTCAGTCTAAGCCAAGATTTCATTTTATTTACTGTAGTTTTCTAAGTCTTGCTATCTATCTGGTAAACCATCACTTTATCTTAGTCTTCTTAAAACTGACTTAGTTATTCTTGGCCATTTACTCTTTCATTTGAATTTTACAACCATTTCAGATTCCACAAAAAATTCTGCTGAGATTTTGGTTGGAACTGCATAGAATTTATAGATGAAATTGGAGAATTAGGGTCAAATAGTTTAAAACAAAATGGAAATATATAGTAAAAAACCTGACAGGAAACACATCTAAAAAATTGAGTGATATTTCTTTTTTGTTGGGGGGTGGAACTTGTAGTTACTTTTTCATAAGCAAACAATATTAAAAATATGGAAAAATCTATATATTCCAATCTATCCTGCAGGGTTATAGCAGTTAGCCCAGCTAGACAAACAGAAGCTCTTACTCAGTTTCTGCTAGGAATAAACCAATAAATTAAAATAAATAGTGGAGACTGCTGACATTAAACACCTTTAGCCATTCTGAACTTCTCTTGTGCATTCCATGTTATCAGAGCTAAAATCACTGAAAACAGTCCCTTAATTTCTATTTCAACTGTTTAAGTGTTTTCCTACCATGCTCCCAGCTCCTAGACCAGACCTTTCTTTTTGTGTCTAATCTGCACTGATTAACTGATTCAATAACATCTTATCAGAGATTAGTTTTGCTGCAGGTTGCTCATATTTTCAGCTTTTCCCTTTTTCCACAGATGACTTTCTGCTGCCCTCTTCTGGTTTTTGGCTGCTGTAAGTTTAGCAATATGAATATACTATGAGATCTTCAATTAGCTGTCTTTTAGGGTCAGGCAGCTTCCTCTCAAATGTGATATCCCTTCCATTAAGTTGCTGACCTAGTAGTGTTTATACACATCTATTTCTTCCTATCCCTGAGTCCTGATAATCCTTATACCTTAATGCCCTTGGGGTGGAGGTGGTGAAGATAATTGGGGACTATCAGTCTTAAAAAAAAAAATTAGAGTTCAAAATACATTTTCTCTAAGGAGAGAAATATGAGGAAGAAATAGCTCTTGTTTTTCAATATTTACAATCTAGTATGGCCAACATAAAAGCTAAAATTTATTGAGCAGCGACTTTTTTTGTCCCAAGATTGTTCTTAGGGCCTTATAGTATATTCATTTCTTTAAGTCACACAACTATCCTAAAGCACAGGCAATTTTAATCCCAACTTTATGGATAAAGAAACTGAGGGACAGAGAATATAAGTAACTAAAATCACACAGCTAATAGATGGTATATCTGGGATTTAAATCTATGCAAGTTGGATCCAGAGGCTCTGATCTCATCTACTATATTGCTTATCAAGTAATATATATATATATATTTTTGGTTAGTCAAAAGACAAAACAAATGAAGTAAGCACCCATGAACTGATAAAAGAAAATTCTATAGAAGGAGTCAGAGAGTAAAAATCAAAGCAAGTTTATGAATGTAGCAGAATTTGGGACTGGCCTTACAAAATAGGTTGTATTCTATTAAAAAGAGATTGGGAGGTGGAGAGGGAAGAAAATGGGTAAAGATAAGAAAGTATAGGGCACATTCAGAGAACAATAGGCCACTCTGGCTGGAGTCTGAAGGCACTATGTAAGTGCTATATATATTAACTGTTATTACCTGCTATTAAGTCAGCAAATAGAGGATTATAATAATCTATATGTATGAGATCCACAAAGTTATCATTTTAACAAATAATTTCAGTGTTCTTATCAATGCCTGAGCTTTTATCAAAGAAGACTAATGACTAATTTGAGTTTCACTTCTTGTTAGCATCCATCACTGAGCTGTGTTAACAACCAGTGAGTAATAAATAAAATGTTTATATTCTATAATGGCCTGGAGTTGGAAGCCTTGCCCATTACTAGCTATGAAATTGGTAATACTGTTTGTCTTAAAACCAGCAATGCTGTTAAAAAGAACAAAATAAACCTCAAAAATATGAAGTCTGTCTGGTAAAAATAAACATAACTGGAAATCGATCTTGGAAATGACAGCAGCCAAGACCAGTAAAGAAAACTCACATTAAATACTTCTAGCTCCTCAAATGTCCTCTTGCCTAGATATATGGCATGTGGAAATACTCAGGAGTTTATTTGCCACTGGCCTCAAAACTCATAATGTAATCAACTGAAATGTCTGTTCCCATAAATCAACTCTTGAAGTTTCTGTTTATCTACTCATCTCTCCTCTAGATATTGCACCAGCTCCTGAAAAGACCTAATTATCTTCAAATTAAACAGCTCTACATGCAAAACCCTATTAAAGTCTCTTTAATAATATATTTAGCCATGAATTTCTTTTTGCCCAACAGCAGTAATTCCTGCTACCACGATTAAGATTGCACAGGTATGGAAATAGCCAGTACAAATATTTTTGGATTAAAGGACTCTATATTGTGGAAAAAACAACTTGGGATATAACTTTTTATATGAAACTGTGGGAGTTTCTTAGGTTTAATCCACAAAGGGTTCTGCAGTTATTAGATCTACTTAAGCTTCTTTTAAATTGCATGTCTGGTAAAATCTATTAGTTTTTCTTTTGATATTGATAGTTAATGTGGCTGAAACTTCAATTTCATTGTTTAAGTAAATAACGTTCTGAGTGAGAAACTAAACAAAGACCAGATACTCATTCTTTCAAAGTTGAGGCTTCTGGTGACAAAATATAGCCTCTATATCAATGAGATGGAGAAACACAGAATTTTAGATATATAAGATGCCTTGGGAGGCATCCAAAATCATTGGCTCATCTAGTAAGTTGATGTCCAGAGAGTTTATTGACTGGTTCCAAGTTACAGATCAAAGTGAGAACCCAATTGGTCTTAAAATCCAGGTTACCTGACTCATTCCTCCCATCCTGATTCCTTCTACGTCTTTTCAGAATATTTTTTGAATGATTATGCATTTTTACTGTTGAATCTTTGTATATTCTAGTTTTGTTTTTTTTTCCTGAGGTTATGACACTTTGTTATGAGGTATTTCTGTATTCATTGAGTCTCTACCTTCTGGTGTATTACCTAAACTTCCTTATGAAAAAACAACTGGCAGAGAGAGATACACTGGTCTAGCTCATGAGCCTCTGAACTTGAAATCAGGCTTTCCTCATGATGAAACTTGGACTTTTCACATTTCCATGGTTCTACGGAAATTCCTTAGTTTTCCTATGTCTCAGTTTCACAGATTCTGAATGTGAGTAAGACTTCAGAAATCACCTTGTCTAAAATTTCCCAACTGGTGCCAGGACAACAGGAAGACAATACAATAAATATGTTTTGTCACCTGTTCTTTCTCCAAAGATCTGGACAGATCTTCTCAAACAGTTTTAATGTGGTCTGTAAGCTTAAGATATGATGCAGCAACCTTAGAAATAAATCTGTATGTGTATAAAAGAAAAACCCATCCTCTTGCTGCCTTCTAAATCTGCTTCCAATTTAATACTTCTATCAATGGACTAACCATTTTCTCATTAACTGAGGTTTAACTTCCAGTTTATTTTTGACCCTCCTTGTTTTCTTTCTTTCCCCCATTCAACATTTTTTTTATTATTAAATTTATTGAGGTGACATTGGTTAACAAAATTATATGTTTCACATATACAATTCTATATACATCATCTGTATATTGCAGTGTGTGTTCACCACACAAAGTCAGATCTCCTTCTGTCACCATATATTTGACTCCCGCCTTTCCCTCTGGAACCACTAAACTATGGTTTGTATCTATGAGTTTTGTTTTTGTCTTGTTTGCTGCTTTCAGTTTTTATCCCACAAGTGAAATCATATGGTTCTCAACTTTTTCCATCTGACTTATTTTGTTTAGCATATTCTTGAGATCCACCCACGTTGTTGTAAATGGAGGTATTTCATCTTTTCTTATGACTAATATTCCATTGTGTGTAGATATGTGTGTGTGTGTGTGTGTGTATGTGTGTGTGTACACACACATCTTCTTTATCCAATTATCTATCAAAGGACACTTTGGTTATTTCCATGTCTTGGCCACAATGAATAATGCTGCAATGAACATAGGAGTGCATACATCTTTAAGGATAAATGTTTTCAATTTGGGGGATGTTACTCAGAAGAAGGATTACTGGGTCATAAAGTAATTCTATTCCTAATTTTTTGAGGAACCTCCATACTTTTTTCCATACTGGCTATACCAATTTACATTCCCACCACAAGTGTATAAGAATTCCTTTTCCCCCACAACCTCTCCAACATTTGTTATTACTTGTTTTGTTGATGACAGCCTTTCTAACATGTGTGAGGTAGTGTCTCATTGTGGTTTTGACTTGCATTTCCCTAATAGCTAGTGAATTTGAGCATCTTTTCATATATCTGATAGCTCTTTGTATGTCTTCTTAGGAGAAGTGTCTGTTTAAGTCTTTTGCCCATTTTTTAATTGGATTGTTTGTTTTGTTGAGTTGTATGAGTTCTTTATGTATTTTGGATATTAGTTCCTGTCAGAGGTGTCATTTGCAAATATCTTCTATTCAGTTGGTTGCCTTTGTTTTGTTGATAGTTTCTTTCCCTGGGCAGAAGCTTTTTAATTTAATATGGTCTAATTCATTTATTTTTGCTTTTATTTCCCTTGCCTTTCAGACCAAATTCATAAAATCCTCTCTAAAACTAAGGTCCATACATTTAGTACCTATGTTTTCTTCTACACATTTTGTTTCAGGTCTTATATATAGGTCTTTGACCCATCTTGAGTTAATTTTTGTGTTTGGTGACAAATAGCAGTCTGGTTTCATTCTTTTGCATGTGGTTTTCCAATTTTCCTAGCACTATTTATTTATTGAAGAGGCTTTCTTTTCTCCATTTTATGTTTTTGGCTCCTTTGTTGGAAATTATTTGCCTATATATATGTGGGTTTATTTCTTGATTCTCAATTCTGTTCCATTGGTCTTTGCATCTGTTTTTCTGCCAATACCATGCTGTTTTGATTAATGGTGCTTTATAGTATAATTTGAAGTGAGGGAGTGTAATACCTCCATCCCCATTCTTTTTACTCAGGATAGCTTGGCTATTTGGTGACCCTCTGTTTTTTTTTTTATCATTATATTCAATCTGTAATTAATCCTGTTGATTGATTTTTCCCTTTCTATGTGCAAAGGATTTCTCTCTTCATGTCCACTGTTAACAACAACAGGACAGGCCATTTAGCACATTGTACATAGATAATTTCCCTTTCAATCTAAAATTTACTATAATTAATATTCCTGAAATATTTTTAGTACGATATGCACTTCTAAAAACCTTTGACTATCTTATGAATATTAAAAATATTTTTTGAATAAGTAATATACATGCATAATATAAAATTCAAAAGGTATAAGAGAATTCTAGAAATTCATCTAGGTCTCGTCCTCCAAAGAAACCAGTGTTACCAGTTTTTGTGTGTATGTATGACTCCAGAGACAGTCTATACACATACACAAATATATACACATATGTATCATAGCACATATATCCATTTTACATATACACAGAAACCATAGTGGTAATGTAACAGAAAAGTTCTATACCTTGTTTTTTTCACTTAATGCATTTTATAACTTGTTCTGTATAAAATACAAATAAAGCTCCCTCATTCTTCACTGAACAGTATTCCACTGTATGGCTGTAAAATAATTAATTTAGCTAGGCCTCAACTGATGAACATAATCTTTTACTATTTTGTAATGAATATTATTTCACATGTGCATGAGCATATCAGGAGACTAAATTCTTAGAGATGCAATTATTGGATCAAAGGCTATGTACATTTGTAATTTTGATAAATGTTGTCAAAGTTCTCTTGTAGAGGTTATATACCAATTTATATATCTACTAGCAATGTATGATAATGACAGATTTTAAACTCTCCTTTCCTCCCAGCCAGTATTCTATTCCTTCTATAACCTGCCTACCTTATTTCTCACTGCTCTCCAATAGACCCCAGTGTCCCTGGTTAGGACAGTTCCCTCTCAACCCCTATAAAGCCAGTTTTCACCCACTCTATTAACTCCACTTATATTGCCTGTTCCATCTTGAACACTTGAACACTTATCCAATCTCCAAGGCTGTCTCAAGTTCTATTTGTTTTATGAATGTTTGTTCATAATGACATCAGTCCCTTTTCCAGGTTGCCCAATGCATGTTTTCTCTAAAACACACATTTTGTTATATAAATATAGTCAATTTAGCTGTTTACTACATCCTGGGTTTGTACTGATTTTGAATTGTTCTACATATCTAGTTCTCTCTACCCATTTTTTTTTTTTTTGATTGCAGTGATTATATCATGTCCTTCCTTGAACACACCAAAGTTCTGGGAAAATGCTTCTCTCAACCTTCTATTGGCTCCAGAACTTACCTTATAAACAGAGCTGAGAATCATTCACCTTATAGACATGAAATTTATTTTCATGTACTTTCAGCTCAAATTCTGTCAGGGAAATTTAAATTTGCCTTCAACAGAAAAAGAACAATTATTGACTTTTATAAATTCAATCTCCATTCATATCCTTTATAATCTTCTCTCTTTCCCTTCTTATTTCTAAATATATATTAGGCATTCAATACACATTTCTAGAATTGATCTTGTTCTTAATTTCTGTACAATAATGTATGTATGTATATGTGTACATATATGTGTGTGTATGCATACACACACAGGGTGATTCTAAAATTGATATGGGATACAAAGGACATAGACTAGAAAAAAACAATTTTGAAAAAGAACCAAGTTGGAGGACTTACACTACCTAATTTTAAGACTTACTATAAAACTATAGCCATCAAAACAGTATGGTATTGGCATCAAGACAATGGAACAAAACAGTCCAGAAATAGACACATATATATGTACAAACGATTTTCAACAAAGATTCAAGGTAATTCAGTGTAGAAAAAATAATCCTTTCAACAAATGGTGCCAATACAACTAGGTATTCTTATGTCAAAAAAAAATCAACTTTGATTCTTATCTCATACCATAAAAATAACTCAGAATGAATCATAGCCTAAAGTGCGAAATCTAAAATTATGAAATTTCTAAAACAAGACATAGGAGAACAATCTATGTGGTGTTGGGTTAGGCAAAAATTTCTTTGCTGACACCAAAAGCTAATTCTAGAAAAGAAAAAAATTGAGAAAATAGACTTCCATCAAAAATAAAAACCATTCTCTGAAAAACTCTGTAAGAAAACAAAAAATTTAATAATAATAATAAAAAAAAAAAAAAAGCAAAAGATTTGAATAGATATTTCACCAAAGGAAATAAATGGATGGCAAACAAGCACATGAAAAGATGCTTAACATTATTAGTTATTAGGCAAATACAAATTAAAAACACAACGAGATGCCACTAAACTCTATAAGTAGTTAAATGTGTTGGGAAAATGTGGAGGAACTAGAAATACTGTTGAGATTGTAAAATGATATAACTACTTTGGAAAAACAGTTTTAAGCATATACCTACCCTATGCTCCAGTGTAGATATTTACTCCCCCTCCAAATGAAAGCATATATCCCTACAAAGACATATACATAGGTGTTTGTAACATCATGGACTGCTATGACCTCCTAGGATAAGAGCCTCCAGGAGACCCATTTATCAGACTGGTGGAATAAAAGAGTAGCTATCTCAGGTGTGAAATCACTCCAAAAAAGTTAGATGGAATGTTAGAACGGGAACCAGTACATACCTCTATCTGCCTCCCAGGATCAGGCTCTGGGATGAAATAACAAGACCAGTGGAGAGAGAAGTATAAAGTCTGAAGGATCAGAGACTGAAGATTCTCATCCTAACTCTCATTATAAAGCTCCAGTAAGTCTTTGGCAAGGCGCAGACATTGCCCCTAACAATCTGTAAGAGCCATTAACAATAAGAAACTCTCCCCAGGCCTGTGGTAAGGATCAACAAATAAAAACTAAATGAAGCACTTGGCAATATTAAAGTATAGAAGTGTTTCTAAAAAATGTTCTATGAGTCATTTACCTTCCCTTGGGTTCACACTCTTTTCATAATAATATCCAAACACAATAACACCTGGCAATATGCTAACAAAAATTTTCAATTCCTTTTTAATACTGTAGTACACAAACAATCTCACTGTTCTCAAAGGAAAATTACTACTGTTTAAACTCATGAATGTTGTTCCCTCTTAAAAATCTCCCACCTCCCCACTTTACACAGGTAGACATGGATTCTTATAACAGGTCCTGGGTAGCTGGGTCACCATCTAAGGAAGCATCAGAATATGTTTGCTTATTGAAAAATAAAGCTATTTTGGTCCTTCCTTTTTAGGCTGGCTGCCAACTGAGTCCTGGAGACATGCGGGCTGCCATCTGCCTCACCCCAGCTGTTCCTGACCTATCATCCGTCTCCAACCAGGGATGCCTGGTATTTGCCAGGTCAGTTAAGCAACTGATAAAAGATGCTTGAGGCCAAGGTACAGTGTAGATGAATGTGTGGGCAGCACACAGCCAGCAACACAACCTTAACTTCCTCTCATTAATGGGTGGCCTACCACTCTCCATGACAACACAGAGCTGCATTCTGAGAAAAACAGATCTTCACATGGAGCTTGGCAACAATCTTTTCTTAGTATATGACAATACAACATTCCTCACATTTTTGCTAAAAACTAAAAGGCTACTTTAAAAAATGTTATATTCTTAAAATAGAATATGTTCTATATGTTAGAAATTTCTATCACTTATCATTCAGGAATGACCATTATTGCAGATTAAATTACCAGTTCTGATTATTGATGCTCTGATAGTAAAAGAAGCACTTTTAATTTCATGCATCTCTAAATTGCCATGGTCCCAGAATGATTTGGAAATCTAAATAAGCCTATAAAAACATAATTTGCAAACATCTCAGTAAAGAGGATACTACAAGGAAAGAATGAATTTTTATGGCTTGAGTTTGCATACTAGTAATGCAATAATCAAATACTCATACAGGAATTGTTAAAGCTCATTATAATCATGAAAATAATGGCTTTTACTGATGCCACAATTTTACCGTGAAATGCAATTTTATCTCCTGAAAAGAGAGTCAAAGAGTCTGCCTCAGGGCTCACTTGTCTGCATGTGGGCAGCACATATGAACTTGGGAGGGGCTGAGCTCAGAACTACTGACTAGGTGGCCCAGAAATGTGATGTTCTCCACAAAACGATAAAGGTAAACTCTAGGTAAGCTTGCTATAAAATAACATTGACCTCAAGCCGATAGGTTCCAAATAGGATTCCTTGTAGAGAAAAGCTAAGATCATGGTTCTTAGAAGACAACAGTCTACAGACCACAAGATATGGGATTTCTTATTTCTTAATTTTAATTTTCTTCTACCCTACCATGTTCTATACTCTGATCTCTATGAAACCCCTTTTACCTCAGTTTCCTTACTGTTTCATTATTTAGCCTTCTGAGAATATCTATGCAAATGCATACCATTGCTTATGTTCCCACACTCCAGCCATATATATATAGTGAAGTTCTTGGATCAGGTTCTTCTTATCTTATTTTGTATTTATTTAATTTTTATTTTTATTTTTATTTTAATTGTTTATTTTATGCTATTTTCCAATAGCATGACTTGTTTTCTTGTTTCTTAAATTTCATACTTTGTTTACTTCAATTTAGCATTTTTACTGTTTTAGTCATTTTTACTCTTGGTTTATATTCCCTTTAGAGTGTGTAGAGTAATTATCAGGGTTTGTTTGTGTTTGTCAACTTATATAGTTTCTGGCATTAACTGCCTTAATCATCTTTAGTTTACATTATTCTTTTGTTTAAAGAATCATTTCCCTCTCCTTGGTGTTTTCCTGTTTTATTTAAAGCAGCAGGAAAGAAGTTGATCCTAGGGTTGTGGGCCCCCAGAGAACAGTCCATAGACAAAATAAGGGTCGTTAGATATTTGCCCTCCCTCCCACTGTCTAAATAACAGCCTTTCTAACTCTCCTTAAAAGATCCCTTGGACTCTTTAATGTTGAAGCCCCTAAACTTTTAAATCTGTGTACTTCAAGGGATTTAAAGGCTGAAATTCTCCCCTGGGATGACAGGATAACAACAAGCTGGCATGTGCTGGCAGCATCATATTGGAACTTGGCACTTCTTACTTGTGCACCTGATACAATGGCAGAGGCTCAATCAGCAATCCACAGATCTCTCAAGGTCTCCAAACTTCTTTGGTTCTAATGTTCTTTACACTGTCATTGGGGAGATTTGATCACTAGAAGATGCTTGCAAAGGCTGGTCTCTACAGGCTGAGGCAGGGAGAGTTGAGCCAAAGACAAGGGTGGTAGCCAAAAGTCTTACTGTGGGACTTACCCTTATTGCCTGGGAAATAAGAAATCCTCAAGGCAGATCAGCAAGAATCTCTTGGTTGTAGGATTAAAAAATTGCTTCTGTATTCCCTCACCCTAGATCTGTGATTGTAAACTGACTCTGAGATGTCTAAAGTCATCCCAAGGGAGATGTTGGGCATTGTAACCATTGCATGTTGAAGCCCTAACTGGTGAAAAGACTAGAGGCCCTTGGTATCTTCAGGACTTACATTCTTGCTTTCAATTAATGGAGATAAATTCCAAAAATTCATAACTGTAACTTTTAATGTTGCTGAGGCATTACTATGTTTTGTTTATTCTTTAAGGCTGGAAAGTAAGAGTGAGATACTTAGCTAACGAGTAAACACTAGCCAACTTCCATTATCTACACCTGGATGAAGTTTTATGGAGTTATGCCTAGTCTTATACCCATTTAACAGTCATCTCATAACATCATAAAAATGTTTTTCCCTAAAAAAGAAATATACTGGGGAAAGCTAATTTTCTTGGCAATGGAAGGAAGGACAAAGAATTGAAATAAAAAAGTGATGTCATAGAACGTCAGTCTTGATTCAGCAAAGGATGGGATATCAAATTAAATAGTGGTTGAGATTTAAGATGGACAAGAGTTTGCTATATGATCTATATAGAAACAAGAAATTGAGATTTTATGAAAGTTTCAATAAAACTTCAGGCCACACAAAACTGGACATCATATGAAGACTTACTCATGGAAGATTTTGAAGGTAGGACTTAAATTTCTCAGCTAATCTTTAATGTATGAAGATAGGGACCATGTCTAACTTATTTATCACTACATGCCCAGCACTTTGGACAGAGCTTGGGCACACAACAGGAACTCAGTATATATTGTTGAATGTTGAATCATTGAAATCAATTATATGTTACAGAGGTACTTTGGAGCAGAAGTAAACTTGGGACATATTTATTCCAAGACTATGGCATTGTGTTCCAAAGGATGGAATAGTTTCTATTTAGAAATTGGAATAATCTTCTGTGGTTTTCCACAAACAAAGATAAAGAATGAAAACTGGGCAGATGCCAGTCCAAGTACACCTTCCACCATAGGCAAAAATAATTATCACAGGTGCCCCAATGTGACAAACAATCACTAAACAAAGGTAGGTCTTGCTCTCATCAAGGGATCTATTTAAGTTTATCTTAATTAAGAATAGGAAGGCATTTGCGATTATGATTTCATGACCTAGAATCTGAACTTAGGACACTGTTAAAGGCAATCCTAGATTTAAAATAAAGGTTTCTTACAGTATGGAATCTAATCTACTTGAGATTTATATTTAAAAAGAAAACACCAAAAAGATGGTAAAATTTACCCAATTCAGAAAGGAAAAAAAAAATTCTCATTACTATTTTGAAAATCAAATTAAAGACCATCAAATAAAATTTCACTAATATAGAGAAATCTTTTAAAAATCCATCCAGGTGGAAATAACTGAAACTTTTTTAATACAAACAAAGTAAGATCAAGTGGGAAATTCTAATGCAATGCTTTAGAAACATTCAGAAACATTTTATATTTCAATATGAGTCTAGTTTTGGAACCTAGGAATTAGGACAATCATAAATCAGATTTTTGAAATCACAACAAAAAGTTATTTGTAAGGTATCCTTCTGACAGATATTTGAAAGGTGAAATATTAACTATAAGGATAAATCATAATTTATTTGACCACTTATTTAACAAGCTTTAGGTATTACTCTAGTCTTTTACTACTACAGACAGTGCTGTACTGAACATACTTCTTTGTACACATGGGTGAGTGCATCTGCAGCTCCCACTGGAGGTGCTTATAGCTGGGAGAAAGAATGAAGTGTGATAATATAGAAAAAATATATATAATATTAATTGTGTACAACAAATATATATATAGTATATAAAATATATTGATAATAATCTACATTATATCTTACATTAGAATGCTTTGATAATATTTCCTCATCTTCTAACTTCCAAACTAGAGAATAGGACATGAGATTTTTAAAAAATTTCACTTTTAACTATCACACAATTAGTTGTGTTCATTGGTCAACAGATTATCCTAGTCACTAAGGATTTTTTCCATACTGACATCTAACACTAAATTAGAAAATGAACACAATCTTTTCTTCTTTTTCTTTTTCTGGAGCATCAGATATTTATGTTAGTGGAGATGGTGTGGGAAACACTTTTAAGAGAGGTTTTTCATCAGGGAATAAGAATTTCTGGCCCAGAGTTTCTCAAAGTATAGTTCATACATCAAAATGACCCAGATGCTACATTAAAAATGCCGTTTCTTTGACTCCAGCTCAGATTTACAAAATCAAAGTCCTGTATTTGTAACAAACATCTTGTTTTACATATTCCGATCTAAAAATCACTGACTAGTATAAGGCACTGAAATCATAAAAGTAATATGAAGGGCATTCTTTTTATGGTGATACTCTCCAGATTTAAACTAATTTGTCAAAAGAAGCAACAGACTCAGTTATTAAACCTGAACCTGCTCTAAAAATAGTCTATTAATTAAAAAATATATACTCAAAGAATTTTACATAAATGCAATCATTTGATACACTACTTGTCCCTCACATCCTTTTCCTCAATCCACTCACATCATTCCCTTTTCCCTAGCATATGTTAAAACAAACAAATAAATAAAATATAGTATTAATTAATAATAGGTGGCAATCATGCATCTGGAGTATATTTCTCTCTAAATAAAAAAAGAGAGTAAATATAACTAGATATATAAATTTTCACCTGTCATATTGATCAAAAAAAAAAAAATTCAAGTGTGAAAATACTCCTATTGGCCTAGCTATAAAAACAGGCCTCTCAGACATTCCTGGTAGGGATGAAAACTGGTAAAACCTCAGTGGGAAGCAATTTGACAATGGCTTTTGAAATGAGAGACACTTATGAGAATTAAGTGCAAAATTACATATGTATAAGGTTATTATTACATTCTATATAATGCAAAAATAGAGAGAGAGGGAATAAATGAGCTCAAAAGCAAACAATCTAAAGACCCTTCAATAAGGAACTGCTTTTTGTGTGTGAGGGAGAACTGCTTTAAATAATTTATTTGTAGTATGGAATACAATGCAGTTAAAAATAATAAGAAAGCTCTCTCTATACTGATATGAAAAGATCTCCAAAACAGAATAGAAATGGGCTAAACATTGTATATAGTATATACCACATTTTGCATTAAAAATTGGTGTGAAATTGGAGTGTACATAGCCAAATGAAATGGAAAACTTACTTGTAAAGGTAATACTCTGCATGGTCTATCTCTTCTCGAGATGAAATGTTGTCCACAAACTAAAAGACAACAAAGAAAACATTTGGATGAATATAAATTGTGCCATATATTGGGCCTAATTCACACATTAACCAAGACAAAACATCTATTTCATTGGAACAATGTTCACATGGTATGACTTAGTCCTTGAAACTCCTTTATGCTAATGTAAACAAAGAAGATACAATGGTTTCCCTTTTTCTTTGTACAGAACAACCTTGGTCAGGAAAACTATTTGAAAACCAAACATGAACCTTGCTTAGAACAAGAGAGAGCTCCTCTTACTATACAATATTACACTACACTACACTACACTACACTACACTACACTACACTACACTACACTACACTATTTATAACTAGTCATTGGTATTTCTCTTTACCTTTAAACCCTGATATTTTCTCTGTGTTCCAAACTCTATATACATGGGACCTTTTAGCTGTAAGGTTGAAGATGCTAATAGCTTAAAAAATATGGCCCAAGAGATGAAAATCTAAACTTAGAGAACTCAATCCTGGAACCATTTTTCCTACTCTGATTTAAGTTCTGTTATGGACCAGTCAATCTGTGATTTTTCTACCAACAAGTCTCTCTTTGAACCATAAAATCTGTATGTTCTTTAATTTAAACAAAATAAACAGGAAAGGTCATTCCAAAGATGGATTCTACCCTAGAGTGGACACTTAGAGGCAAATAAAGATGGAGTAGGAGATGAGATAATGCATGTTGTGAATATAATTAAAACCTCATAAAGAGGAGAGTAAGAAGGGGAAGACTTTCTAAAAATGCCTTACTTAAGAATTTGGTTTAGAAATCTCATTAAGCAGTGACTAAAATATGGTACAGACCTGACGTTGAGAACCAGCTCTCTTTATTGCTGCTGTGTGGCATAAGCAGGTGGCACAGCACTCTGGAACTTAGTTGCTCCATCTATATAAATAGAATAAAGGTGCCTGCCCTAAAGTCTGAGGCTCCAATGAGAAAATGTTATGTGAAAGTTCTTTAAATTCTGTAGTGCTGCCTAAACCAATATCAGATATTATAACAACAGAGATTTTATCCATGATGTAAAGAATGAACCAATGGTATTTCAGCTCCCCTCTAATCTGAACATTATTAGTCTATAAAACTTAAGTTATGACCTAGTTAAACTCTTCTCCTACTAAAAGGAGGCTATCAAGAGGAAGAAAAGACCCACAGTATAGTTTCTTTCCTTTTCCTCTTCTAGATTAACAATAACCTTGAATTTTATTGTGTCATTAATTTTCACAAAGAGCTCTCACAACTAAGATCTCATTTTAGCTACACATCAGCCCTGGGAGGCAGATACTATTGTTCCCATACTGGAAATGAGAAAATAGAGAGGGGGTCCAGTTGCACAATGTTACAAAGTTAAATCATGGTAAAGAAAAGATCAGATATTATTTGAGGGAAAAGAACTTTGACGTCACAGGAAACTGGTTTTGAAGTCCAAGTTTTCCACTTAAGACTTGTGTGAACCTCAGAGAGTTATCAATCATTTGAGTCTTATATGTAAAATGGGGATAATAGTTCTTCTCTCCCATGGCTGCTATAAGATCTGCAACAGTTTAACATTAATATACATTATTTTATAGAGTTTCTCAGCTACCAAAAATACTTCCAATATTAACAAGTAAAAAGTATGAACATAGAAGGGTATATCAACTTAAAAAAAACTCATGGTATTATATAACAGAATATCATCTTCTGGAAAAATTAAAATAAATCAGATACACAACAGTGTATCTGACATCAGAGTCTAGTAAATTTGTTACCTTTTATTTTAGTCCAAGAAATTTTCTATTTCACCATAAATATCTATTAGTAACAATGAAAACATACCATACTCTAGAAAACTATTTCTTATGAACGATATTCTTTCTTTAAGCAGCTCCATCTACATAAAGCCCTTTTTTTTTTTTTACCTTCTTCCTCCTTCTTCTTTTAAAATACATACATTTAAGTTTTCTTACCCGTGATATTGTTAAAGAACTAACAGGCAACTTTCTCTCATAAGTCTTATCCATTAAAGATGCTAGATCGGCTGTGAAGACAAGAAAAAAAAACCTTGTTAAATACACATATTTCTTATGGAAAACTTAACACATACAACTCCTGTCAGATGGCTGACATCATTATGAAAGCAGTATTAAAACAGACACACTTTTCTGCTCTTTTTAGAAATTATTTTTGCATAAATTAGAGAGGATAAGGAATATTAGCAACGCTTTAAAATAATTTATTTAATTGCAGTAAGGATTATTTTTAAAATCCTAGTATATATCTAGTTTTAAGAAATTGTATCAATAAAGTATCTCTGGAAGGAGATATAAGAAAGTGTTTCTATTGACAGACTCTAAGGAAAGGAAGAAATCAGTATCAAGTAATAAGACAGGTTATCAACTAACAAGTATATTTCTCTTTTTTTTTCTTTTTTAAATGCCTACAGCACCTGGTATTCCTAGGTGGCCTCCCATCCAAGTACTAACCAGGTCCAACCCTGCTTAGCTTCCAAGATCAAATGAGATCAAGCATGTTCAGGGTGGCATGGCTGTAGACTAACAAGTATCTCTTGAAGACCGAATACAGTACATTTAACAATTTTTTCCTCATCTTCTTTTACTAGGGTAATGTTCTCAATGATTCAGTAACTACTGGAGGAAAGCAACTTTGCAAAACCCCTAAAACCTAATATGATATAAAAGTAATATAATTACTTTTATATTACTTATAATACTTATAGTACTTTAATTACTTAGTAATTTATGATTATCTTAAAGGGATTGACGTCAATTAAAGAATGGTAAAGACACCTCCACACACACACAAGTCCCTAAAACCTCCTCACACTAAGGCAAATTAATATTGTTAAGTTTACTTGCTCACAGAATATTAAATCTATAATACTAAATCTTTATGATCGTTTCATAAGAGGCCCTTGTGTTGAAATGATAGACATTATAATTACCTCCCTTTACTTAAAATTTAAACTTTCACTTAAAAAAAAAAAGGATTGAGATCTATTAATTTAATTAAAATAGCCTCCAGTTCTTTGTGGATTTCTTATAGTACACAATGTAGAACTAAACATTGGATTACTGTTGCTTTTTGTAGTGTGGTAACTCATGATTCTATTTTAGTCCTTCATACCAAGACATCTTCAATAAAGTGAAATCGGCTTGGACCTCAAAAAAGACAACAGCTGCAAACCCAGCATCTGATGAACAACATTTGCTTTCTGCAAGTCAAAGAAAGGTTTGCGCTAAATATAATATGTGACCAATCACCTCAGATGATAACGTTGGCATGATGAATGAGGCAGAAAACTGCACAGAGCAGGGATGGCCAGGAAAGCTGGGACAGCTGCGGCCTGCAGAGGGCCAGCACCACAGGCTTCTGGACTGTGGGCTTGAACAGTCAAAATCACATTTCATGTTTCATCCAGGGGCCAGCAGGTGCCCAGGTTTTGTTCAAAGGGATGTGCTAAAGAAGATGCTTTCCTGCCTGTTACTCTTCAGGAATATACATTGCGTGGTTGAAGTCAACAAAGACTATATGGGATAATGGATCTGAAAATTTGAATTCATTTAACAAAACTTAAAACTGTACAGATAACTGGATGTATACTCAGAAAATGACATATGTACTAGTATAAAAATATACTTCTTGTTTGAAGAAAACAATACCATTGATGATTTGAGGACATAAAAGATTTTATTGAGGACCCTACACTATGCCAAGTATAGGAGTGTAATGGTTCACAAACCTGGTTGAGGATATGAATCATCGGAGGGGCTTTAAAACTTCGGATTCCTAACCTCCCACCTAGAGGGCAATTCTAATTCTGCAAGTTTGAGGTAAGACCAGGAGAATCCAAAATTTTTAAACAAAGCCCCAGGAGATTGTGATGTACCTTCTCAAGACTAAAAAGAGATACGTTTGAAAACTTACCAAATCAGTCTTGGATGTTCCTCGTAAGCGTGAAGAAGATATGAAACTGAATTTTGTTTCTGGAATAAGGTGGACTAAATATATCTTAAAAGATTCTTCCTACTATAAAATCACCTAAGTAAAATATTTCTAAAAGTTTTTTCAAATATGACTGAGCTTTTGAGAAGGTAGATATGACTGTAAGAGGCCAGAGGCAAGACGATACTTAAACCTTCACTGTTTAAGAGAGTACTGATGTTAGCACTCATCTGAGAGCATATGCAGGTGCCCAGCGACACAGAGTATTGGTTTTAATGGCCCTTGGGGTACAGAGGATAAAATCAAGGACTTTGTAAGTTAAAAAACTGGTTCAGAGATCCTCATGTAAAGTCAAGACCACTTAGGGTACAACTGTAGTGAAAAGGTGAATTAGAAAATCTAAACAGCAAGGATGCTGTCCCCTGAGGATTCTAAACTACAGAGTCAACCATCAAACCTCTGAGGTCCTAATTCATACTTCCTGTGTCACACAAGATATACCAACTTGAGAATTTTGTTTAAAGTGGTTTAAAGAGTTGATTTTACTGCACGAAATTCTAGAAAATGCAAAGTAATCTATAATGACAGAAAGCATCTGAGTGGTTTCCTGGGAATTTGGGGGGCTCAGGCAGTAAGAGGAAGAAAGGATGACTAAGGAGTAGGTGAAAACTTTGTGGGGGGAGGGAGGGCAGATATGCTCATTATCATGATTGTGATGATTTCATGAATATATACACAAGTACATATGTCAAAATTGATCAAATTGTACACTTTAAATATATGCAATTTACTTCATATAAAAATAACTCAGCAAAGCAAAAGGAAACTTGATGAATAAAAGACAAGGTTAGACACAGGTGAGGTGAGAATTAGTGAAGTATCTAAAAGAAATTATGCAGAATGCAGTGAAGATAAAGATGAAACATATGAAAAAGGACTAAAGAGATACAGAAAATAGAATAAGAAGGCCTACACTACATTAACTGAACTTCTAAAAGGAGTTAATAAAAAGAATGGGAGAGGCGATAAATGATGAGATAACAGCTACCTGATAAAAGATATGATTTCAGATTCAGGAAACACATAAAATCTCAAATCAATTAAGTAAAATTACACTCACACCATGATACATTAAAGTGAAAATGAAGAATAAGAGGATTTTAAAAGCAGCCAGAAAGAAAAGACAAATTCCTAACAAAGGAAAACAACTACACCAACAGGCGTTTTCTCAGTAGAAACAATAGAAGGCAATAGAATTATATGTTGGCATAAGTTCTACCAACATAGATTCACAAGTCTAGTAACCTTATGTTTTAAGATTTGGGGAAAAAAATAAATATATTTTAAAGAAACAAAAACAGAGAATTTAGTAGCAATAAACACTTCCTAAAAGAACTGTTTAGAAGTTGTATTATTTAGAAGATGTGTTTTTTGGAAGAAGGACAATGATCCTTTAAAGAAAACTCAAGAGACTAGAAAGAATGGCAAGTAAACAAAACTGTAGAGGGAAAATTGGCTTTTTAAATAATAATGTCTTAAATATGTGTTTTAAAGAAAAAATATAGTTGGGTGTGTGTGTGGACTAAAGGATAGTGGAGTATGATTAACATTGGATTTTAAGTTAAATATGTATGTTAGAAGTTATAGAGCAATCATCTAAAAGACATAGATTTATAATGGCAGAATCTACTGTTCTAAAAGAGCGAAAGCTGAGGATATAATTTCTAGACCAGTGCGGGGTGGGGTGGGAATGTAAAAAACAAAAACATAGGTAACAAGTCCAAAAGAAAAAATAAAAATAAAAAAGATGAGAGAAGTCACAAAATATGATAGAAATAAATCCAAATATACCAGTAATCATAAAATGACAATGTAAATAGACTACATTTTCTAGTTTAAAAGACAACTGTCAGATTGGTTAAAAATACAAAATCTAGTTACATAAATCACATGAACACAGAAGTCAAGCTTTGTATCTAAACTAAGAAAATGGGACTAAAAGAGGATGATGTACACAATTCAGGCCATCTCTAAAACTGCCAGCAGATGGTAAACATGAAACCTAGTAAATGAAAAATGTCACTGAGATACAAATATGGAACTGGCAGAAGTTAAGAAAGCAGGCTTCAGAAAATCTCCATCAGGCTCCAAGAGCAGGATTTGAAAAATTACTGCAACAAGCTAAAGGCTTTCACAGCTGAAAGGACAGCAAAACTAAACTTCAGCTGAGAGAAGTGTCTGTAAAAGATGACTGTAATGCTCAGTTTTGATGTAAATACAAATTTGTCAATGGTAAAATTCTCGTTGGTTTCAGAAAGCAAGTTCTTTACAACAAAACAAAACAAGTCAAGACAAAACAAAACAATAAACAAAAAAGTAGTAACCAAAACCAAATGTGTCTTTACTTTATGGTTACTTATAAACAGAAAAATCAAAAATAAAACATTTAATTCAGTAGGTAGGGCTCAGGATTCCAACTCAGCTTATGTCACGAGGCTGGGCCCTAACCCCTAGCAGATTGACCCAAGTAAATTTCTCTGGTAGAATCCAGGGAGCTTCTCCAAAAGGCTCTCTTATCCAAACCTTATACATTCCCTAAAATGATTTTTTTCCTGAATCTTAGGACTGTGGGTTCTAGTCTGTAATTCAACAGCTGCTAACTGGCTATTGTTAGTAACTTTCACCCCCGTACCTCCCCAACAGTCAGTGAAAGAACTTCAGAGGCAATGCTTTAATTCAGTATTTATTTTAATCAAAGGGAAACCCAGTGCCAAAACAGTCTAAAACTGAAATCTGACTTGAACTGGAAAGCCCAAAAACTCCAAGGCTCCACAGACCCCAGTTGGAGAACTAAGGCCTTTTTGACAATAATACCAACTGCAATGGGTAAATTTAATTCCATAAATTCATAATGATATGTAAGAAAAATCTCATTGATCATCTTTGAAGGATGGTAAGGGGGTCAACTCATTACTGAAAACTTCCACACAAACTTCATCTCAGGATAACTAAACTGTTGATTAAAGAAAATTCTTTTACAAAACTTCCTGGATAATAAGAAAGAAACCATGGAATTAAAATAGCAACATTTTACAGCTTCTGATAAA
This sequence comes from Cynopterus sphinx, assembly GCA_030015415.1. Classification (NCBI taxonomy): domain Eukaryota; kingdom Metazoa; phylum Chordata; class Mammalia; order Chiroptera; family Pteropodidae; genus Cynopterus; species Cynopterus sphinx. Next base: position 38,950,239 of record CM057379.1, read on the forward strand.
ATAATAGATCTAAGCAATGACCATGAATGGCCTTTAACATCACAGAGGGACAACAAAATGCTGTGCATCTCCTGACAAAAGAAAACAACTCTTCTTATGAAGTATTTATGCCAAAAGAAAAAAAAAAACAAACAAATAAAAAAAAAAAACCTATATCTAATCAATCTTCCTTCTCTAACTGCCAGTGTTATAGGACACATGGAAGGTAGAGGAACATGTTTAAACCACTATAAAAACAGCAAATGCAGAATGTGGGAAACTCTAGAAGACAAAAGGCCTGTTTTCTTCAATAAATAAATTAAAAGAAAGAGAAAAATGTACAGATTTAAAAAAAGATATTTGAGAGACCTCTCAACACATTACCATGTGTGGACCTTATCTGGATCTCATTTCAACAAACTATAAACTAAAAAGAAATTTATAAGTCATTTGGGGGGGAAATGATGGAATATATGATGTTAAGGAATTACTAATTATTAGATATAAAAATAGTATAATTGTTGTAGTCACATTTTTAAAAAAATCCTTATCTTTTAGAGGGATATATCAAAATATAAAATGATCTGATATCAGGGATTTATCAAAAACTACTCTGGTGATAGAATAGAGGATTGATGAAATAAGACTGGCAGGGAATTGGTAACTGTTGATGTTGGGTAACATTACAAGGGGGTTTGTTATACTATTCTCTCTACTTTTGTACGTTTCCATAAAAAAATATTTTAAAAGAGACAAGAGAAAGAGGGACGTAACCGATTGCACTATACAGACCTTATGTGCACCCTAATTCAACTAGACCATTAAAAAGTTTAGGAGCCTATCAGAGAAGTTTGAACATTGACTGGATACTTCATATTCAAACAATTATCTTAGGTGTGATAACAGTGTTCAACATATCCTTATCTTTTACAGGTATGCAAGGAAGAATTACAAATATTTCAGGTGAAATGACATACTGCTTGGTATTTGCCTCAAACTAATTCAAAGGCTCAGGATGGGGGAATGAGTAGAAGTAGAGATGAAGCAAAGACCATGGCCATGGCTGATAAGTGCTGAAGCCAGATTATGGGTAAATACGGGTAAATAAGGGGATTCCTTATTGCACTCTATTTTTGTACATGTTTCCGACTTGCCATTTAAAAATAACGTTTAAAAAAATTAACGTAGGTGTTGGAAGTTGGGATGATGGTGACCCTTAAAAATGGAAGCCGCAATGAGGGCTTCTGGAACGGCAGGAATGTTCTCTTACACAGGTTTGTCACGTTGTGGTCACTCATCAAGCTGTGCACTTCTGGGCGTGTGCTACACACACTACAGGCAACAAGTGTTTTTTATTCAAGCGAGAAATTCAGTGCCTCGGTGTGAGGGAAGACACTGCGATGGGATGGCAGGCGTCACGGAGAAGCGATTTTTTGAGTGAAAAGGCCACAGAAGACTGTCGGGCCACGCGCAAATGTCCGAGCACGGCCTGTCTCGTCCCGTGGGAGGGGGAGTGACCGTGAGCAGGAGGGGGGAGGGCGCGAGTGAGGCTCCCCGCGCAGCACCCGGCGCGCCGCAGCAGCGGGTTCTGTCCGGAGCCTGCCCCGCGCCTGCCCGCCCCGGGCTGGGTGCGCTGTGCCGACCGACACCGCCGCAGCCACGAGCCGCGCCCACGCCGGGAGCGGGACAGCCCCTGGCAGCCCTCCCCGCGTCCCCCCGGCCCCCCAACCCCATCGGCCACCCACCACCCGACATCCCCCACCCCCACCGGCCAGCCCGCACCCCCCACCGGCCAGCCCGCACCCGAGCGCGCGCAGCCGGGCAGCCTGAAAGGCCACGGGCAAGGTCCGGCCCGAACCCCCACGCGGGGCCCCGCGGGCTGCGCCCGGGGCTCAGAGCAGGGCGCACTGCCACCTACTGCCCAACCGTGTCCCGGGCGCGGCTGGCCTCGCTTCTCCCAATATCCCAACCCAAAACTCAAGAGTTAAGGAAAACATGTAGTGAGAGCATGTAGGAGCGAAACTCTTTTTAAAAAAATCACGTCCTATTACACAATTAGGAAAAAAAAAATATTGTCTCAAACAGCCTCTTTTCCTTCTAAGGTTGAATTTCAAAACCTTGTCCGCCTCCGGCATATTATATAGAGGAAAATCAAGGGGCCTAGGGATTTGCACATTCCATATATTTCTGGAGCACCTACTGTGTGTCAGGGTATTAGCTGAGTCAGGCATTACCATCACCCCTAATCTACAGGTACAGGAATTAAAATTAAGTGACGTAGTTTGTGAAAGCTGTCAGAATTGGGGTTCATACCTAGATGTCTGGCTCTCAAGTGCAGACTCTTCATGACATCACACTGCATACTGAAGGGACAAAGTGCCATAGAATATAGGGCAAGGAAAAAATCTTTTCTAACTGGGTAGGGATTCAGGATGTGCAGAGAGTATTTGAGGCCAGGCATTTATTCGGTAAATTGTAAGGTGGTACTGCTTTTCCAGGTATATGAATCTTAACAGAGGAGATTAATACTCTCATATATTTATTCATTGCAGATTATTATGCTCATTCACTGGCAAACAGCTTTTGCTTATTCAAGAATTTATGAAAATGTTCCCCTAGATTTGTCTCCAAATAAGAGAGTTGACTATACCCCATACCAAGGCGCCAAATGTAACTGTCTTATATACAAATCTCCCCTTCACACCTAAGAAAGTGTTAACAATAACTTCAGAAATTCTTCGTTCTCTTCCCTGTACTTCCACAGCACTCTACTTAAATTACAAAACAAACTTTGCAATATAACTGAGTCCATGTTGGTTTCATCACTAGTAAAGTGGTTTCCAAGAGGACTACTATTGGCTCTAGAGGGCATTTTGGAATATATGAGGGTATTTTCTTGACTGTCAGAATGCCTGCAGGGAGTTGCTGGCACCGAATGGGCAGAAGAAAGGAAAATTAGATAACTTGAAACGCTGAGACTAACACATCAAAACATGATCCCTGTTGGGAACCAGTTTTCGGCATGGAGAGAAGATACAAATACAGACTTCAGGAAGGCAAGGAAGAACCCTGTGGGGATGAACTGGAGTTGTATGTTTCAGTATGAACTCATTAGTTGTAAAATGTGTACATGTATGCATATATGCATGGATGTACACATCTTTATGTTTGTGTATGTATATATATATTTTCCTAGCTCTGGCTACTGAATAAGCCAAGAAGCAGTAACTACACAGCAGCAAGAGGACATACAGTACACAGACTTTGGTTTCTCATACTATTTTCTACTAAATGGAATCAGGACTCCTTGAAGAAACAGTTGATTCTATGGCGATGGCAGGAAAGGTATAAGATGAGCCTGGAACATGGAGAGCCATCTTGAAAGGGCTTCTACTAGCCAAATCTGGGACAATTTGATCACGCAAATAATTAAGGATAGTAATGATTAATTGAAAGAAAAGCAAGAGGAATCCATAAGACTATATTGATAATAAACAGACAAGAGTTCAAAGAAAGAAATGAGAATGGAGGGCTCTTTCTTACAGCAGAATACTGAGTACTAACTAGTAGATGTGGAAGTATTAATGGAGTTGGAAAACCATCATTTTGCAACTGTTATAGTAAAAGACTTATTCAGGTAATGAGATCCATGGATGCTAAATCTAGGGGGAAACTTTTGATAAACAGCAGAATATTTGCATGATATTAAAATATCTTCCCAACAGATTGCCTAAAGGTCAAAAGAGAGAAAAATAGTAACTCTCCAGGGGAATCAGACACACTTGACTGAGTGATCAAAGTTAACATCATCAGTGAAGGCAGACTGACAACAGGTATCTCTAGATATTCCCTGAGAAGGACAAAATGTCACTGACATATACTGATTGGGAAAGCATATCTTGATTCTAATCGTGAGGAAACATCAGACAAAACCCAAAATGAAGAATATCCTATTATAAAAGGGAACTGGCTTCTTAAAAAAACATTAGGTAATGTACATTAAAGCATTCAGGATGAAGGGCTATAATACATGCAAAAAACTCTCAATTGGTTAAGAAACGTGTGTATACAGAGAATGGGAAAACAAAAACGAATGCATTAAAATGGTGACAGTACATGAATCTGGGCTAAGGGCATACAGATACGCTTTGCATTATTCTTATAATGTTTTGCTAGTTTCAAATTTTTTTCCAAATAAAAAGTTTAAAATATTTGGTCTACAGAGTATGTTATGTGTGACATGGCAGACATTCACACTATTTTCTAAAAACAAAAAAACTTGTTTATAATGAACGAATGTAACTCCATTTTAAATATAACACAAAGTTCTTGGGGGGGGCTTAAACTGAAAATAAACTGGATTTTTCATAAATGCAACTACCATGTAAGTTGAGGAAAGACAGTTCTTTGATTAGTTCTGTACTTTAGCAAGAGTTGTTCACCATTTTGTGAATAAAACTGTGTCACTTACAATAATGCCATAATAGCAAATGGTATTTTCCAGTACACCGCATCTGTATCTGTCTACATTTCTATCTGTTGTTCACAGTGATTCTACATTTCAGTACAAGCATGTAGTTAGTAATCTTCAGATTCTCCAGTGCTCTGCTTTGGCTGACCCCTGCCCATACACTCAATTCCAGGTCTCACAAACCAACTTTGCTCTTGCACTCATATTACCAAGGGAGAAAATTATGGGTTCTTTGAACATTCCCACCCACTCTACCCTCTGCCGCTCTCAAGGCAGCTCTTATAGGTAGCTATAAAAGAACATTCCCCACTCCTGCAAAGTTATGGAAAGAATCCATAAACACAGGGGGACTTTATTCTTATCTAACATAAGCCAAAAAGGCAGAGAAAGAAATCTGGTGGAAAACATCAGATCAACTATGGAACTGATCCAAAAATTACATTAGTCCCATAAAACTATCACCAATCATCTGACTTTATTAATGTCCTAATGATGTTATATATAATACATATTATACAAAAAGTATTTATGTTTTAAAAAATGCTCATAAGGTCAGTGATTTCTCTTAGGCCTTGTTATTTTATAAAAGAAAGGATGCTATCTGTGAAATAGGAAACAGGGAAAAGAGAGTACTGTAAAATTTGGAACCTATTGCCTGAGAAGATGTTAGCCAACTATTTTCCCTAAATGGTTTATATGACATTATAACACTGATTTCAAATCTATCATGTGGTAATGAAATAGAGAAGAGTCAAAAAGTTTTCTAAAAACCACAAGTTAAGAAAGGACAATAAAGATGAAAGTAGAAAATATATTTTTCTTTGCAGATAAAGTAAAACAGATAGACTGCATGGCAATTAACTATATGATAAAAATGGACAAAAACAAGAAAGAGAATTGCTTACAAAATTTAGGAAGACTAACTGTCGAGGCAAAAATGAAACAGAAATTTGCAGGATACCAAAAAATAATTTTGCCACATGTGAAACAACAGTCTTAATTCTTTTTAAGACCTAAAATGTGACTATCTGAATTAGATTATCACAAAAGCATTATTATATATATACATATATATATATATATCATATCAGTATATAATATCATATGGAGTAACTGAAATGACATATAGATACCTACCAAGGTGACAATCTTCTTTTTCTCTTGCTTCCCATTTGTGGCTATCCACATAGGCTGAAGAAAGCAGGCATCTTTTACCTGAGGAAAAAGATGCTTACATCAACATACATGATTTCGCAAAAGGTTCTATTTATATACCGGTTTTATTAAATATATCTTTGTCATATCTTTGATTTATTAGATTATTTAAAGATTCTAGACTGACACTGTAACCAACATTGCACAGTTAACCATTTAGTTCATGACAAAATGCATTCTACCTGTAATAAGTAGAAGATGCAGAAAAGTGAAAATTTTACAATATGTTATGGGTAAAACTGCTGGTAATTTTGATCCTATAACTTTAGGACTCGTAGCATTGGTTTCCACTAAATTATAGCCTACGTGAGCCCTAAAATTCCTTGGCACAAAAAACACTTGCTGAATTATTGCTTAAATCACTAATCAAATGCTTTATAACTATTAGTTCTAAAAATTTTCCATCTGACTTAACTTTATTTCACATAAAGCAAACAATAATATCTTACCCAGTAAACCAGCACCCTAGTGGTAAACAAGAGAAACATAATAAGCTAAATTTGAGGCAACCCAACTAGAGAGCATAGCTGTATTCCCAGCATTTGGTGCAATGACTGAAATATGGCAGTATTCAATAAAGAGAAGCTCAAAAAATGAATGAGGAACAATGAATGGCAACTTAATCAACATTGAAAACCTTGTGCTTCAAAAGCGCCAAAGGACAATATTCAGAAAGTAAAATGACAACTCAGTAAGGGGGAAAATATTTACATATCATTTATCTGATAAGGGACTTGTATCCAAAATAGATAAATAATTCTTACTACTCAAAATTTAAAAAGACTAAGAATCCAACTGAAAAATGAACAAATGATATGAACCAATGTTTCTTAAAAAAAAAAATCTATACATACACACAAACATACACATATATACAAATGGCCAACAAGTACATGTTTAGTATATCATTTGCTATTAGGGAATTGCAAAATACGTAGAAAGGCTACTTTATACCCACTAGAATGACTATAATCAAAAAAACAGATAATAACAGCAGTTGATATAGAGAAACTGGAACTTTCATACATTGCAGAAAATGTAAAATAGTGCAGCCATATCGGAAAAGTTTGGCAGTTCCTCAAAATATTAACATGGAGTTGCTATATAACCCAGGAATTCCGCTCTGAGATATGCACCCAAGAGAAATAAATTATGTATCTACACAAAAATTTGTATACAAATGTTTATAGCAATATTATTCATCGTAGCCAAAAAGTGGAAATAATGCAAATATTCATCAACTGCTGAAATAGCAAGATAAGGTATATTCTTATAATGAAATATTCAGCAGCAAAAAGAAATGAAGCACTGATATATACTACAACACGGATGATCTCTAAAACATTATGCTAACTGAAAAAGAAGCCAGTCACAAAAGGCTACATATATATAATTCTATTTATGTGAAAAGTCTACAATAGGCAGATTTATAGAGATAGAAAACAGATTAGTGGTTGCCTAGACTTGGGGGTCAGGAAAGCTTGCAGGAAATTGGGGAATAATTGTTAATGGGTTTAGGTTTTGGGTTTTTTTTTTTTAAGATGGTGAAAATATTCTAAATTGATTGTGGTGATGGCTGGAAGAAGGAGTCAGGTTTTTCATGTGATGCCTAAAGGTCAGAGTGATGTAAAAACTTGTCTTGCCATTGTTCACTTTGAAGATATTTGAGAAAGAGGACCATCAATTAAGGAATGCAGGTGGTCTCTAAAAGATGGAAAAGACAAGGAAACAGATTTTCCTTAGAGATTCCCAAAGGGAATCAACACCTGGACTTTTAGCACAGTAAAACTGTGTCAGACTTTTGAACTACATAACTGTAAGATAATAAATCTGTGCTGTTTTAAGCCACCAAATTTATGGTAATTTGGTAATATGCTTACCCTTCAGCCAGTTTTTGAGGCAACCATGTTCTCTAATTTAACTATCCACTATAAAAATAAATATTTTTCCATTTAATTCTAAAAAGATACTTCAAGGACTATAATTTCAAAGTTTAGTGAAAAGTAATTGGCTCCATCCTTGCCGATAAACATTTTATAGTTATTTTGGATTTTGGTCAACTGTCTCCAAGCATGTTTCCCATTCAAAGGGAAGCAGTATGATTGTGGACTCAGGCTTCAGAATCACAAACTCTAAGTTTGAATCCCTGTCTTGCTGGTAAATGCTATGAAAATGTGGGCAAGTTAGGTCAGGTCTTGAACTTCTTCATATGTAAAACAGGAAAATGTAGACTTTATACCATAGTTTAAAATAGGGCACATATACAAAATTAAGTGCCTAGCCTAATGTCTCCTATGTAGTAGGTGCCCAGTAAGTTTCCTTCCTTAGCCTCTTCCTATGGTGAAGTCACTTTTTAGTTCATTTCAATAAAGTTTCCTTTCATCCTCCTGATCATTTTAGTTGCTCTTCTTCATCATGATGTAAAGAGAGTCAATAGAAGTAGCAAAGTGTTCCAAATATTGATTTGCTACAAGTTTGTACAAAGTACACTATTTTTCTTCTTCTGTAATGATTTCCAGATGTTCTGATTTAATGCTGAAAATCCTTATCAGCATTTTCAAATCCTGAATGGTTGGTTCATAATACACTATCCTATTTGTACTACTTGTCTTATAGCTTCTAGTACCTGAAGTCAGGACTCTTGTGGTTTTTAACCTGGTGCTTGTTCAATATAACTTTCTGTAATGATGGAAATGTTCAATTTCGAGCTGTCCAATACAGTAGCCACAGCTACAGGTGTCTATGGAGCACTTAAAATGTAGCTACTGCAACTAAAAAACTAAACTTTCAATTTTATTTAACTAATTTAAATGGCCATATGTAGCTCTAGTGTAAAACCTACCACAAGTTCATCAGTTCAAACTAAGAATAAAATGTCAACTGAAAATTCTCTCAATTCACCCTTATCTAATCTCCATTCCCTTGTAAGAATGATTGTTCCCCCCACCACACCATTCTAAGCAACCATGATACCCTAGACAATCTGTTCTGTTTAAATTGAAAAGCATGTACTAACAACTATAACTATATATTCATGAACAGTTACAACAGCTAAGGCTCCATGTACTGTGCATTACCATTTAACCTAATGTGTGGCACTAAATATCTTCACCAGAGAGGTCATCCAGTTAGTTAATCCTCAGAAAAGTTCTGGTGGCCAAATCTGAAGTTTCACCTTGATATTTAATGGCTATTCCTAAAGAAGAGTGAGTAAGCATGTATGTGTTGCTTTTTTATAGGGGCTAAAGGAAGCATACTGGAAAGAGAAGTTAACAGGCACTGGAAACACAGATTGTGATTATTCCATTTTAATCATATAATCATACACACTTGTCAGGATTTCGCTCCCGGAAATGTTAAAAAGTTTTTCGAATGTCTTTATCAGCAGACCCATTAACAGGTTTTGAGTAGGCTGCCATCCACTCAGATAGCAAAGTACGTTAGCAGTAACTGTCAGCATTTGCTGTCTATACAGGGAAAAGGTCAATCAAGAGTTGTGACCAAGGTCATTAGGCAAAGTGAGATTGGTACACTGAAAATTTATTCCATCAACTGAAGACCAGGGGTCCGGCCAAGCATAAGGCGGTGGGGAGAGCGTTTAGCATGCTCCTCGAAAGAAACCTCTCAGCAGGAAGAAAAAATCACAGCCTCAGGGTGGACACATTTGGGCTATTCATGGTCGGCAAAAAGACAACCACCCTAATACACAAACGCAACAAATAATACGCGAAAACGTCCATGCCTTGACTTTTTCTGCTCTTTACGCATTTGGGTGGGCAGACACTATTACTTTACGGAAGGAGATGGGACGGAGACCCCACCTTCCCTTGATGTGCTACCCCAACACCCCATATAGTGTCTCTAGCAATTAGGTCTCAGAAGCGTTTCTTCTCTTGAAAGCCCATCTCTCACGCTACTCAGGGAACATATTCCCAGGAATCTAATGAAGCAGCCCTACAGACAGCAGCCACGCACCTGCCAGGGAGAGATGAGGCAGAGGCACTTTCCGCGCCAGGATCACCCCGCGCCGCACCATGGGGGCCGCCATCTTGGAGCATACCAAAGAGAAAGCCGGGCCGGGGGTGTTGCGAGCAGAGAAAGCGGTGGTTCCAGCTGGGCCGACGCTCCGCCCCCCCTCCGGGTCCCGCCGTTGGTGCGGCCCGGAACAGCATGGCTGCCGCAGTGCGGGCCCCGAAGCAAGTCCTGCTGCAGGCACTGCGGTGCGTGCTGTGCTCCGGGGTGGGAGGCTCGTGCTCCCCCTGCTGCCGCAGCCCTCTCGGAGGTATCGGTCCGTGAAGGAGGGGAGGGATGAGACACAAGGGACCCTTACACCCCAGGGGGCAGCACGTTGGAGAAATAACAGTGCGTGGGTGACTGCCTGGCTGGATCGGCCGGGCGTGCCCTCGTCCTCGGGCTGCGCGTGGGTGAAGTGGTGGCCCCGGGCTGTCAGGGACACCCGTGGACCTGGGAACCCAGGGACAGTCGGGCTGGGGTCTTGACCTTGGGGCTGTAGTAGTCCCTCGATGGGGGTACGTTGCTCTCCGGAAACACCCATCCCTCCTCTCCCTTTTGGGGGCTGTACTGCAGGGATGGGGAGCGGAGGTGTTAGCTAGCAATCAGAAAGACCTGGATTTGTGCTATGGTCTCGGAATATCTTTATGAAAATGATTACTTGAACACGCTGCTGAGTGAAAAGAAAATATGGAATACTTTGTATCAGGCAGTATTCTAATGCGTTTTACATACACTCATTCCTTTTCTCCTCACAACACCCAGTGAGAGAGGTATCATTCTTTTCTTCATTTGTAGACGAGTAAACAGCAAGTCCTAACTAATTTGCTCAGCGCAGAGGGTTAGGATTTCAACACAGGCAGCCCAGCAGTGGAGTCCCCGCTGTAACCACTTCTCTGGACTGCCTTTCCATAAATAAATAGCAACTTCTATTGTTACCTTGTTATCGCTGTACCCAGAGCTCTTAGTTGTTGATTCTTTGGCCATGCTCCACTCCATGCACAGCCAAGCATCCTAAACAAAAGGTGACATTTCCCGAACTCATCTCTTCTAAGTTGTGCTCAGTGATTGCTAATGTGATCTTGAGGACACTTAGAGTCCAAATCTGAGAGGTCATAACTCCTCATTTCACAAATGAAAACTGGGAATTCCAGTGGTCACACTATAGCTTTTCCCACTACACTCACTATACGATTCTACATAGAGAAACCAAAACTAGATATACCTGTTTTGCATTTAAACAATAGTCTTTAATTTGTTTGTTATTTTTAAATTTCCTTGTTATCCCTTAACCACATAGTGAATGTTTATCCTTCAGATCCCAGATTCCTGTTAACCCATCCCCATACACAGTTAATCACTAGCTCCTTCCCCACACACAAACTTGTCATGCTGGGGATTTGCATTCTCTAGTAGTTTGGAGATGGTTTTTTCCCCCACTATGGTGACTGTTACATTTGTACCTATCTAGATGGACTATTTATATTAAGTGAAGATAAGATCAGTTAGATATAGTTAAGCTCTACTCATGTTATGTACAAAATATAAAATACTCAAAATGATTTTACTTTTTCTTTCTCTAATTTTTAGCTAAAAGATATCTACTTACAGATAATATTATGAAATTAAAGGAATTTCAGCATAAGAAGGTGGCTATTGCATGTAATCTTCCTGGTAACAAAGGTAATCAAATTGATTTTGTTAATTCTTTTCAATTGATCTGTCATTGAGGTTTAATCTATGTTTATCCCTAATCAATCTCTCCTTCAATGACCTTATGTCTCAAGAAGAATTGAGATGATTTATTGTTAGCTTCCTGGTCTTCCCTTTCATGAACTTGTTCATCTCACTCTCCTACTACAGTCTACAGCTCTGTTCTTATCCCTTTACTTAGTATCTCAGAGAAATACTAAAACTAGTGCTGCAACCAGCCCTCTCTAGATCCGTGCCACTCAAAGTAAGATTCAAGGATCAGCAGCAACTGGGAGGTTGATAGAAATGCCAAACCTCAGGCCCCAGACTATTTGTATACACAGTAAAATCTGAGAAGACTTGCTTCTGATGACTGGCTTTTAAACTTTTTGATGCAACCCTCATTAAAAAGTACATTTTATGTTGCATCTTTAGTACACACATACGTGTCTATATATAAATGACACAAAATGAAATAAAACAGTGCTAGATGTAATGATTTATTTTCACATTTTCTACCTTGTGCTGGAAAAATCAATAGGCTAAAACAAAAATTTACTTGAAAAATTAAGAATATATTGACAGTTGTTGAGGCTGGGTGATTGATGGGTTCATGGGAGGTCATTATCCTGTTCTACTTTTGGGTATGTTTGAAAATTTTTTTATAAAAACCTGAAAGCACACCACTACCTAAATCCCTTTCAGCATCTAAGAAATCATGTCACGTTCATTCCTTCTCTTGTGCACAGTACTTCAAATTCCTTTATAAACAAAGCAAGACTCTCCTCTCTTTTAATAACTCTTTAATGTCCCTATTGGCTTTTTCAGCTCTCCTTCCTCTCAATATCAAATGTTTATGAGCACCTAATTAACATTTCTTGCTTCTCTTCACTCCCAGCGCTGCCCTCCAGAAATCAGTTTTCCCTCACTTCTCCATTAATCATGCTGTTAAATAATAAGAGTGAGAGAGAATATATTAATCTCCAGTTTAGTAGACTCAATCTAGATTTTATTTCAGCCTTTTTTTCTTCCTACCCCAGACCTTTTGGAGCTATGTGAAATTTGCAAAATAAGGGCTTATGTCATTATCTGGTATTTCCAATGGTCATAGTCTTTCTAAGGCTGCAATAGTTGTGCATTTGTTTCGAAAAGCAATTCATATAATGAGTACCCATCCACTCTATTGTCAGATTGATATTTATAAAATCCTTCAATATTTCATCATTGTAGGAACCTCAGATGGTACTGTTATATATGACATCATGTACAAACTCACCCCCTGGCTCCCTAGCTCTGCCATAAAGGACCTTACCTTTTCAGCGTGATTTCCTATTAATCTAGTCACAGTTCTCCCTTCATTCTCCCTCTCCCCCTAGTTCTATGCTGTTAGTCATGCTGATTCCCATACCTAAAATTATCCACTCTTCTCAGTTTCTCCAACTCTATTCAGCCACTCCTTTTTTTCTGGTAATTCTCCACTCCCACCAAACCTGGTTTGATTCTGCTACCCCGATTTCTTTCTTCTCTACTGTTAAGTTTATAGTAAGTCATGGGTCACCTGCTTTGTGACTGTTTTCAGATAACTTTCTATAAATCCATCTTGCCTTCTTGAAAAGACTGCTCTTGCAGGGTAGGAACCATACCTTTGAGTTTGAATATATGATAAGCACTTAAATCTTGATTGATTTATTTTAAAATACAAATTAAATCTGTTGAAATCTTGGATTCTTAAAATTTATTAAGAGGAATTAAAAAGTACAAGATATAGTCATCCTACTGAAATATCTTTCAATACCTTTTATATTGGAAATTATTTAGAAATGTTTAAAAGAATAAATTCTCTTTAAGAGGTGATAGAAGGAATAAAAATGAGAGCAATAATATCTATGATTTACTGGCAATTACCCCCATGCTGGGCCCTGTGCTGAATGATCTACATACTTTATCTCATGACACTCTGAGGTAGGTATCATGATGTTTACTTTACATGTGAGGACTCAGGTGTCACAGACCAGGGTCTCCTCACAGCATGCAAGTGGCAGAGCCTAGATAGATTTCAGTCCAGGTTCTTTTATCTCTAAAACTCTTAACTATGATGTGGTTCTGCAAATAAAGATTGGAGGAACCACTACATTATCTTAAACTTAGTGGGCTTTCTTTTCTTGTAAATCAAGAGCAGTGTCTGTCTCAGCTTCCAGATCTTGTGTTTTTAATATATATTGTGCCACTCCTTTAAGCAGCATTCCTTCAAAGTTCTGGGCCTTGGAGCAAATCCCATAAACTTTTCTTGGCAGTTTCTGATACTGAGAACAGCTCTGCCTTCTGGAAAGCAGATGCTTGCTTGGTGCCTGCCTTGCATCTCACCCCACATTCTGGCGAGAATACAATCCCTTCCCAGTGCCAAGAAGCAACCTTTTGGTGTTTGTCCCTGCAGTTGATCAGATATAAGACGAGGGACAGAGACAGATTATGATCACCTTGAAATGATTCTGTTACTAAAAGGGTACTGTTTTTCCCTCTTGTGCATTATATAATCCCATGGCATGCTTTCTAACAACTGAGTAGAGAGAGACAAAGAGGGATGAAAGAGGGTTAAAGTTGAACCAAATGAAAGAGACATGGTGTATTCCTGAATCATGTGAGTTAACCACCGTGGGTAAAGCCATCTTCAGTTTATATTTCCTTTTAGTTTTCCTGCTAGGTGCCCTGCCAATTGATAATTTGGATATTTTAGTTATATTTCCTTCCTTCCTTCCTTCCTTCCTTCCTTCCTTCCTTCCTTCCTTCCTTCCTTCTCTTATGGGTCACCTATAGATACAATTATTTGGGATGAACCTCTGGGATATTAATTTTTAAACTTTAATGTGCATGAGGATCACCCAAGTAGTCAAAAATGTATATTCTTGTATTCCTGTCCCCAGAGATGATAGAAAGTCATGAGTGAGGCCTGGGCTTGTTCCTCCATGACATAGATGCTTTACTTCATGTAACATCTCTAACTCTGCTCTCGGGGAGACCAGCCAGTGGTAGGAGCTGCATAGCCATGAGCCCCTCCCAGTGCCTCTTTGCAATGTGCCGAGTTCTGGCTTCCCCTTCTCTCTGAGGTCAGACTCTGACAGCCCCAGTCAGCCTTAGTGATGGCCATCACACTGTGCTTTCTTCCAGAAACCTATCTGAGAAACTTGGAAGAGAAATTGACCCAGAACAAGCTCATCTTGAAGGAGGAGTTGATAACCTTGCTTCATTTGTGTGAGTCCCGGGGTGATGTGGAACTGGCTAAAAATATCATTTACAGGTGAGGCATTTTCTTAGAACTCTGCTAGCCCTTGTCTTCTCTCAGTCTGTTCCTTTTCCTGAGCAATCTCATTTATTTCCGAGATTTCAGCCATCACTTATACACTGATGACTTCCAAATCTCTTGTTCAGATGCCTCCCCTGAGTTCCAGACATTTATATCCATTCTTTTAGCAAATATTTATTGGGTTTGTACTATATGCCAGGTGCTAAGATTAGAAAAAACAATTCATGCCCCCCCCAAATCACCAGCCTGTTCATTAATTCCACTTACACATTCCCTAGGTCTTCACAGTCAACTTATAAAACTAATCAGTCACTCAGGACAGATACCTGTGAGCCTTTCTCCTTATCTCATTTGCTCTTCTCCCTGATAAGGTAAGAAATCAGACTGCTTTCACTTCCCCGGGATCTCTCATCTGTAGCTTTCCTCTCTCTGTTCCCATCATCAGTGTCTTAGTTCAGGCTTCAACATCTCTCACATGAATCACTTCAGTGGACTCCTAACTAGTCTTTCTCTTATGCCTTCAGTGTTCCATTGTCTCTGATCCATTGTCAGTTTTCCATGTCAGATGAAGCTCATATGAAATCATAGTCTGCTCTTAGAAAACCCAGTACAGGTTTCTCTACTGGGAATAAATCAACAGGTTTCATTTATGAAATTCATTGCTTTTTGATATTTTTTAAATATATATTTCTATACATGGACTTGCATTTATATTGTGAATATATAGAGAGAAATACAAGACATTTATGTATAGAATACTAGAAAAATATATAAAAAGCTAACCAAGGTCCTCTGGGAGTTACACATTCTTTATGTTTTTGTCTGTGTAAATGTGTACTTTTTTATTTTCTCCAACATGTTTATAGTGGACATTATCAATTTTATAATGTGAAAAAAATGTTATTTTTAAAAAGGAAAAGAAAAACAAAATTACTCAAAATTTATTGAAAAATTAAAAAACACCAAAAAAGGAGAAAGAAGAAATATATCACAAAGTCTGCTGTTTTACTTGTCTCTTGCTGTGTAACAAACCATCCCAGAACCCAGTGGCTTAAAATGAGAATTATTTCTTATTTCTCACAACTCTGTGGGTCAGGAACTGAGGCCTGTCTCAGCTGAATGGTTCTTTGTTGGTGTTGACTAACGTCAGTGTAGCTGGGCTGAGCTGGAAGTTCTAAGGTTTCCACTTGTATTTCTGATGCCTTCATGATTGTCCATGTGGCCCTTTCTCTCCTTGTATTATCTCACCATTCATGGATCTAGCCTGAGCTGCACTGACCCACAGCACAAGTAGACACTGCAGGCCTTGTAGAACTGCCTAGAATTGGCACAGCGTCACTTCCGGTGCATTCTCTTGGTCAACCTGCCAGTCCAGATTCACAGGAAGGAGAAAGGATTATACCTCTGGGTGGATGGAGCAGCACACACATACAGGGAGGGGAGGAATTGATGGTGACCATATTTGGGGACTGTCTACCACATCTAAAAAACTACTGTTAATATTTTGATACACTGTTGACCCTTAAACAATGCAGAGGCTAGGGGTGTGTGCCACCTGCACAGTTGAAAATCTGCATATACCTGAAGTTGGCCCTCATCATGGATTCTCAAGTGCACATCAAAAATAACACCCTCACCATTTTTTTCATGCAAGGATTTTGTGTAATATCATTATATATATTATCATTATATATATTACTATATATATAATCATAGTTTCTTGTTTTCTAATTAGTATCACAGCATAAATGTTTTTGTTTGTTAGTCATATGCTTAGGAATTATATTTTAATGGCTATGCAATATTCCATTGTATGTTAGGCATTTTAATTAACTTTGCCTCTATTGTTGAGTGTCTGAATTTATCTAACATTTCACCAGTATAAAAATGCCATGATGAGAAACTCTATGCATAAAACTTATTTTTTATATTCTTTTTGTAATCAAAAGGTATGAACTTTTTAAAGCTTGTCAGTAGGAACTGCCGTATTATTTTCCCAAAGGGTTATGCTGATTTACAGTAACACTGTATCAGCACAACTAAATCTATATTTCTATTTCATGAAGTTGCATTTGACCTGTTTTTCTGTGTAGTTTTTTTTTCCTACCCAAAGTTATCAGATATTTATAAGAGTAATAAAACAGGATAAAATTTTGAACACTCTTTCCATTCTTATTTCTCTAATAAACCTTCACAGTACGACTCATAATTCCTTTATTGATGCTATTGGCTCTGCCCAATAGCGGTCTGTTCCATCTACTATGGACAGCTGGACAGAGGGGAAGATGGACAGGTCCTAACCATCCTGTCCCTTCTCTTCCTGAGCCAGGTGGCTGATGGCTGAGCAAGAAGAGTAATGAGCTGAAACATAAAAACTCTTTATTGAGCCAAAAATGAGGAACAACTTAATCCCATCCTAATCTTTACCACTTCTGTTTCTTGCCTTACAGAGGGGTTTTACATCCTCTAACTTAAACATTTTTTGTCAAGGTGATATATTATCTCCATTACTTTCTAGGACCTTTATTAGTGTGAATGTCATTTAAATTGAGAAAACTTATCTTTTTTGCTTTGTTTTGTTTTTAATCTGGCACAAATTTCTCATGAGACTATTTACTGAAATATATTTCTTTTTAAAGATGTTTTCCTCAGCATGTCCTACATTTTATAAGCGCTAACATATATGGAAGGCTCGCTGTGTGCCAGGCATGATATCTCATTTAATCTTTACAAAAACTCTGAGTTGAGTTCTCTTCTTATCTCCATTTTAGAGATGAGGAAACTGAAGCATGGAGTAGTTGGTTACTTTGCTCATGGTTACACAATGAATAAGTAGAAGAGCTGGGATTTAAACTGTCAGTTTAGAATCAAAGTCTAGAAAATCTTCATATACTATATTGCATTTCCTTGTAATAACATTTCTTTCCAGCTTATTGAGGTATGATTGACAAATAATTGCATGTATTTAAGATGTAACAGCTTGATGTTTTGATATAACTTAATTCATAACTGTTGTAATAAAGCAGTGAATTTTTTTAACTTCTGCAATTGGAATTTGAAATGTATCTTAAAAAGTACAAATTATTCTATTTGGCAGTCTGTATGTTCAGAATAGCTTATTCATAAGGCTATTAGGACTTTCTTCAGTAATTACAGCAGGTTAAAAAGTATTCCATTTTTTAAAGTCAGGGCTTTTCCTCATGACATTTGGAATTTGTTCACATAATGAACAAATCTTCCTAAAATCTGATTTATGTGTAATCCTGAGGTACTTATTTTGTCACCAGATTACCTCCTTGGTGTCTAAAGCACAAAGCATTGGTTATTGAAAGTAAATTTATGCTAGTGATTTACAGTTCTGCAAGTCTTAAGTAGCAGAATGGCCTCTAGAAGAAATCTCAAGCCACATATGAGACATCACAGTCTTTGAAATTTGCTTTTTCCTAAAACTAAAATTTCCATATTTAACTTGTTTTGCTAGTTGATTGTAGGTCACATATGCCTTTCCCCCAGCTGAGAAAAACAGAGAGATTGGTCTAAATTGTAAAATGCATCTTGGTTGTCTGCCAGCAGCCCTAACTGGGACAGAGCATCACTCCGCCCTTTTCTTTTTCTCCTCTGTAGGTGGGGCCCACACAAAGAGGTGGTGCCATTATGATGGGCTCACAGATGCAAGACCCCTGCTGTTTTTTGACATGTGCTCACACTTAGTCCTAGCCAGTTGGTAAATTGAAATGATTATAATGTACATTTTCTTCTTTTATTTCACAGGGTATGTGGGCCTTTGACAAACCCTGTTTGTTGATTTGCTTATTTAAATGCCTAATATATTTCTGCACTCCAAGAATCCTCTGATTATCCTCAGTTCTGTACTTTTCTCCACCAGACTCTGAGAGTATCTCTTCTTTTGTTGTGTCCCCAACACCTAGCAGATTGCATGCCATGGTCTATCTGTCATTTTCCCTATGTCCCACAACTTGGTTCATTGAATCATTTTGATTACCAGGTACCATGCAGAGAACAGAAATATCACTTTGGGGGAATATAAGTTTGGACCACTTTTCATGAGGTTGTGCTATGAGTTGGATCTTGAGGATTCTGCGGTGGAGCTCATCAAAGACCAGGTTATTGTCTCCTGATTGCTTTCTCTGCCAATGTGATTTGCTTGTCCTTTGGACTGCGTGTTTTTAATGATATTAGGAAAGCACTGCCCTATACACGTTATTATTAGAGAAGGGCTGCTGTGCTGAATGAATGAGCTCTTCCCCCCATTTTTAAGGTTTCCTTGGAGTCAGTTCCTATGATGCAGTGAATGGCTTTTTATACAGAGGTGTAGAACAGATATGGAAGAGGTGTAGTAAGTATAGATTACAAGGTATCTACCTACCTTGGATATGTGCTCACCTGGGACTGACATCCTCACCATTGAGGAACTTTTAGTGGGGGATAGTTTAAGACAGGCTGCCATTTAAAGATTGCCTTTCCTATCCTTCCCCTGTGCTTTTCTCCTGGGTTGTTTTGTTTTGTTTTGTTGTATTTTTATGTCTAGTTGAAAGCTACATTGTAAAGTGCTTTTCCATTTTCAGAACACTTTCACATGTTCCAATTTTGTTTTCATAAAAACAAAAGTAACAATAATTATTTTAAAATTGTTTATTGAATACTTACTATGTCCTCAGCCTTGTGCTTAAGCACTTTATATGTTCATTTGTTTCCCACAGTAGCCCTGGGGAACTAGATACTATTATTTCCGTTTTACAGATGAGGAATCTGTGACGCAGAGTCATTATAAATTTGTGTATGATCAGAAACACTTTTTATATTTTGGGACTTGGTCTGACCACCAGGGACATTTTAGTATTTTTAGGAACCTCCATAACTAAGTTGTCCTTCTGCCTCTTACTGTTTTCTGTCTGTAGTGGAACTGTTAACTCTTGGCTTGCCCTTCTTTTAAGGACACCCATGCTCTAGAGAGATGACCATAATATATTAGTGAGAAGAGAGAAGGTGGTTTCAAAACAGTATGGATGTGTTTGAGCCAATTTTTTTCTAAAAGAATAAATATATATTTACATTTTAGAATATATATTAAAGATCTGGGAAGATATACACTAAACTGCTCATCTTTAGGGGATAGATATATAGGAAGTTTTCACTTTTTACTTTCTACATTTTTGTATTGTTTGACTATTTTATAATAAGCATGTGTTAATGTAATTAAAATAAAAGTTTCACACTGTTGAGTAAAATGATAAAAAAATAAACAAAAGAGGAAGAAAACAAAAGTAAAGTTTTTGTATTTTTTAAACCTACCTGTTTGAAACATTCATGTATTAGTACATTTTGGGAATAGTAGAATAAACTGAATTTGAGTCAAGTGATGTAAATACTAATCCTGCTTCCGCCCTAACTGTTGTGTCCACTACCCAGAGCCCTGCAATGCTGCCAGTATGGTAGCCACTAGCCACATGTGTCTCTGGAGCCCTTGGACTGTGGCTATTTCAAATTTACATGTGCTGTAAGTGTAAAATATGTGATACATTTCAATCACTTGGTATAAAAAAGAGAATATAAAGTACCTTTAAATAACTGTATATCAATTACATGTTGAAGTTAAATTTTGGATTGAGGGGGTTAAGTAACATACTATTAAAACTGATTTTATGTATTTTTACTTTTTAAAATGAGGCTACTCAAAAATTTAGTATTGCATGTATGGCACATACTTGTGGCTTGTAATACTTTTCTGTGGACAGGGCTGCTCTGGTGGCTTCTCATCGCACATGGAATAGAACTTAGACCCCTGACCATGACCTAGAGGGCCCTTTGTGGTTTCTCATCTCTCATCACTCTCGCCCTTGCGTACTCTACTCTGGACCTTCATGTTCTTTCTCAGACATGCCAAGCCCATGGCCTCAGACTGGAATGCTCTACACCCACATCATTGAGGCTTTCTCCTTTACTTCACTGAGTTCTCTTAGAGAGCCTTCCCTGACCACATTCCATCATCTTTTCTACCCATTTATCCTGTTTCATTGTTTTTCCTAGCCCTCATCGATAATCCAAAATTATATATATATATTTTATATATATTATATATATATTATATATGTATTTTATATATGTATAAATTATATATATATATTATATAAAATATATATTATATAAAATATATGTTATATAATATATATATATTTTTTTCTCTTGTTTTATTCACTTGTTCATTGTCTCCCTGTCAGAATTTAAGCTCCACTAAATTATAAGCCCAGTAGAGTTTAGGGCAGAGTCTGTGTCTTGTTTATCATTTCTTTTTTCTGAGCACTTAGAACAGGGCCTGCATAGTAGGCTCTCAAAAAAGAACAAACTTGAGCAAGGCATTTAATAGCATAACTGAATATCATGGCATTCAGAATGTTGGGGGGAAATGTTGCAAACATTTAAAAATGTTGAATGAATTATTTACTAAATAATAATAATTATGATTATTATAGTGAATTATTTCAAAAGCTGAATAATCAACTCTGTAACATTTGTTTGCCAAAAGAAGATCATAGTTGTGTTAGACTCTCCTGTCTTAGTGTTCAAGTAAGTATACTTCTACCTGCTGTTCCATGTTAATATGCTGCCACTCAGCATATTAACCTGCCACTCAGGTTCCAAGACCACCCCCATCAGAGTCAATTGGCTTGTTCTTTTCTCCTAAGCATGACAGAACCACATTTCATGAAGATGTTCTTCATCATATTTCTGAAATCCAGAGATGTCTTACTATACCTCTTGCCTCTTGCTCAGTGTGCCTATTGCCAAAGGCATGACAACCAAGAGAGTGGACAACATTTTAATTATTTTGAAAAAGAAATCTTTGGCATATCAAATTTTATTAGAGAATTCAAGAGGCCAAATGAACATGGTTTGCACAAAAATAAGTCCTGGGCAGATAAGATGCAGTATAAGGATAAATACTCCCTTAATAGTTTTAACTTTTAACCAAACTGTATTGTTTTTCTTTATTAGCGTTTACGAGGTTTCTTCTCAGATTCCACATCATTCAATATTTTAATGGATATGTTATTTATCAAAGGCAAATATAAAAGTAAGTATTGCAATTTATGTTTGCTGAAAAATTCTGCTATCTTTACTGGTATAGAGTTAGAGAAAACAGTAGACCATGCAAAATGATTCATACATTCCTGATGGGTGCCTGAATCATGGAGACCTTATTCTTTAAGAGCGAAAACGTGATTGCATCATACGTCATGCCTTAAACTTAACACCGCAGACTTTACTTACACTGAAGTTATAACCAGTTTTAAAATATTAGTTCTTCCTAATGATTTTGACAAACAGCTTTTATTGTGCTGAAGTACACCTTTCAGTAGATGGTGCTGAGCAGATTAGAACTCTGGGGATCAACAGTAGAGGACTGAACTCAAACGCATTTAACACTGCTGACTCACTCCTGACTTTTGGCAGGTGCATTGGAAGTATTGATTGAGATGAAAAACCAAGATGTGAAGTTCAGCAAAGATACCTATGTCCTTGCTTTTGCAATTTGCTACAAACTGGTAAGAATATCTCCCATCAACCTTTAGGGTATTGTGGATAGTGTTTGAGAGAGAGATTTTTTTTTCTCTACAATAAAATTCAGTTCCTACGAAGTCTGTTTTCCATCTGGTGCAGATATTTCCATTTTAAATGTGTTCATTTTTAGAAAACCCAAGTTAGCCATGTCAGACAGTTTTATTATGGAAAAAGCAATTTTATCATCTTTCACTTTTCTCTGGCAATTGTGTGGATTCTGAGAACAAGAAACAGTATCCTGGGTTCAAGCTCTGCTTTCATGTGGTCTTGCTGCTGTGAGTGGACTCAACTTAGACCAGCTTTCTCTGCCCCTCTCCAGGGGGAATCTTATATACCTCATCAGTGGACTCAAGGGCTACTTTGTCCTCATCTGTAAATTTCTTTATAATCACCTAAATTGAAATCTCCAACATCCCTTGATTGTACTCTATTTGTATCACATACGTAGCACTTGTAACACTGCCTGATATTTTACTAAGTAGATGCACATTTCATCCTCTCCACTAGAGTGTAAGCTCTTTGAGGCATCTTAGCATGCCAGCACCTAACAATGCCTGGTACACAATCAGTCTTTAATAAATGTATGTGATGTTAAAATATACTCTTGGAGGACAGAGAGCATGACTTAGCAGTCCCCTCATCGTTACTGTATCAGGATTGTTTCTTGTGCATAGAAACTTTTTCTTCATTATTTAATGAATGAATGAATGATAACTAAAATAGTTCATTGACCAAGGTTCCATGCATAACTATAATCATTCATGCCATTTAAACTTTGGAAACTTAGCAAAACCTTTTTATGCTGAAAACGAACATGGGCTGTTGAAAACTTCCCTAAAAAGTGTAGTAATACCAGTTTTCTAAAACAAGAGGGACAGGTGGTTACAGTTGAAAGAAAACCAACCTAGAAACTGAGAAACTTGCTATCTAGTCTCAGCTTTACTGTTAACTGGCTTCAAACTAGTCACTTTCCTCATTCGTGAAATGAGGGGCTTAGATTCAGGAGTCAGCAAACTTTTTTTATAAAAGGCCAGATAGTAAATATTTTAGGCTTTGAGAACCACATATAGTTTCAGTCACATATTCTTTGCATTTTTACAAACCTTTAAAAGTATAAAAACTGTTATAGCCTTAGGCTGGATTTGGCCTGAGGGTCATAGTTTGATGACCTCTGAATTACTAAATAATCCTTTCTAATCACACCATTCTATAGTTCTGTGAAACAGAAAGCCAACAAAATATACAACAGTTGAGCATCAGTTATTCAGCATTGTGATATCTAGTTTTCTGACCTACTTAGAGATGCCGCTGAGAATGTATACTGAAGTGGAGAGAATTTAATTCTACCACTTATGGAGGGTCAGAGGACTTTTCTCTTCCCTGTATCATGTCCAAGAATAGTTTGTTTCGCTCAGTGGAATCTGGAGTTAAAAAATTGAACTGGTCAGCCTTTACAAGTTCTAAGCCAGTTCTGGAACTGTCCTCTCTCATCAAATTTAGGTTTTACTTTAGGATTTGAATTGTGAATCATGTCATGACATATACATAGATGCTGCTCTGATAAGCCTAATCCACCTACAACATGTACAAAGGAGGAGATTTGGTTTTAGCATTGCTATCTGCTGATTTGTGAATTATTCACATTCTCGAAAACTTTTTTTTAAGTTTTCACTTTTTATGGGATTCTTTTCATGATTTATGTTCAAATTAGTATTCATGTTTTCAGATATTTGACTTATACAGATATTTTCAGATTGGAAATCCTCTCAGGAAAGGTTTTATGTTGCTGAGTTTTACTCTATTTAATGTAGTAGCAGGCTGACTATACTTTCATGTTATACATAGTACCTGTGTCTAGAAACCAGACCACCAAGATACGTAGAGACCTGTATGTTTGCTTGTGGAACTGCCCCTAATTGGAAAATTGACAAAGGGCTCTAAAAATAAAATTAATTTAGATTTGAGCTGCTAATAGATAGATAACCCGGTCTAATTGCAAATAGTTTCTATCTGGTTCTTAATGTTAAGGGGCTTGGGATAGGCTCTGGGAAATTCTTTCTAAAGAAATGTGAAATTCTGAGGACTATTAACCATTTTAATCAACTTAAAGGTTCATGGCATTTATTGAGCATTCCTATCTTCTTCCAGAATAGCCCTGAGTCTTTTAAAATCTGTACTACATTAAGAGAAGAAGCCCTAATCAAAGGAGAAGTCCTCTCCAGGAGAGCATCCTGTTTTGCTGTGGCATTAGCTCTGAATCAGGTAAGGCTTTGGGATGCACATTAGTGATTTGGGAATGGGCAGGACATTATCAATTTTATTTGTTCTTGCCTTTATTTATTTATTTTTCCTTCTGACTGTATCAAAGAAAAAGTCCACATAAAGAGACCGGTGCCTTTGGTGCCATGGCAACCTGCATCTGTATCTGTGCCTTCAAAGAATGTTTCCATTTACAATTGAGGACATGACATGCATTGCTATTTAGAAGGGGCTGGCCGGGATCCTCCGGAGGAGAGAGAAGCTGCCCTTTGGGAGAAATTTCTCAATTAAAATTAAAATTTTAAGTGATCAATTAACTGTATAATGTTCTCAGAGAACAGTTAATTTAATGTCTCCAAAGCTGAATTTACCTCAGATAACTGAGGATTCCCACAGTGAGCTCATTGTAAAAATGAGGTCTTATATTTCATAGTTAGACCCAAATACTCTTATTTGGAAGAGACTTTATCAGTCTTTTTAGTTAGCCTCCCTCTCTCACTGGAGAGTTAGAGGTAGCCGAGACTCAGAAAGAAGATAGGACCTTCCTGTTGTCACACTTCAGTGAAGGACAATTAAAGCTGGAACCCTGGAACACCCCATCTCTTGAAGAGCCCCTACTAAGGTGTCCCATTCCAAAGCCCAAGAAAATGTGAAATTCTTTATACATTTAATATGTAGTAAAAGGAAATTTTTATGGCAGCAAAAATAATAACCTAGTCAGGTTATTTACCCAGCTGGTAAAATACGACTGGACAACTCTTGTTTATCATTATTTAGAAATGAAAATATCAGGGTGACCCATTTTCACACACTGCTGAGACAGTCTTTGAAGGAAAAAGGCTTAAGGGACACACAGTTACCGGCATCTATGACTTTAACTCTGTGAGTTTCCCTTTTGCTGGGGATTGCTTTGTTCTCTTAGCCTGTCAGGAGCTAAGAGATATGAATGAAATTCCTTCTTAGGAATATATTTCTGTTTCTTTTTTATTTTCATAGTTCTTCCTTTATGGGTGTTTAATGCCATTTGGTGCATATATATGTTTGTGCATGTATGTATCTCTGTCTGTCTATGTATTTATCTATAGAGAGGTATCTATATGTATCAGTGTTATATCGTAACTGTTAAATCATCATTGTGGATCTCTCCTGTAGGATTATAAAGTGCCTTTCTTGGTCTTCTACAAAGTTTTTGCCTGACTTCAATCTTGACTAGTATTAATATTTTCACCCCTATTTTTGTTTATTCATCTCTTTGGTTCAATTAGGATTGCATTTGCCTGACGTACACCTTTTCTTGTTCTTTTATTTGCAATCTTCCTGAATTGTTCTATTTTAGGTTAATCTCTTATATACTGCATAGATTTGGACTTCGCTTTATAATGTACTGCTTTAGTGTAGTCCATCTATATAGATAGACATATATTTAATCTTAGGTTTCATTTATGCTTTAGGTTTTTATAACTTTTTAAATAACTTATGCCATGTTTTCTTTGTTTTGGCTTATATTTTTGCTCTAGTGCTTACTTTAAAACCATAACTTTATTTAATTTTCTTCGTCTTCTAATTCCTTTGGCAGTACCTTTTAATTCCTGCTGTGAGTAATGGTAAAATTAGTATTTTTCCTTTTTTCACCCTTTTATTTTGCACCTTCTCTGGCACTCAATTTGTTTAATGTGTTATCTTTCATGGTATTCACTTTTCTCTTAAATATGCTTGACTTGTCAGCTTTAAATGATTTTGACCCCAGGTAATAGAGATAAGGAAATGGGCATATTTTCCCTACCTCTTTTCTTCTTTCTCCCTTTTTCTTCCCAACTCTTATTAGTATTTCTTCATTGTCCAGGTGTGTAATATTTATGCTTCATTCAGTAACTGTATTTCCCACATTCATTTTAATCTTATATGTATTTAAATATGTTCATTGTTTACTGCTTATCCAAATATAAAGTTTTGAGGTAATACTTGCTTTTCTGAGGTTATTTTAGGTATAACGCTCTGTCTTTTAGTATGGAATATTGCCATGGAGAATCTGAGGCCTGTTTGATTTTTTTTATCTCACTTCTGAGTGACTTAATTATGTTCATTTTTTCTAATTCTTGTTCTCTGTATCCATGGAAACTTTCTGTTGAGATTTCTTCATCTTCTAGTTATTATTTTGTTTTGCTGTATTCTTTCTTTTTTTTCCTTATAGTGTCTTTTTATAGATCACATGCTGGTTGTTCTTCTTCTTATTATTATTATTCACCATTGAGAAACTTAAGTTTCTCTTAGAAGAGCTATTTGGAGAAGATTCATGTCAGAGAGAAACTAGCAGCATTTTTCTTTATGTAATGCAGAGTTTTGTCTACAAATATGCATACACTTTATTTCTCCCTTGCCAAGGGGAATGGGCATGGAATTGATTTCCAGTAAAAAAAAAAAGTCTCTTTGCTGCTGTAATGGTAGCATACTGCTTCTTGCAAATATGGCTTATCAACATAAATCCTTGATTAGCCTCACCTCTGTCACTGAAAAGGATTCAGAGAACTCCTTATTACTAGTCATAAACTCTGTTACTAACCATCATTGTAAACAGGAATTTAGGGTTTGTACTCTAGCTTTTGCCTCTCACCTTTGAGAACTATTTTGTGAGCTTTTTATGAGATATGCAGCAATGTTCTTTCACTGCCTCGTTGGAGCTCACCCATGCTCCCTCTCCGGTGTTTCTGGCAGTGCTCTGTGACTTGAGATTTCTGCTATGTTCTGGTTATGTCAAAGATGGGTTTTGCATTTCTGTTTCTCAGTCTTGTTTTGTTTTTTTAAATGCTCATTCCAGTGGGAGAAGAAGAAATGTCAACTTTATGCCTCTGTCTTAAAAACTGGAACCCAGGCAAATTGTTAAAACATTCAGTAAAATGAGACTATAGGATTCATTTTATAGAATGTTCATTCTTGATTACCAAAAAAGCATTTTTTCTTTGTGGGCTTCAAAATCCTGGGGCACCATGATCAAGAATATCCTGATATCTCTAAATGCTCTTTATGATAGCACAGTATTGTTCACATGACTTGAGATATGATTGTTTTCTTCCTTCTAGAACCAGGTGGAAAAAGCTATCTCCATTTTTTCTCAAATCATGAAGCCAGAGAGCATAATCTGTACTAACTTAAAGGTAAGTGACTTTAAGGTTTAAATTACAGCTTGAAATGTTCTAAAATGATGACTAGAGGTTTTTGTTTGTATACTATGGCTTTTGATCTCCCAAGAGCTTAATTCAGTTCATTTATTGAGCTCTGTATGAAAGTTACAATATAGCCCCTGTGATAAGAAACAACATGGCCTGTTCTTCCAGAAGTTTGTAAATAGGTGGGAAATGTAAATATGCTCAGATATAAGACATAACTAAATGCCACAGATAGAACAAATGCTACAGAAGGCTATAGAAGTAGAGTGAAGGAAGATAGACTGTTTTTACTAAGACTTGAGAGAAAACTGTGTGCTTATTGCCTCTTATCTATGCTACCTAACTTATAGAGTAAATATCTCTATGATGCATAAAATAGTACCTGACATGGTAAGCACTTCATAAATGTTAGCTATTTTCATTCTTATACTGCCAGCTTGCCATGGCTCATCAGCCCCAGTGAGCAGCAAGTCACCTACGCCTTCCTGTCCCAGGACTGGGTGCATAAGTAGAAACTACAGGTCACAGCAGGTAGGTCAGTCTGAAAAGTTCACAGGCTCGGGCAGTTCTGGGAGGCCAAGGTGGCAAAGGTCCCGAGTCCAAAAGTTCAAGTCATCTGAGCCAATACCAGTAAGCCAAGCAGACTAGGAAGCTTGGTCTTCTAGTGGATGCCATATATCTTTTATCTTCTCTGCTTGCTACTGAACATGGACAGCTCTGGATATCCCAAGTCTGTAACTGCTTCTGAGAGAGAGTGTGGCCTGTAGATGCCCTCATTTTATGATTAGACAGAAGTTGAATTGCTAGGATTTCAATTTATGACATCACGTAAGAAAGGACTATAGGAGAGTGTGGTGAGAGAGGTTTTATGTGGACCATTAGTAGCTTTTCCTAGAGTGGAAGTAAGGTTCTGGGGATCAAGAAGGATTGGTGGTGAGACACTGAAGAGAGTGAGATGAGAGAGTTTTAAGATAATTTAGTTAAGGTACTATGCTAAATACTAGACATTTATTAGTTCATTTTATACACATATGTCAGAAGAGTATGTCTTCGTATTATAGATGTAGTAAATGAAGATTCAAATGGTAAGTCAAGTACCCAGGTTCTCGCAGTTAATTAAATAACAGAGTCAGAGTTTTAACACAAATAAATCTGTTTGTCTGCAAAGTCCAGCATTTCTCCACCACTCCACCCCAACCTCTAGAGATGTGGGTTGTGGGTTGTGTCTCTTTTCCCAAGGATTAGGACTAGCTGTGCCTCTTGAATAATGAAAACATAGGATTGGATATCAAAAATCGAATCTGCTATTAGTGCACATTTAGATTCAGATACCCCATCTATTTCAATCCTTGGCTGTCTCTCACAGTTGTTGGGAGAAACTGGTAATGATATTTTTTCTAAATGAGAAAATGCTTTAGTGAAAATAAAACAGCCTGCTGAGAGTAAAGCTGTCCACTCGCAGGAGGAAGAGAAAGCCATAGCATGGTGGGAAGTGCACCCATGAGCCAGGCTAGCTGGAACAGCTCCCTTCTCTAAGAACTGGAAATGAAAGGCAGCTGATTAATATGGTGGAATGGGCATGTTTCAGGCAAGGACTATATGAGCAACCTTAAGTTGATCTTGAATATGAATCATTCTGTCCATTAATTGGGTCAGAGAATTATCTATTGTCAGAAAATCTGAAGATAGTTTTGTTTAAAAATTCTCACTCTGGAAATTCCTCTAAATGTCAAATCTAAATTTGTCATATTTTAATATAAGCCTCTTTCATCTCCCTCAGGAATGATGAAAAAAAGATGGTTGCTGTTCTCATGTTTAATAATCTTTCAGATTCTGGGTCTCTGTTATTAGAACAGGTTTTTGTTTTGTTTTGTTTTGTTTTGTTTTTTTACAAAAATGATTCAATAGGCCCTAGCTTCTCTAAGGCTGAGTCATCTTCTTGGAATCCTTAAGGGCAATTTGTTAATTATTAAAAAATGGGAACCTGACAAATAGGTTGCGTATGGAGTCTGTTCCATCAGTATTAGCAGAAATAAATGAAGTATTTTCCTGACCTACTTTAAAAATTAATGCCTTATACTAAAATCTTCTGCTGCTGCCAATTGGAATTTGAACTTACCCAGTTATTCCTCCTCAATTTTCTTTTCATTGAAATTGCTCCTGCTGCCAATATGACCCAGAGGGTCTGGTTTCCCATTTTCCCAGCTAATATATGCTATATATTGTACTGATTTAACAGATGATCTCATCAAAGCACATGCATATTGTCTCTGCCCTTTTAATCTGAATTTAAACCCATCAATCCTAAAAGAACCGTAACCCCCTCTTTAGCAATGCTGCTCAATATCAAAGAATTAATTTCCACTTCCAAATAAATCTGAAAGTATCAGAGACCAACACAGGGTAACTTTCCACTAATTCTATATGAATTCTGATCATTTCTTTAGAAACCTGGCATGTCTCCAAATGGAGACTCATTTTTTGGAATTGAATTACCTTGCAAAGGAATTTATAAGTGGTTAGTTTTGCTGATTTTATCATTTATTTATTAACATGTTTTAATGCCATTTCTCTTTACTAAGGTCACCGTAAAGTTCTAGCTCATTCTAGGAAGTCTCTTAGGCTGCATAGGTAGGAAAAGAGACAGGACTCATTTGTCATAAATCCCTTTGTAGCAACATCTCACCCATGTGTGTCAGTTAAGAATTGCATTTGGTAGGGAGCAATGTAGACTCCAAAAAAAGTGTTTGTGCCAATTAGAGGCTGGCTGGCTGGCTTGCTTGCTTTTTTCATGTAGAAAACCAGAGGTGTTTAGCCTAGGTTTGATGTGACATTTTTATACCACTATCCTAAGTACATGATGTCCATCCGTTGTATAATTATTTCAGCAAGTAGAAAGAATGGAATACAAAAAAGTTGGCCCCTTTAAAGGATGCTTTTAAAATTATCTCACCCAGCAACTTGTATTTACATGTTATTGGCCAGCACTTAATCCCATAATAATACCTAGTTGCAAAGAAACCTGGGAAATATAATCTTTGAGTTCCATATATTATAGCATTAGTTAAAGTTAGGGAGTCTGTTATCAAAAAAGAAGAGCAGAATGGGTGGATATTGCTTAGAAATCTCTACCATACTATGATATTCTACTTCAAAGATAGCAAACTTAAAAAGAAAAGAAAAAAAGAAATGCAAATTTCTGTCATGTTTAGGGCTTCTGGTTTCTTTTTTTGGCCAAAGGCATCCAGTGATTTTTTTTCAACATTTCCTGAGGCTGTAGAAAATCAGAAGGACAGGAAATATGTGTTCTTGTAATAGTTTTTCTTAACAAAATTCCCCTTGCTCCTTGCTAATTCAATTTTCCTAGCCTTTTGTTTAAAATCTATAAGATTAAAGCAATGTGCTGTAACCTGATTTAGCTTTCCTTAATTGCACCCTGAGACTCCCGTGTGAGACAAGCTCCTAGCTTAAAATTTTGTCTTTACCTTTCATCATTAACTACCTCATCCATATCATCTATATTGCCCTTCAGCATATTTCAAGATATTGAACCTCACTCTTGAAATCCCTACTGAAACAGATAATTGCTGAAGGCAAGGAGAGAAATTGGGAAAACTTAAGAAAAGTTAAAATCTGCCAGGAGCAAACACATCATTAATAGTTTCTAGCATGACATTCTAGGCGGTTTATCCTTGAAAATTGCTGTGCTGCTCTTCTCATTCGTTATTGTTGAAGGTCTACTAGGTATCGTGCACTGGAGACAAAGCAGTCAACAAGGCAGCCTTGTCCTCCCCTCAATAGCACAGACCACTGCCAAACAAATTCAGATTGGTTTTTATTAACAAGGGTGTTAAGAACTGTGAAGAGTGGAGATTTTATCCTACAAACAAGCTAACAGGTTAGCCTGCCACAGTTTCATGGATGCTGGCAGGCTATGCAAGACACCAGGGGATGAAGGACAGTTTAGTACTCATGACAATAACAGTAGCCATAGTATTAGCATTTTTGCATCAGTTCCCCGAGAGCCCTAATTCCCTAGGGTGACATGAATAGGTCTATATGTCTCTTGCACACACAAGGGCTTACATTTTAAGAGAGGAACCCTGAATTTAGGGAACCCACATCTCTTAGAACGGTCAGTAAGCATGCCTGTCATTTGCTCTGGATGCGACACTGTGTCTCTCTTTTCCAGGCTATTGGTTATACAAACATCTTTGAGAAAATAGTTTGGCATAAAGGCAGTCATTGTTTCTGCTTGAATGAGAGACCCATGGAGGGCTGTCTCCCAACAAAGGGGATGCTCATGATTTTTGCTTGTGTTTTAGAACACTGAACTTAGATTGTCTCCTTTGGATTTAGTCTACTTGAGATATTTCTTTCTCATGATTACTCATAATCATTGATGCTCAAACATAAAATGTTATAAAATGGATTATTGAGAGAACTTGGTTCTAGCTGGTTTGTTATAAAAAATGAATATTTCTTCCAGAAAACTCCCTTTCTTAAGGAACAAGAGCCTTAAAAATGTTTATACCTTATAACTTTATGATTTCACTTCTGAGAATTAAGTCTTAGAAATTAATAAGTTTATTTTTAAAAATATGCACAGTTAGCAATATAATAAAGCATGGTATTACTTTATTTGATGAATTATCTATACGATGATTGTTATGCATTCATCATTAAAAATGAGATTTTCTTTTTCTCTAAAATTTCTTTTTAATGCTAAAAGAAAATGTTCATTGTCTAATAATTTTGGGGAAATTAATATATTTGGAAGGTAATATGTGAAATTATAAGCAATGATTAACGTTAGTTGCTGAATTCTAAGTTATTTTCATTTTCTTTAAACTGTTCTGTATTTTTCAAGCTATGAACATTGTGATGAGGGGGAAGATATGTTCCTTTTTGTCCCTTGTATTAATTGTGTCTATCTAATGGAAGGTAGTTAGTGGTGAAAGCCAAGTACAACACTTAGTTCTGAAACTTCCTTATAGCAACAGTGTAAATAGAAATGCCTCACCAATACTTTAACCAGCTCACACTTTATACTGCAGCAACCTATGTACTTGTAATTTCTTAACCAAAAAAATAGGTAAATAAAAAAGGTAAAGGCATCATTGCCCTAGAACCAATCTTATGAGATTGTCTGTCATAGCCTCTGAATCTAGAGGAAATAGGGAGGAAGAAACTAATAGTAATGTTTATTGAGTACCTTCTGTGGTGGTACCTTGCGTGCTGGTATTTTATTTAATGTTCATAGTAACTCAAAATGTGAAATATAAAAGTATTTTACAAATAAGAAATTGAAAGAGAGATTAAGAATCTGGCCAAAGTCATATAGCTGATAATTGCCACTGCCGGAAATCTGGATCCAAATTCATGCCTCCTCCATTTCTGTCCTTAAAAGTTTTGAAGTTGTGGTATTTTGATTAGCCATTGGAAAACAAGTTTTGGCTGGCAGACATACGTTCAAAGCATTTTTTGAAACCGTATAAGCAAATGAATTAGGAAATAGCATGAAAACAGGGTAGATGCCTATAAATGCAGGTTTATCTACAAAGTACATTTCTCAGTGTTGAATACTGGCTCACTTTTGTTTTTGCTTGCATCTTTTAAAATTCAGATTATGATCCATATCCAGTCAAATATGTTGAAAACCCTGATAGAGATACTAATAGACGCTACAGAGGGAAATTTATCAAGATTTGTGAAAAAACATGAGTTCTCAGAAGAAGTGGTGAGTATGTGGTTGCTGCAGAAATTATTTAAAAGTGAAGGGCAAAAAGGTTGCCTCCTTAGAGAGATGGTTCAATATGTTAGCCTCTCTATCATTCCTGTTATAAGATTTCTCTATGTGGATACAAAGAGTTTTTTCCTTCTAACAGAATATATCCTCTGAATACTAGGAAAACTTTTTCCTTTTACATTATTCTTTTTCCCACACTGTTTTCATGGGTCCTGGCTCTCTTTTTTCCCTTTCCCCTCAAGTCTTCAATACCTTCTCCCCACTCCTCACTCTCAGATGATGACCTAGCTTCCTTTTTCAGTGCAGGGGTAGGGGGTGTGTGTGGAAGCAATCAAAAAATAGCTGCTTCTGCATTGACAGCCTTCTTGCTCTTCTCCCTGTATGCTCAGTCTTCCCTCCTGAAGCCACGATGACTGCACTCACCAGCTCCCCAGTTGTGCCCCAGTGCCCGCCCCTTCTGACCCATCCAGGGCATCAATTCGGAGATTATCTCACCCTCTTTTGAGCATCATTAACATCCCCTTCCCTGGAGATCATTCTCATCAGCAAACAATAAGCTATATTGTCTCTTATCTTTTCTTTTAAAAAAGTCTCCCCTATTTAAACAAATGTGTTTAGATGAAAAGACTCAACTTCATAAAGTCATTTTTTCCCAAGTTAATGTGATAATATAACATCCCAATAAAAATACCATTAGTTTTGTTTTTTTTTTCTGTAGTTAAGGTTTAGTAGGAAGAACAAACTAGCAAGACCAACTGGGAAAACTTGTGAAAGAAGGGCAGGAAGAGGTGCTAGACCTGCCAGGTATTAAACCATATTAAAGCTTCTAAATTAGAATTGCATTGTTACCTCCTGAATAAACCAACTAAAGGAACCTTATACTTTGCAGAATTCTAAAACAAAATTAATTAAAAATGAAGAGAAAGAAGCAATTTTTAAAAATTGAAAGCAAAATGAACAAATGAACCAATGTGTCACATTGATGGCTTAAGCACATAAGGAGGAATTACTAGTCACTTAAAATTTAGTAATTTGTATATCTCTAGTAATAGATTACCTAAGGGGGAAAAAACTGTAAAGAAAGTGCAAATTATTGGCAATGATCATATTGATAGCAATGACATGATTATTGTTATTTTGTCTCACGAGGGAGCCTGTTGGTTGGTCATCCTTCCCCTGCTTTTATCCTTCTTTTGCCTTTTATATTAATGGTCCCAGCTGGTAGCTGAGATGGCAGGATTGACGAGTGGCTGCTTTCTCCTCCTTTGCAACATCATTGCCTTCCAAATCCTATCCCCTTTCTTCACTTCTACACAAAGACTCTTCCTGCTGGTAAAGGGAGCTTGACAGGAAACTAACTGGGTATGATTGAATTTAAAGCTTCTCTCTAACTGAGTTCTCAGCTCTGTATAGATTGTGACCTACCCAAACCCTTTGGACTATGTTAGAAAAGTAGGGGCTCTGGAAATGTAGACAGGTTTTTAAGTGCACAGTTGTGTGCATGTGTGTGCAGTACTAACACAACTTCAGTTTTCTCAGTAGCACTGTTGTTAATCATTCCTTAGATCTGGTCCATCAATATATTTTCAGCTAAATGACTAAAGCATCCATACAAAGTCCACATTGAAAAATACTGATTGTTTTATCTGAAAAAATTTTCCCCAAAGCCTGTAAGACTGATTTACTTAGAAAGGTCACCCTCTAGTTCAGTGTATTCCCCTGGGTATTGTGAGACACTTCAGAGCACAGCTTGTTGAGAAATGAATTGATCCATATAACCAGGTAGCTTTTGAGCTAGTTTGAAGTATGTTTGTGACATTGTATGTGGAGTCTTATATTGTAAAACTCTGCATTTTGCAAATGTGTTCCTTAGTGTTTATACCAACAGTGTGGAAATAAGGTGCTATTTTACCACCAGAGGAATGTTGAAAAGAATTGTTGATTTTCTGCAACACTAGGACTGAAACAACTCAAACAGCAGCTTGTTTCCTGTTGATTTCTTTTTTGAAACTAAATTAACAAACAATTTAATATCTTTTTTCTGCTTAAGTTGTAGAATGCTGCTAATGACACCATTTAGTATTTTTTGTAACGGTGTAAGAGAACTGATGTTGTATATGCAGTTAGAGCAGAGTTACTTCCAGGTTGGCATGTTTTGCTTTGCTTCTTTTGGAAGCCATAGCTGCACTTCACCTTGAACATGCAGACTCTTCTTTTTAAGGACATTAAGAAGTGCTTAAACGTTTTATCTGACAGTTCAGTGAGGAGCCCTCATGTGACAGGAAGTTGTACAGGTGTGTGCAGTACTTGGATTATGGCATATTTAGAAGATGACCAAAGGATATGTTGGGAACTTTGCTTACAATTAAACTTCACGAAGAACTATTGTTAGGTTATATCATTTATAGGGATTGGACTAAGTAAAATGTTAATTTTGTTCAGAAAGTAGCTTCACATTCTAATTTTGGGTTCATTTATTTTTGTAGAATTAAATGCCTCATATACTTGTGACCAATATTTACACCATGGTCTAGACCTCTCCAACATGCATCATTCTTGTATATCCAACAACTTCTTGACATGTCCGCTTAGATGTTTCACAGGACTCTTAGTCTTGTCTAAAACAGAACTTGATTTTCCCTGTCCAAATCCAGTCCTCCCATCTCCCCATCATGGTTAATGATGTCGCCCATCACCAAGTTTTAAAGCCTTAATTGGGAAGATATCTTTGAATCCTCCCTTTCCTTCACCCCTTCAACAATAACTTTTTTCAGTTTAACCTCCAAAACATACCTCACACACATCCACTCCATCTTTTCTATACATTACCCAGTCTAAACCATTATCCTCTCATCTGGCTTATGGTGGGGGCCTCCAGATCAGTCTACATATTTTCATACCTGCCACTCCTCTACTCAGCTTTATAAACCAAAATCACATTATGTCCCAATTTGGACCCTCTAATAGCTTTTAGAATAAGTTCCAAAAAACTTACCACGTGTAACACCAAAGCTGACATTCAAGTGATGATCACAGTAAGTAGGAAGAGGAAAACCAGGCCAGAGAGAAGAGGATATAAAGGAAAAGCAAGTGGCCAGTAGAGCTGCATGTGCTCTGGAGTACAGAAGTCCCCTTACTTACTATCTGCCATTGCCAAAGGCTGATTGTGGCTGACAGGACACTAATAACAGGGACACATACTCACCTGTTCTTGTGAGAATCTGCACATTCCGCCTGTCTCTCAAGACTGGAGATGTATTCATTCTTACCCCAAATACACTCTGGAAAGTGCCAGAATGGAAAGTGTTCCCAACCTAACGCAAAACATTAAAAAAAAAAAAAGATTTCTAATCTCTGAAAAACAAACACAAATTACCATGTGCTATAAGCCCTATGAAAATTTGGTCCTGCCTTCTGCTCTGGTTATTAAATTGGACAAACTTGTTTCATTGCTATTTGAGCTCCTTTTCCTGGTGTGTCTCATTATATAGTATGTGACATTTAAACCCCCTTTTTTAAAGATATTAAGTATGATTTTCAAGTACTAGTTCTGAGTTTTACATGTAGCCTGTGGAGTCTCTTTTAGTGTCTTACCTCTGCGCATCCCAGCACCCTGGCTTTCAGCACCTCAGGTGCACACCGTACTTTTCTACACATTTATGTCTCTCCTTAGAGTTCAGAAAGAACAAGAAAGAAATCTTGCAGAGATATAATGCATTTTTCTTGCATTTTTCCAGCTGACCAAAGTGAGGGAAAAAGTGAAGGACGTGCCTGCCCTTCTGGCCAAATTTGATGAGCTCTATGGGAAGCTGCACATAAATGGCCAGGTCACCACTTACACTTTGGATGCTCTCCTCTGTCATACCCCCAAGGACTGGAAGTCCCACATGGTGCTATCCAACAAGAGGACAGTTAGCCGTCGGACGTTCCAGCCACTCAGCCAGTCCCTGTGGGCTGAGTAACCTTAGATTTAAGCCCCTGTGGATCCAATTTGGAGGGGGCCTGCTCTAATCAATTTTTGGCATCCTAAGATTTCAGGCGCTGAACTCCAGTGGACACTACTTATTGGCACTTGGTCTTCTTAATTTCCATGCTCGTTGAGTGCTGGCATGCTGAGAAGTGAGTGTGTTATGCCACTTTGGAGATCTAGATACATACAAGTGAACAGAAAGCTCAGCTCCCTCATGAAGGAGGCGTCGTCCCCTGTGTAAACCGCTGAGGATCCTGGTAGGAACATAGTCTCAAGTGTCCAGTCCAGCTTCTAGTACCAGACAAGAACCCAATAAACAACAGTGGGAAGGAATTTCACAAAGTGGCCAACTCCGACTAACTTTCAGGGGAGTAGTTACTTTCAGATTATATCCTTGCTGAATTCAGAGTGTTCGAATGCCTATTCTACCACGCTGGGAAATAGCCCAGGGTTTTCTCACTGATTCTGTCATCATTGATCTGTGACCCTAAATGAGATACTTGGACCCTCAAGTTTTCATCTGTAAAGTAATAATGCCTGTATGAATTTGCATATTGATTTGCAATTTTCATTTAAGGTTCAGTAGGGTCAAATTTTCTTTAAAAAATAAGAAATAAAAAGCTTTTCAAAACTTTTTTGGGCTTATGTCTTGTTTTCTCAGCAGCAGAAACAAACCAGAATTTAGCTATCAGAACTGATTAGAAAACCAAAATTTAAATGATTACTGCTTGGTCACGGGCAAGCCATGTGCTTTGCAAAATAAATGCCAATGAAAACCACATAATGCTCTCTGTACTGTTTAGTTTCCTATATGGGTCAAAATATTTGGTCCTATAGTGCATTTCATTTGTTAACCATTTTCTTTTTTCTCTCTGAATATTTTATATTTTGGTAAAAATAAATGCATCCTGACAGCAGGTCAGAGCTTCCTCACCTGGTGAGTTGTGCTTTCTGCTTCTGCAGGCCCACAGGATGTTCTCACCTCTAAGCCTTCTTCCTAGAGTGCTGTAGGCTCTTCAGTGCTGCTTCAAAAACCAAGGCTAACTTTAACTCCATAATCTTTCTGAGGTAAGAATTGCTCATAGAATCAGAAATTTTAGATGAGGAAAAATCTGCGTCTTCTAATTTAACTCCCTCTTCTCTCAGGTTGAAGAAATGACTTATTGGAATTGGAATAGTTTGAGATGGAGCTGAAATTAAAATCCAGATTACTAGTCTTGTACCCTTTCCATCAGACCAAATTGTGTCTCTTCAGAGGAGAAAAGGGAGAATCTCTTCAGAGAGAGAATACTAAGGGCTCCCACACTTACTCTGGCATGCGCTCACCTTAGTCCCCACATCCATTAGATGGGAGATTAGAATAATACCTCCTAGGCTTGGTTTGAGGATGGAATGCGATAGATAAAGCAAGCAAGACTATCCCTGACACAATGTAAGTTATATATAAATGTTAACTATTGCTCTTACTGTGGTAGCATTCTGAGTGTTTGCCCCTAGTTGAAGCCTTATATAAACAAATGAGTTCTTCCTCCTGCTCAGAAATATCAAAAGCATTTCTTTGCTTATGCTCTGTGAAGCATTAGTAGCCCCACTTTTAAAGGAAATTCTCTGCCTTCATAGACTCTTGACTGCATCTTGTGTGTCTTGTGTTTTGCAAAAACAAACATTTGGATTTCTCTGCCTTCAAAGACTTGGGGAATAATAGGGCACGCTTCCTGTCCCCCAACTTATCTTTTATCTTCTCCAACATCAACAAAGAGCATTCAAATGACTGTTTTGCCCTGGGTGGATGTGGCCCTGGTTGTCAGCTAACAACCATTCATTAGCCAAAAAAAAAAAAAAAGAGTGAAAAAAAAAAAAAAATAACCGTGGTGATCTTGAGCCTTGCTTCTCTGAGCAACAGGCAGCTAGTGTCCTGCTGACAACAAGAACTGGGCTATCTGACCTGTTGCCTGAAGACTTTCTGAAGGGCAGCTTAGTACGGAGATAACTGATGTGCATAATGTTCATCCCCAAATGACAGGTGATTCTGAAGGCTAAAAGAAAAAAAAGCCATCAAATAAAAAGTATGTTCAGTATGTAGTGTGTATTTTGTTCTTTAAAATTTGGTAATTTCTTTGAAAAGTGGTGTTTCTTTACATTCAATATTTTGCCTAAAGCAACTACTTACTCCAGCAGTCTGCCTAAAGCCTGTCCTTATTCTGTTACTGAGACTATTTCATTGGACAGAACATCTTATTCCCTAACTCTGTTACGTGCCTCTGTAGATTGCTCTCACTTACTGTAAATGTCTATTGCTCCAGAATCCAAAAGTTGTCCGGGTGAGTACAGCACAGAATGAGAAAGAGACAAAATGACACCTTCTCTAATTAGGTGATATCAGGACAGTGTTCTAGTTCTCTTGCTGTATCAAAAACACTGCAGAATTTAATGGCTTAAAACAACACCAGTTATTTTACGATGTCTCATTATCCTTAGGGAATAAGGATAATTGACTGGACTCAGCCAGGCAGTTCTTACTCAGGGTCTCATGTGGTCATAGATGAAGGCTGGGACTCGTCTCAAAGGCTTCCTCACTTAATATTTCCAGAAATTGATGGTAGGACCTCACCTGAGACTGGGGATGGATCATCTACACGTATATATATGTATCCATGTAAACTAAGGCAACATAAGGCAAAATATCACAGGGCTTGACAAAAATAACACAAGATTCAAATTTATAACACTTTTATCTACTCAGCTAAGATACCCATTTAAAAAATCACAATGGCAGAAGCTATGATCAGTGAAATTTGATATACATTATGCATTAAAAAATGCATGGTGAACCAAATCATTGTGAATTCATTCCAAGGGAAATATTTCAGAGAAGTAAAAAAAAAAATTGTTTTAAGGAGATGGTTTGACTTTATTGCATAAATGGATCAAGGAATTAAGTTAGCTTAAATGGCATTACTTCAAAATATATCTTCTGAACTGATTTTTAACCAATCGAAAATTTGATATTGGTATAATTCTGAAATATTTTTTATTTGCTAACATGGAGTCAAAACAAGGGGATTAAAAATTACTCTGTTCTATTGAGTTTGCATTCTACAAGAGGAGAAGACATTAAACAGATAACTGGGCAAATGACCACATGATCACAATTGGAATTAATAATAAGTCCCGAGTGATACTCCTAACCCTGTGGAAAAGATAATACGTGGCACATGCACATGCACACACACATGCACACACACACATACAAGGGGAGGATCTTGTCCTTCATAGCACCAATTGTGTATGTCACTCATTTTGACATCTAAAGTACATTGCCTTGCGTTGTTCCACTTTTCTCCCTAAGTATCTCCTGAAGGACAAAGTAGTCTACATTTGTTTTGTATGACCCCAAAGTGCCTACATAGCATAATCTTATACATATAATTAAATGGGGCCTTCATATTTTTGTAAGAGTGGATTAATTAGTGGCAGATTTTAGTTAATGTGTATAGTCTACCATGATATGCTCTAAGTTCTTCACAACTGTTTCATAAACTGGTCACTCTTCTTATTCCAGTTTTACCTATGACAGAGCCAAGACCCAGAGAAATGGAAAGACTGAGAAGGGGGCGTGGGTCAACTAGTGTATTAACACACTGGTCCCAAATCCCTCTCCTCCAGTGCTGAATCCAAGGGTTCTCCCCGCCCCCGCCGTGTATTTCCAAGCACTCAGCTAATCTGAGACAGAAGGAGTAATGGGAGGGAGAGCCCAAGGGTTTCAGCTGTAACTTCCAAGCTACTAATGAAAGGGGTTCAAAATGCTGCTGAAGAGTGTAACCCACCCACTTGCCAACCTTGCTCAGTGGTCCCTTCCTCTAAGGGCTGTGGCCTCTAGGAGCCTTGAAGGCAGCATTATCGCAGTGATTAAAGGTAAGGCTGGGGATAGAAGGCCCAGAGTGGGAAAAGCCCACGCTTGCCGCATCACTGCTCTGCAGTGGAAATACTCCAAAGCTGGCTGCTTCGGGAAAGAAGAAGGCCTCGTTGAATCAGGCTCTGAGAGGAAAATGCACAGGGAGCCCCTGAATCAGCCTTGAAGACATCAGAGCAGCACTGTCACCTGCAGGCTTGCTTGGCAAATGCATTGCTGGATTAATGATGTTTACATCCTCCATCTCCCCCTGATTCTTTTTCTGCCCTGAATCAGGCCAAGCTGTTCAACCAGAACAGCCCAGTGTCACCATGTCACTTAATCCCTGAAATCTCCCTCACTCTCAGGCAGCAAGACCATTCTATTGAATTACAAATGACACCACAAAGGAAGGTTTAACCCCTGCAAAGCCAAGCCACAGCTCTACAACTCCATTTGATTTTTGAATCCATGGATGCAAGTCACATACCTAGCAACTAACAGCAGAACCTTCCTCTGCACCCCAAGGAGGACACGTTATGTAGCCATTAAAGTTCAAGAGGATTCAGATGACCTTCCATTTCAGGCTGGAAATTATTGGATTAACTTCAGATAGTTTGAGGAGTACATTCTTGTAGCTGGTGAGAGGATGGTCACATGCATGTCCAAAGTAAATTCAACACAAATATTGCTCACTGAGAAACTAGGACAGAACCAAGCAACTCACCATGAGGCTTTGGGGGCACAGGGTTTGTCTCCCTATATAAAACTATGAGGAAACGTCATTTCCAATTTAGATCAGCATAATCATTTCTTTGATACATCAGTGCTCAGGTGACGGGGAATTCAACAATGACATGGCCTTGTATGCTAGGGTTCATAAAATAAGTAAAAGAAAAAAACGGCTAACCCATAATAAGACCTTTAGGCCCTGGACAAGCTCTTTGTATATAGTACCCTCAGGAAACCCGGTGTGGTCCTGTTACCCCATTTCACAGACGATGAACTGAAGCTCAGAGTGGTTAAGTTACTTGCTCAAGGGCATAATACTCGGGAGTGGGTAAGCACAGGTGCACACACATGCATACGTATGCACTTCTCAGGAGAGGTGGTTTATATTGTCGATTCTTTCAACTCTGCAGAACTTCATAGTGGCCTCTGAGTAAAAAAGGTTAAAACATTTATGTATACACACATACACGTATATGCATATGTTATGCACACATGTATACACACACACACACTGTATGTGCGAGTTTTTTTTTAATAATCCCTGCCACCTCCAGGAGCTGGCACCAGTAAACAGCTGAAGAACTTCGAGTAGCCAGCAGAGGGCGCCCAGAGTCGCTATTTTTGAAAGGTGCTGGTTTTTCAAAAGCATCTTCCATTTCTGGAATTCACAGAAAGGGAGGTAGGTCCACAGGAAACGTCCACGGGGAAGATCTAGAATATTGCCTTCACTCAGATTAAGAATTACCCAGTGTCAGAAAGATGTTTTTAGAAAAGGAAATGGTGAGAATGCGCCTCTGCAGAGAGCACGCCAATGCTAGTGTGTGTACCCATGTGCCAGATGTTTCATGAGAAAACATCCAACTCAGCTCCTTATGAAAGAAGAAGCATGTCCTTTGTCTCACTTGGGAAAGAATTTTCTCCTAAATTAAGAATAAAATCCTACAATGAACTATTTGTCTTTATTTTCTAAAAAAAAAAAAACATTGATATGTGACAGATGTAAAAAGGAATTAGGCTTTTAATTATTTCTATTGTCTTTCTATCCTACTTGAATCTATCAAATGCAGCAGTCCGACTATCTCTTCCTGCCATCATCAGGAATGCACTCAGTTTTGGAACTTTCTCCATTTACGGAAGGGGCATTTCAGTATCCTGGTTTATTTACCACTGCCCATTTCTAGGAATAGGTCAAAGGTCAAGTTTCCATTACCACAAACCCTTAATATCCATTGAGACTTCACAGAGTACTAATGATTATAATGGGATGGGGATTAGGATTCTGATGAAACATATCCCTGACAGAGACAGGATCTCGAGAGGAAGACAATGGCAGATGCCCTTGCTCAAGACAACTTGCTTGCATGGTAACTCCTGGGAATCACTGAAAGTACCTGGCAGTGGTACCTGTGGGACTGGACATTCTATACAACTGATGGGGGTAAAAGAAACAAACTGTTAATTCCTCTAAAAGTGGCCCATGGAGTTGGTATGTCTTGGGCACACGAGCTCAGGAATAAAGATACTGAAAAAAAGTCTGGGTGAAGATCATATAGTAGGTGCTATTCTCCACATATTTTCTCTGATTTATCTCACTTACAAATTGAAAAAAATCTGCAAACAGATGAGGAACTGAAACGCTCAGAGATGACAATTGGGTAAAATTCCTCTAGGAGTCTAGAGTTGAGTGTCCAGAAATAAGTCTCTCTTTACAAGCTGCCATTAACAGGCTTTTATCCCTTCAGGACGTTAGAGGTGATGGAAGTCAGTGTTCTGCTGCGCTGCACAGAGAGGAGGTGACGTGAAAGAATCAGTAGCATGAAGCTCATTCATGCAGATCTGTCTTGACAAAGTGGAGAACTGAGCGGTTAACCAGTGAACCGAGTGGTATGAATGGCAGCTCTAGACTCTTACTCCCCTGGCCTTCCGCATCCTTTGTTACTCCCTTAGAATTGAAATATTGAACTCAGTGGACTATGGGTCTGGCCCAAAAATATAATTAATCTTCTATTCCTATGGATTGTTTGGGTCTTTTAAAAAAGTCTTTTTCTCCTCTCAATTCCATATTTTACTTTGCCAGTGTAGACATGACTTATAAATTGATTATTTGACACTGTTGAAATCCTTTTACGTGCAAAACATTGGGATATATAGA
Organism: Cynopterus sphinx; assembly: GCA_030015415.1. Taxonomy (NCBI): domain Eukaryota; kingdom Metazoa; phylum Chordata; class Mammalia; order Chiroptera; family Pteropodidae; genus Cynopterus; species Cynopterus sphinx. Next base: position 38,994,407 of record CM057379.1, read on the forward strand.
GAGGGGAAACAGGTAACTGGCACACCATCTTTGTTTCTAAATAGTAAATTTCCTGACTTCATTTTGAAGATTTTGAAGCAAATAAGTGATATGAATCCTCATGTTGTTAAGCGGAGCTAGAGTAGGTTGGGTATAATTCTTCTTCTGTTCACATGTCAATAAATTAACGTCTTACCAGTTTTTTTCTTCATGAATTTTACTTCCTCTTTCTTCTTTCTCTGTTCTTCTATTTTGTGTCTTCCCTATCATTTTGTTAATGCTTCTCTCTTTAAAAAAATATTTTATGTCCCTTTTTGGACCTCTTTGTGACGAAGTTTGACTTCCTGTCTTCTCACTCTTACACTAAGAGTAGAGTCTGCTTTACTGGAACTTAGAAGAAACTAGAGGTTTACTTTCAGTCCTGTTTTCCTTCTAGCATAGAATCTCATTTCCAGGAAGATCTGAATAAGTTGAGGAAAGCAGACAACAAGCCCAACAACCCACTTTCCTCACCACCTACCTTTGTGTTGTATTCTGTGGAAGGGCAACAAGGTCGTTTGGAGCTGCCCACTTGCTCCCCAAATGCGGATGCAGGTCCAGTGTCTTGTGCAGACTCTTATATGAGTTAAGTCTCTCCAAGAGGGACATGGCGAGATGGACCAACTAAAACTATCTTTTACTACAACCCAAAGTACATTTCTATTTTTCTAGTTTGTTCAACAGAGAATATTTAGCAAGTACCTATTTTACCTGGAAAACAGAGAGGACAGATTAAAAATAACATATGTATTTGCCGTTTCAGTATTTCTAGGCCTGATATTCAGATACGCCCTAACAACTATGAACTCCGAATCTAGGTTAAAAGCTCAACTATGGGGTTATATCTCTCATACTCTATTAGAGCTTGGAAAATGCTTACTGCCACACACACAAAAATATCCCATCGCTGTTTTAAGTTGAGGCAACCAAATTGTGTTTTTCTATAGCAACTAGGAAGGAGAGAAATATTTATTTTTAAGTTGATCTCATTTTCTCATTCTTATAAATTGATAAATGAGTAGAAGATGCTCAATCAAACCTCAGAGTAAGAAGTCAAAGATTGTATGCATGTGAGATTAAGGAAAAATGTACACCTAATTAAGACAACAATGGGAAAAGAATGAACTATGATATTAATTGTGACTCAGTTGGCAACACTTCTCGGTAAAATCCACACTGTTTGGAAAGCACTGTTTTACCCCTGGTGTCAAACTTCTAAAAGCCCATAGGAAAGTAAAAGATGCTGGTCCATGATGAGTTTGTCTAGAGTTATTTTGAAAGCCCCTGTAGTTACCTATCATATTTAAAGATGATGATGAAAATGCCTTTCATTTCTTCACCTTGTCTATTAGATTCCTTGTCCAAAATACTAAGAAAAAAGGAAATAAGATGAACTAAGAAATCATGAGTCCATGATTAGATTTGCACCAGTCACATCCAATGGAATCGCACCAAGTTGCTAAAGAAATTTACCCACCCGACAATGACAGGAGCACAGCAGTCAAGCTCAAGCCTTTGTTTCACTTTCCCCACGCTGTTCACTTTTTCCCAAGCTGTTGTGGCTCAGATTTTGAGAAATTTAACCTGCATGCGAATGTATGACATGCTTTCCTGGCAACCTGTAGTTCAATGAAGAACAGGAAATGAAAACCATTATTATCACCACATGGTTCCTTTTACACGTTTCCATAACTTAGAGAGGTACCTTTACTACTTACTCTCTGCCCTATTTTCTTTACCTATGCTGCTCTGTATCACCCCCAAATGAAGAAGTGCTTGTCCCAGTGTCGAAAGTTCTCAGGAACTGGTTGAAACTCCCTTAAGGAGAAAAGAAAGGTGCATCCCCAAGATTTGGCACTCTCCCATTTGCCCCAAACAACTGAACTGGAACACCAGAATCCACGGCCTTAATGATAATACTTTGCATACCAAATATATCAAAGTCCTAGAAAGCCTCCAGAATACCATTTGACTTGGAGTTTCTTAAGTAACCCCAGCAGCACTTAAAACCAAGGACCACATGGGCACCTGTGTGAGTTGTACCCCAACCTACGATATTTGGGAGAGGGGCTGAGTCAAGGCTAAAGTCAAGGCTGCTTCCTCCTATAAGAAGCACCTTTGCCTAATTCATCCAAACCCACTATGCAGGTGAGTGGGGGCTGTGAAATTGCCCTGACCCCTTCTGCTTGATGGAAAAAATTCCCCCCAAACCTTTAAGGGCTTCCCATCACATTGAGAATCAACTCCAAAGTCCATATGGTAATGTAACGTGGCCTCCTGATCTCCAACCTCAGCTCTCACACTTTACCCTCACTTGCACTGTTTCTGACACACAGGCCTTTTCACTGTTTCCTCCAAACCCCCAAGCACATTCTTGCTTCGGAGCCTTTGCACCAGCTGTTCTGTCTGGCTCGCTCCCTCACCTCATTCAGATATCTGATCAAATTTCATCTCCTCACAGAGGTCTTCCCTGACCACTTAGTCTACATTGCACCTCCCCTCCTCTCTGTCCCTTATTTTGTGTTTTACAAGAAAAGCACTACTTGAATTTTATATTTATTTGTGTATTATTTATCTTCTCTCTAGCACAGGAGATGGCAAACTACAGCCTGAGGGCCAAGTCACACTTGCTGCTTGTTTTTGTAGATAAAGTCACATTGATACATATTGTCTTTGGTTGCATTCACACTACAACTGTGGAGTTGAGAAGTTGCAATAAAAACTGCATGGTCATCAAAGACCCAAATATTTGTTATCTCACATTTTACTGAAAAAGCTTGCCAACCCCTGCACTAGAGTGTAAAACCTATAAGGACAAAGCACTTTGTCTATTTTTCTTATTCCTGTATTTCTAGCACTCAGAATATTGCCTGGCACTGTGCACAGGTACTTGGTAAATATTTATTAAATGACTGAACACATGAATGAATGAATGAATATCCAAATGTATCTAGAAAATGATTTTCTTAGTTCAACTATAACTGAACACCAACTCGTGCCAGGCATTGGACTCGGTGCAGAGGACACTATAATGATGAGAAACCAATAAATTCAAAGGCACTATGAAGAAAGTCACATCACAGGTAAATGCCAGGGGATATGGGAGCCATAAGGAAGGATACCTGAGCAAGGCATCCAAAGATGATGGCTTCTAAGGATGTTCTCCAAGTAAAGGGAAGCATGAAGGGCACTGCAGGCAGAGAGTGGGAAGTGCATTGGTCCAGGGTTAGCAACCACAGTTCTCTGGGGAGCAACAGGTCGTTTGGTGTAAAAGAGTTGTTTGAAAGGGAGTTGAACAATTTCTTCATGGGTTTCAATAATCACGCTCCTCCTTATCTTTCTGACTCTTTCTTAGTTGTCATTTAACATTTGTAAGAAAATAATGATTTTTCACAAAAATTTTGCCCTTTTTCTGCTGATGTTTTCAGCCCAATCGAAAACACACTGACAGTGTTTTTTTGAAGGGATGTCTGGGATACATTAGATCAAAGATTCTCAGCCTTGGCACTATTGACATTTTGGGTCAGATAATTCTTTGTACGGGGCTCATTATTGTAAGACGTTTAGTAGCACCCCTGCCCTCTACCCACTAGATTCCAGTATCATTTCCCCAGAGTGACGCCAAAAATGTCTCCAGACATCCTGAGATGTTCCCAGAGGTGCACTATTACCCCCTGTTGAAAACCACAGCATTAGACAGTGCCAGTAAAACACACTGGGCAACAAAAATGTGAAAGATGTTAGCAACCTGCAAATGTTGGATAAAGGCAGGTTTGGGAAGCCTAGGTGCCTCTGGAATAGTAACTGCCTGTTCCTTTTCATCTCCAGATGATCACTCAACAGGATTATGACAAGTAACTGTTAAATTTGAAGAATAAATGTTAGCTATTTCTTCACTTGGTTACACAAGTGCCATTTCTTTCTGGGACTCATGGGGTCTGAGCTATACTGAAAAATGTCATTAGTTATGCACTAGGACCATACAACCCCACTCAGCAATAAAAGAGAATAAGCTATTGATAAATGCAACAGCATAAATGAATCTCAAAGGTATGAGGATGTAGAGGGAAAGAAGACAGTTTTAAAAGGTTATGCACTGCCTGATCCCATTTATATGACTTTCTGGAAAAGTTACAAGGAGTTGGGGGACAGTGTGACTACAAAGGAAGAGCATTAGAGTTTTTTGGGATGATGGAATTGCTACAGATCCTGGTTGTGGTGGTGGTTGCATGAATCTATACATGCATTAAAACACTGAATTTTACAATATGTTAATTTTTTTAAAAAGCTTTTCCTACAGAATATGATGGGATTTTGATATATACATGTCTTCTAACTACAATGAAACATTTAAAACCATATTTTTAAAAATGTCCCATGCAACAAGGCTTTGACCACTCGTGGCAATAAGAGAAAGTAGATATTCTGGAACTACATGAAGATTTAGCTTCCTTGCTTCAATTCCTCTTTCACTTTCCTCAGAACAAGGTGACCTTCACTTCCCAATCCAGGCTTACCAAATTTCACCCCAAAATTGATTGAGCTTCCTTGGGAAGAGGAGAGAAAATGTTTTCAGAAATGATGTATATTGGAGCTTGATTTGCCTGCATCTTTTGTGGTGTATACAAAGTTATAACATAGTATTGATATGATACTCATACTCTTGTGTAGGGGAAAAAGGCTCTCCAAGTGATAAAGGAGAAACTAAGAATGTGAGGCTAGTTTTGTAAGGCTCCAGGCAAGAGAAGAAACAGAGCATAATGTGCAGAAGAGATTTGATTCTAAAAGAGATCAATGTCCTATGTTATTATTCATAGGAATATCTCTGGATTCATGTGTATATGAAATAATCAGCATTTCTGGGGAATACTTTGTATACCTGTTCATCTATGATGATAATAGGTCCTGGAGAATAAATGGGAAGGTAATGGTGACCTCTGTCTAGAAACCTACCCAATAAATATCCAGTTCAGTGTAAGAATATTCATTATTCCCCCCTTTTTTTAGGGGAACTGCAGGCTGTGGTTTACATATACATGAACGAGCCCTTCACAGGAAAATATTGCTCATTTGCTTGTGCAATAATAATAATAAACCACAGGATTATCACATCACAAAAGAATACTTGACTTCTCAAAGAATAAAATTTATGGCAATAGTGAGCATCATAAAGTGTCATCTGCTCGATATTTATCCTGAAAGAGCTGCACAAAGCGCAAATGATACCATGATTGCAAATACACTTCTTTCTCTTTGTATCCTATCTTCCCAGTTTTATAGCAATGTAACTCCAGATAGACAATTGGAACATCTCTAAATGTTTTTCAGAGGTAGCCTAGTATGCCAAACATCCCCTGGAGCTGTTGGTTCTTCTTTCTGTTGGCTAAATGCAAACTGTGAAAATCATAGCCTCTGTCCATAGCACAGAGGAGGAGGGCAGGTGGCAGAAGTAAGAAGTGTGAGCAGAAGAACAAGCTCATGACTTCAGATTATTTTGGAAGTAGAGCTTTGAACTTTTCAATAGCATTTTACATCTTTTACCTTGTTTGATGCTTACAACCACTCTTTTTCCTTTACAGCATATGCCCATTTAACAGATGCTAAAACCGAGGCATCTGTATGTTAAACTTTTGCCTGAGGCCAGGGAGAGGATGAGTGAAAAAGTGAGGTGTATAACTCGAGTCTCCTGATTCCAGACTCCTTGCATGGCTACGTTCAGCAGACTGTGTTGTAAAGTGTCATCTGGCTTCATCAAACATAGTCCAAAAACTAGGAGATGAAGATGCTCACACTGTAGGAATCAGCTAAACTCCCCTCTCCTATCCCCGGCCTGAGGTGGTGATGCATTCACAGCTGAGAATGTGCCCGATCTCCTTTAGGACCCATTTCAGGTATCAAACCTACAAGAAGGCTTTGCTGAACCCTTCCTCCTGCAAAGAATCAATTGCTCTCTTGGTTGAGCCCCACTACACCTTAAGCACAGTGCTACTTTTGTGCCTGTAACTCTTTCATGTTCTCAGGGTCTGGGCCCTGCTCTTCTTGGATTTTCAGATTCTAACACAGTGCCTGTCACGTAGTAGGCATTCCATCCATGCCTATGTGCTGAGTGAAAAGCTTGGCATAAACTTTATTCCGTAGAGGTGTGAATCAAGGGCAAGCTGGGTATGAAAAAAACCTTGGAAAGTCATTTACTCTCTCAAAGCCTAAGTTTCCTTGTCTGTAAAATGGGGATAATAAAAACACAATATCCCTGAAGTGTTGTTGTACGTAAAGTGCTTGGAATGTGCCTGTGTCACAGGAAGCTCTCAGTGTATGGTAGCTCTTTGCAGTAGCCAGCCTCCAAGATGTCCCCAAATGACTCTAGCCTCCTGGTATACATGCCCTGTGTAGTCCCCTCTCATACTGCATAGGGAAGGCTACATGACCAAAGAATATGAGATAAATAACAGAGTGTGACTTACGAGAGTAGGTCATAAAAACTACTGAGGCCTCTGGCTTGCTTTCTCTTGAATCACTTGCTTTGGGGGAGCTAGACACCATGTCAAGAGGACACATGAGCAGCCCTTGGAGAAGTCCATGGGTTGAGGAGGTAGGATTCCTACCAACAGCCAACATCAAGTCACCATCCACATGAGTGCACCATCTTGGAAACGGATCCTCCAGCTCCAGTTGAGCCGTCAGATGAGAGATTTTGAACTAGAAATACCTAGTTAAGCCACTCTTGGATTTCTGATCCACAGAAACTGAGATAAATACTTGTTGTTTTAAGCTGCTAAGTTTGGGGGTAATTAGTTATAGAGCCATAAGTAAGTAATATGCAATTATTACAGATAGTTGTATAAATATTAATAAAGAGATACCACTCACTTAGTCAATTCCTGTCTTTTACTGATCTCAGTTCACAGGAGCTTTGAGGCAGGAAGGCTGGTTTGGACCACATTTGCACTTTTCCTTCATCCAAAGTGAGGGGGTAACTAAGGTAGACAGTAGCAACTGACCTGAGGAAGGTGTGAAGATCTTCTTGGTGCTGTTTGCCGCATCCAACAAACTTTTGGAGAATATCACTGGACACTGAATTGGATATTTCGAGTGTTATTTAACTGTGTCGACATGTAGCTTATCTCAGCTGGATAATTCTGATCCTAAGAGCCAGTCTTAGACCTCCCTTTTTGTCCCCAATCCCCAGCAGCTATCATGTCACCCAGACCAATCTCTTGCTTATGTTCGCCTTCCCAAGCCTTTTACAACACAAAACTTTGATGACAATGGTGACATTTTAAAAGTTGCCAATATTTGACCAAGTATTGAGAGAAAACTTCTTTTTTTTCAGGCTACACAGGACTTGGTGATAGTCAAAGCTTGGGTGACAGGCACAGAGGTATTTGGCTCTGAGCTCCCACATGGTTACGTTACTGTAACTGTAAACCCCCAAGGTTTCTACTTTCCCCAGTGATCCCTGCTACCTCCCTAAAGTATTTGCCAATATTTCTGGAGTGTTCCATTTCCCAACAAACACTTCCATTCTTTACTGCTGTCCCCAATTCTGCAGTCTCTGCTTTGTTTGCTTTCTCTCAAAACCAGAGGGTTTGTACCCCGGCCCATCCCAAGTAAATATAATTCTTTCAGATAACCTTAACTTGTCTGACCCTTAAGTGACTCTTAAGGCCCCTTGAGGCAGCCTCTGTGTAGGAACTTACTAGTGTCCTGGGTAGGAAGACACAGCTAGCTCTTTGTTGTACTCAGAAGCACTCATTGACTATGAAAAACATGTGTCTCAATATGAGAAATAAGAGCTTTATCCCTCCTTCAGCTTAGAGAGTTATCTGCCCACTGGGTCACTCCCTCACCCTGCTGAGAGGTCGACAAAGACACAGTCTCCTCTCTTTGTCCCAGAATCCCAAAGCTTTCCAGGGAGCTTAAACACCAGTTGTCACTAGTTCTACTGTGGCCAGTCTGCCTTGATTCCTGGAATTCTCAGAGATACAAATGTATAGATGACACCACTACAACCCACCCCTGGATTAGAACTAGACGATAAGAGCTTCCCTTGACCAACTCCATTCTGTCGAATATACATTGTTTCTCCCTATTCCTGCCTAAAACCTCATTGACCCACCCAATCCAGCTGTGATGGGATCAGGAGGAAAACATAGGGACCCTAGCTGCCGGAATTCTCTAAAACTTGGTTTATGGGTCATCCAGAATTTGGTCTTCATCCAGGCCTGAGAGCAAAGCCCTGTGTATGACCTGATAGCTGGGGCCTGTTTCACATCCGTGTTGCCTCCAGAAATCATGGGTGTTACGTTTTCTGAATCACCTAACAGCCTCTGCTTTAAGCACTAGAGAACACAGTGTGTTGACTGTAGCACTCTTCCAAGAAACTACTGGGTAAAAAGTATGCCCTTTAGGTCGCTAAATGTATTTGATATTTTAACGACAACTCGGCTCCGCTTCAGTGCTGTTACCATGACAGCACACAAATTTTCTGTCCTTAAACTTAATAAAACATTATTCAGTGTTCACTTCTAGCATGGCACATTACACTTTGAGGGTGGCCTATTAACCAAGGCTTTCGATTAGGCTTCATTAATTAACTAAGATTTTTTTATTTGGTTTCATGAGTTAGCTAAGGTTTTTTATTTGGGTTCATGAATTATTTAAGGGTTTGATTTCGTTTATTAATGTTTCATTGGGTTTGAGAAACACCATTTTAATATTTGTACAAAGGATGTCTTCTGTTTTGTCAAGGTTGTAAGTTGTTTTATGACTTCAGCTATGTCAAAAAAGAGAGGCTCCAAGCTTAGCCTGAGGGAAAAGGAAAAGGCAGGTCAACCTGTCACCATTTTCATCCACCGGGTTCCCCCCTACATTATTACTGACTCCTTCAGGGTTCGGGGCTTAAACTCTCCTCTCTTCAGTCTCTCACTAATAAAACTGACTGACTCACCTCCAAACTCAATACTCAATATCCAGTGACAGAAAAACATCTTTCAGGGCCAACATTATTTATTTTATTGGCATGCCTGAGTTATATAAATAGCCTTGGTAGATGCCAAACACAGGGAAGAAAATAAAAGTGACTGGTTTTCACTCTTCTCAAGACAAATCTGTGAGTATCTTGCCAAATTGCCTGCAACTTCTTACAAGTAATTTCATGGTCATTTTACTATGGAAAAGAAAAAAGGAGAAATAGAAGTTAAAGTCCTAGGAACTACTTCTTTATATCAATTGTCTATCTCTTCTCACACTTGGAGTGACAGGAACAGAGAATGAGGATGGAAACAGTATGATTGATACATATACAAAATCTCACCAGTGGTTAAGACTTTCAGGGGAAATTTAGACCACAGTCTCAGTTTCCCAGTGCTCACTACCCTTTGGAGTAGTTCTGTTTTTAAAAATCAAAAAATCAAAAAAAAATAAAAAAAAAAGAAAAGAAAAGGCAATATTTGGAAGCTTCAAATAGAATATGTTGTAAGAGTCAGATTTCTCTTCATCAAAGGTGATTCTATACAACAGAGTTCAGCTTCTAGACGATGGACAATCCTAAACCTGTAATTGTCACAGAGATGAAGAGGGAGAGGACCTGAAAAGGGGTTCCTGCCTGAGATGAAGTCAGTTATGAAACATTCCCAAAGATTACAGGGGCCCCCATAACTATGCATGCCTGAACCACCTGCAGTCTTTTCCTATTCCAATCTTTCTGACACCTGTCTGTAGTCTAATCCTTCTAATCTAAACAGCTGTCTTGGTAGTATCATGCCTTGCCTTTAGTGACACCCAAAGTCTCCAAAAATGTCAGATACACCCGAGGCTGGCCTTTACCTTGTGCTGGAATCTGGCTGTTTCTGGCATTTAATCTCCATCTCTAACAAGAATTTGTCACTCCAGTGAACACTCTCTGCGTTGCTTTCTCTTTGTCCACCTCCAAACCTTTACCTGGGGTGGTCTCCATTCTTTTCACTTCCAATATCCTCCTCCTACCAACCCCTCTCTCAACTACCAACTCCAAGTTATAAATGATACAAAGAGTAAATTTGGAATTAGGTAGATCTGAGTTAAGTTCTAGCTCTACTACCTGCTTGTTGTGTGTCATTGGGCAAGCATCTTATTATCTCTGAACCTTGGCTTTCTCATCTATCACATGAGAATGTTCACATCGGGTTCATGGTAGATGCCCAATACAGGATAATTCTTTCTTTTTGCATGTTTACCCAACTCCTATGAACCCTCCCAAGTTTCTAAATCAACTAATTTTTGTCAAAATTAGCTGTAAAAAAGAGTTTACATATGAGAATAAGGTTTAGGTGCAGTAAAGTGTCATCGGAGAATGGGCCAGGTCAGAAATATAGAGATCATAAGACCCCTCAGGACAAAGCTCAGAGGCCAAAGTGCATAAGTTCATTCTCTGCCAGTGACACACTGAAATTTCAATTTCAAAGGAGTGGAACCAATACAACTACTTGAAAAGAGCCAATCAGTCTACAGATGGGAAATTATAGTATTGACTCACTGTTAGATAGTTGAAAGAGTTCCCAAATAACACATTTTTATAATTCCCCCCAAATTTACAAAAGATGCCAACGAATAGATTCAGTTTCATGATATGAATCTTAATTAAAACAAAAAAAAAAAGATGTATTAGATGTGTTTCTGATGCCCAAGTCCCTGTGAAAAAAGTTGGCCCACCAGAGCCCCTTACTTTGGCAGGTAATTTGCCATGTCATGAAACCCTTCTCTGGGCACATCTGATTGGTGCAGGGATGGGCACCTGACCAAAGGAAAGCCAATTCAGTAGAGGAGAGAGTAGCTACATCCTAGTGCAAAAAGATGAGCTGAGCCAATCATATTCTCTGTATTTCAAGAACTAGATCTAGGAAATACAGAAGGACTGAGCCCATAGCAACAAGAGTAGAAACTTTAAGAATGACCTAAGGGAGAGGCAGGAACACAGCAAGCAAAAGCTTGGAACAAACCAGAGTTAAGAAAGTTCAGAAACCTCTAATAACATAATCAGCCAGTTAGAAGAGAAAGGAGAACAGAAGTGAGTAGAAGCACAAGGAGAAGCAAGAAGCCATGAGAAAGAGACAGGGAGAGCAGTGGGTCCCTGGGGCTGACCAGTTCCGCAGGCCAGCTCAGTCTTTGGAGCTATCTCAGTTCCTGCAATAAAATCCCCTGTCTCAAGCCAGCATACACCAGTATTCCTTATAAACAAAGAAGCTGACTTAAAGAGGAAGAAAGCAGTGAAATATTTTACTACTAGGAAAACGTAAGTACACCTGCTCTAAATACACACACAATTCCATAAGTCACAAAACTAAGAGGACCACCAGGATTATTCTCCAAGAAGACACAAGTCACAAGTCTGGACTACCTTAGAACAGACTAACACCTTCTCAGGGCATTGGCAGGGGGGAGCTTATTGTTTTACTTCTGAGGGCAGCTACCATCATCTGACACTTCAAAAATGTTTCCACCTGTTTTGAGGATTCCGACCGTCCTGGTGGGGGATGCCAGGTGATTTGGTAGCCAGAGCCCTCTTTGGCAATAAGAAGATTTGCACCTTTGCCCAGTGACTGGTGTACACCCACTACCTCTGGGACCCCAAGCTAATCACTTCATCTAAGACTCACTTTTTCCCCTTGTGATGGATTGTTACTAGAGTGACTTCTGGAATTTATAACATATTAATCTTCTAAGTGAATTTCTTCCCATTAAATTAGAAAATGAGGCAGCCTAGAAGGAAAAGAAATACTCTAGACCAGGAGTCAGGACACCTGCATTTCAGCTCTGCCACTCACTGGCGGGGCAATCTTGGGCAGCACATGTGACCTCTCTGGGTCTCACCCGTAAAACAAGTTGGTTTGTGTCTCCTCAAAAGGGCATTTTTCACTCCAAATTTCACGATTCTGAGATCTCTAAACATCCGCAATCTGTAATTCTAAGGGCTCCTTACACTTGTATTTAAAATCCCTTATCTTTATTCACCTACCCCTGACTATGCAGAAAGCAGTCTGTGCCACAGCTCCCAGGAAAACGTACTTCTTTCAGTTTGTCCCACTACAGGCATCAAAAATATTGACGGGAAATGTGGTTTATTTCAGTTTAATGTTAATTAGAACAGACATATGGTCCAATTTGGGTTCTTGGTGGCACCAGTTCTTTTGGTTACTAATGGAGAACTGTGAAGTCTAAATAGGAAGATAGGTCATATTCAAAAGAAAATATCTGTCTCCTTCCCAGAAAACCATAAATAGAAAATAAAGGTATAGAGCCCAAGGCATTCCCCAAGGCTATTTTAAATGTCTCTTTATAAAAAGATTAAATCAATTGGTGAAAATTAGGAGTTTTGGGGAACAAATATGACTTCTTATCAGAGATAATTAGTGCCCTGAAATTTCAATGAAAACTGAAAGGCATGAATGACTACAAGATACTGAGGGTCATTGTTTCACTAACACAGCAAATGCTCTTGTTAAACGAAGGGACAAAACTCTATAGCCACATTTGTATTTATCCAGAGAGCAAAAGTAATCACAAACAAAAGGCATGAACTGGTAATTCACAGAATAAATACCTATTGGCAAGAAAGCTATGAGTGTTCAATCTCAATAGTAATTAAAATAAAATCTAAAATGAGATTTTTTTTTGCCCATCTAATTGGCAACAAATAAATAGCATCCAGTGCTGCTCAGGATGTAAGAAAATAGACAATATAGTATGTAGTAGGTATTGTGAAATTTTAAATATGCATAGCCATATTGCTAAACATGACCCAGCAATAGCAGTCCTAAAAATTAAGCCATCAGAAATTCTATGGGTATTTACTTAATAATGTTCATTTGCTCTTAATAGCAAAACCTAGAAACTACTCACCTCAATAAAGTTGGTTAAACAAACTTTGTACATAGTACTACAGAGCTGTTTTTAGAAGGATGAACTATATCCAAATGTGTTGATGTGGGAAACAAGTGAGAAAATAACAAGTTTTGGAAAAGAATGCATAGCACCATGTAATTTCTTTCAAAGTTTGCACAAGTGCACATGGCATGCACGCACCCACACACAGCACTCTAAGAGGTCCCTGCCTGCCTCCACCCCTCAGGTCCAGCCTCTCTCACCTTCCCTGCCTTGTTCTAGGACCATATTGAGTCTCCTGCTTCTCTAACATGTCCTGTACTCCCTTAAGAATGCACATTCTCCCTCAGCCCGGAGTCCCTCGTCCTTTGCTCCTTGCCTGGCTAATTCCCACCCTTGACCCTATGTTGGGGCACAAGTTGGGAAGAATTACACCAAACTGTTAACACAGATATTTCTGAGGTCAAGATGGCAGAGCATCTTTCTCTTTCTGTATCATACTTTCCTTCATTGTTTGATGTTCTAAGAATGATAATAATATTTTCAATTATTTTGTAATCAAGAAGAAAAAAAAAGAAACACAGTAAATATAAAGAAAAAAACTGAAAAAATTAAAGTGATCAGATTTTACCACTTGCCCTTTCATTACTGCTACATTCTGCCTCCTATAAATTTTTCCAGTTCCAGTTAGATATTGCCCATCAATGGACTAAAAATCTCCAAATAAAGCATCCCAGGAAAATCTAGGACATAGGGAGTAAGACAGAGAGGAAAAGGAGAAGATTTGCCAGTAAGATGGTGCTTGCTTCCATATTTCAGATTAGGAGACTTGAGTACTTTCAGTCCCATGGAATAAATGCTGAAGCTTTGGTTCATTATCCAATCTCTCAGAGAACCTAACAGAGAAACAACTTCAGTAGGAACCTAGATATGGTGTTTTGATTTAGTTTATATTATGAAGCACCCCCCCCAGCCAAAAAGAATTCAAAGAATCCCCTTTTTACTAATCGTAAAAAAAACACAAAGATTTATCACTCAATCAATCTTATACAGATCAAGGAGTTTATATTTAAAAAACCTTAAGTCTTAGAGCATCTAGGTTATAACTGGAGTTCTATAGTAATATGTGGTATTCATGCTAGTGCATTCCACTCCAAACATAGGAAGTTCATCTTTAATGTCTCTGTCTCCATCATCTGCTGACCTCCCCACCCTCTTCATCCAATGAGTCTCCAGGCTCTGAAGATAGGTGCCTCTCAAACCTATGTCCTGCTACTGTTCCACTCAGGCCAAGTTTCTTCCAGCACTCGGGTGATCAACCATCCTGGTTTGTCTGAGACTGAAGGGTATCCTGGGATGTGGTCCCTTCTTGAAGACAGGGACCATGTTTATATTTTCTAAAGTCATAATAGAAGCTCAATACATGTATGTCAATGCAACTGATTAGTAATATGAGGTCCTTGTCTTCATTAACCTTTTATCTTGTCTCCGCTTTTTGTTTGAAAACTATGGAACTATGTGGACAATGTAAAGTATGTCTTGTAATAGCTTTATGCTTAACTTTCCATATTTCAAATCTAAGTTCCCACAAAATAAAAATTCTTATCTGTGACTGACTAAATCTTCACAAATATACAAATAATTTTATTGTTGAAAACTAAAGGAATTTAAACTGTTTTTTAGTACTTTTCTTTGTGTGAACACACTTAAGAAATCATTCTGATTATGGACATAAATGAAAGGAGGCATTGATACAGAGAATTTTAAGAGGTTAAAATATTTTTCTTATTATTTTTGAGTACAGATGTGCCAACGATCCTGGAATTCTCATTGTTTCAAATAAAATAATGAAGTCTTTGTGAAAAGATTTGCTTTGGGAAAGCTGAGTCATGCTTCGGTATCCTGTCCCATCAAACTGCTCCCTGATCTTTACCTCAACATAAACATTGCCTATGGCACTCCTCAAACTGATAGAAAGTGAGCCTAAGAAACACTTCTGTCTCAAAGTTGCCTGTTTTCTATATCCTATTTGTTGATATTGACTGAAAAGCTTTACTTATCAATATAGGGACCACTGCATTGGCATTTTGCACCAAGGGAGCGAGAATGGGCTCAACTCTGAATGTGGCATGGAGAAGCAGGAATTTATAGCCAAGGAGAAGGACGAGGGTCAGTGGATGAAAAATTATTAGAGGAAACATCAGGTGTCAGGAGGATGTTGGCTAACTTGACCTAACAGGTTTCTTACTGAAGACAGACAGGCCAGGGTGATCAGACATCACCTGGGGTGTGGTGGGGATTGAGGAGCCTGGTGAGATCCTGAGGATGAGCAGATAGTGAGGGTAGGAGGTTCTTTAAGCTGACTCAGTAGGGTTCTTGTTAAAACTGGATTTTACAAGGAAATGTACAGGTGGGCCTAAAAGAAGGTTCAGGAGCCTGACTAAAGTTGGGTCAAGCAAAGAATCTTTGTCAGCTCCCCAACCTCTAAGGGCTTTGGTGGTTCCCTGAATTAAGCATTCACAATGCAAGCTCTAATGTTTCATCCCCACATGGAGTTTTCAGTCAACTGGGGGAAGAAGACAATTAACGAGGGATTAGAGTATGATAAATACTTAGGGAACACAAATAGGACGCTAGGAAGGAGAATAGGAGGGGCAACTTTGGAAAGCTGGTCGTCATGGTGATGGAGGCAGTGTGTGTGTGGGGGGCACCTTGAGGAGACTTTGTGTTGAAGACAGAGAAATAGCTCTCCAAACAAGAGGAAGCCTGGGCTCCCAGGCTGAGGAGAGCAGTACACAGTGCTGAGGTAGAACCAGCCCCCTATGGCCTTGGAAGCGTGGGAAAGCCAGTGTGGCCGGAGCGCAGGGAGGACAATGCCCGACGCTAAGGTCAAGAGGAGAGGGAGCCGGGGCCCAGAGCATGCAAAGGAGTTTGGCTTTATTCCAAGGACAGTGGTAAGCCTGTGAAGAGTTTGTAAACTAGGCTGGCATTGGACCTGATTGCCTTTCTAAACGATTACTGTGCACCATATAGAGAGAGCAGGTTGTGGTGGAGCCAGAACAGAAGCCAGGAGACTGGTTAGTGAGGAGGCACTGGAGCAGTCTGGGAAGAGGAGACGGGGGCTTCTCTAAGGCTGGTGGCAGTGGGGCCCTCAGGAAGAAAGGCGCTGTGGATCTGAAAATACGTAAGGAATGGTACCTCATTGTTAAATAAATGCTTTTTAAAATAATGAGAGTTGAATGTTTTAATGTAGATGCTGTCCCCCCAGGATGCGCTAACCTTTATAGTACAAATAATGTCCAGTTCCTATATAAATGCATAAGACTGACATGCGATCTTCATTGAATCCTCATGCCGGGGCAGGAGAGAACACCTGTGCCAGCCACAAGCATAGGAACTTGGAGGTGGTGGCTGATTCTCCTGCCAAACAAACTCCTGTTCTCCGTGATTAACAGGCTGAGTCATGTAGGCAACAGGCCGGTTTATACACAGTTGTCTTAAAATAGGCCGGACAGTAGAATGAGGGAAGAAAGAGGAAATTACTCCCAAGTTGTTCTTACTAATTTCCTCCTTGGGGCATTGAGGGAAGTGGGGGGATGGAGGGCGGACTCTAGTATCAAAGATGTATCAGGTTATCCTGGGAAGACGTAATAAATAAGGATCATGCACACACGAGGGTATCTGGCTGTTTTTATAGTCCACGCATCACCCTAGGTAGATATAAAGAAAACAAGTTCGTTCATAGAATTTTCATTAGTGAAAACATGCAGAGAGAAATGGTTTCATTGGGTGACGTAAGTAAAACCTCGCCATGGTAAATTTCATGTGATAGCTAAATTGCTCAAGCAAATATAACAGGTTTGCTTGAAATAAATACCTCGGTACAGTGAGTCTACAGTCCATGAGGCAGAATTTAGGACTGTTCTCTGGGTAATAAATCATATGAAACAGCATTCTTGAGTTTGCACCTAGTAAGAGACAGGACGACTCAAGACCTCTACTTCACCTCAGCCTTTAACTCTGCTTCCTCTCTCTAGGCCCCGCAGTCTGTGGCTTGCTTAGGGGGTTGAAACGTTTGAGGTGGGGAGGAATCAGAAGACTTAAAGGGGGGCTGCTATGTGAGAGCAGAACAAAAAACTGGGGTCAGCTCAGCTCTCACTTTTCCATAGGGAAAAGCAGTCAAATAGTTAAAAAAATTTTTTTTTTTTTAGAATGAAGGACATTTTGTGAATGGGGACCACAGAAAAATGCTTATTACATGTTAGTTTATTTTATAAAAATTTAAACATATCAATAAAGCTCTATTCTAGGATATAGAAGGTGTTTTCCAAAAATTATTCAAAATTGGTACCATTTGATAATGGAAGAAATACTGGTAAAAATGTCAAACAATGCAGAAGCATAGAAAGAAAAAAATCAAAATTCCTTTCTCTTCTTACATCCCATTCTCTACCCAAAGCCACCCCTGTTACCTGTGTGGCCTTCCAGATTCTTTCTAACCACACACAAACTTATATGTGATAGATAACAAAATACATATAACACATAGCACATATTTTTAAAAACAGAGATTGTACTAGAATGCTAGTCTGCAAATTGCTTTCTTTACTCTCCAGACACTATTTAAAAAGGCACCTCAAGCTTTTTAATGAGTGCACCATTATCTTACTAGTGTCTTATTGGTGGACATTTAGAAAGCTACTGTCAATAAAAAAATTTTTTATAAGGTGGGGGTAGGCAAAAAAGGTGAAGGGGAACAAGAGGTACAAACTTTCAATTATAAAATAAACCAGTCATGGGGAACAATGTACATACAGCTCAGGGAATGTAGTCAACAACAGCATAATAACTTTGTATTTTGACGAAGGGTTACTAGACTTATTGTGGTGATCACTTCAAAAGGTATGTAAATGTTGCACACCTGAAACTAATATATTATTGTGTGTCAACCATACTTAAATAAATATATATATATATATAAATAAATAAAATTGTCTATACAATAGAAGGATTCTTTCTATGTAAGGGAAGAGCGTACCTATGCTATGGTAGAATTTTTGTCCAAATGATTTTAAACAAATTATGAATGTGAACTGAGAACTGCTTGAATTGACAGACCGCTGAGACACTAAGAGATATTAAGGAACTTGTCCAAAGTTGTAAGGCACTTAGCCATCTGCCTGTTTCTTGGCCTGGGATTTAGTAAATGCCCCTGTCCCCTGGGTATTAGAGTGGCACTGAAAAGGTGGGGGAGCAGCTTTTCGTGGAGAAAATAATGCAAGGAAGGAGGCAGGAAAGTGACACAGAGGCAAGGGAAGAAGGAAGGACAGAGGGAGTTGGTGGCCTTGCAGACGTCCAACACTACCCCCACAGAGCAGAGAGAGGCCTCAGGAGAGACTGAGGAGCTGAATGGAGATCCTTGAAATGCAGGAGATCTTGGACCCATTTTTTCAAAAGGATATTCTTTTGTCAAAATAAAACTTAAAGGAGAAGCCAGAAAGTATTCACATAGGAAGGACATTGTGACACTTTGATTGAGTCCTGGCAGATGACTCAAAGAACATTGCCATGACTCAGATTGGAATAAAAAAGCATAATGCAAGCTTTAGGAGGGGAGTCACTTTTCATGTAGTTATTTTGGGGGTTAAGCATGCAAATGTGAAGTTTCCAGAAATAATGTGTATTACCTCCACGCAAAATTGCAAAGGAGCTTGTCTGGGTCCCCAGTTTCCCATCCTCGGCTTTCTTCCACCTTGGAGGGCATCCTCTTCTCTCTAAGGCCAAGTCACAGTGGCAGCTCCAGAGTTTCTATAGTGGAGAGGCTCAGGGCTGGTGATCTGAGTAGAAAGAGAGGCTAGAGTCCTAATCTGGAAGTTGCATCTATAGAGCAAGCAAACTGCTTTTTGCTTAGAGTATGTTATAAAAGAAGACCAATAGCATAGTTTTCAAAAGATGTTTTTATTTATATTCGATATAATAGATTAATTATTCACCTCAAATCATATTTCTTTTACTTTATATGGGGTGTTTTGGGAAAAAGGAGGAAGAGAGACCCTTCCCCAGCCCACACACTCACCCCTTATACTGCTGGTCATATACTCATGTTCTCTCTGCTTTCTTCTCATCAAAACTTGCTCTGAGGACAGGTTACGGTGAGCTTGGATAAGGCACTTCTGGATCATAAGATCACCTGTTGTGATGACTGGGCTATCTGCATTTTGTCAGGGAAAAAAACCCATGGCAAAGAATTAGCCTCCTTGGGTGCAATGTCAGTTGGTAGGGTGAGTATCCAGAATAAAAGTTGTTTTTCTCAGACTCCTGACATTTGTCGACCTCTTTGCCTTCTCCTGAGGCCAAATAAGATTCAAAGAATTTGATTGATGCTTTTAGGTTGGGAACATTGACAGTGTCATTCATCAAATAAATGAAATACTGGATATGTAAAATAATATTTTTGAGTATGTAAAAATCTATAAGTGAAGATATTATCTTTATTGGGAGGGAAGTATGCTATTTTAAATACATTGGTTCGTTTCTATGTGATCAAGCATGATATGGGCATGGGCTCTCTGGAGAAGTGCTTTGCAAGGGCTCAGGGAGTTTATAAGAGGGGGTTAGAATGAAAGTTTCAGCCTAGTTCTTGATGTGCCAGTAAATTTCACTGCCCACTCTATTTCCTAAGGGGACATGCATGGGGCAGGGATTAGTTGCAGGAAACAGAAACTACTTTAAATATTTTAACTACAATGAGGTTTATTTCAAGGAATGTGGTGTTAGAAAGTTTGAGAAGGGCTGGAGGAGTAGATTCGAGGTTGGGCCTACAGGAATGACCACAGAATGGGCCCCCAGGGGAGGTGCTGTTCTGGTCACCACCCAGAGGTGAGGAGTTGGGAACCCAACACTAGAGCTCTAGCACTGTTGGTGTCAAGACTGGACCACTGTAGCTGTGAGCCAAGGACGGCCTCTGCCATCACTGATGCAACTGCTTCTTAATGTCCATGAAGATAATGGTTGGACACTGGACCGTGGATGAAGAAAACTACCATCTCCATCTCCATGGCTTTGCATGCAGTGAGGAAATCCCTCTCCTTACCCTCTTTCTTCATTCTGCCTTTCAAATCTTGTTCAAGTGCCATCAATTGGCAAAGCCTAATTTGCATCCAAAATCCTAACTTCAAGAGAATCTAAAAGTGATGATTTTTAATTCTGTAGTATTAGGGTTCAGAACAAGTCATCCCAAGATGTTCCTCTGCGGTATGTGGATTATTTTGAGTTAAAGGCAACTAAGACCCTGCAGGCTCAAAAGAAACTTCTGCTCCTTCTCCCACTACTTAACTACCTAGAAGAATTTAAATTAGGGTACTTGACCATAAAAAGAGTTATCACCAGAAATAACTTTTATGGCCTGTCTAAAAATATCTTAATTACTGAACATCTGCTCTCCTTATCATTCTGCAATGACCTTCCTCCTCCCCCCTGAAGCCCTGAGGCACCTCATCTCATCCTTAGCTCAGAATGCCATATGTACCTTATGTTAACATTTTGTCCCTGAACCGCTCATGTATGTGGGGATCTCATAGATACCTATGTAACTAAATTTGGTTATTTTCCCTTGTTAATCTGTCTTGTGTAGGTTTACTTATTAAACCAGCCAAAAGAACCTTGAAGTATAGAGGGAAGTTTCTTCCTCCTTCACAGTAGTCCAGGACAGCATACAAGAAAAGACATTGGAATTGATGCTAAGAACCCATTCTTCATATTTCTTATAGAAGGAGGAAGGACTGGGGCAGGGGATGGTAAACAGGGGTTTGACTCCCCCTTCCCTCAGTTCAGGAGAGAAAGGCTTCAGGGACACTACTCAGAAAGCTAGAAATGTGTCCTCTGCAGTCTAGGAGAGAGGAGAAGGAATGCATTCAGACTCTTGTCTGGGAATCTAAAAATGAGAGATGTTCTGACTGCAGGAGCAAAGGCATTTCTGGTGCTCATTGTTCTGTTCTCCTAGAGTTTGGTATGCAAAAGGCCTGTTCTCCTAGAGTTTGGTATGCAAAAGGCCTGTTCTCCTAGAGTTTGGTATGCAAAAGAAATAAAGCAAAAGGAAGCATGAAGATCTCCAACGAACATAATGGCTCACACTAGAGAGAGCTGGTGTAGACTTCACTCTTGTCTGTGAAAATGAGTTGTCTGAAGGGGAGAAGGGGCTTCAGCAGGAAGCAGTTGGAGATCAGTCCTGTAATTCCTAGAGGTTGAGGAAAGAGCCATAAGTGTAGAGCAAGAGGAAAGTATAGCAACCATATCAAAAAGGTCTCCCAAGAATTGATCAACATTCTTCCTAAATGAAGATATTGGACTTACATTCTGCCAGGCCTGGGGAATTTGCTGAAGGCTCATGCCGGCTTCAGAAAAGTACAAACAGTTCTGCTTCCTAAAATCTCTTCTTCTTCAATTCATGGGTCAAAAACTAGGTACAAGTGGGGAAGGAGGAGGAGAAGCAGGGTGATGAAAACAAGTGCTTTGGACTGAATTGTGTCTTCTCTCCATAATTCATGTATTAAAGCCCTAACCATCCATGTAGATGAAGCAGGTAATTAAGGTCACATGAGGTCATAAGGTCATATGATCTAATATTATTAGTGTCCTTATCAGAAGAGATGAAGAGATATCTCTCTTTCCACCTTGTGTGGACATAGTAAGAAGGTGACTGCCTGCAAGCTAAGAAGCAAATTTTCACCAGGACCTGAACTGGCCAGCACCTTGATCTTGGTCTTCCCAGCCTATAGAACAGCGGGAAATAAATTTCTGTTGTTTAAACCACCCAGCCTATGATATTTCATTATGGCAGCCTGAACCTACTAACACAGTGAGAAACCAACTCAGGCTCCTTCTCTGTCTGATTGTTACTCACAAGCTGGAGGTAGCGTAGAGTCTCAACCTTAATCACACTTAGAGTTTCAATGATTCTATAAAGCTGGATATTTTGCCTACTGAATCGAGACCACAACTTATTGTTTTTCATTCCCAGAGAGTGAAGAAAAATGTCATAGTGTTGTTCAATATGTCTTCTATGGACTGGAGAAGAACTAGCCCAGAGTGGATTTAAGGAGTCTATGGAGACAGAAGAAAAAGATGCTTGATGAATATGTCCTAAGCATGTTCTTGTTCAACATACTGATTATGAATTAGCCTTTAAAATCAATACATCATGTTACATAGTACAGATAACCCACATACCCTTAAAAGATGGAGAGACTCGAGGCCCCTCAGAAATGATTGTACCTGGCTGAGTGTACCAGCCAGAACAGAATTGGCTCACCATGGAGTCAAAGACAAAAGAGAGCAAGAGAGCAGGCTGAGGTTGGTGACACTTATTTAAGTTCCGCACAGGGGTAGGCCTCTTGGTCCAACAGCTTAAAATATTCCCATTTCTATGGCAAACTGTCCCTCTGGTGGATGAAAGGGATCAATTAATTGCTGGTGTGGTGATAACATCCTCTCCTTTGGGTAAATTGGCTGCCCATGCCTGGGGGTGAGAGGGGGATGAACCCATTGACTAACACAAGTCTTCTAGTCCTCTGGAGTTATTTGAAGACTCAGTAATTTAATGGATTGGCATTCTGGTTTGTGTGTTTCAGTCCCTATGAGTTTGGTTAATGCAAGTCAGCTCCTGAGCGAGAAGCTCATTCTCAGTGTCTGCTAAATATCAATCATCAAGCAATGGACTGATAATATTTTTAGTTTTAAGACTGATCCCCAAGTCTTAGTAAAGTTAAATACTTTATTGTAAGTCTTTTGGCAACCAGTTGGCTGTACTTCTAGAGACATGTGCTATCAGAAGCCTCTCCATTTCCAAAGGCACCAGTGGCCTGTATAGACATGGAGGAAATTCGACTTCGTGAGCACTCAGAGAATCCATGCAGATCACAGCATTAGAATCAGAGTTATTTAGTGAATCGCAACTTAATTTTCTCCATTATTCATGGCTATTTTATTGTTGCAAAGGTTCATATAACTTCCTGTCTTAATATTAAAGCATATTTGGTATCTGATGGGTAAACTGCTACAGGTATGCAGCCAGAGCCCAGTTTTAACTTATGTAGTCTGACAAAGAAATGTAATTTCATTCCCATCACTGAAAACCAGAACAGGGAGATTCTTCTGTCCATTAGCCACTTTTAGTGCTTCTTCAGCTACTCTGGCCCTTTATCCAGTGGGATAATTCTCATATCTCAAATAGCACAGCTCTAAAGTAAGCCACATGATGTTTGAATAGGTGAAGACGCATGCAAACGTTCTTGACCTTCTACCAACATGAATCCAGAATAGGTTAATGCTCTCTCTGCATGAAGAAGCTCAATCTGATAGATGGCAAAAAACTCAGATTTTGATGAAAAAAGGCAAAATAAGTGACTTCTTTTCACCACTTGTCTTTAAATCTTTTAATTGATTGAACAAAGTGAAACCATTTGGGTTTAAGACTCAGCATTTCAAATGTGTCTGTTATTCAACATTAGATGTTGAAGACATAGATTAATATTGTCAAAATTTAGTATACCCACTAAAGAAAATCAACAAACAAACAATTTGAAATGTATTTACTCTCTATGTCATTCAGTTGCCAAGCAAGGGTAAATGACAGCAAGGGACAATGTAATGTGCTTGGACTCTTTATGTGATGTTAGAGTTTTCCCAGAAAGGACTAAATGCATGACAAAATAGGGTGAGCTTATCAATTCAAATGTCAATAAAGCTAAAGATAAAAATGTAGCAAGTTGAAACAAAAACAATTCTTTAATTTACATATCATAAAATTTGCCCATTGTGAGTGCTCAATTATTTTTAACCACTTGGTAGTTGTGCAACCATCACCACACTTAGTTTTAGAACTTTTCGTTGCTCCAAAACTTCCCTTATGCTCATTTGCAGTAAATCTCCACTCTACCCTCAGACTCTGGCACTAATCTAATTTTTGTCTTTATAGCTTTCATATAATTAGAATGTAATATGTACTCTTTTGTACATATGCTTCTCTCAGTTGGCATGATGTTTGGCTATTACAAATGGTATAGCAATGAACATTTTGTGCAAGTCTTTATGTAGATGTTTAGTTTTATTTTTCTTGGGTAGATACTTCAGTGTGGAATTGCTGGTTTGTATGACAAGTTTATGTTTGTTTTTTTTTCAGAAACTTCCAAAATATTTCAAAAGGGGCTCTCTCATTTTATATCCCATTAGCAAAGTATAAATGTTCCCAATTTCTTGGCATTCTCCCAACACTTGTTAATGTCTATCTTGATTTTAGATATTCTAGTGAGTGTGAAAAGACAACTTGTTGTTTTATTTGTATTTCTCTGATGAGTGATGACATGAAGCACCTTTACATATATTTATTAGATATTTCTATATTTTTTGAGCAATATCTATTTAAAGTTTTCTCATTTTTAATTGGGTTGTCTTTTTATTATTGAATTGTGACAGTTATTTATATATTCCAGATATAAGTTTTTTATTAGATGTATGATTTGCAAATATTTTCTTTGTCTATGGCTTGCTTTGACATTAGTGGGGCATTTTGAAGCACAAATATTTTTAATTTTGATGAAGTTCATTTATTTTATAAATTGTATTTTGGTGTGACATTTTTGGAGGGGCGGGGGATCATGGGAACATATATTCTCCTCTGTCCCATTTGCTAGATCCCTAAGCTACTCAGAAATATTTTACTGAAGCAAAATAGTGATAAGAAAGCATTTTCAGACAGGCACAGTCTCTAACAGATTGTTTTGAGAGTGCAGAAGAATGAGCAGCATTGAATAAAGAGGGAGAAATCCTAAAACATAGTACAAAAGTTATTATTAGAGGAATGTTGCAGTAAACCTAACATTAAATTAATATTAATCAGACAGTGGGAAAAAAACAGGAGGCATGAAGTGGTTAAAAATTAATGCTATTGACTCTTTCCAAGGATAATAAAATAAAAGCCAAGAACTTCTAAGCTCTTTCCACAATCTCTGAGAATTCTGGGAGACCTTGACTCCAGGCAAGCCTGGGGAAGGACTGGTGATGTTTTCTTCTCTATCATTTCTTTGTTTCTCCTTGGTGACATGAGATTGCATGGGTTAATAGAGAGGAAAATAGAGGAGGTAAAACTGAGTATTCAGTAATACATAAATAAAAATATAATGTTGAAAAGTTGGAATGAGAAAACTTAGGCTTATATCTCAGTTTTGTTCCAATTAGCTAAATTGCCTCAGGACACTGACCTCAAAGTCTTCATTTCTTTACCTTAAAAATGGGAACAATAATTTCATTTCACAGGGGATTGTGAGGAGCAGGTGTATGTGTGTAGGGAGGGGTTGGTTTGCCTGTAAATGTGTTTGCTATACAGTCAGAACCCAGTAGACTCTACCACAAAAACCCAGGAAAGTTCTGGGTAAAGCACATTTAGGTGTGTGGCAAGTGTGTGCAATTCTTGACAAAATTCTACATTCTCACTGTAAACCTAACCTCACGCTAAGGGACTGAATCCCAGAGTTGTCGGTAATTAGATTTGTGGAGTAAAATATAGGAAAGGCTCTCTGAAAGAAAGAAATCCCATAATTTTTTGTTTATTTCTTTTTTTATCTTAAATTATTAGAGGTGTGGGAGATCTTACACTCTAGTCGAAAGATAAAAGATACCAGAGAACAAACTGGAGGGGAAGAGATTAGTTGAAATCTAAGTACTGCCATTAAAAAAAAAAAAAAGGCAGAATTTTTCTCATCAGTCAAAATGAAGGGATCAGCGTAGATCACCTCTGAGACCATTTCTTGCATATGATTCCATGATGAGGAAAAGCTTTTCATAGAAGTGAGACTGTATTTGCCAGGAGGAGAGTTTTCAGAAGAGCTTTTAAGGTGGTTGATAAGTTAGAGTTGCCAAAAAACAAACAAACAAACAAACAAACAAACAAAAAATGCCCTTGAGAGAGAAGATATTTTGAATGAGGTAAGAAAGCATAAGAATTCCTACCTTAAGACACATGTCAGTACTTAAAAGTAAATGTGTAGAAAAACCGTGGACAAATTTAATTCTGCAGATAGAATCTCCTTTATGTACAAATTCAGAAAAATTCGATTTTTGGAGTGAAATGCTAGGGATGGGTAATTTTGAAATCACAATGTTAGACATAGTAAGCTTTCTCGGTGTGTAGCATTCATAGTGTGATATGCACAGCATGTAGTCATATGTTCACAACTGAATCACAAGGCAAGGGAATGCTAACTTTGAATAGGATGCTCTCTCTGAGACTCATGGTCTCTCACTACCTCTGTTCTCCTCTTCCTTTCAATGAAAATCTTAGTTATGAAAATAATCTCAGAGTTGAAAAAGCATTACATGAGAATCATTTTCTCTTCTAAACAATTTAAAGATATTTTTGAACACAGGAAATATTTTTCATTACAAAAATAGTACATTATTGTCATAAAAACTTTAAGTAAAAATAGGTAAAATAAAATATAAAGGTACCCCATTCCCTTTTCAATCCTTGTCGCAAAACCCAAATCCCACACTCAAGGGTAACCATTGATTAAACATATTTTTAAAAGGACTTAATAAGCAGAACACATTTTCTTCAGATTTTCTTTTTAAGATATGAAAAACAAAATCTCAGAGAAAGAGAATTTATCTATATCTTGCCCATTTTAGCTGGGCAGAAAGGGGGATAACACTGACACAAAATAGATTCAAGGCTAGAGAGAATTCTATAAAGAAGATAGCAAAAAGAATAAGAGAGAAGATTTAAAAATTCTGAGAGAAAAGAGTACCCCTAGAGAGAAATTCGATTTCTTGGGGGTGGGAAGGTGGAATTAAGAAGAGATTCAGTATTACTGAGTTTTAAGAATTGAAACTTCCAGAGAGAAGTAGAGATAGAGTGTGGTTCACACACCATGGGAAATGGCTCACTCAAGGGAATGTGAAGTGTGTCAGCAGGATGGTGACAAGGGTCCCCATGGTTGCCAGTAAAATGAAGAAGATAGTTGGTGACATTTGATTGCTAAATGCTCAGTTTCAAGCCGTTGGGCAAAACCCACTTTGTATAGATGCAAAGGAATGGTGAGATGGACTAAAAATGGTAATAAAATAGGAAGCATGACATGAGAATAAGAACATCAATGACCCCAATAGTACATTTCTTTTTTAATAATTGAAGATGATGATTATAATTAGAGGGTGTGGCTAAGGAAATACAGACCAGTAATGTTTACCAAGTAGGGCATATGGGAAATCTTTCTGGTTTTTGTTTATGGCTCCAGCTGTTCGCAAAGCCTACTACTGGTTTGTTACTAGCTTTCTCAGAATTTTTTCTTTTTTTTTTTTTTTTTTCAAAAATAGCCACTGCATTTTTTGAGGTCATTGTATTGGGATTAGAGCTCTTAAGGCATTTTGCATGAGGAAATGTTTGAAAATAAGATCCTCCCCCACAAGCTAATTGTGGGCTTGAACCCATTTAGGAAAGAGAGAAAAATCCTCCTTAAAGGGAAGTGAAAAGAAAAATGAGGAACAACTGTATGAAAGAGGTAGACTAGAGATGTTTATGTTCAGTAACTTTGTTTTATCGGTTTCTGGGTGTAATGAGAAAAAAACTTATAGAAGATGCTTGAATGGGAAGTGGTGAAGTGAAAAGAAGAGAATGAATTCACCAAAATAAGGTTAAACTATTTTTGTTATTATTGTTAAGCAGTTATTATTTATTAAGCTAGGGTTTTATTAAGTATAGGAATTATAAAGATAAAAAGTTGATATGTAAAAAGACATAACATTTGCTTTGTTATTTGTGTTTTTAAACTTCTTTTGCAGCACGTTGCCCACTAGAGTATGTTGCACCATTAGTTGGAGATCTGACTTTGAAAAGTCAGCAACGAGTATTTTCTCTAGTTACCCCATTGTTGAGCCTCAGGACTGGAAGGGAGAATTTAGAGAAAGCATTTCTTTGGGTGGGTAGACTGAAGCCAGTCTGGAGCAGGGGGGTGTTTAATAGAAAGTGGCAAAACTAGCTGTCTACTCCTCCAGTGCTGAGTAGCAGTTTGAACCTAGACGATGGGTTGAATAAATCTTTGGAAATCACATGCTTATTAGCTGCATGCTAAAAAACAAAAAACATACAACAAACACTGACTGGCATTTCAGTCTGTTGACTATCAGGAGCCCCAGTTGTGGTTAGAATCCTCTTGAATATTAGGAACAGTGTGGTCACATGGCGACATCAGGGGAATATGATCTCTAGGCAGTAGAGAGGGTGGGAACAAAGGCAGCTTTGGGCTCTAGCTACGTTCTCTCATCTGCCCTGCTCTCCTCTTCTTTTCTCTTTCCCTCCTTCTTCCCTCCCCTTCTTTTCTTTTTCTTGGCAACTTTCTTCTTTCCTCTGTCTACTCAGCTGGTCCAAAATGGCTTCTTCTAGTTACCCCACCTTCTCTCTCTGCTCTCCTTACATTTGCATGTGTTGTGTCTTTACCTTGGACTGTTCTCTTTCCTCTTAGCCTGACTATACCCTGTCTGCTACGTCAGAGTCTTCCCGGTGCAGTCTTTTCCAAGTGGCTGCCCTCCATCCCTCAAGGCGGAATGTGTCCCACCTGTGAGCTCCCAGGCTCGCTGGTGCCATCCATTCCATCTTAGGTCTTTCTACTGTATTGCAATTGCCCGACCACTTGTGCTTTTCGCTCAGTGCACTGTGAGCCCCAAGAAGACGGCATTGCCCCTTGTGCCCTGACAGCTTCCTACAGTGCATGGAAACATCTGTTGGTGTGCCCTGAATGGTATGCCCTAGGATTGTATGGTGCCCTTTTGACCAGGAGATCAAAATACTTATTGAATGGATGAATGAGTAAAGAAACAAACAATAAATTGATTAGTCACACTTCTGAATTACACATAAATTGTTTGTGTAGTCACAACACCTATTCTTCCCAGCTTTGCCTTCAACATTACGGCATACATCAGATTTACTTGGGTCTGGGGTTTAAGTCCAGAAGAATTCTATAATGCAAATCAGTACAGTTCTATCACTAAGTAAAACTTGACAGAAACTAATAGAGAAGGAGCCTGGCTTAGCCATTGTCTTGAATTCCCTGACTAAGGATTCCAGGGGCTAGCATAAACCAGCTGCCAAAGAAACAGGCACCTGAAGGGAGATAGCTCAAGATGAGTAGCTCTGTCCATATCTGGAGGCAAGGTCTACTTTAGGTAGCAAATGACTGAACAGTTTCCTCCAAGAGTCCATTCCTACCTATTTCCATCTAGGCTCATGCTCACCTGTAAAAGGAGGGTGATAATACAGGTTTAAACTCTAAAGTTTTTCACAGTCTGGCATAGATAATCCTATTCTAGCTCTTTTCCATAAACAGTGGATCTAACTGTCAAGTTACAGGTATCATATTCCCAGTGGGGCCTATTGTGAATTCTTGAGATATCAACCTCAAGAAAAACCATGTTCTGTTCCTAATTGGAAGGAGAAGGGGATAAACTATACTTATTTGAAGAAAAGGTGGGATTTCTTTGCTAAAGCTCATGGGAAAATTTTGGGCTTACATGATTTTGCTACCTCGACCACATAGGTCAGAATGCCCCGGGTATAAGAAACCCATTTGCAGTTGTCAAATTCTGTATCAAATCAGGATTAATTTCTCTCTTGGCTAGTTTCAGCGCCCTTGTCCATAGTTATGTTTGTCTTTCGAGCATCTTTTAGTCAAAACAAATAAGTACAAAGAAAATCTCCCCGGTAGCCTGAGGGGCATTCCTTACACAGGAGCGCAAGAGGAGTTTCCAAGAAACAAATGAGGATCTAGGATGAGAAGATCAGGTCAGTCTCCATTGAAAATGGCTATTTAAACAATGAGCTTCTAACAGGTAACTACATAAAATTTCACTATTATGATAGGAAGCATGTGTTATGTCCCCTAAATATTTTGTTCTGCTAATTTCAACTTTAGTTCTTAGTTTCTGGGACATTTTAGATTAGGCAGAGCTGAAAGGAGGTAGCTCACAAGTAAATTATTTCCTTTCGTGGTATAAATAACCCAACTGGTGGTGTTTTGGCTGATGGCAATGGTTCAAACCAAGCTTTGTTCTGTCCTGGGTTAAGATTTTTCCAGAACCACATTTAGGAGCAACTACATCCTTTCCTTACTAAGGTTTGAACTATAGAAGGAGAAATGGAAAGGAGGAAGCTTGTCTGACATTGGAGTCAGTAAATACTCCATTCCAGAAAGCCAACCAGCACTTGGTCAGCCATTCAGACTTAAAAGGTCCCAGAACACCTGAATCAGGTGCTTCTTTCTTTATTTTAGCCATATGGGAGCTACATTTTCAGACAATATTGAATGTAATCTGACCAGTTAGCTTCCCAAAGTTCCATACAAATCACCCATCAGGCATTGGGTGGTGCCAAGAATAGTCTTGAGGCAAAAATATCTGCTCCACTTCCCAATCCCTGATGCCTAAAATACCACTACTAAAGGTTTTTATCTTCGTATTGAAGAACTGAGTTCACAAGTCAGAGGTTTGGGATTGTGTCATTGTGGCAAGTCAGTTCACCTCTTTGAGCCCCAGTTTCTCATCTATAAAATATGATTAATAATACCATCTTTCAGATTGTTGTGAGAATAAAATGAGATTAGTTACTGTCAAACTTTGGTACATTTGATAATTATCTCGGGTGTTTGTTGAAAATGTAAATTCTCAGACCTCTTTCAGGAGTAGTGTACAGACTTATTTTGCCAAGATAATAAATTGTACAAACGTAAGTAATTGTTCTTGTCATCCTGCACATTCCTGGATGGATTAACACTCTGAGCGTGAACCAGCCTGTTGCACAACGGAAAGGGGAGTGGGGTTGAAAAAAGACATTTATTAAATATCTAATATCATCTAGGCCCATTTTACACATTATGTAATTTAATTATATGAGGTAGGGTTAGTATTTCCATTTTACAGCAGAGGAAGCTGAGGCTAAGAGAAGTTAAGATTCTTGTTCAGCATTACACAGCTAAAAAATGACAGGTTTTGTGAACCTGCTTTACTCGCTTCCAAAGACCAAGTTCTTCCCACTATACTGGGATCAGACTTTTAGAAGAGGAGAGAAAGACATAAATATGTCCTAAAAGTGTGGATCCCAGATCAGAAGCTTCAGGATCACCCTAGGAACTTATTTGAAATGCAAGCTCTTGGGACCCACCCCAGACTTCTGAATCAGAAACTCTGGCAGTGAGGTCCAGAAATCTGAACTTTAACAAGCCCTGCAGGCGATTCTGATACACATTCACATCTGACAACCTTTGCTATAACCTGAGGCACTGAGTGTGAGTGTGTCTGTGTGTGTCTATGTTGTGGGGAGGACTCTGAAGGAGTGGAGGAGAGGGGCAGCATGAGGGCACCATGAGAAGGGGGAAGGTAACTGAAAGTAGAGATGGGTGATCGCAGAATACTCATCTTCACTCCTGATCTTACTCTGTCGTCTCGGTCTTATTATGAGGCCCCAGCAAGACGTGGCTGTAGCCCCCACACTCCATGCCAGGGAATAAAGTGATGTCAGGAGTCTTCAATATATCAAAGGATTTGCTAAGTATCTGAGCTAATCATTCATTCATTTTACTTAGGCGACTGGCAATCTAGGGCAATGAAAAAAGGCTCAAGCAAATATTAGAATGATCTCATAATGAATGGAAACAGAAAATGTGCTTTTAAAAATATTCCTCTATCTTTTTGCTTTGACCTCACTTCCCCATACTCTCCCTCTCAGAAACACTATCATTGGAACTATCTTGCTCGCTTTCAAATTTAAAAAAATTTTGTCGAGATTTAAAAAGAGTGAATGGAAATCAATAACCAAGTAACAGGAGGCTAAAAGACAATTAGAAAATAAATATCCTTAAGAATGGAATGACAAGGGTGTCCAGTCAAGATGGCAGAGTACATAAACACTGTACTTGCCTCCTCTCACGACCACATCAAAATTATAATTAAACCACAGAACAACCATCATTGACAATCACCTGACGTCTAGGTGGACAGAGTCCTATAACTAAGAAGATACAGAAGCCACTCCCAGGCCAGTAAGAGGGGCAGAGACGTAGAATGGGCTGTGCCCACACCCACATGTGGCATTTAAGAACTGGGAGGGCTATCTCAGCTGTAGAGGTCTCCCCTGAGGAGCAAGGGGTCCCAGCCCCACCCCAGGCTCCCCAGCCAGAGTTCTAGAGCCAGGGAGAGCAGTCCGCACAACTTCTGGCTGTGAAACCAGTGGAGACTGTGGCTGAGACAGTACCAGGTACTCCTCTTAAAGGGTTTGCGCGTGGACTTACTTGCTGATGGACCTACTTTTCTGAGCTCCAGTGCTGGTCAGCAGCTCAAAAGTCACCAGGGACATACAGGAAAGAACTAAATGGACTGGCTTTAGGGTGAAGGCTGGAGGGGCACCTTTCTCCCCGACAGAAGTGCTGGCAGAATCCACTGTTCCTTTATTGAGCCCTCCCCCAAGCCAGTGGGCATGCGCAGATGGGTGCCATTTCTGAGTCTCCAAAACCGAACCCAATCTGCTCTGGTAATTCCCTGAGACCCCACCCCACCCAATTTATGGACCCACTCAAGCTGCTTCCAGCGTCTTTACATAAAAACAACTGGTCTTGGCTCATGTTGCAGACTTTCCTAAAATCTCTCAAAGGTTCACAAACCTCAAACAAGTAGCACCTGGCCTCAGAATGCTCCATCCATCTTGATAAGCAGCATCAAACCTGGCACTAGCAGCACCTGGCCTCAGCTCACAGCTTAGCCTTTTCTAGACACCTCTAAGCCCAGCACAAGTGGCAACCACCTGCTGATCACTTTGTAGCTCATACCAAGTTGCCCCAGGCAAGACATAGGGAGCAGCTGATCTTGACATACACCGAAGCCCTTCTCAAGAGGCCCCGGAACCAGCACATTCAGCAGCCAGCTTCAGACCCCACAAAAACACCACTCAACTATCCCCACAAATAAAACACCCAAAGGGCTGACTTAGCAAGCAAATCACTAAAGCAAATCCTGCTCTGTAGGGTCAGCCCCTGCACAACACCTCCTCCACTGTAGTCAGGAATAGTCCTTCCAACCAATCAACTTGAGAGACAACTCCATTCACTGACATACAAACAGCAACCACGGCTGAACTACAACAGGAGGATACACACAAACACAACTCACACAAGGGACACACCTGGAGCACTCAGCTCAGGTAACCAGAGAGAGTGTGCCACTTGGCTCCACAGGACACCTACTACATAAGGCCATTCTGCTAAGACCAGGAGACATAAAAACTCTACCTAATACATAAACACACACACACACACACACACACACACACACACACACACACAGGCAGCCAAAATAAGGAGACAAAGAAACATGTCCTACGTTCTACATGAAAGAACAGAGCAAAGCTCCAGAAGAAGAACTAAACAAAATGGAGATGAGCAATCTACTAGCGGCAGAGTTCAAAATATTGGTTATAAAGATGCTCAATGATCTCAGTGAGAACTTCAACAAAGAGATAGGGAATATAAAAATGGATATATATATATATATATATATATATATATAGTGAAGAAAATGAAGAATACAGTAACTGAAATGCAGAATGCATTAGAGGAAATAAACAGATTACATGAAACAGAGGATTGAATCCGTGATTTCAAAGATCAGGTAGCAAAAAACACCCAATCAGAAGAGAAAAAGAACAAAGAATCCCCCAAAGTGAGGGTGGTTTAAGGGACCTCACAGGGACACCAGAAGAAGAAGAGAGCAAGAAACTAAAAAACCTATTTGAAGAAATAATAATGGCAAACTACCCTAACGTGGTGAAGGAAATAGATATACAAGCCCAGAGAGTACAGAGAGTCCCAAACAAGATGAAGTCAAAGAGGTCCACGCCAACACCCATTATGATTAAAACACCAGAAATGGATTCTTTCATTGAATTTCTTAACATATTTAAAATGTAGTTTTGGGGCAAGCAAATATATTCACATGGTTCAAAATTTGAAAGATTCAAGAGGGCACACAGTGAAAAGTTTCCCTTTTTCTCTTCCCTCCACTCAACTCTAACTGTAGGCTACCTAGGTCATCGGTTTCCCATAAATCTTTCTACAGAAAGTTTACACATTTAAACATTTTACATGAATTTCAGCATAATATACAGTCTAATGCATCTAATTAAAAAAATAATATATGCTTCAAACCATTAAAATATATTTTATATAAAAATATAAGCTAGAAATGCCAGTGTGCCTTCCCAAAGGCATTTTTTTATTCCCAGAATAAAGAAGTATTTTGATGTAGCTTGCTCTGTGAGATAGTGCTGCATTCATAAACCTTATATTTAACTCCGTCATCCATAGCGGTCTCTTGTTGTTAGAGAGAAGCAGGAGGAAATGAGCTGGTGCCTCTGGTGAACACACTTGGGCTGGGTGGCCAAATAAGAGGTGGCTGCCATGCGTCAATATCAGATCTTGCCTTTTGCAAGTCCAGAAACATCGCTTTATTTCACCAGGAGTTGTTCCAGCTCAGTGGAGCTCTCAGAGGAAACTTATAAACGCCCATTTTAAACAAAACTCAGAAGAGTCAAGTGGACTTCTGTTGACCGGTGCGTCCTGCCTCTCCTCTAGGTAAGTCTACCTAGGTGACCGAATCGCTCTCCAGAAGGCACTGCAAAAGCAGAGTCAGAGCCTGAGGCATGAGTGGGAGGTCCTATAGGTGTTTGATTTTGAGCTACTCAGCTTTTGGTAAGGCAGCTCTGACCTGCATAGCTATTTCTTTTCTTGAATAGTTGTTACTTGTGCTTATTATGGGCCAAGCACTTTAATCCTGAGGTTGCATTCAATTCTCACACGATGCTGTGAGGTAAATCTAACCCATAAGTTACAGATGAAGAAACTGAGGCTAAGAATGGTTAAACAACTTGCCCAAGGTCACAAGAAACTCCTAACTAGTCCTCTCCACTCCCTCTCTATGATCTTTGGGCAAACTCTCCAGTTAACATATTCACTTCTCACACAGGCTCAGGAATCTTAGGGTCGTAGTTCTCTTTATTACATCCCAGTCCTAATGGTACCACCTTATCTCTCCAGCAACCATTCACTGATGCATCCAGCATCATTGGCTCCTTGGACCTTAGATATACAAGTTTGAAGTGGCTCCCACCTCAGGCCCTCGTCTAGGCATGAGAAAAGACCTATAAACTAATATTTACAGTCCAGGATGCTCTCAGAGAGACAAGACGTATCAACCATTACCCGGGGGTGTCAGGAAATGGCTAACATTTATTAGCGTTTACCACGTGCCAGGAACGGCTCTAATTTTTTTACACTTATTTAATCAGCTCAACAATCCTCCAAAGGTGGGACTGTGATTATGCCATCTTACTGAAGAGGAAACAGTCATAGAGATTTTAGGACACACCCTCTAAGCTAAGCATTTCCATTATGTGTTTTTCTT
Organism: Cynopterus sphinx; assembly: GCA_030015415.1. Classification (NCBI taxonomy): domain Eukaryota; kingdom Metazoa; phylum Chordata; class Mammalia; order Chiroptera; family Pteropodidae; genus Cynopterus; species Cynopterus sphinx. The sequence continues at coordinate 39,029,780 of CM057379.1, forward strand.
AGTTCCATTCAGCGGACAACATACCTGAATTTTGTGGCACTTTGCCATGACGCTTAAAAGCTAACTGTGTTATAGTTAATATTTGATGATGTGGTAGCTAGAGTTGTTTCTGTGGAGAAAGAGTGAAGCACAGAGGGACCCAAGAAAACCGCTTTGACTTTTGACAGTGTGATCAGCTTACCCTTGAAGGAGAGATTGGGTGAAGAGCGTCGACTTGGTATAGACATAAGCCACTTTCAGAACTGATAACTCATTTCATTTAGGGTATGGTGCTGCTGTGCCCGAGTTAACTCTTCACTCCCTGCACTGGCCACCCAGCCTTGCCACTGGGAAAAGACCTATTTTGCAGCTAAGCAAACGCTATATCCTCCCATCAGCCAGTTTGCTCTCCGATGTGTGATAATGGTCACAAGAAAAACTAGTATAAATGACTCAACATGACCCATTACTGGCACTAGAAAAATAACTCAAACCAAGACTTATTGGCTCTGATGTCCTAATCTCATTTATCCAAAGAGCCGTATCATTCCATTGATCCTAAACGAATCGCCGACAGAGAGGGGGTGTCACAGAAATGCACACGTTGTGTAAGATGAGCCAGAACCCACATTTAACATGGGTGGGACCTGTGGGGAAGGAGGACTCAGGAGGCATTTTGGAAGCGGGTTGGTCTGGAATGGAGCGTGGACTGGGAAGGGAAGATGGAGATAGTCTCTCCTAGGAGAGGTTTGAAGATCTGTTCTCAGAGCAGGACAAGGCGCAGGAGTCGCTGGAGGGAGTCAGGGGAGTTGCCACACTCTCGTTTTCCTTCTCTGAGAAGTGAGCCCTTTTCACAGGATGTGTCCCCAACTGCCGTGTCTAAATTACACGGCCCTTTTATTTCTTAGCCATAGCTGACTTGTCCAGGGGACTTCCTGACCTCAATAGAGCCAATCGGATTTGTCTCTGAGGAATTTATTTGGAAGTTTAAACTGAGAAGCGTCACATCAGGCTGTTGAGTGAGGCTAGCGGCCTGGAACATTTGCTGAATCTGCCGTGGGTTTAGCCCTCCTTCATTCTGGTTGTGCAGATTTTCCTGGAACTTTATTTATTTGTGTGTTGTTTACTTACCTATTTAAGTTGGCTAGGATTGATCTCTCTAATTTGGGATTAGAAAAGACCTAGCTAAGACTGTCAGAAAGCTGGCCAACACCTCCTCAGGCTTTGTTGCTATCTTCCCACTTCTGATTGAAGGAAACCAATTTCTCCTAAGTAAGATGGACAGGTTACTTTGCTGCAAATTAAGTTTCCATAGAAGTCTGAGGCTACTTGAGAGTGAAAATGGAGAAAAGAGATTTAAATTGTATCATTATATCTCAGGGAATAAGATTAAGGTCCGACTGTAATGGACTCCAGCCGGCAGTGGCTGAGAAGTCTGCCACCTGACAATGGCTAAGATTTCTAGAACAGAGTAGTGGCTACTAAGCCAGACTTATTGCATCAGAATATCCATAGAATATCTAGGGCCCCGGAACATGTATTTTAAACATGCTCTCTTATTAAGTTTTATGTTATTTTTTAAATAGATTATATATACACCAGTTACATTGGATAATCCCAGTTCTTTCAAAACATTCACTAATCATTGGCTTGCTAGATTAGTTTCCTAGGGCAACTGAAAAAAATACCACAAATTGGATGATGTAAGATAACAGAAATGTATTCTTTCTCTGTGTTAAAGGCTAGAAGTCCAAATTGTAGGTATTGCCAGGCTCATGCTCCCTCAGAAGACGCTAAGGAAGACTCCTTTCTTGCCTCTCCCGGCTTCTGGTAGTTGCCAGCAATCCTCAGCATTCCTTGTCTTGTAGATGCACCACTCCAGTCTCTGCCTCTGCTGTCACAGGGCCTTCTCTCCTCCGTGTTTGTGTCCCTCTTTCCCTCTTCTTATAAAAACAGCATTCATCAGGGCCCGTTCTAATTGGGTATGACTAACTTTACCTAGATCACATCCGTGAACACCTTATTTCAAAATAGGATCACATTCACAGGTACCAAGGGTTGGAACTGGAACATATCTTCTTGGGAACACAGCTCAACCCGCATTTCCCATTACAGCTTTATGCTGTTTCCAATTTTTTTCCAAATGACAATGCTACAGTGAACAGTCTTTTATATAAATCTTTGATGTCATCTTTTCTGGTTATTTTTTCTCTGATACGTTACTAGAATAGAAGTAAGTGATGAGTCAGAGTATCATTTAGAGTTCAATCAGAAAAAAAATCTTATATTTTCACAATTATGGGGACTTCATGCATTAAAATGATTACACAGGTCTTAGAAGTGGCCGATGAGTAATCAGGGGAGGTGAGGTTCCCCACCACCCCTGTGAGCACCCCTGGTCGTGGGGATCTGATAGAATCTTGAATCACAGAAGCCTGCTGGGTGGGAGCTGGGTCCCTAGCTGTGGCTTTCAGAGGTGGTACCCAAGGCGAAAGAGAGGAGGGGCTTACTGTCTCCTTTCTACCCATCACCCAGCTTCTCACTAGTACCTCCCACAAGCAAATGACCAAGGATGCTGAAGCACATGCCATCTGTGGTTCAGAGCCCACCAGGGGAAGGTGGAGAAGCAGCCTAAGGGCAAATGGACTGATTGGCACAGATGTGTGTAAGTTTAAGGGTTGGTTACATAGCTAAATGCTTTCCAGAAAATCTCTACCAATGTACACTCACAAGAATAAATGATGGCCTGTCTCGTAACGTTTTTGCTAGTATTATTTTAATTCAATAAATGACATTTTCCCCTAACTTCAATGGAAATGCATATGCTCTGTTAGAAATTTGGGAACTAGAAAAGCAAACAGAAAGATATTAAAACCCCTTCCAACTTTAGTACTCAGTGACAACCAACCACTGTTAACAAGTGCCTCATGCACCAGTGAGTGTTCAATAAATATTCCAGAAACTCGGAGGAATTATGTATGAATTGCCCTTTCACATGCAAAGTGAGAGTTGCTCTTCACAGGGGTGTCCATTTTCTTTCTGAACTTTGAGGCTTTTCTTTGATAACATACAGCATGATGCAGCTCGAAAACCCAGCAAGGAATCCCACCGGTTCTGCCCTGTGATTTCCTTGCTTAGTGACAGCTTGCTAGACGACAAACATTCCTAAGGCCTTTTCTCCTCCGCTTCATCCCCCCAAGTCCAGCCCAGGGAGAGGTTCACAGTGGATGTCCTATACGTAAAAGTATGTGTGTGCGTGTGCGTGTGCGTGTGCGTGTGTGTGTGTGTGTGTGTGTGTGTGGGTGTGTGATAATTAAAGGATGAGTACATGAGTACTGTCTTTGAAATGAATCACATCAGCACAGCCAGCATTATATAAACTCAAAAACTAGATGGGAAATCATTTTCTCACAGAATAGCATAATAAAATTACCGCCTCTGGCAGTGTTCTCAGAAACAGAGGAGACTCGCCTCAGGCTCTAAAATAAGCCACAGATGTTGCAGTTTACCAGACTTCCTCGGGCAAGGCAGCCTCTCTAGGTCTGTGTCTAAATAGATTGAAAATAAAGTAATCCATGAACATATCCAGGATTCAGACCAAAGCTCAACATCACATTACATAAATAAAAACTTATAGGAACTGCAGAAAGGAAGCAGTTTGCTCACATGCATTTACGGACAGCTGAGGCAGAGCCAGCAGCTTGTCCCTGGCCCCTGGCCTTCAGCTCACAATATCAGAGGCTCAGGCAAATCAAAGGCAGAGACGGCCTTCCTATCACTGGACTCTGATTTGTATTTTCTTTCCACAGTAACTAGTGATGACAGAAAGGCCCCCCTGGGCACTATAAGGGATGTGAGGCACTTTGTAACTTTGTTGGGCCTTTGAAATAATTTCCAGACACTTGTTTTCCAAAAGGGACAAGCAGAGTCCACCATAATGTTTGATGTCATGTCACTTCCTAGGTACTCAGGAAAGATTTGTAGCTTTATAACATAAACCAGTTGTACTAGAACACTTCAGCCTCAAGAACACATTCTGGCGCCGACGTCCCACTTGGGAGGGTCCATATCAGTCTAATATCTGTCATTTCTCACGTTCTCCTTTTGCTTTGGCTTGCTCCCAGACAGCAGCTACTCTAAGATGTGTCTCCAAAGATGTGTGTGTGTGTGTGTATGTGTGTGTGTGTGTGTGTGTGCATAAGGGACAGGAAAGACATTTGGTTCTCAGTCCACTCCGGTAACCTGTGACCTCCCTGGCCTTTTGCTGCACACTGCCATTGTTGAAGACTGGACTCATTTGTCACTGAGACCACTCTAGACAAGTTCCAGCAGATCTGCCTTTACTGGAAGTCTGGATGTAAGGGCCCAGCTTCGCTCTGAAGGCCAACAGAGCCATTTGGAACGGCCTCTGCAGGCATTACACAGGTCCCGTAGATTGCTCCATGAAGAACACACAGGCCCTCCCTCTCTCCTAGTATCCTGGAAACCAACAGCCCCAATAAGAAACACTCTTCTCTTTTATCGTCTACACACAAAAGGCTTTCTTCATGCAGGGTGATTTGGGCATTTGAAAATAAGGCCTCTTTGTGGCTGTCTTTTTAGGGTCTGCTGTTTTTCTTCTGTGCTTGTGTGTGTGTGTGTGTGAGAGTGCGCATGCGTGCGTGTGTGTGCGCGCATGCACACGTGGAGCATCGCTGAAGAATATAAAACCACTCTCAACTTCCCCTTGAAAGGAAAAATAAAGACTCAGCTGCCTAGATTTTATTTGAGGGCTAAAGGGGCTAAAATCTCCTTTGTTTTTTTTTCCAGAAATCTAGAGCAAAGGGGGGGGGATGGCAAGACAGTATTATAATTGACTATGTTACATATTAATTTTTTCCAGACTTGCAATCAGGCCACATCTGGATTCCAAAGCTGAAATAAATGAGAGCCAAAAGAAAATAGTGGGGAGGTGGGAGGGGTCATTTATACTAATAGAAGTGGCATTCTTATGGGGAGGGGGCAGGGGCCTACTGAAAATCTAAATGTTTAAAGATCTAGACTCCTAGGTTCTAAAAAAGTGGAAGGAATCATTGACACACTAACTTCCCACCCAATTTAGAAATCTGTTTCATGACACCCTTTGCAGATGATGACCTCGTCTTAGCTTATAGGATACATATGTTAGGAAAGAGCCCGCTTCTTTCGGAAGTGGCTCATTCTATCACTGGACTGTTCTAGCAGTTTTTAAAGTTCTTCCCTATCTTAAAAACATTCTGTATTTAGCCCTTTAGGCTTAGTTTTGACTTTTAGAGTATTGTGGAAGCAGACGCACAGAATTTAAACATTTAAAGCTAGTTTGTACACTCACCCACATGGAGGGCTCCCTGAGTTCTCCAGTTTCACCCTCACAGTAGTCCAGTTAGGGACCAAGTGAAGGAGGTTCTAATTCACCTATATACCCAACTCCGAATGACTCACAAGAGCAATATTACCTGCACTTACATGTGCTAGAGTCACTGTTCTCAGCACTTTGAGTGTGTGTGTGTGTGTGTGTGTGTGTGTGTGTGTGTGTGTGTGTGTGTGTGTGAGTGAGTGATTACACTCACACCACTACCCTATGAGGTAGGTATTGTTTTATCCCCATTTTACAAACAAGGAAATTAAGACCACATAGCTAGTTACTGAGCCAGTGGTTCTCAAGCTTAAGCATGTTTTAGAATCACGGAGGGAATATTCAAACACTTTCCCTGGGTGTTACTAATTCAGTTAGCCTGGAGTGGCCCTAAGAAGGTGCATTTCTGACTAGTTCCTAGATGATCCTAATGCTGCTAGTCAGAGAACCACGTTCCAAGAACCACTAGCTGGTGCTAACTGAATTCTTGATCCCCATTTTTGAGTTGCTTTCTTTGTTGCCCATGCGATACCCTAACTCCTCAGAAACAGGAGGAGTTGCTCCAGGAACCAGAAATGACTGGGCTCCCACTCTTTGCTCTCAGGTGCCCCTAATGCTACTTATTTCACTGGAACTCTGCCTATTGTCATTTGCAAGATGTTCCTCTTCTCCATTCACCTTCCTGGGCTTCCAGATTCTAGAAATTTCCCTAATCATAGACACTCCATGGTGCATTCACCTGCTCTGTGGATTCATTCTACTCTTGTCCCGTCCCATTACTGAATAAACGGTGGCTGTGACGATTGTCATCCCTTAAGCCTTCTCTGAACTAGAACAATTAACCTAGGTCACAAGTTCCCAGGTGATATAGTTTTCAAACCTGTCACTGTTTAGATGACCTTCCTCTGACCTCTTTCTAGGCCTTTAGTGCCCATCTTAGCACATGGAGTTTGGAACTAGACACAGTGCTATATATAAGATCTGACCACAAGTCATTGAAACATCACTTTCCTTCTCCCTTTTCTATTCTGTTCATATTGCCTACAATTGCATTAGCTTACTTTATTGGCACATGTTGACTTTGAGCCTGCCACATAGTTTCAAATAAATTATTCTCAGACTCATCTCATCTTTCCTCCATTTTATGCTTATGTAGTTTTGTTTTTTTTTTTACCTGAACAAAGGGCTTTACAATTATTTATGGTAACTTTCATCTGGTTTGTTTTTATGTTGTTCCAGCCAATGGAATTTTTCTGGTAATAAGTCTTTTTATTATTTTTCCTTATTATAAAAGGAATACTTGTTCATTAACCAAAATGTCATAAAATACAGATAAATGACAAGACGAACAATAAAAATAACTAGGCTTCACATTAAGTTGACTGTAGATTCCAAAATCCAATATTATACTACCCTGTCTCCTTTCAGAAATTGTCATTTGTCTACTTCCAATTTTCAGATGACTTTTCTATTCTTTCTAATTTTCCAAAATCATTGACAGTGATTCTATGATTGCTTTGGTTACTTTTCTTTGCACTGTGGGATAGAATTCACCCAGGTCTGAAGGATGAAGTTATTTACAGAGACTTCCTGTTTTCTTACTATCTAGGCTCCTATCTTGGACTTCAATTACCTCCTAACCATGTTTACTTCACACTTTCAGGTTTGGAGATCTTTCATTTTCATAAAGAACATAGAAGCAAAATAAGAGTTGTGAAGTTCTATTTCTCTCCTGTCATCCATTAGTCTTAGAACATCAGCTTCAGCACACAGTCTTGGCCATTTTTGTGCTGGTTATGTCCAACAAAAGACCATTTTGATGCCTCAAAATTTTTCATAAGCTTTGATTCTTTTTTTTTTTCTTGGCTTCAGTTTTCCAGCTGTGATTTTTACTTTTACATCAATCTTTTCCCCTTTAGTAATGCACTGTTTTTTCCTCCCGTGTGTGTATATGTGTGTGGTCTTTTACAATCTGATTTCATTGAAATGACCCATTAGCCACTCATCTGCTTCCTTAAATTCTTCTCTCTTTTCCTTCACCAAGATTATTTTTTTAAATCATATCTTCAGACATATTTTTTTGTAGAGTCTTAAGTCACTTCCTGCTTTATTGGTTCTATCTATACCCATGTGCCTATCTCTTCTTTGAGTTTTTGAAATCTCAGGTTATTGCCTCTTTATGCCCTCTGTTTTTCTCCAAACTTTCACAAGGATGACATGGAGTGTCATGTTCAGTAAAGAGTGTATGAGTGTCATGTTCAACATGGTGATAAGGTTAGTAGCAGAAGAAACAGACTGTGGCTAAGTTAAACTAAATGGAATTCGTTGAGAGGTTAGCAGGGAGCTCACAGACTGATAAGAAGATTCAGAACCAGCTCTGAAACAGATGGAATCAGGGTGGCTCCAGGGGTCCACTTAGCAGAAATTATTCTGTCCTTATGTCAGTCTATTTAAGGTTAAAAGTCCTAAGAAAGACAGTGAGTCTGATTGGCCTACCTAAGTCTGACACCTGTTTCTTGGCTAGGGGAAAGTGGGGACCTCTGATTGATATGCCCAGTAAGACTGCATGCAATGATAAGGAGGTAATGACTCCAGAGGGAATTGAGGTGCAATTACCTGTAGTGGGGTGAATGAATGAAAGATAGGTATACACTAGCTACTGTCTCCCAAGGTTCACCTCATTCCACTTTACTAATAAATTCTACTTTTTTTTCCCCTCAGAATTAAGCATTGGCCAGAATGGCCTTTCTGAAAAAAAATATGTTGTTAGCAAGGGGCATTAGGAATTTATGAGATGTTCTGTTTTTAGCAGGGTGAGACTTCCCACAGCTATATGCATAGTGGAAATCCCAGAATGCCAGTAATCTCTGTGCCAATTTTAACAGCACATCTGAGATTCTACTTGTTGATATTCCTTTAAAAAGGAATATCAACAAACCAATGCATTACCTCATGTTAAAATACTGAATTACTTTAACAATCATTTTTTGTGCTTATTGTATAGACATTGGAAATCACAAATATTATTTCTGAATCTTTCCCATTATTTCCTCCTGAAAATTATTAATTGCCCCCTTAATAACATTAATAGCATATTCGATGTGCTCATCGACTATGGACCTCCTGATACTGGTTCAGTTTTTTTTCATACCTGGTATTCTTCATAATAGTTAATGTTACAGTTTTGCTTTGACTTTTTCTCCCTCTCCATAAATTGACTAATGTTATTTATCTTTATCCTATTAAATGTGTTCCTTTAAGGGCTTCATAAGTGCCCTCGATTTTTTGCCAGGAACTTACGTCAGCCATGTAGTTAGCTGCTCATTTCTCATAATCATCTTCCTTTAAAGAAAGAATCTTTAACAAGAAGTGATTTAAAAAAATTCATTGTGATGTTTTGTTCTTTAATTTTCTATCTAGAATCAGAGATATGTAAGTTTCTTCTACTTTTACCATTTGCTCCCATGTGGTCATTGACTTAAGGCAGGCTCTCCTTTTCAAACATCCTCCAAGCAGACAACCCCATTCTACGTGGATCAGGGCAGGTTAGCTACAATCATCTCATTATCCCTCCCTGCGGATAAGCTTCACAAAACACATCTTCTACCTAGAAAATCATTGGGCACATAGCTATTGGAACAGTAAGAGCAATCCTTAGAATCACTGATTCAAAGACAAAATCTTGGGAGGTGGTGATAGTGGTTGGAAGGATGAGGTTGATGGAGTGACATGGTAATAAAAAAGAATGCAATTTCTTGACAAGTTTCTCTACAAATGAGTTTTCTCATATCATCCTGGAGATTGTCCCTGCCTCTCAAATCAGACTGATGGCAGAACTAGAAGATAATTTTTTAAAGCTTCTGAATTCCAGGGACTATATATAAAATCTATGCAAGGCAAATAGTTCTAAATGTTCTAAATGTTATAGGTGTCATCAACCCCAGAAAGGCTTAGACTTTATGAGGGAAGTTGCCCTCTTTTGGCATATGTGCTGCCGAAGAGAGCAAGAGCAGTTGGTGACTCTTGAGAAGCCATAGCTGCCAAGGTGAATTGAGAGCCCCTTTAGAATTTTATATCAAAATCTGTCATGAAGATGCCCCCTTTTAAAAAATTCTTATTTTTGAATTATAGTTGATATAAAATATTATATTAGTTTCAGGTGAACAACATAGTGATTAAACATTTATATATCTTACAGGTGATCACCACAGTAAGTCTAGTTCTTCTCTGTCACTGTACCTAGTTATTATGACATTATCGATTATATTCCCTATGCTGTACATCACATCACTGTGACTTATTTTATAACTGGCAGCTTGTGCTTCTTACTCCTTTTCATCTTTTTCACCCGTCTCCCCTTCATCCTCCCCTCTGGAAGCCACCAGTTTGCTCTTCGTATCCATAAGTTTTTTTCTGTTTGCAGTCATTATGAAAAACTGTATTGAGGTTCTTAAAAAATAAAAATAAAAATAGAACTAACATATGACCCAGCAATCCTACTTCTGGGTATTTATCCAAAAAAATTAAAAACACTAACTTAAAAAGATATATGTACCCCTATGTTCATTGCAGCATTATTTACAACAGCCAAAATATGAAAATATTTAAATATCCATTGATAAATGGATAAAAAAGATGTGGCACATATATTTATAATGAAATATTACTCAGCCATAAAAAATAAATTAAATCTTGCCTTTTTTGACAACATGGGTGAACCTAGAAGGTATTCTGTTAAGTGAAATAAATCAGACAGAAGAAGACAAATACCATGTGATTTCACTGATATGTGGACTCCAAAAACCAAAATAAACATAATGGCCTTTTGTTTCAGAGACATACTAATCTGGAAATTTGTAATTTGCTCATGACTCAGTTTCCTTTAACCCTGAATGGATGTTTTCATTTGTTTTCACAAAAGACACATATTTATTTCTGTACATCTAGTATTTCAGGGACTTTCAAACTATTTTGACCCTGACCAACAGTAAGAAAGACATTTACATTGCAATCCATCCAATCACCCATCCATCTATACACATCTGAAAAAAAGTATTACCCAAAGCACTAAGACTTATTATGCATAATCTCAGATATTTTCTATTCTAGTCTATTCCATTTTATAACGATTTCATGATCCATTAATGGGTCACAACCTGTAGTTTAAAAAACACTGCTGTCGATGCCACGCCACAGGCCTAGGGTAAAATTCAGGTGTTTGCCTCATGTAATAAAAATCTTAAAAGCCTGTGCTGTCTGCTTGTTAAATTGTTCAAGTTAAAAGTCATCCTCACTAAACGTACTGGAATCCACATAAATCTGAGACTTTCTCAGAAGTTGGCATTAATGTACTTTAATTTGGTGCTGGTGCTGGGAATATCAGTAAGTGCACCTGGTTCTGTCATTCTACTTGATTGTCTGTCACAGTTGGAAATGTGTTTTCCCTCCAGTTGCCCTTTGATGCAGTCCATGAAGAGAATGCAAATGCTCTGTCAGCCCTGGCCAAGAATCTGTCTCCCTCTAGCTGACTGGGTTACATGGCAGAAGGAGGCGTGTGTCTCTGTCACTCAGAAGAGTGATCTGCTGTGTGGTGAAACCAGGGGAATGGAGTAAAACGAGAAGGCAGGGGAAAGGGTGCAGGGACTGAAGGATTCTCTCTAACCTTATGCCATCATCCCCAAGGCAGCATTAATGATCCCACATTTGAGTTCGGGTCAGTTCAGGAGGATAGAGGACTGACATGGTTTATAAATCACCTGTGTGTCAATCCCTGCTCTAGGCACAAGCCCATGGGGTCACTGTGTAAGTGTAACAGGAGCTAACGTGTATTGCGTGCTCATTTTGCTTTAGGTGTTACAAGCTTGAGCCCACTTAAATCTCACAATCCTATGAGACAGGTGTTCCATGATTCCCATTTTTGCAGATGAGAAAACTGAAGCTTAGAGAGGGAGAATAATTTCCTCCAGGTTATATCACAGATGTAAGATGGAGATAGGACCAGAGCTCAGGTCTGCCTGATTCCAAAGCCTATGCTTCTCACCACCCACCACCTTTCATCATCTCTATTTGGCAGACAGAAAACCAGCTCAGAAAGGTTAAGTAGTCTGTCCAAGATCACACAGCTAGCGGGTGACAGAGCCAGGATTCACATAGTCTGTCTTGATACCATGTTCTTTCACTAGAACTGCTCAGCACTGCTCAGCATCCGGAGCCCACAGTGACCTGGACTAATTTAAGGGAAGATATGGTTCTTCCAAGAATGCAAGCTCAAATTTGGTTGAGTGAAATGACCCCAGGGCTGCTATGGAAAAACTCATAATTTAGTGTTGATTCTCTGCAAGTTTGCCAGAAATGTAGGGTGAGGGGGTGGATGCATAAATCATCCTTTATGCTCAGACAAGTAATAAATAATGCAAGCTCCTCAACATTTCTGAGTTCTCTAAGAATCAAACCTAGAAGTGGGTGGGCTTTGAACATTTTTCATTTCAATATATATCCTTGACTCTTAAATTTCCTTCTTGACTCATGCACCTTATGAGAGGCCGAGAACAAGGTTAACTTCATTGCTTAGGTAAATAGGAACAAGCTGCTGCTGGAGGGCAGGTACCATGCTGTGTGGCTCTTAGAATACTTCACACTCAGGTCCTACTCCACCGCCACCTTGCAAAGGGATTTCTAATGCCAGGGAAGACACTTCAAAATAAGGGGCCGGGGGAGGTGTCTAGATTGTCAACCTCTACCAATACTCCTAAAGGCATTTAAGGAATAGTTTTAATAGTTGTTAAGATTATACATAGTTAATTTACATGAGCAGAATTCTAGAATCATTGCCTCAAGAAGCACGCAATTATTTTGCTTATAATTTGGAAACTTTCTACATAACTGATGTATTGTTATTTGTGAGGGTACTTAAATCAATAGCCTTTTAATATAGTGGCCTCACAAGATCATTTAGGATGTGTTTGTAGTGCTCGTTTTTGTATCTCCACAGCGTCCCAGCCCAGGGCCTACCACATAGCAGTTGCTCCATAAACATTCATTGAATGAATAGATAAAGTTTTTTGGTCCCCTCCCCTTTTAAATTAGAAAATAATGGTTGGCAAATACTACAAGGTTTTAATGAATGAACGCTGCTCCGCAGTTTTAGAGGGTAAGTACAGGCTTTGATCACTAAATGACTTATATGATACTCACTCTTAAATGTTTTTCTATACTAAATCAGCCACATTGGTTCTTTCTCTCTAAACAAAACAAAATAAAACAACCCAAATGTCTCATAGAGGTTTTTGTCATTTTTTGTTTTTTAATGCCACTGAAGTGCACACTTAAAATGACTTAAATGGTCATTTTTGTTACATATATTTTACCACAATAAAAAAACATATTATAAAACTTGTGAATATATTAATTACATTCACAATGTTGTACAAACATCATCACCAGCTGCAACCACTTTCCCAAGAACAGGTCCTCTGTACTGGAGGTCTCCAACTCCCAGCCGTGGACTATACTGGTCCAGACCGGGGCCTGTTAGGAACGGGGCTGTGCAGCAGGAGGTGAGCAGTGGGCAAGCGAGTGACGCTTCATCTGTATTTGCAGCCGCTCCCTAGTGCTAGCATCACCATCTCAGCTTCACCTCAGATCATCAGGCATTGGATTCTTACAGGAGAACCGGTCCCTCGTGCCAAAACAGTTGGGGACGGGCCTCTGCAGCACAGAGCCAGGGGAAATGGGACCTACCAATGTTGACAGGCAACTCCGCTGGCCTAGAACAGCTTTCTACAACAGGATCTGGGGAAGATGGGAGCTGCCACATGGAATATCTCCTTGAAATCACTCTCACAACACGGAACTGTGGGATAAGGAGGGATTTTCTTCACCAGCTGCCCCACTCAGCTTCTCCAAACTGAGCAGGGGTTTGGAGTGGGGTAAATGGCAGCACTGCTTGGCCACCCACCCAGGATCGGTCTTCTGCATGGGGCCAGGGAGATGGGAGCTGCCACTCGGCTGTCAAGCCCATGGGAATGATCTTCCATATGTGTATCTGGTCGGCGGGATGAGTGCTATCATGCCTTTGCTATTTCTACTGAATTTCTGTTGATTTGTTGAATAAATCTTTCTTCAATTATTGTAAGCCCTTTGGTCAAGCTCCAGAGATTTTGAATGATTGTCTTTACTGATTTTTAGCAGTTTGTGTGTTTGTTTATTTGTTTTACGCCTACAGCACCTGGTATTCCTAGGTGGTTTCCCATCGAAGTAATAACCAGGCCCGACCCTGCTTAGCTTCCAAGACCAGATGAGATCGGGGATGTTCAGAGTGGCATGGCCTGTAGTTTTTTTTTTTTTTTTTTTTTTTTTACCAGTTTAATAGATATCTCTCCGGGGCTAAGATTTCACTGGGTTCCTCATACCACCATCCAGGAAACCCCCCTTTTCTCCATAGAGTTATAATTGACCATATTGGAAAGATGCATATTTTGAGACAGCATTTTGTACAGGTCCCTTTGAAGAATCTTCCTGGTAAGTTCATGTATTAATCTTATACCTTTCTTCTAGTCTCCCAAGGAGAAGCAGAGATAGTGGCCACATCCAGTCTCGAGTCTGTCTAAAAACCTGCTGGAGATAGCATAGTGGCGGCCGAGCCCTTGGCTCAGGTAACAGTCTGAATAAGGTGGAACGTTTGATTACATAGACCTGAGATCAAAGTAAAGTGTCCCTATAGGAAGGTAAGGGGATTAGCAGTGTGGAGGCACACAGAGTTTTCGCAAAGACGAACTCTTTGAAATCCATAAAATCACCTGTGTCTTCAGGTAGCGGCTCAGAGTGACTTCTGAAGGGCTTGCTTCACAGAGATGCAGCATTGTGTTCCATGAGTGTTTACTGAATGTCCCTTGGGAGGCTGACATTGTAAATATCTGTTTCTAAGGCTCTGCATCACCTTGCTTTGATTTTTGCTTTTTCTTTCTATAAAGACTTTGCTATTGCTGGGGATTTCATATTTTATTTTCTATCCATTTTTGGGGAGTGAGAAGAGAACTCAATGCCCTATGTATGCAGGCTTGCAAAACCACAGTGAAGATTTTAAAGACTTCTGACTCAGATAACCTGCCACTCCAGGTGAAGCTCTTTTCTTCGCTAAATTTGCTGCAGGTTGGGAGGAAAGCTGCCCTTCAACAGTGGCAAATGACACAGCTGTCGCCTCTGCAAGTCTAGAATGATGAATAGATTTTATCTCATCCATCCCCTCATCTGACACAGGTTGGAGACCAGTTTTATTGTTACTGCTTTCTAGTAGAAGAAAAAAAAATTATTTGCCAGTATCTTAATATGATGAGTTGCTAAAATTAAAGAAGTAACCTTGTAATCCTTTTAGATGTGTCTTAATATGTATCTTCATTTTTTATTCCAAAGACCATTTGTTTAAGATCTGTCCTGTGAAACAACTCACAGAGCATGTTTCAAATATCAGTTTCAAATGGGTCTGCAGGTATGATGCCAGAAGCTTTAGGAAAAACTCCTTCACATTGCCTCTGTGATCTCTGGAATATTCTTCTAAGCACCCTCCTCCTCTCACCCTCCCTGCCCCAGTGCATTCTAAAGAGCAAGGATTCCTGGCTGGACTTTCTGCTTGGGTCAAGTTCAGAGAGTGTTCTTGTGTTTCTTTCATCATCAGATAAAGATGGGGGGGCAGGGGGGAGGTCAGGGGAAGCACGTCTTAGAGATGAAGGGTAAATGGAGATCTTTGATTCAAAGGCTGTGGCTCCATCACTTTCTCTTATGTAGATGCTGTATCCATCCCACACTTCCTACTGAAAATCACTCTGGTACAACGTGACAATGCAGCAGATACACAAGGACTTTTCCCACATCACACTACAAACACAGCCCCCCTCTCTGGGGAACCTAAGAGAAACTTTTGGGCTTCCACTTCCCCTCCATTTGTTTGAAGGATCAAGAGAACACAGTTCCATTTTCAACAAAAATTAAAAAGGAAAATCATGAAAAGAGCCAACCTCCTTTTTTTCTCTCTCTCTTAATATATTGTTGCATCCAGGGAAGAGGAAACAGTGAGCGCCACTGATACTGGGTCCCCAGAGACCCTATAAGGGTCACTCCCCAGCTATCAAATGAGCATGTCTTCCTCCACTTGTAGAGCAAGTATGTAATGGGACTGGAAGTTACTCTTGGCTCAGCTCTGCTGTGCAAAAAAATGAAATGCCACAATGCTTCAGGGACCCAGCTGTGTTCACACCTGGGTTTTCACGGAGAGGACAGTTTTTAGCTTTAAGGCTTTGGAGATTTGGAGAAAGGGGATTTGAAAAGCCATTAGCCGTGTTCCTGCCAGCCTCTGTAGGCCTGTTAAGAACTGTGTGTTCTTGAGGACTGGGATACACTCCTTCCACACATTTTTGTTTTTTATTTCTTCTGAAGGTGCTGTCTGTAGTGCCATGAGCCATTTCACTTTGGGACTCAAAAGATGACGACGTCTCTATTCTGTCTTGTTACAAAATACCGGGCTCACTGAATAAAATTTCCCAGATCATTGGTTAGTCACCCTTTGAGAACTGAGCAGTTCAAAATAAAAATGTATTCAGAATGCATTTAGTGAATATGGTCGAGATTAACTCACTGTTCTTTGACCGTGCAAGTTCATTATTATGGACATGTATGATTTTACTGTCCGGGTCAGAGATGTCCTCAGGGATTACGGGGGTGAAAAGGAATCTTTGCCACCTCACCTTATGGTCTTGGAGTTTTAGCTCATTTGTCTTTACTTCAGCCATTTCTATCCAAAATCTGTGTCTGAGAAGCTGCATTGTCTTCTTCAATCTCTACTATTTACTTCTTTACCAATCATAACTCAAAACAAACTGAAGGAAACCAAATGGACTTAATTCTACGCATATTACATACTTTGTAAATATGCTCTCCTGCCAACTAAGTAAAGAGCATGGGTTTCATGACAACTATGAAGATCTAAATTATCCCTCCTGTCATTATGTGAGGAGGTGAGCCTTAAACTGTCATTTTATTTTATACTTTGAAAAATATGCATTTATCTTATTACAAAAATTTGATTTTCGTAGAACAATCAATTGGACCCCCAAAACAGATTTTGAATTATTCATTCATTTCTGGCTTTTTCTTTGCTACCTCCTTAACTCAGGCCAATATTATTTCTCATAGACTATTAAAACTGCCTCTTACTGGTCTCCCGGCATCCTCCTGGCTTCCTTCCAGCCCATCCTCCACCCTATAGTCAGTATGAGCTTTAGAAAATGTCAGTCTTATTATTTCCCCCTTGTGCTGTGGCTTTCCATGTCAGCCTCATTTTGCCTCACTCTCTCTGTCCTGCTGTGTTTAGTTGATCAAGAAGAGAGAGACAATGGGTCAGGGAGGAATGCGTCTGGAGCCAAGGTGATTCTTTTGAGTTTCTTCTGGTACTCTCTTCCCCATTTGTGACTGTAAATTAACCTCATTCTGAAAAGGGCATGTGTCTAATCTGTTTGGGCCGCTATAACAAAATAACGTATACTGGGTGGTTTAAACAGACATTATTTCTCACAGTTCCAGAGGCTGGGAAGTACAAAATCAAGGTGCTGGCAGGTTCTGTGTCCGGTGAGGACCTGGTTCCGGCTTTTCAGATTGCTGCCTTCTTGATGTGTCCGCACATGGCATAGAGAGAAAGAGAGGGTTCTGGTCTACCCCTTTTCTTATAGGACATTAATCCCATTATGAAGGGCTCACCCTCATGACTTCATCTAAACCTAATTATTTCCCAAAGGCCCACCTGCAAATACTGTCATACCAGGGGTTTGGGCTTCAAAATACGAATTTAGGGAAGATACAAATATTCACTCCATAGCAGCATGATTACCAAGGCTCAGACCCCTTGGGGATGAGGATTTGGAAAGCTACTGAGATTGGTGGTGAGAGGGATCTAGACAGGTAATGGAGGAAGGAGAAAATGTTGTGTCTCTTAGGGGGCTGCAGTAGGGGCTGAAGTTTGTCCCACTAACTCTCATCTTCTTAGTTTTCCCTTAAAAGAGAGGCCCCCGGGAATCCTGGGAGTGACGATCTATAAATATACATGAAGAAGTGGACTGCAGTGGTGCAAGGAGTAGGCTGTGTAGATGCAGAGATGAGTCACTCAGTCTCTCTTCAAGGAAAGACTTGCACCAAACTGTGGGGAGTACAGTCAGCAGACAGCCTCCAGCCACTGGCTCTTTGAGGGTCTGCTCCTGCTGAAGAGTCACACCTTCCTAAGGACATATGTCCCCTTCCTAGGCAGCCCACATCTGATGACTGAGCGAGATGGGGGTGCAAAGGCCTGGACATCTCTGCCTAATGAGGGCAATATTTGCCCCAGGGCTGCCTGCTGAGGCTTGGTTGGGCCTGCATCACAGCGTGGCTTCTCTTTCCTCAATCTTCTTTCCTTTTCCTTCTCTTCATTGGTGCTAATCCCTAGTAAGCATCTTGCACCCACATTTGTCTCAGCATCTACTTCCAGAGAACTCAACCTGCTACCAGCTACATGCTTTACAGGCAGAGGAGGAGTTTACCAACTAAGTAGGTAATTTGGAGTAAGTTATTTCACTCACCTCAACCTCCATTTTCTCATCAGCAGAATGAAGATAACACAGTTTGCCTCTCAGAGCTGTATGAGGCTTAAATGAGATCAAGTGTGTAAATCAATCTGGCATAGTGCTTGGCATATACTAGTGTGTAATGTTTACAAGGGAAGTTGTCTCAGAAACGGATGATTTCGCATGCCCATGCAGCTTTATGAGTTCTCTGTTGAGGAGGGAGAACTGAGTGTTCTGTTTTCTAGCCACTTCTTTGATGGTAATAAATAACTAGTTCTTATACGACATAAACTGTGAGCCAGGCACATAAGTGTCGCACATATATTACTAACTCAGTGGTCTCCAACCTTTTTGGCACCGGGGACCGGTGCTCCTGTGATAATCTAATGCCTGATGATCTGAGGTGAAGCTGAGGTGGTGATGCTAGCGCTGGGGAGCGGCTGCAAATACAGATGAAGCTTCACTCGCTTGCCCACTGCTTACCTCCTGCTGTGTGGCCCGTTTCCTAATAGGCCACAGATGGTTCCATGGCCTAGGGGTTAGGGACCACTACATATTCACTCTTAACCCACACAACAACCTCGTGAGCAAGGTACTGTTCCCAGTCCCATTTTACAGATGAAGACATTGAGGCACAGATGAATTGGCCTCAGGTTCCAAATATTAGAAGTGGGAGAACTGGGCTTTGAACCCAGGACCAGAATCTGTACACTTGCCCATAGACTACTGCCTTTTGGCTGAATTTTATTCTATAAAGAACTTGCTGCAGAATAAGGCAATCTTGCCTATCATCTCCCATTTCCCCATGACACCTTTCCAGAACTCATTTTTCTGGAACTGGAAAAAAGAAGAGAGCAAGGAAGCTGTCACCTGTGTGCAGCTGATTTGAGGGTCATTAATTCTTTCTGAAGCCTTGAGGCTGGTAGAATCCAGCAGCTGTGTCCCTGGGACTGAGACCCCAGCCAACGAGAACCACTTGAACACGAGGGCAGGAGTAAGATAATGACAATGGCAGCTCCCTTGCAAAATTTCAGGTATCTGCAAATAATGAACTCAGCTTTTTCAACATGTCTTTATTGGCTTAAATTAACAAAATATAGGTTACATGCTCTTTTCAGGTAAACTGCTTTTTCACGGAAGCAGAAAGCAATATTCACAACTTGGGTAGCTACACGTTTGGAGTTTCAGTTTTTAAATAGCAAGCCAGAATTCTGTACAAAGTCAACATTTGGTGTAATAGTGTCCAAATATGTGAAGGATCTGAATGTTAGCTTTGTTACATTTTGTTCCAGCAAAGCAAAGATCACGATTCAAAATACGATGTTAATATTTTATTAAATGCCTTCAGGGCTTAATAAATACAGTATTCACGTTGGGCTTTCTCATGCAACTACTCATACAAATATACTAGTTACCCTGGTGGGGTTACGAAAGGTCAGCCTCAGTCTCATGACCAGTGGGGGGTAAAATTTTTTTTTAAAAAGAAAGGATAAGAGAATTGGAAGGCAACATGAGGAGTTAATCATAGGTCTGAATGAAAAAGATAAAAGTATGCCATCTGTCTGGTCAGTTGGTTAGTTCAAAGTGACAGTGGTCAAGAGCCTGGAAAGCATTCGGTAGTGACCTCTTTTCAGGGTGTCACAATGTGATGAATGGCATACTCTCCTGGCCCTGGAGCGTAGGTAACCTTGATGGTTTCATCCTTTAGTTCTCTGAAGATGGCACCAGGGGCTCCCCGTCAGGATTGCACGCTGGTTAATCAGCTCACTAAGCATGGTTGACCAGCCCTTCCCTGAGCTCTCTGCTTATGCACAGGCATCCGTATAATTTATCACACAAACTAGGGCATTTGAGAGTTAAGGTGACATGACTGGTAATTACCTTGGAACAACAAGTCTGAACCAGGGTTGTCCCTCAAAAGCATACAAAACCAACATTTCAACTTTGGTTCTCAAAAGGTCAGTGTATACTAACCATGGAGCTAGACCTAATTAAATATCTCATACCCAGAATCAAGAACTAAAAACAAGCTTTAAAATATACTCTATAACATTTTTTATTACTTTTCCTAGGACCTTTTAATCTCCCCTCAAATGACATTTTACTTGGAAGGCTAACGTATAAAACAGATGAAATCTGAGCCACTCTGAGTGACGTGGGTGTGAGAGCTGATTGTTCTCCCTTTCCCCTAGCAGCTCTGGAGGTGCCTAAGAGGGACCTCTGGCTCCTCAACAGACAATATGAGAACTACTCTTCTCCACCATACTCTCACCATCTCGACATTAACTTGTTCCTCAAACATCCCCACGTAATTCGTTTTGATTGGAAAAGACTAGAGCTTGCTAATCTAGATTTCCTGGTCCCTGTTCCAGCAACCAGAGCCAGAACAAGTTGGAAGTCTGCAGCCCTTATAGTAGGTTCCCGACACATGGCTGCTGAAGGTGAATATGGTACAGGACCTTAAGAGCTGATGACCTCACAGACCACTTTGTCAACCTTTTGGGTGATTTCATCAGAGGCACTGATGAGCTATATTAATGATGAATGGAAGGCAAGTTGCTCTCTGAGGACAGAACAGTTTCTTGGCCCAGAGTTGTGTTTATAACTGCAGAAACCACCCCCTTTGCAGGTGCTCTGACATGGGTGGCAGTAGAAAACCCAAACAGCTTTAGCACTTCGTGATGGTGAGGCTGAAGTTAGGAGCTTTAAAAAAAGTGGCAGGAGAAATGCATCAGGGATTGATAAAGCACATGGGTGAATGATGAGAGCTAAATGAGGCCAATGGGGAAGCACCTTGGCCAAGAGAAAAAGCCAGCATCCAACAGTCAGAGATGGGCCAGGTGTCCCAAAGAAATGTATTAGAAACTCTGAGAGGACAGGAAGCAAAATAATAAACAGTACCTAGCTCTACAAATGAATTAAAACTACCAACCAAGAAGCAACTTTTTCATAAACACAGACACAGTACCAGAGAGTTACTGCTTCTGGTCAGTCACACGTATGTGACATCCTGTCAGTACTGCTTATGTGACACCTGTGCTTAAGGAGAGCCTATCTGCTGGGTTTGACCCACCCATTATATAGTTATTGTCACTCACCGAAATCATGATTCAAGCATCTAGGAAGAAATAATTAGTCACTATAGGCTGGCTATATATTTTTAAGCATATTAAGTGACCATGAACATGAACATTATAGGCATCATCTTCTAGTATAAAAAATGTGTTTATACAGTGGTGTGTGTGTGTGTGTGTGTGTGTGTGTGTGTGTGTGTGTGTGTGTCCCCTGTGAGGCTCTTACAGAACAGGTAAAAAGTCTAAGTCGGCATTATAATTTCAAGGTTCCCTGCTCTCTACCTTAAAGAGTCTGAAGCCAGAAACAGAAACATTTATGGAGTCCCCGGGAGGGGGTCCTGGGAGCCACTATTTTAGCCCTGTCAGTTTTCTCAATCCTGGCTGCATATAAGAATCATGGGACAATTTGGAAAATAACCAACACTGAGGCTCCCCTCTATAACAATTAAGTCAGAATCTCAGACCGTGAAGCCCCAGCATGTTATTTTTTAAAAGGCTCCCCAGGATGATTCTAATGTACAGGCAGCACTGAGAACACAGCCCAGACTCTCCCTTGCTAGAGATTAGCTGGTGGTTATTCGATTACTCCAAGTAAGTCAGAACTTAGAGTTCGGGGAGAATTCCCTCCTCACTCACCCAGCTCCAGCACTGAGGAAAAATCCACAGCTCAAAGGTGACAACTTTTCCTGCAGCTGCTTTATGGGACGTGAGGCCTTGGAGCAAGGTCTCCAGGAGGTAGCTCTGCTCAGACACAGGGCGTTAGCCGGTAGACACTGAGTGGTATTGGGCCATCAGAAAATATGCTCTGAATGCGACACCTGATGAAGGTAACTGGAGCGAAGCAAGGCAGACCCAGGCTGGGTTTCTCTTAGTCAAAATTACTCATTTTCTCTTGAATTTTTGTCTTATTTCTGCAACAACTATGTGAGAACATCCTTTTTAATGACTCACTCTCCTGTCTCATTCTGGCATTTTTGATTATTTAATAAAGGCAATTTTTACATATACTCCTACTCATTTTCATCTATCTGGAAAAATATAACTTTCACACATTCAACTAAATAGTCATTAATAAGGTAACATGTCAAGCACCATATTTTTGCATATTAGTCAAAGAAAAATAGAATTTCTAAAAGCACCTAAGCCTCAGCTTACAATCATATCTAGGAGAATATGTACAGCTTATTAGACTGGAAATGCATAAAATAACACTGAAGAAGACCCTGCAAGTATGGTAAAAATCAAGGGTCCCACGAATGACCTGAGAAGCATTTACATCATTGAGGACAGTCCCCGATCATTTAGGCTGAGCCATTTGTGAAGATGTGCGCCATTCGCCTGTCTCCAGCAAATGACAGCTCATGCAGAAAGCCATATTTGAACTGCCTAGTTCTCATTTTCCAAATGTAATTCTAAAACTGCCCACTTAGATACCTAAAAGCACTGCTTGTTTTTCCATTTTCCTCTCCAGTAATTCTTTTAAACTCTCATCTCTGTGCTTGAAGTACAAGTAATCAGAAAAAGAGGCCCCCTGCCTGGTGCTCTGGAGAGCCCTGAGGCTGGGACACTCGTCCCTGCGGGCACAGTTTCTCTCCTGGCTGCCCTCTGCTTCAGGGCTGTCCTTGCTCTTCTCCTCGTGTCCTTCCTCTGACATGTCCTCCTCCTCCTCCTCCTTCTCCTCCTCGAAGGCCTCCTGGCGTGCTCTAGGTGCTGGCTCGGCCTTGGCCTTGGCGGAGAGGTCCCGTGGAGCGCAAAACTGGCTGCTGTGGGAGCCTGGGCCAGGGCTGTCTGGCTCCACCTCGTAGCAGTTGTCATCCTCCTCCTCGTCATGGCAGGAGCTGCCCCTGGCGCTCTCCCCATCCGACTGGAACGCCCGGCGCTTCTGGGACAAGTCGAAGGGCTCCTCCTGCTCCAGACTCCTCAGAACCCCCGCCGTCTGCGCCAGGGCGATTCTCCCCCTTCCCAAACCTGCCAAGGCAAAGGCAGCGTTCAGGTCGCTAGGTGGTACCCGGGGCCATTTAGTGTAGTCTGATAACATGATAACACTTTTTTTTTTTTAAAGATGAATTCCCAGAAAGGATGTGGTGATGGGTCTTGTCTCAGATGGAGTCTACATGGGAATGACCCCTTTAAGGTGATTTTAGCAATATGCACCAAAAGCTTAAAATAAGTATAGTTCTGATTCAGCAATTACACTACTGAGAATTTAAACTATGGAAATAGGCAGGCAGGTGCACAAGATGTTTGTGTAAGGATGCTCATCACATTTTTTAGAGTGAAACTGAAAAACAATTTATTCAATGATAGAGATTTGTTTACATAAATAATAGAACATCCATACAATGAACTTTGTGTAGAAGATGTAGAGACCTATTTGTGATCAAAATGTATTCTCTATATATTTTAAGTAAAAACATATTATTATATGTATATATTTATAGTATAGACCTATATCTATCCTTCCTTCCTTCCTTCCTTCCTTCCTTCCTTCCTTCCTTCCTTCCTTCCTTCCTTCCTTCCTTCCCTCCTTCCTTCCCCCACTCTTCTCTCTGTCTCAAAATGAAAAATGTATATAAAAATCTCAAAAATGAGGTGATTTTGATATTTTTTTACTTCTAATGTATTTATTTGATTATTTTCAGTGAGCATATATTTTGCCATAGAAAAAAATAAAACAATGATACAGGTATTTTCATCTTGGAAAAAAATATTTTTCATTTAAGGCCAAGGAGGCCACCTCATGCTGGACCCCCAAGCATAGTCAGAATAGGGAGGGCACAAAGAGGACCTCTGAGGAGCCCCAAAGCTCCCTGTGTCCAACTACAAGTGTCCCTGCTGTTGGGCACAGTGATGTGAGAGGGTTTCACTTTTAGATTCAGTTTGAGGACCCTGCAGAGATGGATTTTTCAGCAGCCAATCGATCTGTGGTAGTGCCCTACCTGGAGAGATCTTGAAGGCCTCTGCCTGTGGGAACCAACACTCAGGCATTGAGGAACAGGTAGGGACAACTGGAGAGGAGAAACAGCAGCGGCCAGAGCCTGCGGTACCACAGGAGAACCAGACTCCTGGGTCGGGGCACACAAAGGAAGCAGATGTCCAGCTTTGCATGCTTTATGATAATGTCAGGCAGTGAAGCTGTCTATAGTGTTTATCTTGTCAGGGGCACAGGGAGGATCATTTTCATTTGGGGTCTAATTTTTGAGTGATTTCAAAAACTAAAGTGAAAAAATGCCAACACTTTATATAGATGAAAACATTGAAATTGTTGAAAAGCTGTTAAAAACTTTTAAAGCAACTCTGATACATAGCGATGCTCTTCATTTTCCAGAAAAATGACAGAGCTGTTAGATGCCTTTTAGGATCTGTGCATCTACATGGGGTGAGTTTTAGTGACCAGGTTAGGCTTTCAGATGGAGGACTGTCTCATTGCCTTCTACGTCGTCAGCCCTGGGGACTGAGCAAACTTCACCTAGTCAGGAAAAAAATCCAGGCCTGGTTTGGGAAGTGGCTTAGGCAATTGCAGATGTAAAGCATACTTCAGGAGAACAACATTTTCAGAAGTAAATTGCCTTTGTCTTTTAAACAGAATTTTTTCAGTGCTTTGCACCAACTCCAAACCTTGATTTTTTGATGATGACAGTTCCCTGTCACCCAGGAGTCACTGTAAACTCAGTGGGCGTGGAGAAAAATCTGAATGCTGCAGTTTCATGTTGTGTGTGCACATGTGTGCGTCTTATTTATCAACATGTGTGCCTATTTGACCACATCTTTTGTAAAAGGGTGGGAGAGACAGCAAACACAAATGAGTCACCCCACGTTTTTACCTAGTGTGGTGAAAACTGCGTTGATTCAGAACTTCTCCATTTGGAAGCCCAGTTCTGCCTTTGGATTTGCTGTTTGATCTTCAGCAGTTTATGTAACACCTCTCAGCCTTGATCTCCTCTTATATAAAATGAGAATTTCACAGTATACTTTATGGAATTGTGGGAATGAACTCTAAAGTGTCTAGCCCTGCACTTTAATCGTACTAGTGATCAGAAAACAGCAGCCAGTTACTATGATTTTTTAAGTTACACATATGTATGTCTTCTCTCTCCACACAAAAACCTTTTAGAGGGCAAAGATGGTCTTCTTCCTCTCATCTCTGCCATGGCACATAGCACACTGAGTAGACAGCATGTATTTACTGCCTATTTATTGAAGGATGGCCTGGTTAGGTGACTTAGGGGCATCCTGCTGAATTCGGTAAATCTGAAACACAAACTCTTCATTGCTGAAGGCCCTGAGACTGAGAGAATAAATGAGGGAAGAACTTTTAATCAGTTCAGTTAGGGCTCAGTGGGGGAGATGTAAGCCCCTGCTGTGCACATGGTGCCATCAGCCCTATTGAGCAGGAAAATTGTCCTTGAGCATATATGGTTGTGAACAGGCAGAAGAGACTTAGTCTGCTACAGACACACTCCCGCTGACAACGGAGTCTGCAGACCTGTTTTTTAGAAAGGAAAGAAAAATTGCATGCCCTCTATCAGCTGTGTAATGATGAGGATGAAATAAAAGATTTAGAGTCAGAAAGGTCTGTGTTCAAATCCTGACTCTGCCACTTTTCAGCTGAGCAACTTTGGGCACGTTAATAACGTCCTGAAGCCTCAGTTCTCTCATCTGTAAAGTGAGGATGATAGAAGTTCCTCCAGCCTGAAGCTGCTGTGAAGAGTTAAGGAGGCAATGCACCTGATGCAGTGTCTGGAATGAAGATTCAATAATGGTTCCAACTGGTGTCACTTCTGGAATTCACTTTTACTTACTGCCTTCAGATGTAGCCTTGTATTTGCTTTAGTGTCATCGTCAGCCTGCTCCTACTACTCTGTTGTGGTCTTCAAAATTTTAGTCCCTTTTCCACAATAAGAATGACCCCTCAGACTGAAGCCCTCTTAAAAAACAAAGTCACTTCCCATTTGTTACCCACTGGGCTTGACAGTCTGGGGGGCTTTCTGGAAGAGCAATTACCTTGCGAATGGAGGCCCCGCTCCATGACTCCGTGTTTGACTTTCATGTGGCGAGTCAGGTTCCCCTTCAAGGTGAACTTGCTCGGGCAGTAAAGGCACTTGAAGGGTTTGCTGTCGGAGTGCAGGTGCATGTGGCCCATTAGGTTATGCATCCGGTTGAATTCCTTCCCACACAGCTGTCAGAGACAGTAACAAGGAGAACACAGGTTACTCGCAGGCAGGGGACCATGCCCAGGTGAACCCACACCCAGGGCTGCTGCTACTTTGGATTTGGGCATTTTAAGTTGCTTCCAAAGAAAATGTCCCCGTGGAAGTCAGGGAGGGGCTGGATTGCGTCCAGGCTCAGAAGTAAAGTAAGAATGGATCACAGAGCTATTAAAGTGTCTTTTGAATCCGATCTTCTGAAAGGGAGAAAAGCTGATCTGAAAAGCAATTGCTCAAAGTGTGCTTCACTTGAATAAAAAATGTTACAATTACCTGTTTAATATTTATGGAGCATTTACAATACGGAAGGCACTGTTATAAGTCTGCCGTGGAATATCTCACTTAATTCGCACATCGATCCTATGAGATGGGTGTTGTTATCATCCTTATTTTGCAGATGGACAGACGAAGGGATTAAGATGAAGGAATTGGCCAAGGCACACAGCTAGTAAGTAGGTGCTAGAGCTAGGTTAATGAACTCAGGTCATCAGATACCAGAAGCCACATGGTTAACCACCATACCACACTGTATCCCCCCACCCCAATAGATCTTCTATTAGACGATATCAGGAAATGCTTTTCTAATTCCTAAATTAGCTATTTATTGGAATGAATTTCAAAGTTAAAAGAAACAAAGACATATGTAAAGGAAGGAGTATGTCCTTTCTCTGTGTAGAGATTCGAAGTACTGAACATATTATCTCAGGCATACAAAAAGTAAACATGTTTTATTCCTTTTTTGTCATTTCTCTTATTTCCATCAGAGTGTAATGCATGGTGGACAACAACGGCAGTTCTCCAACTTCTTTCAGGAGAGAAACTGGCTTAGAAGAATGGGTAGACCTAACAAATAGCCACCCTGGGAGATTAGCCCAAAAGAATGCTGGGTGGTTAGTGGGAGGGAGCCAGCCTGGGATTACAAATCTACCACAGATAATCCATGCAGGGATAATGAATGGTTGGTTCTGTATTTTTAAATGATTCATATTGGAAGGTTTTAAGTACTTTTTCACTTTTAATTCTTTACTAGCAATAATGAATTCAGCATTCTGGTGCCCCATTCTCAGTATTCAGAGTATCTCCACACCACATTCATTTGGAAAAGGTGAACCAAGAGGGGAAAGGTTGAGATAGTTGGTCTAATTTAAACATCCTCAGAAGCCCTACATGTGAGATGGATACTTGCTTTCTTTTATTCTCAATAGAGACAATTTATTAAGATATAGCAACCTGTAATTCAGCTTGGCACACGTGTATGAGTTCTGGTAGAGTTCTATTTACTGGCTTAGTTTATGTAGTTCTCCATCCTGGCAAAGGGAAAAAAAAGCTTTGAATCTAGAGGGTCTACATTAGATATTTCCAGCTATGTGTCATTTTAAAAAAGGTATATCTCATTTGGTTCATAATATGGTTCCTGATTATTTGGATGATGTTGCAGCAGAAGATCTGAAAACAGCAAAATCCGTGGATAGTTAAGCACAAGACACATAGGGGAGAGGAGCTAGGCCTAAATGGGTCTCACAGTCTTATAGGCCAGACAGAGAAAACAACTGGAATGATGAGATGGGTGCCTACTTCACTTGGCTCCCATGAAGGAAGAAATTCCACTTCTAGTCTTATCTATGGTTGCTGCGGTATTAGAAGCTGGACTGGTCCAGAAGGTTTTAATAAAAGAGATAAAATTTTAGACTAACTTTGAAGAATGTATAGAGTGCCTTTGTTTTGACATAAGAATAAAGTATTTTCATTAAATATTTTGGACGCCTCATTCAACCTTAAACTACAGTCCAGGTAACTTTCACTGTTGTGATAGTGATCAACTGTTGGTTGTTGTCACAGCTGCTGTGACTTTGGGGTCAGAGCAGATCCTGAAATTCACTTGCCCCAAGGTCCCACCTATCCTCTTCCTCACCTCCCCACTGCCCCACACAGAGGTGTGCACATATCACAGTGGCTATTTTCCACAGACTTCCTCAGACTTAGATAAACAAACTTTTATGATCCTTTATCATAGCAGCGTGTGTTTTTATATTTTAATGTTTTTCTGGCTCAATTCATTCACTACTGAACTTCCTGGGACATTTCAGTGGTACATAGGGACATTAGGACATTAAAATAATATTGTTTCCTAAAGTCAAGGCCTATAGCCTCAGGGAAGGTCCACTGTGGGACATGATGGGTCAGTTATATTATCTAACGTATGACTGGTAAAGAAGACCTATTTCTGTGCTGCTGATAAAATATAATTTTTATGTACCAGAGTTACCCTTCATGGTTTATGGTAACCTACTGGGCCAGCTGATGGAGAGCTTTCCCTGGGCTCAGTGCAGATGTGTCAACTCTAAAAGATGTTTGGGACAGTAAAAGGTGCCTAGACTATCTTCAGATGGTCTTCATGGCTAACCTCAGTATCGAGCAAAAGAGTACATATATAGTAACACTTAATAAATATCTAAGTTTTTTTGTTGTGGGAATAAAAGAACAAGTCGTGAAAATATCACTATTTCACATAAAAATTCCAAAAAGCAGCTATCACCAACTCTGTTCCTTTCCCCACTATCTTGTGTATAACCCCATAAACAGTAGTGTGTAAACCAAAATCCTCAGTGGCAGAAGAACAGAAACAATTAACTCAGGACCCGAGCTACTAGGACGCCTTTCACATTTCAGTGGTAGGCACCCTTAGCTTCTTCCTCTCAGCACCTGACTCTTCCATAAAGCCCTTTAGTTCTTATCAGAACAACTGGCCTCTTCACCTGTTTCAGCAAACTGTCCTCACGTGACAAGACATTAGTGTATGGAGATATTTTGTGTCAGTAAAATTCAGACAGTGGCCTCTCATTCACTGTTAGTGAAGAGGAGCCAGAGAAAGAAGATTGTGTCAGTTAACAACAGCACCCTTGGATGAGGTTTGAAATTTGAGCTCTAAGCAGAATCGCTGCAGTAGAGGAGGGAAGAAGAAAGCCTGAGAAAGAGCACCAAAACTCTAGTTCTTTCTCCTGGAAAAAGCAGACATCTATTTCAAGGCCCCCTTTAATCATAACATATGAGGCTCAGAGCTTGCCCAAGTCAATATTTGCTGAATCATCTCTTGCCAAGTTCTACGAAGAGTAAAATAGGGGCAAGTGTTGGTACAGGAAGCTGCTGGAGTGGTGAGGACTCAGATGTCATCTCGCGGACGGTCAGCTCAGTCATTCTAATGAGGAGCCTTAGTGTCCCTGAAATAAATCTCAGCTTGTCCATTGATACTCATTTTTATACCTATTTTTTTAAGAGAAAGGTGGACCTCAACTTTAATAGAAAATTTCAACGAATGTTTTGAACTGTTCTTTAAAAATAGATGGCACAGATCATCAAGCTTTGTGATGACAGAGCAGAGAGGTGATGGTAAGACCCCAGAGGTCCATTTTCTCTTCTATAAAATGTTGATGATAATAATAGTTTCTTATGAAGGGTGTTATAGGGATCGAATGAAACAATTTATGTAAAGGGCTTGGCAAATAGAGCTCAATAAGTATTAGCTTTTATTACTATCATTATCATGTACATGGTAGACTCCTTTACATTCCAGGAATAGGAAGACCTTTAAAGATGAGGGTGCTGTCTTTTTAAGCCACATTATTTGAAGGAAATATTAAAGAAAGGACCAAGTGATGAATCCTTTGAGTGAATATCTGCCAGGTTACTTGAGGCATAATAGAATTAGAAGCAGTTGTGCCTAACCCAGCACTGAAAAACGTGGACAGAAAGAGATTTGGCCTAGACTGCAGGTTTTGGGAGAGCTCGTTATCTGGCTCCCTGATCACTAGTTAGCCCTTTAGATAGGCAGCAGGTGCTCTGTTCCTCATCTTCATAGTTCCAAACTCTAGCTTCGTGCCCCTTCCCTCTCTGGCCCAGGCTTTAGAGATGTCTCAGGCACCTTCCTATGATCCCCAGCGACAATGCTGACAGCCAGAGCCACCGAGAAGTTAGGTCAATTTTGTGCAGAGACAGGGAAGCCACTGGGCTGTGGCCAGAGGCCCACAGAGCCAAGAAGAGGCATGCTACTTCTTGCCAACCAGCCTGATCTGAGCCTGAGGACTGAGATGCACCAGGAAGCCTGTGTTTTCCTATTCTGAGAGAAAAGGTCAAAAAGCTGCAGCTTGCAGCCCAGGAGAATGGCCTCCGCTAAGCTGCCCTTCCCTTACATTCTTCTCTCTCTCTTTTAATAAGAAGGGTGTTCCTTTCCTCAAAGAGAGAGAGAGAGGGAGGGAGGGAGAGAGAGACTGTAAACTGTCCAAGAGGGCCGTGAGAAAACAGGAAGCTTTGAAAAGTACAAGAGAAAGCAAGATGAAATCTATTTGCAGGCGGGCCCCTGGGGACATGTGAGGCATTGTTAAGCAGGCAGTTCATACAGCTATATCCTTCCTTCTGCTGAGGAGCGCTTTGCTGCCAAAAGGCTGCTATCTGGTCACTGCCTTAACCCCCTCAATGCCAGCCTGAGAACCCTGGTCCCCAGTACTGGGTCCTTAAAAGTCCCCACCTGGTTTCTCCCCAATGAGGCATCCAAGAGCTGGAGGGGAAGATGGAGCCTGTTCGGTGGAGGTGGTGGGGACTTTTTCAAGGAGACCTCATCCTCTTCTATCAGCTCTGTCCTTAGCCTTCAGGCCTCTGCTTTAGACCACGCTGCAGATGACCTGGTGATTCATAACTTAGGCAGCTCCCGGCTTCACCCATCTCAAAGGAGAATTTGTCCCGGAAATTCTGGATGGCTGCTTTTCCTGGACAGGTTTTCCAAAGACGGCAGCTGGTTCTTTGCTTTTATGGAGTGTGGCGGCTACAAGGATAGCATCCAAATCCACCCCTGCATGCTTACGCAGAATCTAGGAAGCATCTTTCTGAAACAGGGCTTAAGTCTACAGGCACAGGCCTCTGGAGAAGCTCCAGCTGGCTCCAAGAAGCAAGGACTCCAGAAGTTGAGCCAATAGCAAAAAAGCTCAGAAGGGCGGTACTTTTTTATATTAAAAAATAAATAAAGAAGAAAAAAAGAAAGGAACATAGAATGGAAACCTTTCCTCTCCTCTAATTTTCCATTCTATTGTTAATGCTTAATCCCATAGTGAGTGAACTTTGCTGCTTGCTGTGGACAGCTGTTTCCACTGAGCCCGGGGCCGGAGAAAACCAGTTCATGTTGCAACAGGGGGAGGGGTTTATTTTAGGAAGGATTTTTAGTGGTAAGAGTCCCAAGAAATTAGAATTTGTTACTAAAAGAATCTCCCTTTTTTGCATGTTTTAAGGTAAAGGAGACAGAGCTAACTCATGGAGTATGGCTGGAGCAAGGCCTGTACTTTTTTCCCAACATGTCAACGATAGGAAGTTGATAAAGCCCAGGTTTAGTTGACTGGGCCTCTTTTCCACCAACACCGTGCAGCCAGCCAGCCACTTATCTCTGATAGCTATGAATTGCACAGTGATGAGCAAGTGGCCCTTTATTCCTCTCCCAACTCCCTCCACCTAGGGCCAGTTTTTAACAATCCACACAAAATGGAAGGGAAGCAAAGTCCACGGGACACCATCTTGAGATGGCCCATCCTGCCGTGGGATCTGGAGATAGCTTTTACCAACACAGATCTTTATTACATAATCTATAAAGGCACTCATGCTCTGAAATTCTTTTGAAATGAAGAAGGGTGATGGTAGGAAGAGGACAACGAGCAGAGTGGCATTTTGCAGACATATGGTAACCAATAGAGGAAGAACCTGGTAGTATGCTTTCCAGGAGACTGTGGATTCTTGATCAAGGTGACCAACACCTGTTCTTGTTTCAGAAATGTCTAAGAATGAAGACGGGCTACCTAAGTTTGACAAAAATACCCCTTTTGTTCTAAACTTTCTTAGGTAGTCTCCTGACGTATAATGTGGGCTGGTGAGGGAACCTACCCACCAGGAAAAAAAGACTTTTGCAGATAGATAACCAGTCCAATGCCATGCCAATCTTTCATTGGAAAATATAAACGGTGCGTTGTTTCAAAGTTGGCATTTCATGCTACGAGCCCTTCTTTTATGGGAGTCAATGATGTGACCAGACATCCAGAACCTAATGCACCCTCAAGAATGAGTCAAATTGAGTTTCTGAACCGTAAAGCTGACCATGAGGTGCCCTCTGGACCATGTGTGGTGCACGACCACTAGAGTGGAGGAGGGGGCAGTTGTTCATAAGGGGAGGCCTGAAACATCAAGCTAGGCTGGCTCACTGCATTATTGAACCCTGGTTGCACTGCATTGTACAGTCTTCTATGCAGTGGTACCAGAGAGAATCTTTTAAATCTTTAGACACCACCTGGTCAAAGAAATCCTCTAGGTCTCTCTGAGGCCCTGGAAGTGGAGAAACAGAACTGCCTCTGTGCCTCTGAATCATGCCTGCAAACCCCTTTCCTGTATTGGCTCTTCCCCCTGACATATCCCTCTGTTTCAGAGATGTTTTCTGCCTGGTTTACCCACTACTGCTGGACCTGAATTAATAAAGTAGAGGTAGGAGTTTGTTGGACTGGACAGATGTGAATTTTTAGGGCACTGCAAACTATGCAATGGCTCCCTTCATATTTTAACAATTTTATGTGCTATTTACCACCAGTTGATAAGATAAAAAATACAGTACATGCTCAAAGTCCAAAAGGAAACTCAGCACAAGGATTGAAGAGTGGCAAAGCGCTCCTATTAGCACCACAATTGTAGGAGACAGTAAACCCCTGGCAGGTGAGGACAGCTCTGTTAAAAGTGAAAGGCTCATGGGGCTCATGAAGTGGGAAGGAAATCAAAGAAGTGCCTGAAGAGAGAGAGAGAGAGAGAGAGAGAGAGAGAGAGAGAGAGAGAGAGAGAGAGAGAGAAGGTGGTCTGTGGTGTCCACTGTCTCATGCTGCCAAGACTAGCTTCATGGTTATGTGACTTGTGCAGTCCCACAGGCCCCAAAACTCAGAAGGGTCCTGAGTTTGGTGTAATGTCCTTCTTGAAATTCTCCATAACATTTGAATAAGGGGCCCAACATTTGCTCCTTGTACCAGGCCCATCCTGCATGCACCTTCATTTCCCTTCATCTCAGATGACCCAAGATGGACATAAATTGACTTTCAAACCATTGGAAACTTGAAGGAAAGGAGGGGAAACACAAGTGGGTGGCAGGAAAAGGGCTGGAGATAGAGACCTCCCTCCTCCACCTCCGGAGAATGCCCACACAGGTCTAGGGAAGCTCTGGTTCCTGACCCTTCTCACCCCATCCAGGACTGGCCAGCACCGGAAAGAAGTCAGCTTCACAGGGGGTTCCTTCAAGTGAGGAGACATGTTGCAGAGGATTAAGTCAGGAACAGCCCCCAGAAGCAGGGCACCCTACTTTAGAAATAGGGATTGACTGAGGATATATTTGGACCCTGTCAGACACGCAGCAACAGAGAGAAGGAAAATATCCAATTCAAACAGAAAGGCTGTAACGGTATCTGCGTGTGGTGATTTCCCTCTTCTTTCCCCTCAGCCCTCTCCTCGTGACCAGGGGTGTCATGGCTGGTACATTCCTCGAATGAAACTCTCCTATCCTGAGCAAGATTCCTTTTCATTTTAGAAGTGGAGAAGGAAAATGATGTGGGATGGGGAGGGACAGTCTGGGAAGCCCAAGCATTTCTGAGTAATACCAGTCAGTGTCTTGGGTTTTACAAATCTCCAGCTCATGTGTGATCTCAGCTGATGAAATAAAAATCCAACCAAGTTAATGTGACACAGATTTTAACAAAGACACTCCACAGTCCTTAGGAATAAGTGAGAAATGCTTCAGATGACTGTGCTCACAGTTATTCCCCGGTCCACGCAAATACTTCTGAGGTCATCCAAGGGCCGACCTCAGAATCTCTTTCATCCGCTTTAGGAAACCTGCCCTCAAATTACACTGCTCAGCCCAAGTGTCAGGAGAATAGGAGGGGAGGAGAGGAAAGGGAGGATGTGATAGAAGCTTCTCTGACTCCTTTCTGTGTTCTATCTACTCTTTGGCCTGTAAGGGGAAGAGGGCTACACCTGATGATTCCTTGTTAGAACAGGATCACGTCATATTAACTTCATCCTCTAACAAACTCATTCCCTGAATAGGCCTTCCACCTTCAGAGCTCCCCTACTGGCTGCTTCCATCCCCTGGGCTCTGGTTCCACAGTGAGACAAACAGGGCAGGCTCCTCGGAGCCCAGGTGAGGGCTACTGTGAGCATAAGTGTGGTGGAAAGAGGGACAGAGAAGCACATAGACTTGGGGTTGGCCATGGACCTACTCTGAGCCTCGGTGGCCCCACTGATGAAACGGAGATTCTTCCCCATTAGGCGTTTGTACAACCCTCAGAGTCCTTCATTCCTGCTCTCTCCCAGGGGCCCCAGCCCACCTTGCATTTGAAAGGCTTCACATCAGAGTGAACGATCATGTGTGCCTTGAGGGTCTGTTTCTGCACAAAACTCTTGTAACAGAGGTGACACTGGTAGGCCCGGATGTTGGTGTGGATCAGTACGTGTCTCTTCATGTTGGCCAACAGAGTGAACTCTCGTCCGCAAATGCCACATTTGTGCTCCTTCACACCCTGGAGGGAGGCAAGATTCAAACACCAAAAGGAATGTGGTTAGCAGGTAACACGCTTTCACCAGGCTTCTAGCCTTCGTTTTTCTCTCCGCCACATAAATCCACGAAGAGCTTGGTGATAGATGTTGAGTTCCAAATGGTGTGGCTTTAGCCTTGTTAAATTGCTGTTTTGTTGAAAAGTGTTGATTACATCATTTTTTTTTTTCTTCTGAAAACCATAAACTACCCCGACTGTTAGAGGAAAAGAAAGCTATTGCTTTTGTTGTTCCTGCTGCTGCTGAGGTTAATTCCACAGCAACAGTTCCCAAGGATTAACAGGATTTGGGTAAGAGCACTGTGGGATGATATGCAAAATGAGGCTATAATCTGGCTTTCATGATAATGAAAAAAAATAAACTTCCTAAACTGATAATATCATTCCCTACATGAAAACCAGTGTTCTCTTGATTCTCATTAATGAACTTGAAAACCCCAGAACAACAACTTATATCTATATGTCAATAAATTACAACTTGATAATCACCTCTTAAGATGGTCTCCTGGGTCCCCACAGGCCACAGTGACCTCTGTGTATTGTGTGATTTGGGTAGGAAATCTCTAAGCTGGCTTCTGTCTTATGAAGAAATTTGGAGGAGGATAGCTTTCTGAATTAGAAAACAGGACAGAAGGAGGTTTTCTAGTTCCCTCCCTGTTTGTGAAGAAGTGTTTGAATAGTTAAGCTTTGACACCCTCAGTTGAAACCATTTCCAAGGACTCACAGCATGAGCAGAGTATTAGCTAATGCCGACTACCAATGCTTTGCTGAAAAGGCCTCTGCAAGAGATCTTGACCCAGAAGGACTTTGTGGAAGGAAAACTTAGAGAACCATGGCATTAAAACTAAGGCAGTAAAGTTTTAGAACAAGTTGCTCAGCTAATAACTGTACTTTATAAATCCCATATTGACCGGTATCCATAGTGACCTATGGTGGGAGGGGTTCCGTGCTTAGCTCTGACCAACTCTGATTATATTTCCATTTCTTTAACTTGGGACAAGGTAGAAAATTACTGCTGCTCAGTTTTGGTGAACCCGTGGCACTAAAGGGTGAGTTCAGGTCTCTGCCCAGCCATTTACTGGCTGCATAACCTAAGACAAGTCTTGTGGCCTTTCCTGGTGAAGGCTTCCTCATCTCAAAATCAAATGGTGGGTCATGAGAACCTGGGGACTCTATCCAGCTGGAATGCTCTCAAGTCTAGGTGATTGCAGATGAGTATGGATTTATGCTAATGAAGGATCTAAATTTTATTGCCCTTCTAAGGAGATGAATTTTAAAAATGTTGCATATTCAGTGAGTTTAAAATTATGAAATTAATCTAAACTATTTTCTTGATGGGTTGTAAAATTTACTTCGGCATCTTTCTTCTCAACATTGCCTCTGTACTTGGATACGATCCAGTTGTCCTGGGACCAAGGAGAAGTATCTACTTAATGCTGTTATGAAAATTCTCTAAAGGGGATTCTAAGTCCAAAGAGAAATTCACATATGGGCCGGCCTAGACCTCAAGTAAATGGGAGAGTGGACACAACTTTTCGGAACAAGGAAGCTGCTGTGCCTCTAATAGGATTAGTGAAACAACAGAGGAGCAGCCTGCAGGGCTTATTAGGGATGAAGGTAGAGAAGAAGCACTGTAGCCAACTAAGCAGGGGCTCCCTGAGGGGAGCACAGGCCCTGGTGGACCTGGGCCAAACTCTGTTCCCTGAGCGCACCTGCATGTGAAGAAGCAGGTCTCACAGCTGAGGAAGAAAACAGCTCAAAATGTGGCCACTGCTTCAGCAGCAAGAGACCAAAAGAATTCTCTAGAAAAAGGCTCTGATTAGTATATCCCAGGCATGGAGCTGGTCTTGGATAGGTAGGGCCTGATGACACACCCAAGCTAGGATCCCGGATAAAATTTCCAGAAACAGAATTTTAGGGATTCTAGGAGCCTAAAAAGCAACAGCACAAAGACCAGCTGTTTCCTTCATCCTTCCTCACCTCCTCTCCAAACAATCCACATTATTTATTTCTAGGCTCATCTCAGACTCTTAGAAGACTGGATGGGAAATGACTTGATTGCTAGTCTCCTCATTCTCCCCCATTTCAAGGCAAGGAAGGACATAAGGGCTCAGTGAAGGGAAGCCTCTCCTTGCCCAAGGTCACGCATCTCCTGTCAGAACTAGCCAGCAGCGCAGGCCTCCTGGCCCCTCATCCCCAGGGCTCTGCTCATTTTCCCCGTGGCCCTGACCCCAACTCCTCCCCCCGCCCACGCACACCCTCGTCCCCGCAGGCTGAGAACCTTCCCCGGTACCTTGTGGGTGAGGGAGTGCTGCTTGAGGTGGTGGGGCTGCACGAACTCCATGCCACACTCGGAGCAGATGTAGGGCCGGATGTCCTTGTGCTTCATCATGTGGTTCTGCAGCTGGCTCGGGTACTGGAAGGTCTTGTCGCACTCGGAGCAGTTGTACTGGACGGGGCCCCGGTGCGCGGTGAGGTGCCTCTTCAGCTGGGCCAGGGTGGGGAAGTCGAGGCCGCACTCCACGCAGATGTTGTCCCGCCCGCTGGCGTGCTTGGCCTCGTGGGCCTTGAGCTCGCTGGGGTAGGCGAAGCCGCGGCCGCACACGCGGCAGTTGTGCGGCTTCACCTCGCTGTGCTGCATCATGTGGCGCTTCAGGTGGCTGGTCTGCGTGAAGGCCTTGTGGCACACCTGGCACTTGTGGGGCCGCGTGCCCTGGTGGGTCAGCATGTGCGTGTGCAGGTGGCTGAGCTGCTTGAAGAGCTTGCCGCAGCGGCTGCAGGCGTGCGGCTTGATCCCGCTGTGGCCCAGGATGTGGGTGACCAGGTTGTACTTGGACGTGTAGGACTTGTCGCAGTCGGGGCACTGCCAGCGCTTCTGCGGCCCGCCCACGTCCACGCAGTAGCTGTCGTCGATCTGCACGTTCACGTCCACCCGCTCCACCCGCTGCCGCGCCGGCTCGGCCTCGCGCGGCGGCGGGGCAGCGGGGGGCCGCCGGGGCAGGAAAGCGCGCCGGCTGAAGGGGAAGGGCGGCGCCGCGGGCACGAGGACTGGCAGCACGAGCCCCGGGGCCGCCTCGGGGTAGCAGGCGTAGGGCGCGGGCAGGAGCGCGGCGGGCGCGGGCTGCGGCCACGCGGCGCTGGGCCTCCGCGGCTCCTGCTTGACCGGGGCGCGCCCCAGGTGCTCCAGGGCGCGGTAGAACTGGAAGCCCACGTTGCACAGGTCGATCATCTGCGAGTCGTACTGGGGCCGTGGCGGCGGCGGGAAGAGCAGAGGGAAGTTCGGGGGGCCGTGGGTCTTGCTGTCCTCGGAGGGGAGGGCGGCGGCCGCCTCTCCCTCTGGGTGGCTATAGGGCATCTTGGTGGGCACGCTCTTCCGTTTCCGAGACCCTCCTCCCTCGAAGACCCCTGGGAATCCGTCCGGGTCCCCGGGAGGAGGCTCATACCGGAACTGGGAGAAAGGCCCCCGGAGGGCTTCTGGGAAGGGGTGTCTTGGGGGAGCTTTCCC
This sequence comes from Cynopterus sphinx, assembly GCA_030015415.1. Classification (NCBI taxonomy): domain Eukaryota; kingdom Metazoa; phylum Chordata; class Mammalia; order Chiroptera; family Pteropodidae; genus Cynopterus; species Cynopterus sphinx. Next base: position 39,068,121 of record CM057379.1, read on the forward strand.
TCGGGAAACCACTGGCTGCAGGCAGTGGGGGAAGGAGGGGGCTCTCTTCACACCCAAGCTGAAATGCACATCCTCGTCTTTGATCATCCTCATTTCCTTCTGCATCCTTGGCAATTTTCCTTTAAAGAGAAAGAAATGGGTTTTTGTTTTGTTTTGTTTTTATTATTCAAAATCCCCTTCTCCATTAAGGTTTCGGCTAGATGTCAGTACTAATTTGTTAAGAGTAATGCTTGCTTAATACTGACCCTCATTTACCCTAAGGTTGTTCAAAATCTCTCTGTGTTTTCCCCTCACAAACCCAGTTACTAATGTGGAGAGCACTGGTCCCTGGGAGTGGGACCTTAGGACTCCAGTGTAAGTCCTCAGCCACAGAAGCTTGGGAGTTGGGGAGCTGTGAGAGTGAACTAGATCAGGAAGGAGAAACCTGAGAACTTGTTATGCCATTATCCTCACTTAAGATGAGGGGACCAAGGTGCAGAGAGATGAAGTGACACCCTCAAGTCCTACCACAACTAGTGCAGGTGTCAGAACTGGGACACGTTCTGCTGCAACTTTTCAGCCCAAGATGTAATTGCATCTGTCTTTTAGGTTCGTTTTTCTCTAAGGGAACCAATGATTTTCCCTGCTTCTCTGTCTTGGGGCCTTTGCTGCTGGAAAATGGAGATATTCAGGGCCATGTAGGAGATGCAACTTGAATGCTTAACTCAGATCTCAGATAATGAGTACCCACCCCAAGCAAGGTACACTGCTGGGGTATGATGAGTGGACGAGATCGATGTGATTAAGAAAGACATATAACCCAATGTTATAAAGTCACGTGGACAATTTATGCATCCATATATTCCACGTGAAGCAACTTCAGGGGAAAAATTCCAAGACTGTGGATGAATCCCTTAAACAGCACTTGCATCTTCCCTTTCACAAAAGTGTGAGTAAAACTCAGCCTTCGGTAACTCCTGAGGTGCCTGACATTTCCCTGCTGAGCCAGTTACTAAAGCCAGGAAGAGTCTGTGGGGCCAGAGTCTAAAACAGGAGCCATGCTTCCTTTTACATGTCTCCTTGTCATTTTCCAATCTTCTTCACATAGATACTGGTGGAGAGAACTAAGTGACTGCCTCCACATTTAAAGGGAGAGCCCTTTAACCTAAATCCTCTGAGTTTGAAGGAGATTGGTTCCTTTTGCTCATTAGAAGATTCCTCAGAGCCACTTGCTCTGGCCAGGTCTAAGGCCTGGCCTCAGGTCACTGGAGACAGGGCTGGGATAGGGTCCTGGACTAACTCAGGCCCCTGGCCCTCGAGTATAGGTTAAGGGCTGCAGAGGTGAGAGGACCAACAGCTTCCAGTGGTTTTCTGTAGTCCTTGGTGAGGCAAGCTCAGTTTTTACAAGTACCTAGATATTCCCAAATCACATGTGTGTCTTTATGAAAGGTTTGACAACTGCAGCACAATTAAAAAAAAATGGGCCTGTTCATATTGGATTACCAATTCCATACACAGGTGATCCAACTGATAAAAAAATATATGCCCTTATCATACGAATATTTGGGCACTATTTAAAACTGTTATGTGAAAGTGTCAGAGAAATGACAAATAATATCTATTAATCTTTGCTTTACATTTACATGATAGGGAAGAGAGCCCTGGTTTGTCTTCTTTCCACGGGTTTGGGCCTTAGTAATTAAGAGGGAGAGCTTGCATGTCCAGAAAAAGAGAGACCAAGGCCTGTGTTCTATTCTGCTTCTTTCTAAAATTATTACCTATATGTTAGATGTTCTACCAATGTCACCTTAAGAACCAGGGACTTGTAGGAAGTAGTAAATGCAATAGGAGAATGAAATGTCTAGCTTTATAAAACTGGGAAGGGTGTGGGAAAGGTATTGAAATGAGGGGAGTGGTACTGTCACTATTGAAAGGATTAAGACAGGATGGAGAGGGCAGAGGCTCTTGGATGGTTTTTCATGTTTACTAGATTGTCTCTTTGCCCTAAATTCACATAGAGTTAAAGAAATTATGGCTCTGCCCCAAGAATTTGTTGCATCTATAGAGATAATTGGCTTTCAGACTAGGCAATGTGTCCAATTGAAATGGAGGAAAAGTGGCAGCTCCTTTTTCTGGAATTTCATTTTGGTCATAGTTGGTTTTATACCCTCTTCTGAGATAAGATCCTATTTGTAAAAAAGGCTGCTCAGACTCTTCAAGGCTATAAGTGACTGTGGGAAACCATAGCAGAAACCATCCAAATGCGAACTGGTTGTCTGTTTTATTCTGATCTATTTAAAAGAGGCAGTGATTCCTACTTTATATCAGAAAGCTTGATTGGAGAATTAATAAAAAAGAGCCATGTCAGAACATGTGTCAGAACTTATTGATTTTTTTTTTTGCATATTTTATTGTTAAGTATTTGAAAATGCTTGGCTAATGATGTCATACCTTTATGCTATGTTTTGTATCTTATTCTGGAAAGCTACTTAATTGGAAAGGACTGTTACCACTAATTTTGAAACTGAAGTTATTCAATTTAAACACATTATTGTCTTTAATTCATATTTTTATTTTTATTTTTATTTTTATTTTTGTTTTCCTAACTGACTCATCTTTATAAGTGATATTTGTAATATAATGCTAAGTTCAAAAGCATATTTATTTTCAGTGTTTGCATTTTTATTTTCTTGCCATTGTCCTGGTATAGCAAAGAAACATAGTTGAACAGAAGAAATGTGTTGTTGTTTCTTTTACATAAATGGCAGAATTCTGTCCTTCAAACACAGAGACTTTACATATGTACATTTTAATTTTCTCCCTATTTTAGCATGATAAAAATTTTCCCCTGGTTGCTGACTCATGCATATACACACCCCACCCCTAAATTAGTAGTTATTAACTCAAGAGATTTAAAAAAGCATTGGGAAACATCCCAATCTGGACATTTTTCCAGATCTTTTTAAAAGCAGTCCCCTTTTGCATAACGATCTTAAGAAGCACTGCCAAACCTTATAGAGGTCAAAAAGAGCTAGATCTGTTTCCTCTCAGCCTTCTTGAGAGATAAATTAGCTATAGTTGCTACTATTTATTAATATCCCTGTCTTCTGAGCACAGGGTGCAAAGGACAAGCCATAGGGGGTAAAAGAACCCCAAGCAACGAATCTATATTGGGGAAGGGGGTGTTGAAGAGAAGGGTGGGGAAAAGATGTCTTATTCAAGAGGTAATTTATCTTGAAACCAGTCAACTTAAAACTCTGAGCAGCCTGTGCAAAAATATTAATAGACTCCTGGAGAACCTCAGTATGTGCTACCCATGTGCTCTCCTCTATTTCTAAAAGTAGGTCCACAGACATCCATGACAGATGTGGGATTCCTATGCAGGAGGCGGGAGAGGCTTGGGTGCAGCAATGGTCCACGTGGCCAGGGCAGGGCAGCAAGCGGGGGAACTGCTGGCCCTCCCCTAATCAGTAATCTGTTGACTGCTCCCAGAAAATCAGCAGGTTGTAGGATAGTTGCCCACCAGGACATGCTAAAACAAGAAGTAAAAAGAAGTAACTGAAATTGTAAATGTAGACAGATACGGGATAGTGGAAAGAGCATTGGTTTGGAGCCTGAGGATCTGGGCTTGAATGTTGGCTTTGTGTTAGCAGCTATGGAAAACTGAGCAAGTTAATTTGGGAGTTTGATTTTCTCATCCATGAAATGGAGTGGGGGGGGGGGTGGATATACACACTGGGTTGTTGGAGACTTAAAATAGAGCATGTATGTGAAAGTATATTAAGAACTAGACAGTGTGGTGCTCTTGAGGGGTAAGAAAGAGTGGGCAGGAGAGGAGAGCTGAGGTGATGATCAATGGATCAGTGCTGACTGACATCATCTCTGTTTTCAAAGCTGAAGCTCCTGTCACCACTGACTGGTATTTGGACCTCTGTTTTGCACGTTCAAAACCAAGGCTTTGTCCATTTACTGTGAGTTGGTCTTGTTGTGCAATGATGGTGAATTAAAGGGGCCAGTGGATAAGGCCAGGGTGAGTTTCTTCATTCAGTGTGGAGATGAACTTTTTTAGTTTATGAATACCCCTTATCCCTTCTCTAGGGCTGTCTTTTCTATTATGAAGATATCTTCAAGCCTACACTAATAACAGATCACTTTGGTGAATGGAGACAAAAGGGACTGGATAATCTTGTGAGTTATCTTTTAGGAAGCTGAAAAATTGCCCCTAGTCTCATATCGAAGGTCACTTTCCTAGAGACAGGAGGACCTGTTTGTCAAATCCAAGGTCTCAGACACTAGCATAGTGCTGGATCAACACTGGCTCTTGCAATTCCTGCTAGATTATAAGGGCAGGGACTGGGTCTGTTTTATCACTGTCGTGTTTTGGGTCTCCAGCATGGTGCCTGGTGTAAAGTTGATGCTCGGTAAATTGCTGTGGAATGAGAGAAGGAATGAATGGTTCTTGTTTTTAAAGTCTCCATATGGAACTTTAAAATATATGATTTTATCTTACATTATTTAGACTGCAGGTGACTTTTGGGGATGTCCCTAATCAGATGAGCTTTAGGGATGACCCCTAAATCCCAGCTCCACTAATGCCAGAGAGCCATCCTCAAAGTGCCACAAGGTTCTGCAACCAAGTCGGAAAACAAATGCCTGAAAAGTCCAATGGGGAGTAGGAGGAGGAAAGAAAGACCCCTGGATGGAGAATGCGAAGCATAAACCTACAGTGGGTAGTCTCCCTGCACCCTTTCACCCAGAGGAAATGTTTGGGAAGTTAGTAGCAGTCTACCCTTTGTACTAATGTGGGGGTGGGGAGAGCGAGGTCTAGAATAATCATACATTTTTATTGCCCTGGTCAGAGAATGTTCTAAGTTCCTGGCTTTCTTCCATGTATAACCAGTCACTAAACCCAATAGGTTCTACGTCAGGAAGCAAATTGTTTGAGGAGGAAAATATTAGGTTGATCTGTGTTAGCGGAATCTGGGACTCAGTATATCTTCTTAAACAGGTATTATTCATGAAAATTAGTTATGAAGAAATGGGAGATGTATGTATTTTAAAAACAAAAACAAAATCTCTTCTTTAAACCATAATGACCTATTAGAAATGTAAAGCCGAACTAATATGAAACTACATTTAGTTTTGGGGAAAAAATGCTTCTAATAATGCCCTTTAATTGGGAATTCACCTACTGCACCAAAATATAAATATTCCCCAGATAAAATTACTGGTATTTTGTGGTTCTCATTCAAACTGAAGGTCATTCCAGTAAATGCTAGTAGACGATTAGCTGTGAGTCAACATGCAAGGGGCAGATCTATTTATCCTCTTTCTGTTTGTTCTGAAATTTGTGAAAGAAAATTCTCTCACATTTTTTAATTCTTGACTATTCCCAGTGTTTCATTGGAAAATGTTACATTTTACTGTTAGAGGCACTGGCTTCCCTTTTAATTTGAGAGAGTGGCACTTTACTTATGTGGAGCTCTACTCTAGAGCTCTGTTCTCAGAAAAAATGGAAACAGAGAGGAGGTAAGAGTTGAGGATGAGTTTAAGAATTAGAAGCAGTGCTAAGAGGGTGGAGAGTTGTGGGAGATAACGGGAAGGCAGAATGAGAAATATATGGCCAGACTACTAGCCTGCCTCTATTCATACAAAGGAATCTTGTTATAAGATTTCTCTGATGTGGGATCTTTTGGATCACCTGAATTTGTCATAACAGGAGACTTTGAGTCTTAAAATTAAACATTCTAATGATTTAACATAATTATCTTAATACATATGTAGTTGTACTTCTGAGTTCTTCATCTGCAGGTATTTGACAAGTAATCATTCAATCTTGTCTTCCTGTGACTGGCATGAATAGAAGGGTTTCTGTATGCATCTGGCAGACAGAGCAACATGTTCTCAAGAAAATTAATGACCAGCCTTGTCACTGCCTGGATTCGTGGTCAAGCCAAGTAAAGGTGACCTGATGCTTCATAGCCAGATACCCCCAGGCCCTTCTGGGATGCCCTTATGGCCACCATTTAATTTATAAACCAAAATTTCTCCCATTTTATTATAAAAAAATAATCTGTCAGCCCACAGCATGGTTTGAGCTTCTAGGTGTTCAGAAATATTAATGAGACCTGTTAATATGTGAAATAGTTAATTGAACTCACAATTTATATTTTTTTAATTGCTTAAATACCACCCAGCTATATATCATAAAGTCAAATTTAGTTTTCCATTGTTTCAATTGTCTGTAATGAGCGTGCATATACATCATTTTTAAATACATATTTATAAAAGAGTCCTTATTAAAGAAATCAGGAAGAACCACGAATACATGGAGATTAAACAGCATGCTACTAAAAGATTCCTTATTAAAATGACAGCAAATTCAGCTACTAACTTGCATACGTTAAATAGAAAGATCTTAATGCCTAGGTCTAGTTTCTAGAAGGCAGGAATGAATATAATTACTCGAGCACTGGAGCAGCTGCTAGCGTGTTGGGGTTATCTCTGTCCTTGTGACCCGTTTAAAGGAAGGAAATGCATTGGAGATATGACTTAGCAGTTCTCTTTCCCAACCCTCAGAGCTAATATATCTCTTGTGAATGGAGTTACAATTAGAATGTTAGAGTTTTTTCTTCTACTTTCTTTGGGGGCAATGCCCTTAAGAATATATGTAAATTTTTCTTTTGTTCTATGTTCATAGATCAAATAAAGATATACTGACTCCTACCCAAGCAAATATATTAGAAAGCTTCATTTTATCCATCTCTGGGACGGATAGCATATTTGTTCTATTGGATCTCAGAATTGGTAGATGACACCGGAAAGTATGACCCCCTGTAAGCAAAAGTGGTAAAGGTGAACACACAGTAGATGAGGGTTCTGTGGAAGGAATCTATTTTGAAAGTATAAGTCAAGGCAGTATTTTTGGGGATGGAGGTGGGAGTGAAGAACTGTTTTGTATTTTCATTGTGGTGGTGATTGTCAAAACATAAAATTCAAAAAATGAATTTTACTGTATGTACATTAAAAATAAGCTTAAAATATAAAAGTAACATAAAAAATGCTACTCTGCACATTATTGTAAAAAGAGAAACAGGATATTTGGGAAATATCCAACAACAATCAAGGCAACCAGACCCTACCTTCTAATTGGTTTTTATCTATGGAATATATTCAATAATATGCCTATGGGCTTTAAGAAGGGACCTGGGTTATACAACTTTGATGATATTAGTTTCTGCTCTATCCAAAGGGGAGACTTTAAATGACAGAAAACAACTTTTATTATTATAATTTTTACATGTATTCTATGTAGCAAGAATATTGTGGGGCATGGATGGTACATTAAATTATCCTTCAAGGTCTTCTAATCTTTGGCCTTGATCACATTCAGTAAACGATTTCTATAACTGCTCCAACTTTTTTTTAAAATGTAAAGTTGTCTACATCAGTGGGGAAGCTCATTATGGTCATCAGAGAGTAAACTTTTGCTCCTTATAAATCAATAGATTGTCTTTGACATTCAGGCCAACAGATTACTCTTGTGCTCTTACAAACTGGAACTTATGAAATATCCAAAACCTCAGGCCAAATCCCGAGTCACTGTGGCACCACCAGGCTCTGCTATTCCATGAAGTCTACCTGAGCAGCCAGCTCCTTCTGTCTTTGATACTTATCATGGGATATATCCACCAGACTGTCCCAATATTCTACAGGGCAAGAGGTGATGAGAACCTCAACGACTAGAAGCTTTACAGAGACTTAGAGGTGGAACTTCCCTTTCTTTGTGGGTGGGTATCTAAAATTTCTAATGGAGTCTAGTTAAAAAGTCAGAATCTTGCCTAGTGCCTTATGTCATTGAAATCAAATAATTATTTGAGAAGTTATTTGACAAATACCCATTTTTCTAGCTTGTTCTTTCTCCTTGATTCCAAGCAGAATTTTGGTGTTACCTGAAAAAATGAATAACTGGTTGACTTGGCCCATCCCAGTCCATCCTCCCAAGCCAACTTCACATCAATACACTGCCAAGAACATCTCTGGTACAGAAGGTAGTTTAGCTAAGGCATAACAATGACTACAGTAGTTCTCTTCAAAAAGCATGCCCTCACCCTCCTGTTTCATCCTGGCTCTGGATTCTTGACCAGTGTGTGTCATATTCCTTTGTCCTAAAAGCTGGAATGTCTTGTTATACTGAAATAATATGAATGAATGTAGGAGGGCTCTGGAAATGCTTAAGGGGCAGTGATCAAATGCCACTGAGCCTCTGAGGTAGTGGGTCACAATAGCATAGAACATCCTCACATTCTAGTAATTAGTGTCCCAGGAGGGCAGGCCACTAAATTTCTCTCACTTACTCAAAAATTGCAAATTCCCTTCAGGCAAATCCATTAGCCTCATGGAAATGTCCATCCTAATGGGCAGGTAGATCTGTGACCTCATCTTTTTTAGGCTAGAATTCCTGCTCTATTTCTGCCTTCTGTTGAGTGATCATTCTTCATTTAATACCTTTATTCCATGATACTTTATAGTTAAAAATCTTCTGATGACTGCTTCATGTTGATCTTTCCTATTAGTTCTGCTCACTAAAATCATTTATATATACTTATAAAATATATATACTTGGCTCCTAATGGACACATAGATTACCTCTGGGGGGAAAAAAAGAATCTGGTAATAGTGGTTTCCTCTGGGAAGAAACACTGAATGGCTGGGGGAGGAAGGCTTGGGAGTCCAGCAGCCAAGTCATCAGCTTCACAGTCTATATGAAGGTGCCTTTGTAGTTGTGCAGTTCTCTAGGAGACTTTTGATGGTATGCTCTTCCAACTTGTACTTTTGTATACTGTAACTGACTTAGCTATTCAAATACTTGCATTAAAAATGACAAAAAATTCATTTTGGCTTTCAAACAGCAAACATTCAGACAAAATTCGTATTGGGTTCTCTTTTTAAATTAATTTTCAGCATTTCTTTGGACTCCTTGATTTTTTTTGCCTATGGACTCTTGGTGCTCTTGGCAGAGTTCACTGTAGTTTAAACACTGGGCATGCAGTGTTAGACTTGGAGAAGCCTCCCCAAAGAAAGTTTTGGCAAAACATTTCAGGTTTCTCCTCTGTGCCTGCACTGTTCTGGAAGCCAGAAAGACAATGTCTAATAAGCCAGAAACTGGCCTCAAGGAACTCACCATCTGGGAGAAGAAAGTGACAAACAGATGTGGAGAAAAATGTTATAGAAGATACAATAAAGGAATTTTGAATGGGTAGGTTGATTTGTTGTATATGAGAGAACAAGACGCAGAATGACATTTCTTTGACATAAATTATTTTCTTTCAAGAGACTCTTTTTTGTATCATTAAAACTTCAGTTAGAATAACATAAAACAGATAAAGGAATAGCTTTGGAAGTGAGGGGAGCGAGGAAAACTTCGCCCTTTCCCAACCAGTGCCTCTGCCTTCTCTATCTATGTGTTCTGCAGAACAGAGGAAGACTGGTGACTTGCCAACTGGGGCTGACCTTTGATTAATTGCATCAAGAAAGCCAGGTGTGCGTAAGCTAAAAATAAATTACATTCGACCTTGAAAATTCAGATAAAGATGAGTGTGATGTGAAGATTCGTGGTAATTATAGAATCAAACAGCAAATACAACTGGTCCAGTTTTTTCATTCTATCCATTCCTGAGTTTTTTCTTGGCTCTTTCCCCAATGCTGAGAAGGAATTTTGGGATGCTAAGAAGGAGACTGCTGGATTAGAGACACTGTCAAGTCTTCTTCAGGACCTTAAGGCATTTGGGTACTTAAGAGCTTCTAGCTTCTTTCAGGTTAAAGTAAAAGTCCAACCTTATTAATACCACCACAGAATCATATAATGTCAAAGCACAAAACCTAAACTTTTCTGTGCTTTTAATGCCATGTACAATGACTGGCGATTACTAACATGACAAGTTTTCAAATTGTAATGATTTTCTAGTCTTAAAATGATTTTCTGCTCTTTAACAATAACGAGTAGCTAAAACAACAATAAAAAAATCTGTGCAATTCTTTCCTTGTATTTCTCCTGCCTTTCTACTCCCCTTCTAACAAACAGGCAGAATGCTTTTTTGTTTAGGATTAGTCATCAAATGGAACATAATTTGTTTTCAGATCTGGTTCATCTTGCTTTTTAAACATAGATGTATGCTAGAGGCTATCCTAGAGGTCTGCTATGTTTTGTGTTTAGAGAATGGCCCTGGAAAGTAATGCTCACATTCCCAAGAAAGACCACATTCAAATTAGAATCCCCTAACTTTGAATCTAACTCCTCCCTTTTCTACACCTCAGGTGCCTATTACCTTAAAATGTAAGTATACTCCTGAATTTGTTACTGCTTCAACGTGTCTGGGATTCTTAGATTTTCCTTTATCAATTTCTTTTTCTAATTTGTTCTCTCCCATCTACTACAAATGTTAACTTTATGAATACAGGGGGGAAAAAAGGACCCAAGAGTGAGCTTGCCAGTACCTTCCATCATGACCATTCAATCTTGGATGGCTTTTACAAAATCTTGTCCATTGCTTCTTGGAAATGACTATCAGTTTCTCTCCTTCTTTTCATTCCCATATCTAGAACTGCAGTTTAAGTGGCCACTCCTAGATTACTTACACTAATTTCCATCTATTTTTCCAAATCTTTCTTCTCCTTTCCAAATCCTTTGAACACGAATGCCAGATCTATCTTACAAAAAATTCATTACTTTTTCTAGGACAAATCTGTTTAGGAACCTACAACAATAATATTGTGTAAGATTGTTGTACATAGCAGAGTTTGCTAATTGCTGCTTCAATATCCCTTCCCCATTCTTCTTTAAGAAAGATAATTCTTATTTTGCTTCTGGTAATAATGTATCTAGCAAAAACACTAGCTTTTCCAGACGTCCTTTCAGTTAGAGGTTGCCTTTTGCCACAGTTCTGGCCAGTCAGATGTAAGCAGGAGCCTGCAGAAATTTCTGAGAAAGCTTTTACATTCTTACTGCAGAAACCACCCACTTATCCTTTCCTGTCTTTCTTCTTTCTGCCTGGAATGTGGATGTGAGGATCTGAGGTGGTGCCGCCACAGTGGAACTGTGAAGCATGGTTAATGACAATGCCTCCCACAACATGTGGTAGAGGAAGATAGAAGGTATCAGTGTGGAACTACCATTCCCGCTTGGTACTGGCTTTCTTGTTATTTGAGTAAGTGAATCCTTTAGTTGGTTAAGAAAATGATTCAGAGTTCTGTGGCTTGTATCTAAACAAAAAGCGAATCAAAGATGGAAATAGACATACAACCCCAGGAAGCTCAGACAATCCCTCAAAAAATGAACCCAAAGAGGCCCACACCAATACATCATAATTAAAATGCCAATGGTTAACTACAAAGAGAGAATATTAAAAGTGGCAAAAGAAAATCAGTTAGTTACCTACAAGGGAGCACCATAAGACTGGCAGTTGATTTCTCAAAAGAAATTTTGCAGGATAGAAGGGCTTGGCACAAAATATTCAAAGTGATGAAAATCCAGGATCTACAACCAAGATTACTTTATCCAGCAAAGCTATCATTTAGAATTGAAGGACAGATAAAGAGCTTCCCAGACAAGAAAAACTAAATGAGTTCATCACCACCAAGACAATATTACAGGAAATGCTGGAGGGACTTCTTTAAGAAGAAGAAGAAAAAAATATATATTTATCAAAATATGAATAAAGAATGGCAATAACTACATATCTATCAACAGATACTTCAAATGAAAAAGTGCTCTAACCAAAATATAAGGTGAGCGAATGGATAAGAAAACAAGACCCCTACATATGCTGCCTACAAGAGACACATTTCATATTAAAAGACACACAAACTAAAAATGAGGAGATGGAAAAAGATATTGCTTCAATGGACCTAGATGGTATTGTGAAGAATGGAGTAAGTCAGATAAAGACAAATGCTACATGATTTCATATACATGAGGAATCTAAAGAATAAAATAAACAACAACAATAAAAAAAAACAGAAAAAAACTCATATATACAGAGAATATTTTGAGGGCTACTAGATGGAAGGGTGTGAAAAGGGGGAAAATGATTAAGAAGTATGAATAGATAATTACAAAATAGTCATGGAGACAAAGTATAGCATAAAGAAAATAGTCAATAATATTGCAATAAATATATAAGGGGGAAGAGGAGTACTAGATTTATTGGAGTGATTACTTTGTAAGTTATATAGATCTCTAATATCTATGCTGTACAACTGAAACTAATATATTGTATGACAACTATAATGGCAAAAACTCATTGAATTGTACTCTGTAAATAAGAACAACCAATTGTCTATTATAATTTCAATAAAGGATAAAAAAGTAGGGGAAAAAAAGCAAGTCAAATGTAAACCCCTCTCCCTGACTTTCAAAATCTTTTATAAGCAGTTCTAACTCAATTCTCCTTCTTTCCAAAATTTTCTTAACCCCAGGCTTTCACTATTCTCTACGTGACTTTTTGCCTTTGTTTAGACTGGTTGGACATTTAGGAATATTCTTTCCATTTGTCCATCCCATTTTTCTAAGCTGAACTTAAGTTCAGCTACTTCCTGGAAGCCTTTCATCCTTAGTCTTATGCCCAATTATCACTGCTTTCTTTCAAATCCTATTGCATTATCCCATGGACCCCTAGGTTAAATACAATGTTTTCCCTTGTATTTTACTCTGATTATTTCATGGTTAGATTTTGTTTTCCTAACCAGCACATAAACTTTTTTCGGCCTTGGATTCACACTCTTCTATTTCCCATTGCACTTTGCATGGTACTGATCATCATGAAGATAACTTAATAAAGAGCTATTGCTTCGCTAGGATTCTGTAACTGCACATTGCTATATCTACTTTTAAAACAGATTTGTCTGTGGCTTTAAAAGTACATATGAATTTAGGTTATATGTCCACCTAGTAAGTTAATATTATTACCATTAACTTACTGGTTGCCAGTTCAGAATCAGTATAAATTAATTTGCCACAGGAAGAAATTTACAGCAGCAAACATGATCGTTGTGGGCTCCTTGTTGCTGTGAACATTATGTTGGTTCACAAGTTGATAGAGCATTTGCTGGGAATGGAGATTAACCTCCAGTCACTTAAATCTGGGTTGTCAGGATCAAGCAGTTATGAGATTAAGATTGTTTGGTGCTCATTTCTTCCTGTCTCAGAAGATATTCAAGGGCCAGTTAAAAGGCTTGGCTTGGGAAAGGGGCCACAATCTTCCATCAAGCTCCTGCACTGACGTGGGGCAGGATGGCTGCAGTGGCAGACCCAGTCCAAAAGCCTCCTTAGAGGGCAGCTTTCTTCCATGGAACACAAAGGAAAGAAGGATAGGGACAAGGAGAAAACGCCACTGTTGATTAAAGCTCTGAGGGCTCAATTACTCTTCTATGAAATGGAAATAATCACAGGACTTATATCTTAGACAGTTTCATGGTTTTCCTTAACCATTTTGATGATGATCAAAAAGGATATCAGTGACAGAAGGGGATATCCAAATTCAGAAAGAAAGATTATTGTAACTTTTCAATTTTCTATATTAATTTTTCTTCAGTGAGATATTACCACATTCATATCCTCACTTTTTCCTCTCTGTCTCAAACATACACACACATACATGCACACACACTCACAGGTGTTGTTATAGCCTTTGTGCATATGTGTGTTATAGTAACAAACAGGGGTACAGCCACTATGGAAAATAGGATGGAGGTTCCTAAAGAAATTAAAAATAGAACTACCATATTATCCAGTAATCCTACATCTGGGTATATATCCAAAGGAAACAAAATGATTATCTCAAAGAGACACTTGTACTTTCATGTTCGTTGCACCATTATTTCACAATAGCCAAGATATGGAGACAACCTAAGTGTCTATCAATGGATGAATGAATAAAGAAAGTGTGATGTAAAAGAAATTCTGTTACTTGCAACAATATGGATGGATCTCGAGGACATTACGCTAATTAAATAAGCCACACAGAGAAAGACAAATCACTTATATGTGGTATCTAAAAAAATCGAACTCACAGAAAAAGAGTAGAAAAGTGGTTAGCAGGGGCTAGGGATGGGGTAATAGGAAAAGGTTGATAAAAGGCTATAAATATTCAGTTAGAAGACGAATAAAGTCTGAGGATCTAATGTGTAACATGGTGACTATAGTTAACACTGTATTGTATAACTGAAGTATGCTAGAGAGTAGAACTTGAATGTTCTCACCAAAAAATGGGGGCAGGGAGAAATAAGTGGGGTGATAGATGTGTTAACTAGATGAGGGAATATTTTTCCAATGTATATATGTATCAAAATATCATCTTGTATTCTCTAAATATCTTACAATTTTATTTGTCATTTATATCTCAGTAAAGCTGAAAAAAATAAGGAAGTCTCTTCAAAGACATAGTTGTCTTAATAAATTATCAGCACAAGTCTGCCTTATTGAATAATGATCCTTAGCCTAGAATTGCAATGACTTCCTCATTTGATATTTGAATCTGTTTTAAAAAAATTAATTAGTAAAACAAAAAATGATAGAAAGCATAAAATAATTATTTCTTTTGAATTTGACATGGGACGGACCTTGGAGCAAATACCCACAGGAACCATTTATAAATGTGAGTTGCTTTGGAATCTCAGAGGTGAGTGAGTAACCCACCAAGTAGTCTTGAGGGTGAAGCAAAGAAAGTCTGAGCTTGGCAACAACACTGAGGCCTGCAGCCCTTGAAAGCTTCCTCAAAGCCTCAAGGGCTCAGGAGTGACAGCCAGGCTGCCTCCACAGGTTGACCACTGATGAGTTTATTGCCCATCACCAAAAGCTTATGGGAGTGAGGAGAGAAGGGTTGTAGAGAAGTATAATATGTAATATGTGTTCTTAGCTAGCTTTGCACTTAGTTGAAGAAATGAGCTGGAGATCATAGGATCACAAATTCTCTGAGTTGGAGGGGATCTAGAAAGTCTAAAACGGAAAGCCACATTATAAGTCTCTTAACCATTCAGAGACTTGGTTTCCACATTGATAGGGGCTGATAATGCCCTATTAAATGAGATAATATATCTTGTGAAGTGTCGGTATGCAATCAGTATAGTTCAATCTGCTTTTAGTATTATCATTATTAAAGTCAGCAAGTTGTGTTCAATAAATGATGCTAACAATAGGATATCATTTCAGAATGAGGTGAAAGGGAAAGAAGATGGGGGCATTCTAGAATTAAACCACCGAGGATAAGGCATGCCCTGTGTGGTGGCTTCTTGTTATAGCAGTTAATCTGGACTGTCCAATCAGGGAGGGTCTCCAATGTTTCATCTGGGTTGTAGAAACTGGGTTCAGGAAACATAGTGATGGCAACTGTCCTGAACAAGGAGCAGGCACCTGACCACGGTCAATGGCTACCCTGAGTGCTAATAGAGCTTACAAGCATGGAAAGAAAGTATGGCCCTACAACAATTGTGCCCTGACCACTTACGTTTTCTGAAGTTACAAATCTCCCCAACCTCCAGCTTTCTTTCTCGACTCCAAGTTTTATTTTCCTGGCAGCACTATGAGAAAATATTTTGGCCATTCATTTATTTACTGTCTTGTCTTACGAGACCATGAGCTCCTGAGACCAGGTACCTTGCCTATGCTATTCACTGTTAGACACACCTAGAAGAATGCCCTGAACATCAGCACATTAGAATCATCTGAGAGGCTTTAAGCATACGATACCCTGACCCTACGCCTAAAAAATGCAATACCTCCCAAGAACTAAATTACATCAGGATCTCTGGGGTGGGGCCCAGGCTTTAGTTCATTTTAAGAGCTCTAGAGGTGATTATCATAGCCACCTAAGGTTAATAACTGCTTTAGGGAGATGATCAGTAAAGCTCTGATGAATGTGAATGACAGAACCTATATGCTAAGGGAAGCATGAGTAGGCATGAGGTGGAAGAGGAGGGATTCTGATCTAAGAAGCCCTGTGACTTGTAGTCACCTCTGCCTTCCTATAGCCTACCCAGACTACTAGTGGTATGGTGTGGTGTTGAGAAGATTCTCCTTTATGCCAAAGTTGAGTTCATGAAGCCCAGCCCATGGAAATGGCCATTTTTGGGTCCACATAATCCATGAAGGGAAGCATCCTGGACAGGTCATTATGTACTCTGGGGGTGGTAGCAGGATACCACCAGTGCACCCTTCACATGCATATCAATCTTAGACTGGAAACCCCTCCCCACCCATTTTCCTCTTCCCAAGCTTCCACCCCACCCCAAGGTCCTGCCTACAACACTTGACAATGAGGAAGAGGATGTAAGAAGGTTTTTCTTCTTGCATGACTGTGATACTTCTGAAAGGTTGAACTGTGGGATTTTTTTTTCTTTTCACTTCTCTCTTGGAAATCACCTCCATATGCTGATTGGACTATAGGATAAGACTTCTTCTTTACGTTGAGAAAGCATTCTCCACTATATTTAGGAGGCAAAGCTGTTTTTTCAGCTTCCTTAATAGTTTTCAATACCATTTTTCAAGTTTGGTTTTCTTCAAAAATATTTTTTTCTAAAAATAACAACTAAATGTAATATCTTCCCTTATACTTTGATTGATGGTTCACACCTTTTGGAATATCCAGCTCATATTTTTAGAAAGAAGCAGCTGGTTCTCCTGACATTTAATTCCAACAAAATGCCTCATTCAATTCCCCCTCTCCAAGATAGGGTACATAGACTACTGGAAAATATCTGATGACACTAATTCAAATGTCTACAATAAGTGTGGAGGAAAGGCAGAGTATACTAATAATATCCTGGAAGCTGAGCTAATAGCATTGAAATGGCTGATCTTAAGAAAACATGATTGTGGCAAGAAAGAATCTAGCTATTGTTAATATCTGCTGTGCGAACCTTTAAAACTGGGTTGCCCAAAGAACTCTAATGTAAATCAATGGTATTAGTAACAGTGATAGCTGTCGTTAACTGAAGACTCACCATATGTAAGGCCTTTACATGGATTATCTCTTTCGATCATTACTATTATTATTCCTATTTATAGATAAGGGATTTGAGGCACAATAAGCATAAATGATTTGTCTAAGCTCACGAAGTCTAGTAACAGCAATATTTAGCCAGGGTTTGACAAACTTTTACTGTAAAGGCTGAGAGTAAAAATTTTGGCTTTGTAAGGCCTATACTCTCTGTTGCAGCTACTCAACCCTGCTGTTATAATGATAGCAGCCACAGTTACCATGTAAACAAATGGGAGTGGCTATGTTTCAATAAAACTTTATTTACAAAAACTGGTAAAGGGCTGGATTTGGACTTGAGGCTGTAGTTTGCTAACTTCTGCTCTCAGCCATGACACTGAGCTCTCTCTAGAGGCCTGTTGAAGCTCTTATATTGCAATAAACTTCTTTCAAGATCTTTTACTTAAGAGCTATTGCAAATGCTCATCAAAACTACTTGTATGATAATCTACTGGGTAAATAACTGAGTTTTTAACAAATCACATTCCTTATGCTAGAAACACTCTAAGTGTTACTATGGAAAAGGGCTTTTGAATGAATGCCATTATAAGCCACGCAAGGATCCTTCAGAAGAAAGCTTCTAAGTGCATCTTAGCTCTCAGGAGTTTGTATGTTGGCACAGTGAACGAGTTAGGTTTTTGCATCATCCACTCTGTGCCAGGCCCTGTGCAGGGGCTCTTCATGCTCTCTACTTCTTCAGAGAGTCTTTATATATCACTCCTTCCATGCAAGTTACAAGGTGGCACTCAAAAACACAGCACATCAACAATATCAAAGAGGTGAAGAAAACAGATTATATGATTTAATCCCTATATCTATTCTTCAAGACAGATGCCATTATTTCATTTTATAACTGAGAACTAGAAACTCAGAAGGTAAGTAACTTGCCTGAATTTCATCCCAGATGAGCCCAATTTCTTGGCTTGTACACCTTCTGGATGGCCTTTATAGTGGACTCCACACCTCACCTTGCTTCATAATTCAATCACTAAGTGAGTTTGGAAAGTCAGTTTAATTTGAAATTCTGTTTAGTTCTACTCTATAAAAAGGAGAAGAAGAAACTTTAGTGTACCCTTGTTGCTTCATATAGTTGCTGTAATAAACAAGGTAGAGTATGTGAAAGATCCTTGCAAAGGTGAAACACCCTGCGCATGCACAGTGGTGGCATTTGTCAGGGAACTGGTCATAGTTGTGGTGAGGCAGGTCCTTTCACCTCCTCACCACATTGCTGGCCACCGAAAGGGTTCCCCCGTACCCAGGGGACCCCAGCCACTGAATCATTCAGATTGCTCAAGTCTGGGAAGGAATTGGCCCCTAAAAATCCCCTGAAGTCAGCCCAAAGCTCAGGAACTTGGAAAAGGTTAAAGAATAGTCATCAAATTTCTAGTCACTTAAATGACTCTTATAAACACACACATAAGTGTCATCACCATCCTTCCCCACATACTCTTCCTCCCAAGAGACTCTCCTCCTACTTCTATTCCTCTTATTTCAAAATGGGCTTTTTCTCCTTGGGAAGAGAAATCCAGCCCTTTCTCCTTGACCTAACCTCTTCCCAGTTGTTTCAACAATGTGGTAATGAACATGGTTACCAGTTTCATTTAACACCTGCAGCTCCAGCTCATTAGTGAGAGGGCTTTCATGTGTCCTTGCCTTTAACCTGTGACTTTTCAAAATCCTTGGCTAAAAGTTAGAAACTAGAAAAGTTGGGTAGCTTGATTATATAAAGAAAAAAAATTCCCGTATATCAAAAAATCACATAAAATTAAAAAGAAAATGGCAAACTGGAAAAATTTGCAACATGTAACATAGGAATAGTATTATTCCATATCTAAAAGCTTCTACAAATCAATCACAGAAGTGACTACTTAAAGTGGAGAACTGGATAAAAGCCACCAAATGGCAATGCACAAGAACAATTCTAAAGACAAACCAAAAAAATTTTTAGATAGTTTCAGGTAACACCATGACACCCAATTCTCATGGAATCATCATTAATGGAAATGCTTTGACAAAATATACAGGATTATATCTGGCATATTTAAGTTGTGTACGTGTGTGTGTGTGTGTGTGTGTGTAATTTCTCTATATAAATCTGCACCTGCCTGAGACATTTTAGATGACTGAAGAGAATAATATTGGAAACAATGACTGGACTGAATTTTAGATTTAAAACTTATGAAAATAGCATATAGAAAGATAACCAAGATTTCAACTCTGAGAATTTGAGCAAAAAGGGAAAGAGATATATACAGTTGACCCTTGAGCAACATGAACTTGAACTGCAACTATCTACCTACATGTAAATTTTTTCAATAAATACAATAAATATATTTTCTCTTCCTTATGATTTTCTTCATAACATTTTTTTCTCCAGCCTATTTTATTGTAAGAGTATAGTATATAACACATATAACATATAAAATATGTGTTGATCAACTGCTTATGTCATCGATAAGGTTGCCAGTCAACAGTAGGCTATTAGTAGTTAAGTTTTGGGGGAGTTAAAAGTTATATGTGGGTTTTCAAATGCAAGGGGTAAGGGGCTGTTGGCACTTCTAACCTCCACGTTGTTCAAGGGTCAACTGCATATATATTTAGGGAGGAAGATGGAAGCAGCCTCACAAATGCTATTTTGCAGCAAATGTCTGGAATGAAGTATACAAGACCTGAGGTTCATCTAAGGCAAAATCACATAGGAGAAAATCCATTCATGAAACTAAATCATCCTAATGCATATGACATTTCATGAATAGAGACCAAAACCAAAGTGTGAAAGACATTTTCCAAATCGGTATAAACGTGTGCAGAAATAGCTGGATCTAAATTAAATAAGAATTGTGTGACAAATGGATGAGGTGGTAAGGAAAAGCCAATTAAGATACTGATGGGCCTGTTCTAAGAGTCTAAATGCTACAAGACTAGATCTAGAAGATTCTGGATAAAGAATATTTCCTTGAAATGGTTAGCAAAAGAAAGAGTTCTTTTAAATGCTTTCCCATAGCATATTTTCTGTTCCTTGGAGCTTTTTGACTTAGAGTGATTGGGAATGTCTTGGTTTTGGTTTCTGTCTCTGTTTCTCAGTGTCTCTGTCTCTGTTTCTCTGTGTCTCTGTCTCTCTATTCCCCTCACCCCATTCCCATCGCATTACTAGCAATAGGTTGATTCTGTTAAGATTATTACCCTTCTCTGGTTTCTTCATGAAAAGGGGACATTAGATAATATTATTTAATGAGGCATTTGGAAAATTGCCTCTTCAAGTTTTCATCTTCACTTATACTGATCGAAGTAATGGTGAAGCTAACTTAAGATGGAACTTATTTGAATGAGTGAATAATGGAGCGAATAACAAAACACCTTTCTATTGAGGGTCTTACTTGGTAAGAGGTAACTCAATTGGATCCACTTGATAATAATAAAATATGATTTAACTCAATACAGAGTTCAGGGAATTGCCTGTTATTTCTAAAAACCTTTGGTTTTCAGAGTGAGCAGCTATTCTGTAGAGAATGGGAAATTCAATGTGAGTGGAGAATGTTCCTACCTAAGAACTCCTTAGGGAGAATCAAGTAAGGCATATTTTAAAAGTCTCTCCTAGTATATCTTATTTGAGAAGAGGAAAACCCTGGGCCAATTCTTGTGAATTTCATGTGAAGAAAGAATGTGTGGGATAGGCAAGGACAGAATGGGCACCATATGTGGACACCCTAAAACTGAGAGGTGACTCACTTAGCTAGCTAGGCTGCTGGAAAATGACAGACATAATATAAAGCCCACATGGTGTCATGTTTAGCAGAAGAAGAAGAAAGTCATGAAAGCAGTTGAGAAAAGCTGGCTATTGATCAAGATGGATTAAAAGACAAAATGAGTTGGCACTAGAATTAGATTAAGTGACTTACTCAACACAATTTATTTTTAATGACCTTTAATATAAATTCATTATCTTTGTAAAATTTAATGCTAAACTATTTTTAAAAGAAGTGAAAATAATAATACCACCACCAAGAGTAATTCTTAATATTTTGCTTTGCTTCCCTCAAGTCTTTTACTTGCATAAATATGTTTTATTTTACAACTCTATTTACTATACATTTGTATATGCAGTATGCAAATAACACTGCAGTAGACAACTTTATACATAAATCTTGGTTGAATTTCTATCATTTCCTTAGATTAGATTCTCTAGAAATAGAATTACTGAATCAAAGAATATGGATTTTCAGGCCTTAATACATATTGCTATTCCAGAAAGGTCTCTCTAATTTATACTTAAATTACTCAGTTCTTTCAATGTATTTTTTACTTCCTATGGATCCTTTCATTTTCCACCTGAAATTAAATAAGCTTCTAAACTTGATCCAATATTTTTATAGTAGGAATAAAAAACAATCCCAGGTTTATTTAAAGAATTATTATTTGATACTTGTGGTAACTTACACTAAGATAATTCTCAACTTTTTCAAAAACTTTCAAACCAATTATTACATTTAATCCCCGCAAAAACTCCTTGAGATGAAGAGAATTAATTGTAGAACATTTAGAGTATAGGGGGGGAGGTTTCAGACATCATCTTGTTGAGATTTTATTAATGTTTCCATCTGACAGAGGCACAGGGAAGATATAAGAGTTATAAAGTTCTAGAACTTAAGTGTCTGGAATCTCAGTTCATATATTACCTTCTCACTGGGTGATCTTCACTCAACACCGGTCCCTGAAAGCCTTTGTGTCATTCCCAATTTCCTCTTCTCCCTGCACTGTTTTATCAATCCATTGAGAAGTACACAAATCAGTCTCTCTCTATCATGGGGATTTGCAAATAACTGAGAATCTAGGCTCAGACTCATAAGCAGAGACAGAGCAATCTTGACACAAGCACTTCATCTGTGATATGTATGATGACTCAGAAAAGAAACCCCAAGAACACATGGATGACAATGAAGCAATGATGTTGAGGGCAGCAGATCTGAACTTGGGGTGAACTTGATACAAAGTAGTCAAGGGAAAGTTAGCAAGAACAAGTCTAGGGCTCCGGGCTCAACATATTTTACTACCAGACTATTTAGACCATGAGGACAGTTGTATGATGAGACACAGGGGGGATTGTTTTTGCTGGATAATTCTCACCTGCTCATGTGACTTAGGTAGTATAGGTGAGTTCTATCAACAGAGAGGAGGAATCCTCAAAAACAAATAAACAAACAAACAAAAAACGCCAAAAGCCTGTCAAGGCTCCTTCCACCCCAAAGATTTCAACATTCTTTGCAAATTATCATCTGGTTAATGCACTGTGGGATTACAATATATTGCCTAGAAATTAAAATAGCACTGCTAATGTTTGATGGTAAACCAATGGTCCACCATGGCCTCTGGTTAGTTGTTGCCTTATTTTCTCCCCTAGGTCAAATTTACTTAATTTAGAAATATCTCAGTAGCATTTCCATTTATTTTTACATGTGTAATTTTAAATTCAGATAAACCATTTTTTAAATTCCTGACATTTAAGAAAATCTGGCACTGTATTGCCACTACCGAAGCCAAGTGTCACATGCGTAGAAAGTAGCATGGTTTAGCATGTTGAGTGTGCCAAATTTTTCTTAAAATTAACATTTGTGCCATATGTTGGTACCCTAAACTCAATACTCCTTTGGCTGATGAAAATGCAAAAAAAAACCATTCTCAGATTGAGTCCGTTCTCTCTCTTTGTAGACAGTATTTCATTTAGGCGTTAGCAGTGATCTTCCTTTGGAAGTGAAAATGAGCACCTGCTCTCTCAATCCTGGTGAGAGGTCAAGCATTCAAATTTAAGAGGCTCTATTTAAAGTATTGCTTATCTTCTAAGTAACTATAGAAGAACCTCTATTTCCAGTGCTTTTTACATGGTCTTAAGATATATGTGTCTGCTTTTTGATGGCTTAGAATGTGCTGTCCAATTTAGTCCTCACTAGCCTCATGTGGGTTTTGAGCACAGGAAATATGGCTGATCTGAATTGAGACATGCCGTACATGTAAAAAGCACGCCAGATTTTATTAATTTAGTTGTTTTTTTTTTAAAAAGCAAAATACCTCATTAATAATTATTCTATTGATTACATATTTAAATAAAATTTTTGATTTATTGGGTTAAATAAAATAGATTATTTAAATTCATTTCACCTGTTTCTTCTTACTTTTTAAATATAGTTACCAGAAAATATAAAATTACATTTGTGGCTTGCATTATATTATGTTTCTATTGAACAATGGTAATTTAGAGATTACATTTTTGATAAAGGATTCCATCAATTTATTATACAACCAGGCCATGGGGCTAGAGAGGACTGGGGGAGGTCATCTATCCAAACCTCTCTTTCGAGTAAGGCTGGACACTAAATAAACCATCTTACAGTAAATCTTATTTTTAAAAATTTGTAGAAAAATACAATTTTTAACTTCTCTCGTGGCAGTACAGAGTCTTACGTGCACTTGTACAATAATTTTAAACAAAGCACTAGGAATTATTCTTGAACTCTGTCTCCCTCTCTATCAACCTTCATGGCCAATTCAAAACCAACTTATACTTTCTAAATACCTCTCAGATCTTCACATTTGTCCTGACCAAGCTCTCCACAACCAACTCTCTGGTCCAAGCAACCATGATCTCACCTGAGCTGCTGCATTTGTCTCATAAGCAGTCTTCCACGTCACTCATACTGCACTCCTGTAATTCTTTCTCCAAAAAACAGCGGTAGTAAACTTCTTAAAATATGACCATGTCATTCTCCTGCTTGAATGATTCCAGTAGCTTCCCACTGATTTCAGGATAAAGTTCTGTATTCGAACATGGCCCACAAGCCCAGCATGGTCTGACTCTCATCCAATTTCCAGCTGCATCTTGCTCATGTTCTCTAAGCTCTATGCATTTTACTCATACTGGCTTCTCTCAGTTCCTCATCCATACAATGCTCTCCCCTCTGTTAGAACGTCCAGACATGCCATTCTCATTGCCTAGAATACTATTGCCCTCCCTCTGCCTCCTTTGCCTGTTTGATACTTATTTATTCAGATTTCAGTTCAAATGGCCCTTCCTCAGCACTTCCTGACCAGGGTGGATATACCAATTTGGACAGTCAGCCTATATCGTAATGCTCATTTTACATTTATTTGTGTGATTATTTACTTAATGTCTGGCTTCCTTTGTAGACTGCTCCATGACGGCAGTTAGCCTATTGGTTCGCATTCACTATCATCTTTCAGTACAGTGCTTAGTACACAAGAGGTCCTCAAGTAACAGGAAGGACAAAGGGAAAAAAGGCAAGGTGGTTTGTACAAAAAAGAATCCTGCCTCTTCTTCATTTACTACTCTTGAATAGAGAAGAAACATCCCTCATCACTATCTCACTAATGTACTCCTGGACAAAGCACCTGAGTATGCCAATATATGAACTGGCAAGTTTTATGAATACTATTTCCATTGTCTATCCAGAATCAAACCATTTCTCACCACCTCTACTGCCTCTACCCTGGTCCAAGCCACAATAACCCTCTTGCCAGAACTTTGGCTTTTACTCTGAAATTGATGAAAAATAATTTCCTAATAGCCTCCTAACTCTTCTTACCTCTACTCTTGGCTCCTTTTAGCTGACTTAACACAATAATCAAACTGATTCTATTAAAATGTAAGTCAGAGCTTATCATTCTCCTGCCTAAAACCCTCCAGAGACCTTCTATTTTCATAAATGCCAAAGTCCATCCAGTGGCCTATAGGCCTTTCCATGATATAGCTACCCCTCTGACTTCATACCCTACCACACTCTCCCTTGCTTACTCTACTCTAACACTTCCGGCCTCGGTGGTTTCTGAAACACACCAGGCATTGGTCCCTCCTCAGGGCCCTTACACCTACTGCTCTTTCTGCGTAGATAGCTATTTCTCCCAGATATCTACATGGCTCTCTCTTTTGCTCCCTTCAAGTTTTTGCTCAATATCACCTTTTCAATCAGGCCACCTTAATTTTGCTTCCCACCTAACACATTCTATTCTTTTTCCCTGCTTTATTTTTCTTCATATCTTTTAATATATTATATTAGTTATTTATTTTATTCATTGTCCATTTATCACTACTAGAAAGCTCTGTGAGCACAGGGATGTTTATCTTTTGTTCTCTGATATATTCCCTAATATATATATGCCTATATATGCCTAATACAGTGTCTTCCAGGAGGTGGTTGATTGTTAAATGTTTGTTGAAGGCAAAGCTAAGTCTCAGCTTGTGCACCTGAAAAATAGGTGAGCACAAAATCAGCCATCTAGAGTAAACATGCAGAACTGGCCTGTGTTGTCCAGGGAGTACATTCAGCTCCATTTTAGAGCTAGTTCAGGAGACAGCTCCCTAAGCCCTGATCAGCTGCTCAAGCTCCCAGCTCAGTTTTGGTAATTGTGAGGCCCAAAGAAGTAGTCTAGTTCCAGAGAGCATCTAAATGGCTCCTCCCAATATCCTCCCTCTAACCCCTCCTCCACGCCCAGCACACACGAATACACCATACAACCCTCTCCCTTTCCAAGGACACAACTCAGGCTATTTCTAAAACTGAGATTCTGATCCCAAACAGTAGCCAACACATAGTGCATCTGCATGTGCACAGGAAAAGACAAGAGACCTCTGAGCAATTTCCTGGCCCTATATTTTTCCATTCCAGTAAATGAGGCCTTCTTTAGCTCAGGAATCTCTCTCTGAACCAAGCCAATGCCTTCATCGTGCATGCCATTTGTTACTGCCTGGGTTTTTTCTTTGTTCCTTTATTTTCTATTTTAAGTGATGAGCTCCTGGGTCCCTTCTGTCAAAAGTTTTTGACAATTCGCTCTACCAGGTGTTGACGACCAGTTAAAGCACATATAACACTAATGGAGAGTTTCCTTCCTAAATAGAAATTTTATTTAATAATACATAATACTTAAATTTCACTCTCCGCCTTTAACAGTTTTGCAAACTTTACACTCCATTAAGCTGAGCAGCGCTTGAGTTCATGCCTGATGGCTGGGACACCAGCAAGGTTAAATGTTTGCCTAAGGCTCTAGCTAGCTGTGTTTTAGACGAAGTACCTTGTCTTTTTTTAAGGGATAAGGAAAATATAACCAATAAAACATGTAGTTCTTATCAACTGTCTTCACCAGTAAATTAGTTTTGCATTATTTCCGTGCGCTTTTTAAAGCCATATTGTGACTTGCTTTCTTAGCTGTACTGGCTCCCTGCTGTCTCTGGATACCATGTTCCATTTTGCTTCTCCTTCTCCTGTGTCCCTCCTCCCTCTCCTCTTCTTTGCCTTTATTCTCTCCCAGTATGTGGCGTACTCCATCTGTCAAGGGATACCCATCATACCACCAACCTAACAGGAACCCTTATCCCTGTTCCACTGGGACCCACTTTCAGGTGATAAACATATTATTGTTAATGGCTTGAGGTCAAGTTCCTACAGGTGGTAAAAACCATAGAACAAGTTGGTGTGTCTTTGTGGTTGATCAATTTTTTGTAATGGTGAGTAATTTAAATCATTTAAATGCAAACAAATATGAATATGTTATGAAGCAGAATACAAAAAAATAGGACAGATTAAAGTCTAAAATTTCACCTGTGAAAGATCACTTAGGATTTCTTTTCCATATTTTTCCTTCCCATTAGAGGTACTTGGATTAGAAAAGTCTGAGAAGAACTGACATCACAGCATTTCCTCTGGGATCCAGGGAGATAAAATTTTGGGATTGATTTCTAAGGGCTGGTGGAATCAGTCTCGTTATTTTGTTGTTCTTTCAAGCAAGAAAACTTGAAACTATTGAAAGACTCAAAACTGTCTTACAGTCGAGACTATCTTGAAAGTAATGGAGAGAATATGGATCATCCTTTCCCCTGGTCCTTGAATATCCACGAGGCAACAGCATTACTAAATTAGGATAGAATGGCCCTTTTCTCATTATTCAGCAAATGAAAGCAATAAGCAAGGAAACCTACTACATTTGAGACTATGATTTAAAAGAAAAATCTGGCATGTGTTCAAAGATAAATCTATTACACAATGATTTCACACTGAATGTGTTGAGGATGTTTAAAGAGAAGAGAAATGGGGAAAATGAAATAAAGGCTGAGCCACAATCACTTTGGTTTGGCTTCACCTGTCCGCACCCAGATGTACATGCATGTGTACCTCCTTTAGCTTCAAGGACACATTGGCCCAGCACAGCATTTGGAAAGAAGATGCAGCACCATGTACAGAACATGCTTACAGAATGCATCCTCTGTAGGAGAGCAAAGAGCTCAGGAGATAAGGTCAGAAAACCTGCTTTGAATCCCAGCTCCACCACATACTAACTTTTCTAAGCATCTGTTTTCTCAGCCATAACAACACTTTATTCAACAATATTTCTAGCTCTCTTTCTGGGCACATGGTTGGATGCATTTCCCTATTCCCTTTATATTAGACATGTCCATGAGACTTGCTTTGGCCAACAAAATGTGGGCGCAAGTGACAAATATTATTTCTTTGTGAAATCTTTGAGTAGTCATGATTCCACATAATTTTCCTTCCCTCTGCCATAGCAACCTGAAACATTTCCAATAATAGTTGTTCTGTCTGCCTGGGACCTAAAGTTAAGATGACCTGGGTCAAAGCTACAGTTAATCCATGTAATGGATATATAGTGGAAGTCAGGTATAAATCCTTGTTTTCTTTCTTTCTGTTTTTTTTTCTTAAATTCTTAAGCCATGGCGATTTGGAGGTTGTTTGTTATTAAAGCATATCCAGACAAATACACTATTTCAGAGATCTGGAGAAAGATTAAAATGAGATATCTAGTAGGTTAATATGCATGGCCCATAGCAACTGCTAAATAAATCTTAGTTCTTTTCTCTCTCACCAAATTTCTCTGCTTTGTAACCCTTCCCAACACTTCCTTATCAGCCATGAGCTGTGCTACTCTTCAAACTTTTTTTCAATTACAGAAAAATGAAAATAAACTTTAAGACCTTTTAAAGTATTCCCTAATACCTTTCTTAAAAAAGTGAGAGAGTCTCTGAGTAGAGCAGAGTTGGGAATTCCCAAGATGGGAAGAGAACCTACTGTCTGAAATTAATGAAAGAGAAAGGAGCTAAGGGTCTTATCAAAGAAATCAGCCAGAAAGCAAAACCAATGAACTCTGAAAATTTCTAACCACAGAGACCACTCCACCCCACATCTCTGTGCTGCTATCACAGAGCTGGGTTCAGGGCACAGATACCTCATGGGGATCCAGTTCTGATTCTCTTTCAGCAGATTGTCTGTCTTGGAGGGAGATGGAGTCTTTGTTCTACTTAGTACCATCTTTCTTTTCAGTGAAAATGATGAAGATGGTCAGACCTCAAGATTTTAGCTTTTTCCTTAAAAGGCCTTGCCCTTCCTTCACTTGATTCAGGATGTAGCTTCATGAGTTTGAGACTGGGAGCCAACAGGACCCTGCTGCTGCTTTGGGTAAATCCTTAGATTTTATCACTTAACTCATTCATTTAGGCCATCAATCTAATATCTTTTTAGGGTGTTTACTTTGGAGAGTAAAAGTTCCTACCTAAAATTGCTCTAGAAAGCCATGTTTTAAATTTTACTCAAAGGGTAAATTCTAATTGATCAATTTAGAAGACATTCATTAGAGATGTGTGTCTCTAAATTGTTGAAAATTTTGAGAAGAGGGGAAGGAAAGAGGAATGGAATATAGATGAGACAGAACTGTATAAGGCCTCCACCTTTGAAATCACTTCAACTGTGACAAGTTACTTAACCTCTGAGTCTCGATTTCTTCATATGGAAAATGGCAATTAAAAAAAAAAATCTCACCTCACAAGGTTATTATGAGATTTCATAAAATAAGAAACATAAAGCCCCTGATACAAACAAACAAACAAACAAAAAACCCACTCAACAAATAGTAAGCAGACTAGTATTTGTGCTTCCCAACAATCCTGGTAAGAAGATAGTCTCATGGTTATGAAGAGGAAAGAGGGAGACCTAAGATAGGATTAGGGCTGAGAGCTAGAACAATAATAATACGACATATCAATAATTCTCATTCCAAGTTCCTTGCATTTTAGTGTCTATAGCAACAGCACAGTCTCACCCACAGGGAACAGTCAAGGAGCAGTAGCTGCTAGGATTATTACTGGCTGGTCTTAGAAAAAGCAGCCGATTCTGCGAAGCTGATTATTTCCTCATTGACTCATCTGCCTGGGACCTTTGTTAAAACAACTGTGTCAGCCAGCAGTGAAACTAAGGGCAGCCCATCTTTTGAAGTCTGCTCTGCTACCTTGAACAACACAATTTGCAAACACTGAAGAAAAAAATAACAGTTTCTATCAGGTTCAAAGGTTTTTTATGTAATAAAGCTTAAAAAATTATCCATGAGATGATCTGGAAGTGAAATTTTAAGCTAGACAAACACTGAGCCTATTATGAAAGGTCATTCTAACTTCCTTTGACCCTCTTATAACTGTGGTCCTCAGCATTTTGGTTTGTGGCAAGAAAGCATTGCTTCTCTTTGCCTGTCTAATGATCTACTGGCCTTATTTCCACTTATAGTTTTTAATGAATAAATCCTGGACTAGATACCAGTTCCAAGCCCAAAATCTTTCTGCCTGATCCCTTAAGTGCATGTCTCGATGAAGTCAACATATAAAGCTATAGACCTGTAAAGTCTGCTGAACCAGAAGATATAGAAACAATATCATCTCTCTAGCTTGAGTTCACTGAAGCAAATACTCCCAAATGTAGCATTTGCATCAAAGCAGCTGCTTACCTGCCTGCCTGTCATTAAGGAAATGTAGAGGAGGATTACATATTTAGAATTGCCCTTTATTCCTTTTTCACATTTTCATTTATTTACTAATTGATTCCAAGAAAGTCTATCAAGTCCTGACTATGTGTCATAAACAGTGGCGAGTGGTGCCTAACACAACAATATTTGCTGAATGTTTTTTACGTGATAAGAATGTGTTAAAGAGATCACATGCATTGACTCATGTGATTGTCACTGCATCCCATGAGGTAGGGTACTATTCTCTCCCCTATTTGGCCAATGAGGAAACTAGGACAAATAGGTTAAACAAATTGCACAAGGTCACACAGATAATAAAGGAAGGAACTAGGAGGTTTTCTTTCTTTCTTTCTTTCTTTCTTTTTTTTTCTTTTTGAGATAGTTGTTAAATGAAGGAAGAAATTAAAAATAATGATGAATACTTTCAGATTAGATTTCCATCAAATGTGCAAACGGACTACAGGTAGCAGTTTAAAAATGGAAAAGCTCATTGCCACCAAGAGACCTAGGTTATTTAATATGCCAACATCCATTTATTAGTGAACCCCAGCTTTGATCTACTGTAGTGCTTCCCTGGCTTCTCAGCATGAGGACTCCCTTTGTAAAATGTAAGAAAAAAGTCTATTTTTCAAATCCCCAGTAAGTTAGAAAAACATACAAAGTAACCGAAAACTATTTAGAATTCAGTAACATCTTTAATTTACATTTTATTAATTATTACACTATAACCGGATTGAAAATGCAGAGGTTCAAATATTTTCAAAACACTATTTAGTCAGTGTGCAAACATTAGGCACTTGATATCTAAATATAGACTCCTTGACTCCTTGCATTAACTCCACAGACCCCTGGAGAGCCACAGAGCTGTACGACTTCAAGGGAATTGCTTATCTTCTCTGGATTTCAGTTTCCTCAATCTCTAAAGTAGGCTTGGATAATAAGAGCTTTTCCAGAGGATCTCAAAGAGAATTAATGTGAGACCAGCAAGAATTTAGAGGGAGGGAGAGGGTGATAGTGGGAGGAGGTCTGCTATCTATGGCTGCAATGCTTGACGTTACAGGAACCCACAGGCTGCTTAGTGCAGATTCATTCCTTGCTGTGCTGCACTGCGGCTGAAGTTGGAGAAATGGGCACGTGCACATCATGGTGATGGAGGATTTTTGATTTGAAGCTGCAACTCACATTTATTGAATGGCTACCATGGAGAGGAGGTTATGCAATGGTCCTAATATTAATATTTAATGACATTTTGATCCAAATATAATTTAAGGCACATCTATCATGCAAGTTGAAACTTGCTATTTAACATAACTGGCTCAGCTCCTTGCATAATGTCATGATCTTGTAATTTTACAGCCTTCATTCATCACATTTTCAGAACATAATTGCCTCCAGGGGGTGGAATCTTAGAAGAAATTTCCCTCAATAATATTGGCTTGGGGGCAGCAGAAAACACCCCAGTCTGTCTCTTTGGGCTGTTCGACTGGAAAAATAAAAAAGCCATTTCATCACCCCAGGACTCCCAGTTCATGGTGTTAATAAGTACACAGTTTGATAACTCAGATGCATCTCACCCAACACCCACGTCCTAGGAAAGCTCTAGGGCCCCTGAGCAGGAAGAGTTCAGATTAATAATTAAGAAGGCTAACATTTATTGACTATTACTATGAGGAAGGCACTGTGCTAAGCAATAATATGAATTATCACTCTTAATCCTCTCAACAAACCCTATGAGGGTGGTGCTATTTTATATGTGTCATGCAGATGAAGAACCGAGGTTACACGGCTGGCAGGCAAGAGGGTTGGGACTTGATCTCAAGCAGCTGCCCATAGGACGTGGGTTGTAATGTCTCCTCTATACTGTCTTGCCACTTTCCCACACCAGGCTTTCTGGGCTGCCTTCTCATCCTGGTTGACAAATTATATTTTATATGTTGCCAAGAGGATGAGACCCAAAAATCGATAGGCAACTTAGTGAAAAAGAACAAAGCCTTTAATGACATGCTGGCAGGGAAAAGACAAGAGGAATGTAGATAGGTGTGAGATGATCATCCTCAACTAATTTCTCAGAGCGTGAGACTTAGTTTCAGAAGTATCTTTAGAAAACAACAGTCTCACTCCTGCATTTTACAGATGAGGAAATAGAGGCTCAGGCAGTCACCCACCATCACATAGCTGGGGTAGAACTCAAAACTCCCCTCTCTCCCTGTTTCTCCTCTCTCTCAGTAATTATTTTTGATTGGGTACAAAAGGACATCAGTGAAAAATTTCCCCTATACTTCTGTCCCCACCGCAGCCACCCCATCCCCTGCCCAAAGGCAAGTTATATTAGCAGATCTATTATATATATCCTTCTAGATATATTCTATGCATATCAAACATACACTTTTTTACTTTTTTTTTTTTTTCACAAAAATGATAGCATTCTATAAGCTAGCAGAATTTTGCTTTTTCAACTTAACTGTCCAGGTTGGAGATTGCTCCATTATCAGAAGGTATAGAGCTGCCTCATTCTTTTTATTTTTTTCCAAATTTTTAACAGCTTTATTGCAGTTAATTTACATGATATAAAAATCATGCATTTTTAAGTGTCAGTGTGATGAGTTTTAGAAAGTGTATACAGTTGCTCAGTCATTACCAAAATCCAGTTTTGAAATAATTTTAGCACCCCCGGAAAGTTCCACTATGCTCATATGCAGACACTTGCAGCTTCCACCTCCTGCCCCAGGCAACCATTAATCTACTTTCTTCTGTCTTCACGGTTTTGTGGTCTTCAAAATTACATATAAATGAAATCATTCAATATTTATCATATATCTGGCTCTTTAAATATTTCATGTCTGGCTTATTTCACTTAGCATGAAGTTTTTGAGATTCACCCACAAAGTTGCTTATAACAATAGTTCCTTTTTATTGCTGAGTAGTATTCCATTATACCGATATATCGCCTTTTGCTTATCCACGCACCAAGTGATGGATCTTTGAATTCTTTCCAGTTTGGGCCTATTACGAACTATGACTCTGTGAACATTTGTGTACAAGTCTTTAAGTGGACATTTGATTTAATTTTGGGAAGTTAGTTACCCAGAAGTAGAATTGCCATGTTGCCTGATAAGTATATATTTAATTTAAGAAACTGCCGACTGTTTCTGAAATGGCAGTACCTTTTCACATTCCCACCAGCAAAGCATTAGAGTTATAGTTTCTTACACCCTTACCAATATTTGGTATTTTCAGTCTTTTTGTTTTTAAGACATTTTACTGGATGTGTGGTGGTATTTCATCATGGTTTTGGTTTGCATTTTTCTTGTTTATTGATATTGCATATCTTTTCATGGGCTTATATGCCATTTGTGAATCTTCTTTGGTTAAGTATCTATTGACAATTCTGCTCGGTTTTTAATTTTTTTTTTTTGTCTTATTATTGAGGTAAGAGTTCTTTATATATCTGGAAACAAGTCCTTTATCAGATCTGTTTTGCAAATGTTTTCTCCTAGTTTATGGCTTGTGCTTTCATTTTTATAATGGTGTCCCCCCCTTTTTTTTTTTTTGAAGAACAAAAGTTTTTAATTTTAATGAAATCCAAACTATCATTTTCCAATTTTCAAATGAAAATCAAAATTTTCACTTGTTTATGTATTATGTGTCATAACTAGAAATTGTCACCTAATCCAGGGTTACAAAGATTTTTCTCCTGTTTCCTTTTAGAAATATTATTCTTCTAACTCTTACATTTAGGTCTATGATCTACTCCAAGTTAATTAATGTGTGTGGTGTAAAGTAGAGCTCAAGTTCATTTTTCCTTTTCTATGAATATATATATATTCACTTGTTCCAGTGCCACTTGTTTCTAAGACTATCATTTTTTTATTTGATTACCTTCACACATTTGTCAGAATCGGTTGCACATATACCTAGAGTCCACTCCTGGACTCTATTCTATTTCTTCATTATTTTTAGAGCTACATACCCCATTGTATAGATGTACTTTACATAATTTAACCAACCCCTTATCAATGGACAATTGTGCTATTTCTAATTATTTTTTTCCTTTTTCATGTAATGCTGTGGCAAATATATTACCTTGTAGATTTTTTTTTCCCATTTTATATGTGTGGGATAATTTCAAAAGGAGTCAGTTTTACATAATGATAGACATTCACAAATTGCTCTGTGAAAACTTTACTAATTCACTATTACACTGGCAATGTGTGTATGACAGTATTCTCCAGATCCCCAGAAACAAATATTCGAACAAATGTTTCATCAAGTAGGTAAAAAAATAGTATCTCATAACTTTAATTTTAATTTTCTAATGAAGCAGGATGAGCGTCATTATTTTTTTATACATTTAAGATCCAACTAAATTTCATTTTATAAGAAATGTGTGTTTTGTGTCATTTGTCCATTTTCAACTCATATTAAGTTCTTTGTGTTACATGTTACAAATGTTTCTTCCAATTTTTTGTTTGTCTTCTGACCTTGTTCATTGAGCTTAGGCCCTGTAGAAACTTTTCACTTTAATGTAATAAAATGTATAATAAATGCTAAGTTTTCTGGGTAAAACTAGAAACACTTCCCTCTGAGATTCAAAAAAGATAAATCTCCCATTTTCTTTTTAGTATTTTTATGTTTTTATTTTTAACACTTTAAAACTTTGATCTGTAATTTATTTTAAGAAATGAAGTAGGATATAAGTTTATTCCCCTCCCGCCAAATAGCTACCAAGCTGTCCCAACATCATTAATCACATAATCCAACTTTCCCCTCTGATATGCAGTGTTATTTTTATCATATTGTAAATTTCTGTATGCATTTGGGTTCATTGATTTGCCAGCTTTTTGTGTCAATAAGCACACTCAAACCTCTGTTCTCTGAATCCAAATACATTACTTACATTCTCAAAATGTAAGTGAATGAAGCATTTTATGAATTGCTAATAATAACACTTAAATCTTCTCTCACCTGCCACCCCACTGCTATTAACTAACAAAATACAAACTCTTTTTAACAACATTAAGAAAAATATAATTAGGACAGTAAATCTGTTTAAAATATAGGGGACCGAGAATCAGATGTTATATTCTTGAGTCAAATATATAATTTAGTGTTAAGTCACGGTTTCCTTCCATAAATGCCAATAATTTTGGATAGGCTGTGTGTGTGTGTGTGTGTGTGTTTATACATACATGTGTAAGGCAGATATACCATATAAGAAGAAATAGCACTTTATTGAGTATAAACCAACTCCCCTCCCTCAAAAGTCCATATTGGTTGAAGAGCAAATGAAGTTGGCACTTTATGTCCTGATTCTTCTCGGATAGGGTTTGCTCATGGGAAAAATTTGTTCCTTCCCATCTGTGATGCTAAAATTCCCCTCCTAGGAGGCTCAGAAGGAGCACAAAGGAGACAAGGTTCACCACGATAAAGAGCGGGATGTCTGAGCACTTAGAGCTTGTAAAGACACACCAAGTGGGATTGTCTTCTTCAAAATGAGGTAGCATTGGGCTGCACCTTCTTTTTCAAAAACTGGCCTCTCCACTCCTTTTCCAACATCCCCATTCTGACCTGGGCCCTAGGATGCAGCCAGGAAATAAGAACTCTCCATCCTTAGGCACAGTAATGGAGCCAGAGACAGGTAGTTGTGCCAGCATGTGACTAGGGTTCAGGAGGGCTGTAGATGACGTTGGAAGAGACAGGGGACTAAGATTTGCTTGTTGCATTACTGGATGTCTCCTGATGGTCAGAAAGATGATGCTCAAAATTGTCCTTCCTTTCCCAACTCTCTAAAAATATCTAGTAGGAGGCAGGATTCTGGTTATACCTAGGAGTAACCGTGTAGAACTTTTGGCATGTTCCTCACCCTGAGAGTTCAAGTTCAGAAACCCTATCTTGATGGATTAAGTATAGTTTTCTTTGGTACCTTCAAAGTGTTCAAACATATACATTTTTTAGGATAATGCTGGAAGATCTCTCTTTGTACTTTTATTTTTTATCTGAAAATGTCTATAGGGAAGAAAACTGCCTGAACTACAGAAACAGCAAGAAACAACACAGTAGAATATTGTGGAAGGTGTTCCATAAAATAGTACCAAAAATGTGAAGTTCCTCCTCTCCCTGCACTTCCTGTGGAAGAAGGCCAGAGGGCCATCATTAAGGGGGAGACACCACCATCGCCATCTAGGCAAAGGCCCCATTTTTTCCAGGCTGAAGCAAACCAGAGGCTATTCTGGTCCTCTCCCTCACTCTCTTCCGGCCCTGCTTCCTTTCTCCACCCCTCCAACAATAGCCCCCTCTTGATTTCTGTTCCAAAAGAGAACGGTGAGTCCCCAGTGCAAAGGAAACTCTAAGGATCCGTTCCACAGAGTTTTCTAACTGGGGAGAGTGAGGTGTATGCTCTGGCATCTGCTCCTTGGCAGTGATGCCAGAGACCTGGACCCTGTTCTCTTCCCTAGAAAGATGCAAGGCAAGGTAACAGGGTTTCTTGTCCCCATTGTCCAGCCTTCAAAGGAAGAAGTTGGTATAGTACCTCTTCTTCCCAGAAGCACTCTGAGGTAACCAGTAACAACACTGTCTCAGAGGAGTTATGTTATCTTGAACAAGGTCAAAGTTAACCTTGTAACTCCTTGGAACAGGGACCTACGTTCCAAAATCAATCTGCATACACATCAGGTCAGAACCCTAAGGCAGCGCTAGTCCAACCTGAATGTGCACCTGAATCGCATGAAGATCATGTTAAATTGCGGATTCTAATTCAGGAGGTCTGGAGTGGAGCCTGAGAGTCTAACAAACTCTGGGGTGATACCATGCTATTGGTTTTTGGACTACATTTGAGAAGCACTACTTTATGGGATACCTAATTTAAATAAATAAATAAATAAATAAATAAATAAATAAATAAATAAATAAATGTATGTATGTGTGTATGTATGTTAGTTACGGATGACACATCCTTCTTAACAAGAAACCTATAAACAAAGAAAATCAATTTGGCGACCTTGATTAAATCACTTACTTCTAGTTTATCTATTAAACAAGGTGGTTGCCTTTCTTTATCTCTAAAATGAGGGTAAGAAACATCTACTTCTTAGAATGGGAGGGTTAAATTAAATTATTTATTTAATGCATGTAAAGTTCTTAGCTGTCCCCAGATTTGGTAACGAGTCCTCCATAATGTTGCTGTTGGTGGTTGTGGTGCTCTTGTGGTTATTTCATTCTCGCACTTAATATCAGTGACCATCATTGAAAGAGGTCAAAATAGGGAAAATAGGAGAATGGGTCAGAATTGCCTTTGTGTGCCCTGGTTCTTGGCACTAAAGAGACAAGCATTATCGATGTGAACAGTGAGAGGTTTTTTCCATTTCTACCACAAATAACAGAAAACTTAGACCCCAATGGTGCTATTGTATTTATATTTATATTTACCACTTTAAATATTCCAAATAAGTGCAAAACTGATTCAATCAAGTATTTGTACATTTTTGGCTGTATCCATGGCCTAATTATATAAAGGAAAGGGTATTGTGCTCCACAAGGATGTCACATTTCCCTCCCTGAATTCACCCCCTCATGTTTGTGTAAACTCAGCCCAAGTGGCATCCCTGTAACTTGGATTTACAGCCCTGCCTGTAAAAAAACAGGGAGCACTGAGTATTTCCTACAAAGCTGAACTCTGGCTCACAGCTCTTTCAGCCAAGGAAAAACAAACGACCATTCTCTCTGTCTCTCTCGCCAAAAACAATTTGCTAACCCATCATCTGCCCAGAAAACAAATGAAAAATAAAATGCAACCAACAGTCTTTTCTGTGTATGTGATAAATGTTTAACTCCCCGAGCAAGTGGGTGGGTTCCTTGCCAAGATAACACATTCATATACATGTAGTAACCCCTTGCACGTAATGGTGGAATGAGCCATAATGTCAGTCAATTCAGATGGAGAATAAATATGTCCAGCGGGCAGTTTGGCATTGTCCAGACCCAAAAAGAGTCTGACTAACTGTTGTACTTATTCACCATTGCATCTGGCATTATATAAAGATAGCATATTTCACTCTATAGCCCACTTATTTATTAAGTCATGTATTCAATAGATATTTACTGTGCATCTACTATATGCCATGTGCTACTCCAGGCTCACATACAACAGTGAACAAAGAAAGTCCTTGTCCTCATGATCCTTACTTTATAGTGAGCTTATATATCATGCACAACTTCTGATCAAGACATGTTCTTCCTGTTTTATCTAAATGTCATTGTTTCATTTAGATGCATTTGGTATTTGACTAGCTGTTTCTGAGAGTGCACATCAAAACGTGTTACCTCTGTTCCTGTCAGATGGAGACCTGTGTCCATTGCTGCTCTACTTGATTAGCTGTATGAACATATGAGGAAAAACGCTGAGTGATTTAGGTAGAAATGAAGCCAGAGAAATGAAAACAATTTTCTTCTGTAATTTACATACTTTTCTTATAATTAAAGCAGGTTTAACATGTGCTGGTTTTTCAAACACCGTATTAATCTTTTGCCCTTCCATGTCACCATTAACAGGGACAAGGATCTAACTTCTAAAAAAGGCTCAGCACAGCATACATTGTGAAAAGGTAAAAATAAAACCAAACCAAAAGAAATTTAGGAGAATCAATCTAATGCTATTTTTAAAAAGTGAGCAAATAAATTTAATAGCTTCATTTTCCTTGATTAAAGAAAGAATGCACACTCACTATAAGATACAAAAATAGAGAAAGGCACAAGTCAAAAAGTGCTATTCATGCAGAATTATTATATTTATAGATTTAAGTAACTGTTATTTTCATCATTTACATAGGTTAGAACACTGATCAGTCTCATCAGATTGCTTGACTGGCTAGCGTATTCCTTACTGCATATTAACAGCTCCTAGAATAACAATTGATATATTCAAAACTAATTTCTAGAGAGAACATCTAATGCTGATTAGGAATTCCACTAAAAAGCATGGTTTTTAAAACATACATTTTTATTTAATGTCAGTGCAATTCTGAAGAAGGAGGAGTAAGACATTGACATCTATTTTAGAGAATCTCAGAATGTCACCATCAAAGTCTCATAGATCATCTAGTGCAGAGGGAAGGGGAGAAGAATATAAACCAAACCCAGGTGAGCTCTGATACGCACTCACGCACACTACCATGAGAATCACTGACTTGATCCAAGTTCATCATTTTAAAGCTGAGAAAACTGAGGTCCAAGCAAGCAAAGAAAATTGTCAAGTCACACATTTAAGAGGGTGGCAGAGTTTGGACCAGAGTAGAACAGAAGTGTTCCAACTCCCAGTCTGGTCTTGGTTGCACTGCACTAAGCCACAGCAGAAGATACCTTCTGCACATAAGTACAGAACAACCCAGCTTTAGTTTCCTTGCTGAAGGTTAAGTTGTCCAAACAAGTCTCTAATTTATCTGAGCCTCTTATTTTAAATAAGAACTTCACACGTTTGGGTTATGGGTGGTAGATTTTTGGTGGTTGTTGCAGTTGTGTGTTTTGCTTTTAGAAAGTGAAGAAGGAAGTTTAACTAAGACTTAAGTTAAAGTATCAGTATTACTTGAAAAATTAACCAGCATGTATGTTTTAAAGTTTAGAATGAGAGAAAAATAGCAGTGGATCAACACCCCTCCCTCCCCACTCCACGCACAATATGGTGATACTGGTGTTCTACTTATCAGTATGACGGAAAGTGGCTTGCTACTATGGTGTTTGAAGAAAGGGATCTCCAAGTGTGCTTAGCCCTTGGTGGGGGAAGAACCTGTCACTTCAAGTTCTTTTCTCTTTGGCTGAGTCACGGAACTGCTACTGCAGTCTCCAACAAAAGTGTCTCCAGCCCCTCATGGCCAGGGAAAAGGTCACCAACAGTACAGAGATCAAGAGCTTGGGGAAGTGGGTGAAAGAGAGAATGAAACATTTACAATATAATTGTAGTCTCTTTGAACATTAACCTAAGTTGAAAACATTTTATCTCAAGGCAAAGTTTGCCCTGCCTAGAGCTCTATAAAATACAGCTGGAATTTCAATGAGGCTAAATCTGGCATTTCTGCCACTAACAGAGATGAACATCAAAATAGTAATCTCTACCTTCCTTTATTTTACAAGAATTTGGGATTCAGGATATCTTCACTCGACATGTACCCAACTCTAAAAGCTCTGAGAAATATTTTTTGCTCTAATAGACCCTGAGTAGTGATCAAACTCAATGGCATAAATTATAGGAGATGTATTCTATTCTCTACATTTAAAAACACTACACTTAAGTATTAACATATTACTCTTGAAAAATTACGACTGACAGTGATTGACTCCTACTATTCGCCACACGTTATATTAATTGCGCTGCATATACGATCTTATTTAATCCTTACGACAATTCTATTATGTTGATCCAGTTTTACATTTGGAGAAACCGAGGCTTAGAGAGATTAATTACCTGGCCTAAGGCCCTCAGTCAGTAGGCGACAAAACTGGAATTCAAATCTAAAATTGTGTAACAGCAAAGCCTGTGCTTTGATGCTGTTTCTTCTAGTTAAAGTCACATCACAGCACACAGACTTACAGGACACATCCTAACATGACATTTATACAACAAATTTGTAATTTAGTTATAGGTATGTACAGTTTGGGCACAAATTTATTAATAAAATCTTCTGTGTGTCAAATTCTGGATCATTCCAAGCTGGAGTTCCCCTGATGATATCACAAAAGAGCCTCTGATGACCCCAAAGAAGACTCATACACTGGAAGTTTCCACAAATGCCAGCTCACTCCTTGGAAGTAAGTGAAGACAAATTGGTACCAACTAGACTAAACTAGTCAATGGCTTTTTTCTTTTGTAGCTGAAATTGTTTTCCCCCATCAAATATTCTCATGGCAATGACTTAACAACCTAAACGAGAATATTGAATATTTATTTTTTCCTTTTCAAGAAAATAACATGTTCCAAACCCCTTAATTTCGGGGCACAGTGAAGGCTCATGCTAATAGCAGAGCTGTTTTGTGTGCCATTGGCATATCCACCTGCCTTAGTGGTCTTTAGTCAGTGTCACTCTATTGTCAGGTTTTTTTAATATTGTGTTGTAGCTGATATTTTTATTCAATAACCAAAACTAGAGAACATTTTGTAATGTTGTTTTAATCAGGCACAAAATTAAATACATTATCAAGGAAAAATGAAACCGAAAGAAGCAAGTCAAGATCGCAGCTCTGAGTTTTCTACTGGGGTCACAATTGCTAATAAAAGATGTAAAATGACCAATTCGATCAGTTCCTGCTACCTTTTGACCTGAAGATCTATGAAATGGGGTTACTAGGGTAGGTGGTAGGGGAGGTGGAAATCACTTTCAGCTGTTATTAGAATAATTCTGCATCCTCAAGAAAGCAAACGCTAATCATGTATCTATTACGTTGCTCATTTTATAGTGCTCCTAAGAAAAATCTCTTGAAAAAAGGAGAAAATGAAGTGAGACTAATGGAACAAAACCTATATAATAGTCCAATCCTATCATATTTTCTCACTCTTATTAAAATAATGGTTTGGTTTTGAATAAAGATTAATTACTTGATTGTGGTTAATGCAAGGCTGGACAAATTAATTTATAAATGAGAGACTGGCTATTTTTATTATACTCTTCACTACCCAGATGACTTCAATCAGTAAATTTCATAGAAATGAATATAAAAAAATACTGCATGGTCTTTATCTTTCACCCATTCAATACATCTCTGAATTAAAGACTGCTATTAGCAAATATACACAGTCTTCCTGAGGGACCTTGATAGCTATTTTTGACAATGTGATCTTGGCTCCCTCATGGCTTTCCATGATGAGTCCTTGGTAAGAGCACCCTTTCTGACAAATTTAATTGAAACGATTTAGACCTTTAAAAATAAGCTGTAAATATAAGCTTGACTATGTTTCGTATGTCCCATTTGGTGCTTGGGAAACTAAGTTCTGGGTGATTATTTTTCAATTACATCTATAGCTTAGTTTTTCACTCCTACTGACACAAGTGATCAATCTCAATCCTTCTATTCCAGTTGTTGTTTTCCAAAACTAGAGCTACATGCCCCCAAATCTTTGCCTTCTTTTGTGTGCAGATGACATCTTCCATTGACAGTAGATAATAATTTTACTCTCAACCCACATGTGGAGCCTCAACACATACGCATCCCCCCCTCACCTGCAGTACAATTCAAAGTGACATTCCCATCTTTTTTTCCTCCTACATCAGTGATGCAGAATAATGGTTATAAATTATCATATCTCTCTTGGGAGTGCTGAGTAGAAAGAAAAGAATAAGAGAAGGGCACTTCAATCTAGACAACAAGTAACAAAATTTCCAGAGCAAAGCACAGTTCTTAGCGGACACCCTGATAAGGTTCCCAAGACACAGCACTGAGGAATTGTTGAATTCTCCTAGAGACACATCACATACTTCAGTGGCTCCTAGTTAACTCGGCTACATCATCTATGCCAAAAATCAGATATAACACAACATCCTCCTTAGCCCCAATGCAATTCTATTTCCAATTCTGCCAGTTTCAGCTCTGCAAAGTATCAGTAGCCTTTTTAAAAAAAAATAGTATAAGCTTAAAATCTGGGCCATCTATCAGTTATACCTTTTGATTAAAGACTACACCCAGTAAGGTATTTTCTGTCGAAGATGCCCACAGCAGTATCCATCCCAGGGACATTCAAATGGAAGTAGAAACAACTGCATGGGAAACTTACCAGCTCCTGAGTCTGAATGGCTGCAGCAGCCTCAGTGGTTTACCTGATCCCTTGCTCTCTGCCTCTCTCCCCTTCTCTCTCTCTCTCTTTTTCTTGTGTACAGATTGCAGACAACTTAAAGAACTCTCAGGATAGTGTTTCAAATGACTCAAGAAAGAGAACAGGAACAATACTTCGTTCTCTATTTCTGATGAGTACCTTCGGGAAGAAGGAAGGAAGGGAGGGGAGAGGGAGGAAGTCAACAACCCTTTGCTTTCCTGAAAAAAAATAAGGAAACAGAAGATAGACATCTCATTTTCTCTTAAACAAAATGTTGGAAGGGGCAAAAAAAAATTTTTTTTTTGAAAAAAAAGAATTCCTCAAAAATGCTCTCTGCCCTGGGAGATGAAAAAGCCTACTGGCCTGTCCTGCCCAAACAAATGGTGTTCCAGAAAGACAGGCTCTCCTGAGCCTGCAGTCTCTGGTATCTGGTTTGCAGAACTGACACAGCCAAAAGGGAACAAATCATGTCATGTCGACTCTGAGCAAAGGAAAGTTTGGTCTGTCTGCTAACTGAGGAACCCTACAGCCTGTAAGAGTGGGAGGCAGCCACTCAGCCAGGGCAATTGGCTCTACCGAGGCCCTTGAAACACCAGCACTGCTGCAATTCTTCAGCCTGACTCTAGAATTCTAAAAGAATTCTGCCTCTAGATCCTGAAAGAACTGTCAGGATCAAATGACACATTTAAGCACTAGTCAATGAGCTTAGTGCCATGAACCAAACCAAGCTTCCATTTTCATTGATGGTGAAATAAATAAGTAAATGAATGAATGAATGAATGAACAAATGAACGAACGAACAAATAAATAAATAAATAAAGCGAGCAACTCACCACACTGCTGCTCAACATAGTTTTCTCAGAAGTGTTTCTGTCGTCCTATCCTTTACATTCCTAATGCTTCTTAGATTGACAAAGTATTGTGAAACCTCATAGGTCTTAGATTAGTCAGCTGCAGTTTTTTAAAAGGGATAGGGAGGTTGAGTAGAAG
This sequence comes from Cynopterus sphinx, assembly GCA_030015415.1. Classification (NCBI taxonomy): domain Eukaryota; kingdom Metazoa; phylum Chordata; class Mammalia; order Chiroptera; family Pteropodidae; genus Cynopterus; species Cynopterus sphinx. The sequence goes on from CM057379.1 coordinate 39,111,723, forward strand.
GAGAAAGAAAATAGAATATCCTTTGCCAGGTTAGGGGTGCTTGGGAGTTATGTGGGAGGGCGCGAGCTCCATTTAGGGTTAGGCACTTAGGAATAATCTTGACTTAAAATTCTCTGATTTGTTTTGTATATCTTGTGCCTTTTTCATTCATCAGCTTAAGACCACTTTCACCGCGAACAGGAACCAGCAGTTACGTGGACTTTTGTGGCAGCAAAAGACAAACCAGCTTTAAAGTAGTTCCTTATTTCACTCAATTATGGAAAAAGGGGGTGGAGAGTTACACCTAATAACAAAAACAATTAAAGTAATATCAGGGAAAGAGCAATTCTGATTCAGTCTCTTTGTAAGACTTTCATTGGGTCTTATGGTCTATAAGGTTATTTTATCCCAAGTTTTCATCCCCTATTAATTATCTATCATCTATCCATCCATTTATCCATCCATCCATCCATCCATCCATCCATCCATCCATCCATCCATCCATCCAAATGTGTATCAGAAAGAACATAAAGATATTGTGTTTCAGTAGGTTTACATTCTCAATGTCTTATTCTTTGCATTCCTGATGGCACCAGTACTGACACAGCACATGGGTTTCTGGCATGGGTAGCCTAACCCTGTCTACAGATAAGAAAAGTGACACCCAGAGAAGGGTCTGTATGATTTGTCTGTATGGTTGCACACCTTAGTGGCAAAAACTAAAATGCTCATCTGTCTCCTGGTGCAGCTCTTGTGCTCTTTGCCCTCTGCTGGCCTTCCTCTATATCCTGCCTTTGTAGAATGGGAAGGAAGATGAAAATGAAAATCTAAGAAAGCAAGAGAAGAACATGAGAGAATGGAGGGAAAAGGAACAAGAAGTGACTCTTTTCAAGGAGTAGCAATATTGGGGGCAAACTTTCGAGTGATTGTGAGCATAAAGGAGCAAATTCAGGTAAATTCTGCTGAAATGTACCATAAAAGGTGGAAGTAGGTAGCAGTGAGGGGTATGTGAGGGAGGCATCACCAGCAGAGAGAATGAGGGGATGTGAAGGAACAAAGACACTGAGACAGTGAAATCTTTGCAGCACTGAAAGGTCTCTGATCACCTGAAGAACCGGTGACAGCAACACGCAGCCCTTTCCATGTTTTTACTCTCTTGCAGCCTCAGGGCAAGGCCAGGCTGAGCCCCAGGAGCCCAGTCAGATTCCAGAGGATTTCCCTTTTAAGTCTGCAGAATGTGGGGACTGTCACGTTGAGGCGTGTTGTTTTCTCCTAGCCCGCTGACCCGCCCAAAGGCAGCCTGGACAGGGACGTGTGTCATCTGAGCTACCAGCTTTATGTAATGGAGTGGCGTCTGGTCGGGATCTAGTGACATCACCTCTGGAAACACTACAAGGAGATTTCTCATGTTTTCAAAATACTACTGTGATGCAGTATGGGTCTTAGATAAGTCAGTCACAGTTTTTCAAAAGGGATCCTCAACTCTGCCTGTGCCAAGTTGCTCTATTCCTCCACCTTGTTGTAAATGGGCTTCTCCCTCTTTCCTTGCTCTGCCAAGTAAATGAAAAGCCATCCCATAAACCATGTGAAATCACCCACTGGGTGTATAGAAGCTGAAATTCCTAAGTCCCTCCCTCTAGGTTTCAAAGGAGACATTTCTCATCAGGTCACTCAAGCTGGTGAAGCTTACTCTTTAGCTGTTATCTCATGCCTTATTCAGAATCTTATTGAAAGTGAAGGAAATGAGAGTTTGTAGACAACTGAAGAAACACATGTGTAGGAATGGAATATAGCCTGGCCTCTGATCTCTCAGGTAAGCCACATATGGTATTGGATCTGAGCAGAGAGAGGGGGCTGTAATACCCTGGGAGCTGATCAGGGGACAAGAAGAAAAACCAAGGTATATAATTAGGAGAGACCAAAACAGTGACCCAAAACTCCCAACCACAGAAATATAAGCTTTACTCAAAATGGCTTCCCACTTCTAAAGCATCCTAATTGGTACCTCTCCAGTTTCTGATTATTCAGAACCCTAGGGTTATCCATTCACCCCAGGACTAACTTGACCACTGATCATGGAAGGTGCTGGAATGAAGGGTGGATTAAAAGATATTCAGAACAAAATGTAAGTGTATGTATCAGTGAGCTTGCACAAAATGAACACATCTGAGTAACAGAAATAGAAGAACTGCTCTGACCCTCCAGCTACCACCTTCCCTCAGATGTCGCTGGGTCCTAACTCCCACACTTGAACTACAAACACATGACCTGGTTTGAATTTACATAACAGATGGCATCAAATTATGCTTTTTGTTTGGGGTTCCTCTGCCTCAGTATTATATTTGTGAGATTCATTTCTATTGTTGAGTGTAGCTGTGGTTCATTCACTCTTGTTGCTTGAGAGTATTTCATTCTGTGACTATACCACAATTTATGTATCCACTCTACTGAAGAGGAACATTGCATTGTTTTTAGTTCAGGGCCATTTCAAATGGGCTGTTCCTGCAAGATGTCTTTTTAAAAGTCTGATGCAGGCCTCACTTCTCTCCAGGAAGACTGTCTACTCTAATAGTTCAAACTTTTTGTTTGACTTCCTTTGGCACCCATTTTCTCTCATGTGGGATGCATGGTATACACGGATTTTTTAAATTTCAAATGAATCTGGTCTGAGGCCATGGTGATGCCCTTGGAGATGCTGGCAGAGCTTCTGAGGAGCTTTGGAAGGAGTTGCAAGCCACTGTTCTCACTTCCTGCTGCAACCTGGAGATGCTGTTCTGAGTCACATTCCATCGGCTCTCCACATCCCTTCCAGAATCTGTGGAAAATCTCTTCGTACAGATGGGCTAAGTTTCATTATATTAATGTGCAGAAGAGATGGCCAATTCTCGGGCTTCAAAATGCTTTGACACTTCCTTTGTTTCTTCAATTTATCCTCTTTATCTTGCCAAACCTCAATATTCTCCAAGTCTCAACTCTCAGATGTGAGACCATTCATTTTTTTTCTTTCTTTTTAGCTTTTTTTCATCATGAAAAGTTAAAGATTCATTTAAATAAGTTATTGAAGAAAGTCTGTTTTATGCATCTAGCTTCCTCATTTGATAAGAGGAGATAATAATCTAACACCTATTTTTCACAATACTAGGAGAACAGAATACAAAGAACAGCTAACAGCTGTCACATACTTACTGTGTGACAGGCACCATTCTAAACATTCTACAGGTCATAAATTAGTTAATCCTTGTAACAGCCCTATGAAGTAGGTCATATTATTATCCCTTTACCTCCTCCTCTATTTCATAGATGAGGAAACTGAGACATGGAGAATTTAACAGTATTTCCCCAATATCACACAATTAGTAAGATATCAAACCCAAGGAATCCTGGCTTAGAGCTCTGAAGCTAACTTGCCCTGCCCTCTAAACAAACACTGCTTGTCACACAGTAAAAACTCAGTGAATGGTCTCTTAAATTGGAAAATAACATTTTTTATAATATAAAAGGTAAAAAATGGCACGCACAAAGGCTCATTCTGCAACCATTTAGTGAGCATGTCTCATGGACCAGAAGGCCCTATGCTAGGTGTGGTTAACGTGCTTCTGGATTTCACTGCCTGGTAGAGGTGTGACACATTAAATAATTCATACCTGAATACCTAAACAATTACTATTGTGGTCAGTACTCCGAAGAGGAAATCTGGGAGTTAAGAGAGCTTATAACCAGGTACCAAATCTGGACAAAAAGTCAGAGAAGATCTTTGTAAACGATATGTAAGCTTAGACCTGAAGAATGAGCAAGCATGCACCTGGAAATGATGGGAAGGCAGAAGCTTATGTAAGGGGCAGCCTGGTGGGTCCAAGTTCAGATTCTGAACTTTATCGTAAGATGAATGGGAAATACTAAAGATTTTACACAGGAGAGAAACATGATCAGATTCGCATTTCAATATTTTGATCATTATGCAAAAAAAAAAAAAAAAAAAAGGATTGTGGAGGGGCAAGAATAGAATCAGATGAAGAGTTGTAAAGTCTAGTCTAAATCTGATTGTGCCAGTACAGGCTATGGGGAGAGACAGGTGTAGGTGTGACTGCCTAGAGAGGTCATGGGATAATACGGTTTGAATGCTATTCTAATATATTGTATGACAAGTGTCTATTGGAAAATGAATACAGGCAGTGCCTGGCACACAAACAGCTGGCTTATGAAAGTTCATACTTTTGAATGGTGACAACTTCTACCATGCCCTACCCTCAGTCCCAATTTCCAGAGCCTCCAAAGCTCATCACCTGGCTACCTTTGCCCAACCTCAACCTTTTGGTCTGCTTGCCTTGCTGTCACTGTCCTAAGGTATATCTCCATGCCTAAATTTCTTAACTTTCACCCCACAGAGTTCACTTTCCTCTATTGTATTCCCAGTACTATTACTGAAAAGCTAGTGACATCCTCAAAGCTGGCCCAGGGGTAGAGAGTTTGAGGGATGGAGTAGAACTGTGTTTGAACTACTAGAGTTGAAGAAAATGTTGTATATCATGTTGGAACCCAGACAGAAATTTGCTAAGTAAAGTTCGTCATACGTGGTGGCATGGTAGTGTTAGATTTAGTTATAGCATATTATGAGTCTTAAGGACTAGCCTATGGACTTAATTACCGAAGAAAATGTAGTTTCTGCAGGAAAATACATTCTGAACTTTGAATACCTGATATAAGCAAATGGATGTTTTTAAGTTAAAGAATGGCAGTAGTTGTATTAAAAAGCAGCTGTGGGTTTATTACCAGGCCAAAGGTGAGCAAGCATTCTCCTCCACTGTTTACTCTCATAATTCCGTAAAGTTCATCTTTTCACTGTCTTCCTCCAGAGCGGCCTTTTCTTCTACTTACAGGCTCTCTCCAAGCATCCTAAGATCATAAATGTCTGTGGCACAAAAAAGGGTCAATAAATAACTATTTTTATACATTGAATTATATATTATTAAAATTCCCCCTCTTTGATAAAGTTGGCTAATAGCTCTATATCATTATTTTTCATTACTTCCACCAGTTTTCTTAGGTTGTACCAGATCCAAGATTTTCAAAGTCCTAGGAAAATAGCCATGATCCCTGTTGGCTGATTCATGGCTGGTTCTGTTTGTGGCTCTACACCCTCAGAGCCAAGTTCTGTCATAAGACTGTACACCAAATCTAAAACCATACTGACTAATGCCCAGTTATCCTTATTATCTCTATAGCCCTATGCATGTGAGACCCAAGGTTGCTGCTGCTCTAAGCAAACCAGCAATCTGTCTCATTTTCCAATCTTTTTAGATCCAACTCATACTGGGGGTCAGGCGTTTCCCTTCCTCAACTTCATTGCCATACCCTTCAATCTCATTGCACCTAAATCAAGCAGGTAACACAAATCAATGTCTCATGTATAATACAAGGCATGGGGAGGAGCATGGCAAATTGAAGAGTCCATACCCCATTTAAAGTGGTTTCTGATCATGTGAGAACATAGGCCTAGTGTGACTAGATCATCTTATTTTAAAAAAAATAAGACAGAAATCTGGATTCTTATATGGAATCTCTTGATTTAAAAATTTTAGAATCAAAACAAGACTGTTTTTAAAAGATATTAAGGAATTATTATTAATTTGAGTTGGGTATAATAATGGCACAGAGGCTTTGCTTTAAATATATATAGTGAAATATTACTGGATGAAATGTAATTTAAGATTCTACAAGAAACAATAGATTTTATATGCAAAGGGAACCTAAATTTGATGGTTTTAAAATATGTCTACCTATTTTAAATTCTTTGATATTCCTCTCTTTGAGAGATGGAGCCTTGAGATCTAATCACTCAGATTTAATTTGTTCCAAAAATAGAATAAAGTAAAAAGTGATGGGGAGTGGCTTAGAAGATCAAGTCACAAAAGGCACTGAGGTTTCCTCCTTGTTCACAATCTCTCAGATGGCTTGCTTTGAGGGAAATTAACTACCACATCAAGAGGACACTTAAGGACCTGTGGAAAGGGCCACATGGAGAGAAACTAAGACCTCCTATAAAAAGCCCTGTGAGTGCATGGTCTTGGCAATGAATCAGCTTCTCCTTCGAGCATTCAGATTATTACAAGCCCTGCCCCATTCTGAAGGCAACCCCAGAAGAGCCCCTGAACCAAACCACCAAGCTGAGCTCTTCCTGAACACCTGACCCATAGAAACTGTGAGATAATAAATTTTTGTTTTTTTAAGCCACTAGGTTTTACGGTAATTTTTTATATCCCAAAAGATAATTAATATATTAGCACTGAGGAAGCTTCTAATTTACAACTTTTGACCTTAACTTTTCAAATCAAAATCCCAGGTAGGAATGTTTGCTGGTTGCAATTACGGTTTTACCTTGAAACTCAACAAGGCTGTTAACGCTATGCCCACCTCAATGACACCACCAAACAAAGAGGGTCAGTTTTAGAGTATTCCCATACCTATCCTCTCCTACATGGACTATCTGAGAGGAGAATGTGCCAGTGATCTCTGGCATGGACATAACAGACTATGGGTTCAGCTGACCACCTATACCATCAATTGTTTCTTATTTCTCTCCCACATTTGTCAGTGAGTGGAGGTGATGCTGTCTGGGGCGAGTTCTCTTTTTAGGTGTCTTTTCTGGATAGACTTTAAAGTGCCTGGAGTAGGAAGATCAGTAGCTAGTTTGCTTTATGTGGTAGTAAAATCTCCACTTGGTGCTGTGAGTGTTTGATAAGTACCAGTTATGTACTTAAAGTACCAGTTATGTAAAAAAAAAAGGACTTTCTTTAAAAGCAAAAAAAAAAAAATTAACATAAATCTTTTACCAAAAAATAATCCTACTTAGAAACTAAAACAGGCAACAGAATGTAAGTTTCACTGGTTCATTGCTGTATTTCCTATGTCTGGAAGTCACCTAGCACGTAGAAGTTGCTCAATAGACATTTGCAGAATGAATAAATGAGTGAATTAATTAATTAATTAAACCAAAGAGAAGAGCCTTGTTTGGAGGAAGAAGGTAAAGTACCATTTACTGGGCATTTTCCTCCCCGCTCCATTCCCCCATCCCCTCTCAAATGTCATCACATCTGAGGCATCTTGGAGGAAGCTAAGACTCCTTGAGAAACACAATTTTAAATGCCAGGACCAGTTACCAGGGGGGAAGGTTGAAAGGGGAGGGGAAAATTTTTTTTTAAAAATTAAATATTAAAAAAATTCAAAATAAATAAATAAATAAATAAACAAACAAACAAATAAATAAATAAATGAAAATGCAAAGACCAGGAAGAACCCTTTGGGATGATGTGAGCAGACCTGGACCCCCATCTTTCCACTTACTGGCCACAAGGCCTGGCAGCAGGCTTCACGGCTCTTCTTTGGTTCTATGTTCTTCTGTAAAATGAGATAAGAGCTTCCAGATTTAATTCCAGAGGTGTCATGAGCTGTCCAGGCTTCCCCTTCTTTTAATAGTCACCCCAGAGGAGGCAGGTCACCATTTGTGAGGCACTTTGAAGCTGACTAACCAGAGGCCTCAGTGCGATGTGACCTGAGGCGCACAGCTTGGCAGATGACCTGACGTGACTGATGTTCAAAGCAGCTGTCAGTGAATAGAAAGCAGCCCGCACAAAGGAGCCAGCCAAAAATAATGAAGGAGGTGAAAATAAAAAAATAAAAAAGAAAAAACATAAAAAGAAAAGAAAAGAAAGAAAAAACACACAGGGCAGGGCTCAGGGTCATTTGTGTTTCCTTTGGTCTCACCTCCTCCCTCTCCTCCTCCACCCAGTCCTTAAACGACCCCCTCCCGCCTCAAAAAGAAAACTTAAAAGCTTTCTTTTGGAAAAAGAGCAGTTTGCTTAGACTGCTGTTGTTTACCTTTGGTAAGATAGCCATTGGTGGCAGAGTTCAAACACAGGAAAAGGCCTTTGGTTACAGGAAGAGTTGCAGACGCCCTGGAAGACTTGCTGAGATGCTGCCGTTTGTACCTTTCCCCGCCAGTATGCAGACCTGGGACCTGATGCTGGGACCTGGCTTCCAGGCAACCAGCCTTCAACTATTTCTTCGACTGTGCCTACTCTTCCCTTCACTTGGGGATATTGATCCTAAAGCGTAAACATGGTAAAGGACGGAGGATGGGTGGGCAGAGAAGGAAAAACAAAAAGAGGAAAAGAGGCTTACATCACAAACAAAAACATCATAACCTTATTTTCAGTTTAGTATGGAAAATATAATTACAACAAGTAGCAAACTTTGGGTTTTCATGTGGTGGTTTTATTTATTCATTTTCAATCATTAAAATCATTTTCCATGAACTAAAGAGGCCATATTTCCCAAAACAGGGCCATCATTTTGGCCCAAAAATATTTTTCTACATCTACCTTCAGAATGCTGCAATTTCTTTGCAAAAGGAAAGGGAAAGTATCTGCCTTCTAAATTTTCGAAGCACTTGCCCATGTGGCCTACCCACCCTAAGGTTAGACTAAATTATGAGATAAAGAAAGAAAATCATGCTGAAGAAACAAATGCTACCAAATAATCAAAATCTTCTGGGTCTTCTCCATTTACCCCAAATTTATTCCTCTAATTCTTCTTCAAAAATTCCTCTGGCTCCAAGAAGCACTATGCTTTCTTTTCAGGTCATTTTCAAGTTTACCATGAGGATCTCACATCTCTGTTTCCCTGATTATAGAGTTGTTCATATCAAAATCTTTCTGTCTTCCAGAGCCCACAGCATCCTGCCTCTTCCAGAAGACTTTACCCAACCAAAATAGAAATGAAGGGCTGCTATTCTCCTCTCCAGCAACTCAGCTCCATTTTACCTGATACTTGTCAGTGAGCTCCTCACACACAGGATGTGCAATATAGTGAAAAGAAGCAACTTCTCCTCCACTGAAAACTTTCCCCCAATACTTCAGGTTCACTAAGTTTGGCTGCAGTATTTTACTCGGTGTAGAATGAGTCTGTAACATAAGCCTTTGGATTCTTTCAAGATTTTTCTCCTAAACTTTGATTTTTAGCATTTTGACTCTGATATGCATGTGTATATGTGTGCGTGCGTGCGTGCATGTGTGTGTGTGTGTGTGTGTGTGTGTGTGAATCTATTCTGTGTTGGGTTTGCTCTCTAACCTAATTATGTAAACTTATCTCTTTCTCCAAACTTGGAAATTTTTTCATCTATTTTTTAAAATATTCTTTACTACCTGATTTTTCTCTCTTTCCCTTCAGTGACTCCAATTGCAGATATATCAGACCCTTTGATATTATTCACAGGTTTCTGAAGATCTGCTCATTTTTTTCAATCCCTCTTCTCTCTGTTCTTTATTGGATCATTTACATTGAACTACTCTTTTGAAGTTCACTGATTTTTTTCCCTGTTCTATTTTACTGTTAAACCCAGCCAGTAAGTTTTGTTAGATATCGTAACTTTCAATTCTAGAATTTTCATGTCTCTTTTAAAATAGTTTTTTAGAATCACTTTCTGATCTATCACCACACTCATCTGTGAAATAACCACATGAAGAATGGTGAGATACTTTTCTTAATCCTATTTTATATCTAGAGAAACCAAGGAATTGAGAGGCTATAAAGATTTATCAAGATTGGAGAGGCACTGCTAAATAGAGCCAGGATACATAATATATAGTATATATGATGGTGGAAGATGATAGAGAAAAGAAAAAATGAGAGGAGATTAAAAAGTGTGGGAATGAGGAGGAGTTGGCAATTTCAAATAGGAGTTTAGGGAAGGCCTCATTAAGAAGGTGAGGATAGAGACAACATCTGAAAGAGGCAAAAGAAGGAGAAGAGGTTTTCATTTAGTGGGAAGAACAAGTGCCCTTAGTAGGCAATGGTATTATATGTGTATATTATATATGGATCACTGGATCTTCTATTATTTTTTATGAGTTGATGGGATATAAGTTTACTATACTGAATCCCAACAGCCAGAAGTAGTCATGACTTAAAATTGTCTTATGAACTATTCCATATATCAGATTGGGTTCTTTAAAACGATTTGATGACTGCCATGTAATAATTTTTGGTTCTGTGGGATATATTATATCCTTGGCATAGGTAAAGTGCTTTATAGGGACTAGTAATAGATAAATATGAAGTAAAATAGAAGTTATGGAAAATTTCCTTTCCTTTGATGAATAGATAAGTTATAACTTCTATTTGCAGTGATTGATGACTAGGAAATTTGGACCGACCCTCCCACTAAGGAAACCTAAATAACTGGATAAAATGTTAAAAACATCTTCTTAAAAGCATCAAAATGTTGACAGGATAGTGAGGAGTTTAAAAGCCAAAATCTAGACCAGGAGAACCCAGAGAATAAGATTGACATTCATATCTGATTTTGCCTTAAAAGTGTATGCCAAACATAAAGAAACAGCTGTAAAACTGAGCTTTATTTTTGACAAATTCCTAGGGCTGGGGACTAAAAGCAAGACCTGCAACCTACCAGAAGTGGGAATTCTAATAAACCACCTCTACTTTAAACTGGGATCCCAGTGAATTACAGCTTCAGGTAAAGTAAAGCATAAGTAAATCAATCCCTGCAAAGTATTTCTTTCTGACTTTGTGTCATTTGGGTGGTCCAGGAAACCTCAAGCCTTGAACTTGGTTTGAGATGCTTCCAGATTGGTAGCACTTCAGGTGTCTGGAAGAGGCAAATGAAAATCTTGTTTGGAAGAAGATGCTATGCCTCAAAATTTTCTTACAAATATTGTTTAAAATATAGTATCAAACACATTGTCAAAATTTGCCAGTCATACAGGGAAACAAACCATGTTGAGCAAGTATCAGCATAAACAAGAGACAACCCAAATAGGCCTCTAAACACTGGGGATAATGTCTGTTGGAATTACTAGCCACAAATTATAAAACCACCTTGCTATGTCAGAAGAAGAGGAGAGACTCTTATTTGAAGAACAGAGAGAGGGGTGATATTTTAAAATGTAATAGATGAAAATATTCAGAACTAATGAAAGAAATCAATCCATAGATTCTATACAGTACATCTACATAGCATTCTTAGACATATCATAGTAAAACCATAAGGACCCAAAGAAAGTGAACTGTATATATATATATCATATACTAAAAGCAGCCAAGGGAAGAGTACATATTACCTTCAAAGACATAAAGTTTAATTGACAGCTGACTTCTAAAAATCAATAATGGACATCAGAGGACATAATATTGTATTGTTAATATGTTGAAGGAAAACAATCTCTTGCTTAGAATTCTATTCCCAATAAACATATATAGTATATAGACTATATCTTATATAACATATATCAATAATAAATATGAACACAGACTTTTTTTAAATGAGTTTGGAAAATTCTAAAAGATAAACTTCAAGATGTAGTAAAATGATCCAGATGGAAAATCTGAGACATGGGAAGAAATGAAGAGCAAAAAAACAATAAAAGTATCTTGTGGAATTTAAAAATTGCATAGAATTTTAAATTTTGACAACAATAGTAAGTGATCTGAGATGTGGGTAATGAGGTTAAGTTGTTCCTATATTTCTGAATTGTATAGTCCAATAATAGAGACAAGTATTTATATTAGATTTGGATAGGTTAACAATGCAAGGGTAAAAATAAAATAATAAATATGGGGAAAAAACAGTGTTTAAGCTAACCACTAAAACAAGAGATAATTAGTGTAAATCTTTCAAAAAGGTAGAAGGGAAATAATGATAAACAAATCTTAATCTATCCAAAAAAAGTCAGAAAACAAAAGAAATCATAGAGGAGGTAGGATATATTGAATACATGAAATAAGATGATATAGTAAAACAAATATAACAGTAATTGCATTAAATGGAAATGGGCTAGCCTTATTATTGCTTAACAAGTGTACATCAAGGGCTGTGATGAGTGTTAGAGTGCCCCGGGCTGAGGGTAGAAAGCCTGAATTCAGGTGCTGGTTTAGTCATCAGCTAACCATGGAATTCTGAGCACTTCTCTGCACTTCAGCTCCCCCAGGAAATGAGCATATTAGGTTGGACAATGAGTGAGCTTCATTCAATCCTCACAGACACAGAGACTGCTCTCATGACCTTCTTCCACAAGTCCCAGGTCTTAAAATAGCCTCCAGTTGTTAAGGGCTTGTCACATTCCTAGAAGGAAGGGACGCCCTCTGCTGAGATAAAATTGAAGCTACTGGGTGAGATACCCGAGATGGCATCTGGAAATCGTATATGTTAGAGGTAGAGAGGCCATTGCTAAAGGTAGTATAAATACTCTTTAAATGACTGTTCATACTCTTGCCAGAATCTCCAACAAAGATTTACTTGAGTTAGAAAATGAAAAATGCAACACCTTGGTCTCTAAAGAAAGGTGGGCAGAACTTCTAAAGCTATATTCATCCTGCCCATTAGAGAGTTAATATGTCTAATGACGCTGGTCCACACGTAAGATGGTCACAGGTTACAGACAGAGCTGGAGTTATCCTGAGGGAAAAATGGGAATTCTACACTGTGAAGTGGTTGGCCCTCATACCATCACTTCTTCACTGGCTTTCAGTGTATTGCAACATAAGACAGCTTATATTTGCCAACTGACAATTTAGACAATTGGCTTAAAAAGATTCCTGCCAAAAATTACAAATTAGAGTATTAATAGCGTAAGCTCATGCAAAGGACAGAAAGTGGCAGAACTAACATTTTTCTTACTCCTTTATTTAACCAGATTACACAGTAAAATCAATGTTAATCTAATCAGGTCTGCAAACAAGTCTGCTGAAAGTACTAAATGCTATCAAGAAGCCTATTTGAATTATGAATGTTTACCCTATGTTATTAATGAAAACCTCAAGTTATACCAGCTGATATCAGCTCATAATAGAATAGGGCCATCATAATTAGCAGAAAACCTGTAAGTATGGTTTGTAACATTTTCTGTTATTTTAAAATTTCTTTTGTGTATGCTTTATAATGAACTAATATAATAGTGTGTATAATTAGTAAATAAACAATCAGAAAAACAAATTTTGGAGGTGTATGCTCAAAGGCAGGAAAGGTTCAGTATTACAGAAACAAAAAAATCTGGAGACTCCAGATCTAGTTAAAAACCAGATCCCTGGGGCTGACCTTGAAAGTGACATGAATCCTAGGGCTACCCAGAAACTGAGCAGCCACAGGTCCTTAGGCCGAAAAGGTTAGGCACTGTGGTGTAGTGGCTCTGAGGGCAAAGGCTTCAGTTCCAGTCTGTGCTTCTCTAGGCAAGTGGAACATGTCTAGCCACAAGTGGTCAAGCATTAATTAAGTCTGAGTTCCCTGGCTGAGGTCCTGTCCTGGTTCCCTCCTTAACTTGGGGAATCTGGTCTGTCACATTACAGAGTTCACTCGGCCTCCATTTCCAAAAGAACTTTGACAGAACCTATTTCCCACATATCCCGTGACTTCAACTTTCCAAACATTTATTATTTTTAATTAAAAAAAAGATTTTCCCTTTTGTTTCTGAGTATGACATGTATATTTAATGTTTTATATTCCACTGATATCATCATTCCTATGTGTTTGTATTAGAGCTGGGAGAAGTATTCATGTGATTACTTTGCTATCTTGACTCTACATCTTTGGACATTCACTTAAAGAGGTTAACCAGCTGAAACCCAGATAGGTTAGTTGAACTTCACAGGTGCCACAGAACGGTGTTATTAAAGCCCAGTCTCTTGATTAGGCTACTGTGTTCTTCCATTGTTCACATTAAGTTAGGAGATTTTATTTGCTTTGTCTATTTATGTAGTTATTTATTTATTAAGCTTTGGTAGCCTGGGGATAAAAATATAACTTCTCCTTTGTGTTCCAAACTAAATCAGCTCAGTTGCAATAGTGGCACATGCTGGAGCCCTGGCAAGACCTGTGCCCTCTACCTGAATTGTCCAAGAACATCAGGGGTTATGTGGTCTAAAACCGCCATTCTTCCTACCATTGTGCTGGTTCTTCTCTCCCTAACAGATGTCTCACTCCAGATTACTCCAAGCCATTCTGTATCCAATTATGTAGCCAGTGAGTGGCTCAGCCTGGACTATGTGACCCAATTCTAGCCCATCTGACATGAGAGCAGGAGGGGATACCTCAAGAAAGATTAACCCACTCCTAGTTAGAGAGATAAGAAAAAGCAACTCCCTTTTTGTTTCCCCTGGCCATCGAATATGTCTGAATGTGACTTTTGAAAATTCCATTTATTGACCTTGAGTTGAGCCAGATGAGACTAGAGTAGAAAGTGAAAAGGACCAGGTCTTAGTGATGCCATTGAGCCAGTATGATAACAACTGGCTCTTCCAGTCTCTGATTAGTTTCTCTATGAGATAATATATTTCTTTAGCACTTATACCACTTTGACTTGAGGTTTCTGTTACTGGAGCACAAAAACATCCTAATTAATAATATCTGCTTCCAAATGGCTTCAGCAGTGAAAACAGGTGATGTCCAATAGAAATACAGGCCACAGATTTTGGCCAAATATGTCATTTAATATTTTTTAGTAGCCACATTAAGAGAAAATTAATTTCAGTAATGTACTTTAACCTATTACATGCAAAATATTGTCATTTCAACATGTAGCCAGTGTAAAAATATATTTTATAATATTTCTATATGAAAGCTTCAAGATCTAGTGTGCATTTTACACTTATGGCGCATATCTCTATTTACACTCGCCAGTTTTCAAGAGCTCTAAAGCCTCGTATGGCTAGTGGCTGCTGATCTAGAGGGTTCTCCAGCAGGCTGCACTGGGGACTGCAGTTACCCTCTCACTATTGCATTCAGGGTCTGAAAGCGACCAGGTGGGGCCCCCTGCTGAGGCTTCTGAGATAAGAATTTCTTTGAGCCTTTACGCTTGGGGAGTCACAGATGTAGTATTCAGGCTTGCCTCAGCCTCATGCTGAGCTGGACTAGCTCTTCTCACAGGGACATTCAGGCCTAGTACTCAGCCCAGGTGATTGGCCAGACTCTCCACCCTGCCTGAGTTACTCTGAGAGGACCATCCATGTCTTTTCCTGCTGGTGTAGTTCAGGCAGTACACACTGAACTTCAAGATAGAAGAAATCTTCTCTCTTTTCTCAGAAAGATCTTCACCTCCCTCCCTATAATTTTTTGTGACTCTTTATGGACCATTGTATAACACTTCAATGGACCTCTATATAACAAAGGCCACTGTGATGAGTGGTACATTTTTTTTAGGTCACAAGTGACATTTAACCTTCCAAGGTGTTAGGTGCCTACTCACTTGATGTTTGGATAATTGAAAAGAGATACTTGCATCCCAGACAGGCAAAGAAGTCAGTAGCAATTTTTAAAGGAAGCTTTACTGGCTCAAGTTCCATCTAATCAGCTATCAAAAAAAAAAGTAAAAACAAACAAACAACAACAACAACAAAACCTATCATGTTTTCTTTCAGTCAGAGATTTGGAAGAGTGAATAAATAGACATAGGGAGTGCTTGGTGATGTTATTATTTGTATAATAGCTGAAAGCTATTGCTGTCACTTCCAGCAAAGGCACCCATGTAGCAGCAGATGGCACATGAACACCTACCTTAAATAATGGGTGTCAGGCAGCAGTAACAGAAGGAATGGCAGGAAAAAGTGGAGAACTTGCTGGAGGAGTGAACAAGTTCCACATTTCTGTCTCCATGGGATATTTAGAATCAGGACTGGCCATTTAGACTAAGCTGCAGGGGTTTTCTTGGACAATCTGAAGGTCAGAATGAGGGGGTTATTTAAGAGAGGTATGCAGGTTTTCTATAAATTAGTAGTGGTAGTTACGGTCAGGGTTGTGGGGAGGGAGAGTTCAGGTGATTATTCTGAACATTAAACTTGAGTTTTAGACTTGTTTGTGAAAATGGTAGACCATTCCAGTTACAGCAGACAAAAAAGCACCAGTTAATGACAGTCTGGAGTTATTGACATTAGCTTTTAATTGTGACTACATTTCTAGTCCACTTTTCTACATGGAATGTGTAAAGTAAAGATGGACTATAATGATGGTTCTCAAAATTTCTTGTTTTTAGAATCACCTGCACAGCTTTTAAAAATCCCAGTGCCCAGGCTGTGTCCCAGATCAATTAAACCAGACTCTCTGGAGGAAGGGCCCAAATATTGGCATTTTCTAAAGCTTCTAGATGACTGCTATCTATTTGTAGTCAGGTTTGAAAATGAGTGGATTATGAAATTCATGGTGTCTATTGTTAATGGAGACATTAAAACATATTCATATCTAAATGTTTTAATAAAAAATATCCAAGTGAATTTGATGCTGTTGACTATCTGCTCAAAGATTGTTCCCCCTTCTTCTTTTCCCCATTTTGTTCAGCCTCTTCTGAGGGGCCATGTGCTTCAGAGAATAAATCATGACTGGCCTTTCCTTCATCAAGGGATAGGGGTTACACAGTGGGAATGGAGATAGCATCCCTCAGCATGCCTCCTGAGGCCTGACCTTTAGAAAAACCAAGTAATACTCATATAGCGGAAGCAGAGGAGAAGACTGGGAGAAGGAAGTGTTACGTTGTTCAGTGTGGGTGGAAAGATGCCATTAGGGCATTCTGAGTGGGTTCTTTCCAGCCTAATTATATTATACATAAGAACCAGTCTCAAAGCTGCATACAGGGTTCTGAGAAGAACATGTGTTTCCAGAGAGTGGCTCTATTTGCTCTATTAGCTTTGTCCTTCCCCTCTCCAATGTCTGTGACGGCTGCTAACATTCCTTGAGCAGGAGAGCTGTTCTGAATTCCTACCATTTGGCGTGAGTTTGGATGCTTTTGCCAGAAGGGCAAACCAACTATCAGGTAGCAAAATGTGCCCAGAGAGACAGGCTTCCTGAGAAGCTGGGCAGCCACTGGAGAATCCAACCCAACACATAAGAGAGGTAGTTTTTGGATCTGCATTTTCCTCCAAGGACACATTTTTAAAGGACTGCTGTTCTGGAAAGCTGGCTCTGCCTGCCCAGCGCTCACCTGTAGGAAGATTCTGTGGTCATTCTTCTGCACGTAGGCAAGGAATCCAGGCAAAGGGCCTCTGATAGGAAATTAATGTGTTTAAATGTAAGGCAGTCTTAAGAAAACTAACATGGAAAGCCATTCTGGAGACACACATATAACTGGGTTATCATATGATCTGTAAGAAAAGACTAACATCTTGTCTCTTCTCAGATCTTTGAATTGTTGTAAGAACTGGACATATCCCATGAGGACTGGTTCCACTTCCAGCAACATTTGAGGAGCTCCTATTGCATCAACCTCCCTACATGTAACTAATAAACCCCAGGCAAAACAATAAAACCCACTACCTGAAAGCATTGAAAAGTGAGTAAAAGCAGGCAGATAGATATTAGAGAGAGTTTGAAAACAAAGCAAAACATATTCAATAATAGCTCTGCACTGAAATCTAGAACACATTGCTGAAAAAAATTAAAGACCTAAATAAATTAGAGTAATATGCCATACTCAATATTGCAAGACTCAACTTTCTTAAGATGTGAATTGTCCCCAAATTGATATATAGTTCAATACCACTTCTATCAAACTCCCAGCCACCTTTTCTTTTTCTTGGTAGAAATTGACAAGCTGATTCTGTAATTTATTCAGGAATACAAAGAACCTAGATGAACCAGAACAATTTGAAGAAGAACAAAGCTGGAGGATTTATATTGCCTTATTTAAAGACTTACTATAAAGCTAAGACTGTCTGGTATTGGTGGAATAGGTCCACACATAAATGGTATATAGATATTTTTTTAAAAGATCCCATAACAATTTGATGTGGAAAGTATAATCTTTTCAACAAATAGTGCTGAAACAATCAGACATCCCTAGGCAAAAAAAAAAGTCTTGACTCTAATCTACATGATATGTAAAAATTAACTGAAAATGAACCATAGATTTAAATATAAGAGCAAAATCTATAAAACTAGGATTAAACACCACTGTAAGTCTTTGCAACCTTGAGGTAAGCAAAGATTTCTTAGCTAGGACACAAAATAAACAAACCATAAGAGAAAAATTTATTAAATTGGATGTCATCAAAATTAAAACTTTATGTTCTTTAGAATGAAAAGACAAATCACAGACTGGGAGAAAATATTCACGATACATATTTCTGATGAAGGGCTAGAATAAAGAACTTTTACAACTCAATAATAAAAAGACAAGTAAGTCGTCAGTTAATTATAGGCAGATTTAAGTAGTCACTTCACAAAAGAAGACATATGAATGGTAAATAAGTATATGAAAAGATGCTCAACATCACTCATCATTAGAGAAATGCAAATTAAAACCACAATGAGAAACAACTACATATCCTCCAGAATGGCTAAAATATAAAAGACTGAAAATACTATGTATGGTTATGATATGGAGTAATTAAACCTCTGATAAACTGTTGGTGGGTACATTTAATTATATGTAAATTATATCTCAATAAAGCTTTAAAAAAGAGTTAAGCCAATGAAGTTTCAAAACAGTGGCAAATGATTTACAAAAAAAGCAAAAAAAAAAAGAGAGATAATTCTTTGATATATATATATATATATATATATATATATATATATATATATCTGTATATTTCCTCATTCAATCTTGACAAAAAAACTCATAAGACTGGTATAATTATTGTCTCTATTTTAGAGTTGGGCAAAGTGAATCTTTTAGAGATTTAGTGGTAAAGCCTGGGTAGACTGATGACAGTATCTAAACTCAAGCATTAACCAGAAGTGAAATTGTTTCCTTGTAGGCTTCTTTAAGTCTGGTCATAAAACTGGGTGAACATAATGCTTAAAAAATACATACTAAATTTTCTTTGAGTCTAGCTCTAATTTTATAAACACAGTATAGGTACTAAGATCTTCATAAAATTAAATTAATTTGAAAATGTTTGGGCTCTAGCTTTAGTTCCACAATATACCAGCCTCATAACCATGTAGAAATTCCTTACCCTTGGTTTCCTCAATTGTGAAATGGAGATCTAATCCTTCCCTTCTCTACCTCAAAAGTCTACTGTGAAGATGAAATAAACATCACATCTGAAAGTCCTTCGTAAATTATAAAGCCCTGAACAGTTGCAAAATCATTTGAATATGCAAGAAAGTCATATTGCAGTCTTGAGTCCAGAATAAACGTGCAATTCTCTTTGGCTTGAATTTTGAGTATTCATACAGATAATCCCATTTTTACATTTTCCCTCCATTCCCAAACAAAATTCCATCTCCATGTAAATTGTAGAGAAAGTAAAAAAAAAATATATTTATCTTAAAGAATCCTTGATGTTTGAGAGTAATCAAAACATGCTCACAACTTATTAGGGTCTGGGTGCAAAGATAAGAAGAATCTAAGTTTGGTTAATCAGACGACTGTCCTTTTGAGGGCAGAAATTAGCGGAAGCCACAAGAAACCAGATAAAAAGCAGGTTAGGTGAATTTTGCAAAAATTCAAATTCAATTTTATTTACAGTTCTGCCAAACTCAGTGCTATAAATCTCTGATGTGCTTTGTCTATTTCCTTTCTCTGGATCTGGTTGTCATATCCTTTGTCTGCTTTGAGATAAGGACAATAGTCCATTTCACCACTAGGAGGATCCAGCAATTATATGGGCATTCATAGTGGCAAAAGAAAATCAGCCTTGAGTTAATGTCTTCATCTCACCAAAATTTGAAGTATAAAATAGAGGGCGAGTTACACTTGACAGCAAAGGACTACTAAAGTGACTCAGGGCTAAGAAACATTCTGATCCGGCCTCTAATATGTGTGTGCATGTGCACAAGTGAGCGAGAGAGATGGAGACTAAGACAGAGACACAGAGAGAACACAAAGATGTTGTGATTTCAGCAGGTTTGCAAGAGCCAAGGCAGAGTCTTAATTCTTCATGTACCCCATGGCACCAATACTGGCACAACACATTCACCCAACCACATCTATGGATGAGAAAAATCACACATAACTCAGCGGCAAAACCAAAATGCTCATCTGTCTCCTGGTGCAGCTCTTGTGCTCTTTGCCCTCTGCTGGCCTTCCTCTATATCCTGCCTTTGTAGAATGGGAAGGAAGATGAAAATGAAAATCTAAGAAAGCAAGAGAAGAACATGAGAGAATGGAGGGAAAAGGAACAAGAAGTGACTCTTTTCAAGGAGTAGCAATATTGGGGGCAAACTTTCGAGTGATTGTGAGCATAAAGGAGCAAATTCAGGTAAATTCTGCTGAAATGTACCATAAAAGGTGGAAGTAGGTAGCAGTGAGGGGTATGTGAGGGAGGAGGAGTAGAGAAAGGCCACCCTAGGTTCTGCGGCATCACCAGCAGAGATAATGAGGGGATGTGAAGGAACAAAGACGCTGAGACAGTGAAATCCTTGCAGGACTGAAAGGTCTCTGATCACCTGAAGAACCGGTGACAGCATCACGCAACCCTTTCCATGTTTTTACTCTCTTGCAGCCTCAGGGCAAGGGCAGGCTGAGCCCCAGGAGCCCAGTCAGATTCCAGAGGATTTCCCTTTTAAGTCTGCAGAATGTGGGGACTGTCACGTTGAGGCGTGTTGTTTTCTCCCAGCCCGCTGACCCACCCAAAGGCAGCCTGGACAGAGGCGTGTGTCATCTGAGCTACCAGCTTTATGTAACGGAGTGGCATCTGGAAACACTACAAGGAGATTTCTCATGTTTTCAAAATGCTACTGTGAAGCAGCATGGGTCTTAGATAAGTCAGCCACAGTTTTCCAAAAGGGATCCTCAACTCTGCCTGTGCCATGCTGGGGTTTCTCTCTCTCTTTCCCTGCTCTGCCAATGAATGACATAAAAAGCCATCCTGTAAAGCATGTTAAATCACGCACTGGGTATCTAGAGGCTGAAATTTCTAAGTCCCCACTAGGTTTCACAGGAGAGATTTCACATTAGGTCACTGGAGCTGGTGACTCTTACTCTCCAGCTGTGATCTCATCAGTTATTCAGATTCTGATTGAAGGTGAAGGAAATGGGTGTTTGTGCTGCAGATAATTGAGGAAACACATGTTTAGAAGTGGAATCTGGGCTGGCCTCTGACCCAGAAAGTAAGCTCCAAATCATGTGCCATTTACACTTTAAATAAGAGCAAGAGGTCTGAAAGTCCTTGTAATGAGATGAGAAAAAGGAGAAAAACTATGGTTTGCAAATGATGGGGTAGAAATGGTAACAGCAAAACTCTGAATGTGCACCCAGAATTCTTTATGCTATCCAAAATGGCTTCCCACCCTCTGAGGCATTTTTATTCCTATTTCTTACTTAAGACCCAATTATTCAGACTAGAAGGGCTGTCCATTCACCCCAGGACTAATTTAACATCAGACTACTGCTGTTTTTGTTTTTTCATTTGTTGTTGTTTATGTAAATATTTTTGAAATGCAGCATATATACATAAAAATGCACAAATCATTAGTCAGTTTTAAACAGAAGTAGATCCAGAGATGGAACATGATCAGAACTGAGAGTCCCTCATGTCCCTTTCATCCATTGCTTCCTCAGGTATGATAACTATGACCCTGACTGACCCCTAACCATGACGATTCATTTTGCCGGTTACTGAACTTGCATAGAAAGCAATCGTACAGTGCATCATCTATAATGTCATTTTTGTTACTCACCCTTGTGTTTGAGAGATTCAACTATACTGCGTGTAGTTGCAGTCCGTTGACTTCCATGCTTATTGTTGTAGAGTATTCTGTTGCCTAAATATATGGGATTTGTATATGCATTCTACTGAAGAGGACATTGGAGTTGGTCTGGCTTGTGACCACAAGCATAGTGCTGCCATGAACGTTTTTGTATATACTAAATCATATTTTAAAAGTTTGATGCAGGACTATCCATTGTTGCTCTGACCCTTTCTACTGGGAAGATAATTCACTCCCAAGATTCACAACATTAATGGAGTTATGATACCTTGTTTTTATTTCATTCGGGCACCTACTTCCTCCCAAAGTGACATTTAGCATAGTTGGTGTTTTGTTGTTTTTTAATAAAATTAACCTGATTTAAGGATATGGCAATGTTGTCACCATTGACTCACCTCATTTGCACAAAACAAGTGATTACAGATTTTAATTGCACTAAGTTGTTTGAGAACAATGCCCACTCACCATATACTCTCCACTATTCTCACTTCTCTTCATCTTGGCTAAACGAAGTATCATCACTCCCTCATCCATTCTTTTGCTCTGATACCCCCAGGATAAAATATTTTTGGAAAACTGTATACCCATTTACACACTTTTAAACTGGCTTCCTAAATTTTTATTATTAGTTTAAATAAATGCAAATGGTGAAATTTCTACCATATTTTAAATTGTTTAATACTTTAATATTTTAAAAAACTTTGAAACTACAAGTTTAGCTTATATAATTTATAGAAAATGTCTCCATTACATAATTGGCAAAGCTGTCATCACAGAAAATTAATTAGCAAACTAAGACTTATTTTCATAAAGACATGGCTTTCTAGTTTTGTTTGTTTGTTTTTATCATTTGAAAACATGTTAACAAACATCCTTTGGCAAACATTACATCTAAATTTTAATTCTAAGCTACATGCATGGATGGATGGATGGATGGATGGATGGGTAGATGGAGGCATGGAAATTCATCATGACCTTTTCCCCTGAATGAAACAAAGTGTCACACGGTCAATATTTCCTCCCCATGCTTTCTTTGCTTTGTTTTCACGTGACTCCCTCTCTCTCCCTCTCCCTCTCCCTCCCTCCCTCACTCACTTCCCTCCCTCCCTCTCTCTCTCTCTCTCTCTCTCTCTCTCTCTCTCTCTCTCTCCCCCTCCCCTGAGGAATGTAATCCTGAATTTTTTTTTGTTTAGTACCCAAAGTCTTTTATCTCCAGGATAACAAAGCTCTGCAGTGAGATGCAGAATGGGTGAGAGGTTTGTGGAAGAAGGGGAAGGGGAGATGGAAAGCTGTGCTCTGAACCAGTTTGCTCCACATTTTCTAAAACCATGCAGAGAAAGTGGTATTTTAAAGATGCTGAGTCACTTTATTTTCTAAGCTATTAGGGCAAGCTATGATCCTTAGTTCCACCTTTATGTCAGATATAATAGACCCATGAGAATCTAGAAACAAGACAAAGGATAGGTTTTTCCAAGTTCTCAAGAAAATAGACTAAAAGAGATATCCTAGTAGGATATTTGTTTACCTGGCATTTGGAAAGTTGAAAATTCTCCCTCTGAATTATTCTATTTTGCTTATATATACTGTGTTCAAGTGGGTGTTTTCTGGGTAGTATTAGAATCAGCATTGTCATCAGTTCTTAATTATCTAACGATATTTATTCTATTAATTACCTGAGGTCAATTTGAGTTGACTTTTTCCTGAATTTAGTACAGCAAACATCTTGGCTTTTTTGCCCCCCACAGCTCAACTACTTTGAGTTCATGGAATGCAAACTAATTTAAAAATAGGCAGGGGATTTCAAAGGCAAGATTTGGGTGCCAAAATTAAAGAGAGAGAGAGAGAGAGAGAGAGAGAGAGAGAGAGAGAGAGAGAGAGAGAGAGAGAGAGATGTGCTTTAAGAGTCAACTGATATTACTTCTGACATCTGGCACCCCCTATCACCCATAACAGCTGCAACCCTGAAAATATTCCCAAAGTCTTCTGGGAGTGAAGATTAAAACCTTGAAGGTTGGAAAATTAAAACCTTGAAGGTTACAGAAGATACAAGGCAATCATTGTTTCTCCCAGACAACAGTGCACACTCAGGGAGAGCAGGACCTATGAAAGTTACAAAAGCCAACCCTGGAAAGAGTCAAAACATGGAAGCCCAGGAGAACTGAATGGGAGAAAAACAGAAGGAGCAGAAAAAGGTGATGGAAAAGTGAGAAGCAAGTAGCAAAAAAAGAGAAACCAACGCAAAGCCTAGAAACACTGATGTTTCAGGAAGAAATAGACTCTCCAAAAGTGAGAAAAAAGGACTCGGGGAAATCCAGAGACAAGCGAGGAAAAGCAGCCCAGCCCAAAAAGCAGAGTGGACTGCAAACCTGAAGTGTTGGCCGCCTGCTCTAGACACCTTGGAACTTTGACGGCCTCTATAGTATTCAGTAAGGGTCCTTGTTCTATTTCCAACCTTTGGGCTTTAAAGAACAGACAGAGAGCTACTCGTGACCCTAGGGAAAATCAGAAGATGCTGAAAGAATCCATGTGTGTTGGAACACAATTTAGAACTAGAATGCTATCGGGAAGTAAGATGGCTCAAGAATTAAGCTATTCCTTCCTCTTCTTAGATCTTAGGATCCCCAGAGATCCTGCTTCTCTCTGCAGATAAGTTCCTTAGCCCCTTCCTTCAGTCAACTCTATGTGCTTTCTCACAATCATGTGTAATTATAGACCATTGTGGAGTCTTCATCCCCAACTGTTGTGTCACTCATCTTGCCAAGGATCAGCCTGCCAAGCATATGTCTGCTTCCCTATCTGTTTATACCAGGAGTGCTTTTATTGTAATTACCTAGTTTAATTAATTCATAGGTAAACTAATTTAATTGTTTTAAAAAAACTCATAAAATTGAACCTAATACGTACATACCAAATTCTTAAATTAGGTGTGATAAAGACAACTCTAAAAGACAAGGGGGATATATCCAAAAAAATCTAGAAATATTTTGCACTTAACTTACTTGACCATTGTCCTGAAGTTGTTGATTCACTTGAAATAAACCAAAATTTGGAAATTGTAGATGATTCATCGTGGGTGTGATTTATTCCAGAAAGACAATACATAACTCCAGTCAGCCAATCTATAATCAAAACAAAATTCTTAGCCTTAGATGAAAAGATGGCAAGTGAATTTACATTTATATATTTTTATAGAATTCATATATCCACATATTAATTTATAGGTATACATACAATTAAGATAAAACTCTTTAGGTACTGTCATTTTTTTTATTGTTCTCCTCAGCACTGACAACCATCAGTACAGTCAGATTGGGTAGGAGGATTCCTGCTGCTATCTCATCCTTCCTGCTGGACCCCACTCGGTGACTTCCTTAGCACTGAGTACACAACAGGCACCAATAAGCTTTTGATCCTTGACAACCTCAGAGGAGGTAAACAGGCAAAATTGATAACCTAAACCCTCCCTACTCACAAATTATCTTCATGGCCTAGTACTCCCCAAGCACCAAGCCAATTCACAGTAATAATGAACTCAACTCAGTTCACTATTCATTCCAAGAAATAAAATAATGTAGTCTCCTGATTTGAATTTGTTGTTAAAGGATTTGGCAGGCTTTTAAATATTCCCCTAAACAGCAAGGAACTTGCCCTAAACTGCCCTACCCCTGAGGTAGGGTAATCAGGACAATGAGAGCAATGCAAAATAGTGATATGTGTTCTTTGATCTACCAGCTGGTGCATTGGGTTAGAACATAGCTCTGGGGTCCTAGGCTCCTTGGCAACTATTTAACCTTTCTCAGTCTCAGTGTACTCTCCTATCAAATGCATTGTTGTAACAATACATTAAATGATGTAATAGATGAATGGCAAGATAAGTGTTTCCCCACCCCACCTTTTCTTCCTCTACACATCCCTACACCATGGGGGTGAGAGGAGAAGTGGTAAACACAATAAAGAGAAGAAATATCCCTCTAATTAGACCTGGAGTTGTAAGCAGAGTGGTTAATAATAAGAAAGAGGTATATCATTATGTTTGGCATGCTCCGAAAAATGTGAAGGGCCTAAAACCTCCCCAGTATCTCACTGTAAGGCCCACAGCAGGAGCACTTTGTAGTCACTCATTCATTCACTAATTAGTTGATTCATTCATTCAGTGAGTACCAGCAATGTGCAAAGCATTGTTTCAGGCACAGCCCTCAACACAAATTTTCTTTCTCATGGAGCTTATGTGACCTTTGTGGGAGAGGAAGAAACTTTCCTCTACCCTCCTAAGTTTTGTCAGCTGTTCTAATAATTAAATCTACATGAAACAGATTAGCAAGAGAAAATGAATAGATTTAATTACATGTGTACATATGGGAACCTCACATACATAAGAGTCAGAGACAGAAAGGAAAAATGTGTTATACAGGACATTCTGAGCTAGGGATGAGGTAAGGCACCATAGGGCTTGAGAGGGGAGGAAGGTCCTTGCAGGATGATAAAAGCAGATGTTCAGTAATTGGATGTTGCCCTGTCATATAAAAAGTTATTCCTGGTAAAAATTTTGATTATGGGCAAGGTCCCAAATTTAAATTCTTTAAGGGAGAGGTAAAAGTTTCTCTTGGGCCACAGAATCTCGATTGCCTTTAGCTCAAAATAATTCACATGTCAAAGTGGCACATCTTAGTGAGGCCTATTCTGAACTCCTGTATAGACTAATTGAAGAAAAGCCAAAGACTAGAAAGTTACCTATAAAACCTGTACACAATGCCTGTCACACATTAAGCATCAATAAATAGCTATTTTAGTAATTTTTGTTATAATCAACCCAACTGAAAATCTAATTTAGGATTATTAAAATATGTCCCTTGACTTCATGCAATATATATATGTTTCCTACCCTAAAGATGTACCCACCTGACATGATTCCTATCAGAAGCCAGCCTTAGGACCCCTGTACCCACCAGAGCACAGGACTCCTTGTATTTAATGACCTTTCCCCTTCCCCACCTCCCTACCTGTTTTCAAAAGTCGCAACCCTTTTCCCAGCTCCCCAGAGGTTAGGAGTGAAAGTTGGAGAAGTCAGAGCTATAATGCTCTATTAAATATGAATAAGTGATGCTCTACCTTCTGTTCTATTCTGGAAATAAAGCCATTTTCTTCAAGCTTTATACAACTCTGTGAACACAAAGTGCCCCTAATATGTCCTGGGAGGGAGACAGCTAATCTGCTGATGATATAATTTCTGTCTGTCCGGTTTCCATTGTAGGGTCATCTGGGGCCTACTCAGGCCACCTTATTTTAAATTAGAATGCACCACACCCTGGTCCTCCTCACCCTGATCTGTTTTTCAGTCACCTTCTAACATGTAATCCATTTATTTGGTTTGTTCTATATTTTCTCTTTTCTCCACGAGAATAAATTCGCACAGGGCAAAGATGTTAGGTTTGTTCATCAGAACAATGCCTGGTCCGTATTATGCACTCAGTAAATATTTGTGGAACGAAAGAATGAAAACCTCAGTGGAAAAAGCTTTCTATCAGTCCTAGAAGGGACTTATAACCTTAGTGAGGGCTTCAAAAGGCAAAACCAACCCAAACTTGGACAACTGATTGAGACTCTATTTATTTTTTTCAAACTGGAAAGCAAAAGGGGTAGGGGTGGAGTGGGGGGCGGATGGAACTCCAGCCCTTCTCCCCTGCAGAGGAGCCAAGGTCCCTTCACTTTTTTTTGGACTATTGGACGTGTTCCTGCTTGTCTTGTTCGCATCCCTTTGACAGCCCTATTCCTAGGTCTTATATTGTGCACGTGTTCTTTCCACATCATGGCTACTGCGAATGAATAAATTGAAGA
Organism: Cynopterus sphinx; assembly: GCA_030015415.1. Classification (NCBI taxonomy): domain Eukaryota; kingdom Metazoa; phylum Chordata; class Mammalia; order Chiroptera; family Pteropodidae; genus Cynopterus; species Cynopterus sphinx. Next base: position 39,139,186 of record CM057379.1, read on the forward strand.
AGGATAACTTTTTCTCCCAGGTTGTGAGAACAGCAGTGGTAGGATCTGCTGGATGGGAAACACAAATTTATGGTGACCTGGAATTTGAAGGCACGGCCTTCACTTGCAGGCTCTCGTTCTTCAGAGGCCCCGCCGGAGCCAAGGCCGACCCGGCTGCGGCCCTGCACCGCTGTGCGCGACAACGGCAGTGGGCGAGGAGGTCCCTGGGAGCCGGATTCACGCGTCCGGGGCGAGGGGAGCGCTCCGCGGGGACCGCACGCACCTGGAGAGCGAGGGCTCAGCGGAGCCGGCTCCCTGGTTTGTGCCATTTTTGTTCCAGAACCCAGTGCTTTAGCGCAGGGGTTGGGGCGTCGGGGAGCGAACTCCCCGCCTGGCCTGCCGCAGGCCCTGCCAGACAGGCACCAGCTGCTCCCTCTGCTCCTCCCCTCCCCGGAGACCGCTGCCAGGCGCTCCCGGGGACCCCGCCACTTCCCCCGAAGCCTGTTCTGGCCACCCCTGTCCCTTCGCGATGCCCTCGCCCCTGAATTCTTGCAGCGCTTTTAGAGGATCTCTCATCTCTCGATATGTCTCTCCAGTTAAACTGTAAAACACATAAAGAGCCATGTGCTCTTTTTACTTAAGCTTTCTTTTCTTTTTTTTCTTTTTTGATTATAAACAGCTTCTATAGTTTCTGTTGTGCTCAAACCAAAGCAATGACTCTCACCCGCCACTAATTGCATGACTTCCAGAAAATCCTTCTAAACTAGTTTCCTCATATGCAAAATGAGATTCTAAGTTTCCTTCTAGCTTTCAAATTCAGTAGCTTTCCAAGGCAGACTAGAGTTGATTTACTGGATATCGCTGCTCCTGGTTTTGGGTCTAACTGCTTTGTTTCTGGAGGTCACAAATGGGCATTCATTAGCAACCATCAGGAAGAAGAACCGACAATGATCCCTGGTGTCTTTCCTCCTGAACACTACTCACCCCAGTTCTTCTAAAACTGGGTCCCCAGGCCATACACATGTGACCACTCTAATCCTGGCTGAGGTGTAGGAGAAATCCTTTCTTCTGTAAGTTTAACACTAAAGAGAAAAAAATTTTTAGAAACACTTTTTCTAGAAAATTATAAAGCATGAAAACATAAAAACCATAGAAGCATCAGTCACCGCCTACAGTCTTTGAATAACTTCCATAAAAGCCAGACATTGGTTAGCAAATTTTAGGCAACCTTGAGCCCCAAATCATTTCCCTTGACTGAACCATGAATGTTCTCAGGATGCCAAGCAAAAGATATTCAGTCCTCCACCAGGCAGCATCTATGACCTTTTTCCAGGTCTGTACAGAGGGAAGAGCATAGGCTCTCAGGCCATTTGCACAGGAATCTGACTTCAGTTTTGCCCTTTTTAGACAAGCTTCTCTGATTCTCACTTTCTACTAAATAGGAATAGGTTTTATCCCACTGAATTGAATGAATATTAAATAAGAACATATGTGTATCATTCAGAGTCCTTCATTGTAAACATGAACTTACCTGTGTTAGATTAAGCACAGCAGCAACTTACTGAGATGCTGAGGAACCACAATCCCTAGGAAGGCCAGGGAATGGAGCCTGGAGGCAATGAAGCCAGGAAAACTTCCCCAATTACACTGCCAGGTGCTCCTGCAGCAAAAGGGGAGACCTGCTGTAGCAGTTGGCATGGGCTCTAGCTGATACCACTAGTCCTAGGACTGCGATGCCTCAGAAGGGCCTCCACTGCTCTGCTTCTGAAAGTTGGACTTCTCAGGACACCATCTTCGCAGCACTGCTGTCCAAACCAAAGTTTTGTACAACCTAATAGTTCTCTCTGTTACTATCTGAAGGTCTCTCTCTGGCCCTGGCTAGGCCCATCCTCCTTGACCCATTTTCCTCTATCTTGTTTGATTTACTTAAGACAGTCATCTGCCTGTTTTTAAAGCTCATTCCACTCCTGCAGGAAATCCAGCTTATTAACCCTTCTTTGGGAATAAAACCATGTGACCTTGGCAGGAAGCACTAGATTTCCTTGCAACCTCACCACTTAACTCCCTCCCAGCCGCAAGTCAGTACCTTATCCCTCTCTATCATAAAGCCTACATTATCTTTAGACCACCTGGTACATTCTCATGTCTAGTCTGTATCAAGTTCAGTCACCAGATGAGTCACCACCTAAATGTTCTTTGATTCAATATCCAAATATCCAAATGCCTCCAAGGTCTAGACCAATGGTTCTCTTTGAATGAAGGGGTGGGGGCTGGAGGGTAGGAGGCTGGGCCTCGGAGAGTCTGATTTAATTGATCTTGAGTGAGCCCAGGTGTAGCTCTCCACTTTATTTTATCAGGGAAACCATCCTCTAAAATATCATCAAGGTTTTACTTACAAAACCAAAAGGTCTAAGCAAGGAGTAAAAACTGAAAGTATAATATCAAACAAGAGTGGAAGAGGGTAATAAATATACTCCAAATCTCTAATAATTATCTGCAAATATTAACTTTTAAGTTAACAGTTTTGCAAGTAGGGGCAATGAATTAGCCTTTGGGACGTTTCAGCTTCTGGGTTTGAAAGTGATATGAATTCCTCCTAGGTCATTAATATTAATGCCTGTTAATATTAAATTCAAATAGAAAATGGATGGGGGGAGAGAAGGAATCTTTAAGGAATATGACACAATACCAGATTGTCCAGTATCATTAAGGTAAGTGAGGAATGGCAGATTCTAAGTTCTGTTTATCTTAAATGTTTAGTTCATTCAGTAACATGAGTTCTGATGACAAAGTTATTGAGGTCACAATACTGACAGCTGTGAGAATACCAGTGTGTTTATTAAGTGTCCCTGACTCCACACATCTCTTCATTTTCCCTACCTATTCACCATCCTGAACTGTCAATTATAGTGATAATAAAAGAGCAGAAAGAGGTGATCAATATGTTTTGAATAACAAAATAAGTAAAATGCTATACAACAGAAAGTATGGAAATAACATCTCAGCATGACTCACATTATGTACCTGAATCACCAACGTTGAGAGGGATGTTGTGGGTAACTATGGGAACAACAATATTCCATTGTGGAAAAACCATGAGAAGACTTGTACCAAACTGCCATTTGGTGCACAACCAGGCAGAAGTGCAAGGGCTAAGGAAAAGGAGGAACCCACCAGTGGTAGACACTTGTCATTCTTTTTGGCCAGTTAACGTTTTGAATCCCTGTCCTCTCATTAGGAATTGCCCACCTTCCATTATAGAAGCTAAGAGTATTAGACACTCATTTTGCCTGCTGCCCTTATAGCTAGAAGCTGGGTGTAGCTACCTGATCTAGGCTCCACCAGTCACAGGTAACCTCCAGACCTAGAATCAAAAGGCCAGTGATAAGTGACGTATGTTGTCATTACGCCATGGTTCTAGCAGATGGGTCCAGCACGAATAGCATTGGGGGTGCAGGCTACGACATTGAGGGTGCAATGCTGACAGTGGTAGGGCATCACAGAGCAGTTCTACGCTCTGATAGAGCGGGCTTTTAGATCTCTCAGATATTTGATGAGCTACTCAATATCTTTTTAACAAAAATTTTCTTTTCTGTTTAAGGTAACCTGGATTATTGCAACGGTTATGTAATTGCCTCTCTACCTCAACCCTTGCCCTTCTATAATATATTCTCAATGGAGAAGCTAAAGTGTTCCTGCGAAATTGTTATCATGGCACAACAATTCTCAGCTCAAAACCCTCCAGTGGCATCTCTCCTTTCTCGAGTAAAAGTCAAAGACTTTTACACTGGTCTAAAAGGTCCTGCGTGGCTCCTTTGACTGCATTGCCATCATGCTCTCCCTCACCCAACCTGCTTCAAGGACTGCCACTTGCTGAAATTCTCCCAGCAAAGTTCTTCCCCCAGAAATCCACATGACTCACTCCATCACCTCCTTTGTGCCTTTGCTGAAATATTCCCTTCTCAGTAGAGGCTTCCCTGACAATGCTTTTTAAAACTGCATCCCATCCCCCCTGGCATTCCTTATACCCTTTCTCTGCTTTAATTTGCTTCATAGAACTTGTCGCCATCTAACATATTTTATACTTGACTTATTTGTTTATTTATGTCAGTATCTCAGCCCCCACTAGAATGTAAGCTCTAAAAGGGCAGAAATTTTTGTTTTGTTCACCACTGTATCTACAGTGTCTGGAATAGCGAGCACCTGGCACAAAATAGGTCCTCAATACATATTTGCTAGCTGGCTAGCTGGCTGGCTGGCTGGCTGGCTGGCTGGCTGGCTGGGATGTTGTTAATGGTTAGTGAAAAGTAGAAGTTTACCTGACAAAGGGAAAGCAGCAGAAATGAGAAGATGAACTTGCACAGCTAGAGTTCAAGTTGTCAGTGGAGGGTTCTGAGCCTACCAATGTTATGCCATGATGGGTATCTTGTGAGGGGTGGTCAAAGACAAAAGGACTTTGTTTTTGCTTTTTAAACAGTAGGGTGATTTTGGCCATTTCAAGAAGGCCAAGAGGAAACCAACCATCAATCTTGGTTGTGAAAAATTCTGATCATGGAACAACTATACATATTCATTTGAGGAAGAGTTGGACATAGCAGCTACATTTATCGTTTACCGAATGCTTGGTACTTCTTTTTAGGTTTCACATGGGCCATCTCGATTAATCCTTACAATGATTTTTATAGTGTGCATACTCTTTTTTTTCTATTTCACAAATAAAAAAAAAATGAGAGGCTAAACAATTTGCCAAAGGTCATATATCAAGGAAGATTTTATTTAATTATTTGGTTATGTTTTGAGATAAGAAAAGAAAAAGAAATTGAGGTTGATCTGGCTACTCTTTATGCTAAAAACAACCCTGTGAAATTAGAGATACCAATGATGCTGTGGAACATGAACAAGCAGATAGGGCTCGAACATTAGTTCTGCAACTAACTGAATACATGACTTCAGACAAGTAACTTATCTCTCTGAGTTGATTCCCTCATTTGTAAAATGTAAAATCATATGCTCCTTGTGGAGTTTTTTTAAAATTTGAGATTAAGTATACTAATACATGGAAACAGCTAATATAATGTCTGACCCAGAGAAGGCATTCAAGAAATGGCATCATTATTATTATCGTTATTGTTATTACTACTACTGTTAGTGCTGTTGTTATTATTGAAGGAATTCAGAGTCCGGCCTCTTGGCACCATACTTGTGAATGCCCATGTCTGTGCTTTCCAAACCTTAGTGGATACCACACAAAATCAACTAGACAGCAATCTAAAAGCGCAAATTTCTGAGTTCATCGCCCCACCCCCTGCAAAAAAATTCTAATTTAGTGTATATGGGGGGCTCAGAAATCTTACTTTTAGATGATTAGCATTCTCTTAAAGAACTCCGGGAGGAGAGAGACCCTCCGCCCCTCCTTACTAACGTGCAAGCCGAGGTCCTTATGTGACAATGATCTCTTCAACAGTGTTGCCTAGTGGTTAAGGAATGGGTTCCGGAGTTCCACAGCTATCAGGCCTTGGGTGAACATATGGACTTCTCTGTGTCTGTCTTCATGTGTAAAACTGGGGTAACAACAATTATTACCTCATAGAAATGAAGCAAGGCTCAAAATAAACATGTAAAACAATTATAAAGAGCCTGGCACAGATTAGGTTCAATAAAGATTAACTATTATCATTTGAATATTTCTCCCATTCTTTAGGCTCCTATTGATGAGGCGATTTTTTTTTTAAGTGAAGATTTTTCCCGTCTCAGATTTGCAAACAAGTATCCCTGGTTTGAGTTCCACTGAAAGAGTCAACACACCAAGCCTACTTCCTCTGGGTCCTGTATTGAGGAATATCAGGTCTGCTGAGCAGTTCCAGACTCATCTCAAGGAGCCTTTGCCAGTGTTCCATATAAATAAACTTAGGACATTTTTCCCAGTAGCTAAACTAAATCTTACAAAAGAAAATTCCACTCATGTTAGTGTGCAGAGAACAGAACGTACATCTATCTTCCCATCCTCTCTGGGGATCCATCGATTTTTCTGTGAGCGACTCTCACCTGCCAGAGGACACAGCACTTTTTCTTCGCCTAGATTTAGATCTGCACACTTGACTAGCTGCTTCCCCTTATCAAGTTTCACAGAAAATGTTACCTCTGCAAAAAGACCTTCCTTGACCACACACTCAGAAGGGCTTTCCCCGCCCCTTCCCAGATGGGCACGCCATCACACTGCCCTTTCCTCTCCCTCCGCCCCTGTCTACTTCATAGCTCTGATCAAATACATAATTATGTAACTTATTTTCTGCCTTCCTGTTTCCAGGCTTTGTCCCCTCCACACGCACACATGTCTGTAGGTACTAAGAAGACAGGGATCATGTCTGGTTCCCGCTTTTGTCACCAGTATCTATACTCAGTGCTAGCTCTCAGCATTTAGCAGCTCTCGACAAATATTGAATAAATAATGAAGGAATTTAACATCTTGAGTCTAAGAAGGCACTGCCTCTGGACTCCTCTATCTGGAACAAAAGGTGGGGGGATGGATCTGAATAAACAGTAAAGGAACAAAAACATTAGACACAACCTAGGTAATTTCCCAGTGTGGTCATTAGCGAGCTTCACACCAGCACTTTCAAGATCATTAAATGAAAATCTCCCACCCTCAGCGTGCTAACCAGGAGTTACACAGAGGCTGATAAAGTATCAAAGTCACTGAAAGAAACAATGAGTAAAATAAAGTACAGTGCAATTTTTTTCGAGAGAGAAAAGAGAAAAACCTTTGATGAGTCCAGGTCTAAAATCTCCTGATCTTTTTGAGAAAAGGGAAATTGGCTTTTTCTTCTCTTTATCACTTTTGCCATTTTGATGTTTAAACTTAAATTGTTCCCTTGGCTTCCAACTGAACCACTCTGTATGCCCCCATCCTCCTACTGTATGTCCTGTATGCCCCCATCCTCCTACTTCTCCTATTGAGTATTAGAGTTGGAAGGACTTTGAAAATAATCTTTTCCAATCCTTCCTTTTGTTGAAGAGGTAAAAGAAGTCCAGGCCACACTGTGAGAGGGTCTCAGGACTCAGAAGGGGTCCCAGGTCTCTTGATTCTCCAGCTAACCTTCCACTCCTCCATATTAAATGTGGCTCATTTTAGTTCCCTCTGACTAGCCAGGGCCCGATCTATGCTTCAGGCCCAGTACAATAGTGCAGGAGGCAGCTAGTCGATATTCTGTCTGCTCTGAAGACAAGAATGACCCCACGGATGTCAGCCAAGACCTTTCTTTTCTGGCAGCACTAAATCAGACTTCCTTGCTTCAGTAAACACATACAGTCAGAATATTCCCACCAAGAGAAGTGTCCCATTCCCAAAGACAGTTTCTTCCCCCCTTAATCAATCTCAGTTCACTCCATGAGTCTGACAAGCAGTGGAAATAGGCGTGGAGTTAGGAGAAGCTCCACAGTGTACATTCTAATCCTTAAAAAGCTTTGCTTTTCTCTCCCTGAGACTGCCAAGGCCAGACTCTTCTCATTTCTTTTTCATCCTCTCCCTCAAGCTAAAAAAAAAAAAAAAAAAAAAAGAGGCCCCAAATGCTTTGGTGAAGAAAACAATAGTATAGTCCTGACAGGTCATAGGGAGGCTGAGGAAAGGTCATGTCCTCATTCACAGCCAGTCTACGGCACTTCTCGGGACCCACATAGACCCTGAAGTGTGGGGAACAGAGCTAAGTGGGTTAATTCTGCCTCTCCCTTCTTCTGTCTACCTCCACTGCAGAAACTGAGAGATGCTGGGAAATCCTTTGGTATTATCCTTTTCTCCCTAAAAACTCTCTTTGTTCAGCAATCCTATGAGCAGTTCATTTTTTCACATCATTCCATATATTGCTTGTCCTGGTTTATTCTTGATTTTTTTTTGGTTGCTTCAGGATTTCTGGTCGGTCTGTGATGGGGAGAAGCGAGTAAGATACGACGATTTTAAGACAGTGTCTCACCCTCATCTCAGTTCTAAAATTGTCTCATTTTTCCTTCATCACTCAACACATCTACTCAGCCACCTGTTTACTTATCTTATTGTTGTTTGGGGTTTTTGCTTTGCTTTTGTGAGGTTACTGATTTTAAAATAAGGAGTCCACTCCTACCTTAGTCTCTAAAATCGCCTGTGCCAGAAGACACATCCCTCACTACACTCTAGCTTTTCATTTCCCCCCAGTGGCAACAGTGTCTCCATGCTTTCTCAGTCTGTAAACTAGATGATCTTCAACTCCTTCCTCTTTTCTTCACTTGGTCACCTATTCTTCCTAAAAGATTTTCTCATATGAACTTAATTTTGGTAACTTCCAGCTTTGAGTTGGTCATAAATTTTAGAAATTGTCAGCATGAATTCTAGTCAAGATAGTGTTGTAAATTCAAAATCTGAGGCTTTGTTTTGCTCTGATGGCATTGCTGTGACAGGCAAAATAGAAAAAAAGAAAATGAAAAAGCATGGCCACATTCAAAATAAGGTAAATATCTTTATGTACTAGGATCAAAAGAGGAAAAAACGGAACGTGGGACCATTGGGGTCTGATGTATAAGTAAACAGAGATGGCCAAATGTTCTCACTCCTGTGGGGTTATAGGAAGCAAAATATCCCAGAGCAGGAACAGAAATGAGGCCCCTGGCTAGTTACTCATCCCCAGCCCCTAAAGGGACAGTGTTGGGCAGCTATATTTTAGACCATATCATCCTTACTATTCCCTCTAAAACTGCTGACTAGACCAAAGACCAAGGCATCCAAGCCATAGGGCTCCTACAAGGAGACTAGAATGAAAAGCTCTACCAAAGGCAAAAGAACTGGCCCCATAGGATCTTATTCTAATAAAATTAGATCAGGAAATATGTGGAGAAGTAAACAATTTTATTCTGAAAGATCCTGAGACAGAGAGGGGGCAAAGGGCTCTGATGGATCACCACTGAGCCAGAGTCATGAGGAGGCAGGAACTCTGAGATCATAAAACATATAAACTTTGGAGTGGAGAATGAAGATGCCATTTGACAGCTGCAAAGGGAAACCAGACCCACCGAGAAATTTGGAATCATATTTATGTAGAAAAGGAAAGCAAAATTGTATAGCTCCTACCACTGAGATCCAGAAGAGTGCTCCGGATTCTGCAGGTCTTTTTGGTTTCAGGCTCCAGGAGACCGAGTTCTGCAGTAACTCTGCTCCTCTTACTGGAGGCTGCTTGTTTGGCTCCTCATCAGTTGTGAAGCTTGGCCCTGGGCTCGGACCGCTACTTTCCTGGTTTCACAGGTATCTTTATAACTCTCTCCTGCCCCCCACTCCGATTACTTGAGGTTCTTTGAATAAAACTGTTCTTTACAATCAAGAAAACCCAACTGAAACATTTGTTAAGTCATTTGATCCTTCCAACAAACCTAAGAGGTAGGAACGATATTCTCATTTTACAAATGGGGAAACTAAGGCTGCAAGACATTAAGGAGCTCAATCATATAGCTCCTGGGCTGGTCATTGCCTTTTTGCTCTCACATCTAGTTCCCAGCCTTCCTCTGCTTTGCTGGCTGTACAAACTATGTTTCCCAGGCTCCTTTGCCAATTAGCATTGACTCACTGTCAGGAAATTGAATAGTAGGAGAATGGGAGAAGCCAGGATATTTTCCCCCCTGTGCTTGGCATCTCTGGCAATGATTCCTTCTTTATGTCCCAGATCCCATGAGGGAGCCTTTCTTCCATGTTCCCATCTTCTACCATGCAGCCCCATCCTCCTTTCGACCCTTGAAGCCTAGAAGTGAAAACATCAAAACATCTTCATACTTTTGCTTGTCTTTGGGTGGTGTCGCTGTCCCCTACTTAGCTTTTTAGCACTTTCATTTCGTTTGTAATTAGTTCAGCATATTAACTTTCAACTGGCATGGCTCTGTTTCCCTAAATGAATCTTAGCTGATACAGCATTTACTAAGTGACTAAGTAAGGATTTGAAATTTCAGTCTGTTTGATTCCAGAATCCACACTCTTAAGACCACATAATGTTGACAGTTAAGTCACGGAGAAATTTGTCTGAACCTCAACTACAAACTAGTAATGTCTGTTGCCCCAGAGCAAGCCCATGAGAAGGATTCCCACTTGGTATTTTCACTGCTCATGGCCATAAGTTAACTTTACAATGCCACCAACCCAAAGATCAAAATGAGGCTGGAAGACTTCATTACTAAGGGCTGCCTCTGGCACTACAACCCTTTACCCTGTTCTTCTGACTCTGCTCCCTGAACCCTCAAAGCCAATCTAGTAGACTTGAATTTGCCATGAGACAAGAAATTCTCATAATATTGAATGTGAACCATCAAGGCAAGCTGAAATCTCAAGCTGCTCAATAGGCTTGCCACTGCCTGAGAACCATACAGTCTCTCCTCTTGGTTTATTGCCCCTAATTTAAGGTTCGACTCTTGGAGACCTTATCCTTTCATGATAATCCATCCTACTTACGTGCCCATGTCTAAGTATTTTGTTTGTGCACTTTGTGTCATTACCTTTCTCTCACTCTTGTTCTAGCTCTTTCTGCTAGATTCCTGAATTTCTGACCATTTGCCTTCACAGGTAAGGAGGTACTTGCTAAGGTAAATCACATATCAATAATGCTCTGTTGATTAATCATCAAGATCTGTGTCACTCCTGACAAGCTGCCATCATCTGTTTAATGTTGCAATAAGGTCTGGCTTACTGTATTGTATTGCATTTAGGGGAGCCTAGAAAAGGGTAAATATGAGATTTCTCAAAACTAAATTCTCTGCCAGAGGGAGAAGAATGCTCAGATCATCATCCCTGAAAAATCTAAGTAAGTAAGTAAGTAAGTAAGTAAATTTTTTACAAATCAAAGAAAGAAACCTCAACTTTATGGTCTTTAAATAAATCCATAATTGCTTCCCTAATTGTAAATGCCTCCTGCACCTGGTCTTAATCCTTTAAACACTAAGTTTAGTCCATTCATGGGTAAAGGCGGATAATTTAGGCATTCAATGAACAAATGTATGATGGGAAATATGCTAAAATCTTGAAGTTTATACTATATAATATCTTATAACTACTGACGAGTGACAGTCTATGTTTCATAGACCACAGTTGAACAATCTGTACAATTTGTTGTAAAAATAACCAAGTCTTATTATAAAAATAGGTATTATCTTTGGCATCTCCCTCCTCACTGCCTCCAGCTACCACCTCCCACATCCCAGCTGTCTCCTAATCCTATGAGGGTTTTTGTTTCCCCAAAAAGCTTTAGTGGCTTCTCTGTTCTTCCTTTTTCTCTCTCTAAGGAAATCTCACTGTTACCAGAGATTAAAATGGATGGCCATGTGTCACAGAGAATGAAATATCTTTTCCTAATCCTTGTCTTCTGGACTGACCCATAAACCTACAAGTTTTTTCACTAAGACAGATGGACTGAATGACCTGGGAAAAGCTCCTCACTTCACCCTACCCCCATCAGCAGGAAGCCAACTCCTAGTCACCATTCATGTCTCAGGAAAAGTGCCATACCTTGGGAAAATATTCTCCAGCCTCCAGCCATTCAGGGTCATAACAGGAATTATCTCTGTTTGTAAATATATCTTCATCTATATGGATAATGACTATCTACCTTGTGCAAAATCCATGAATATTTATATCCCAAACTGTATTTCATGAAAGTAGTAGGGAGTGGAGGCCTCTGTGAGGGTCTGTGGCAAATAAATTTGGGAAATGCAGGGTTAAGCCAGATTAAGCAAATTTCTTTACTGTAGGCCTTCTTGGAGCCTTTAAAATGTTAACATGTATAATAACCACTGGTTTTTCACAAACCATATTAACCATGGAACCTTTCTTCATAATACATGTTAACATTTGGAGGAGCTAGTATTATGTGAAATATGGTTTGATAAAGGCCAATATAAAATGAATTACAATGTCCGCCGATAATCTATCATTATTGCAGAATGGTGATTGTCATTAGCACACAGATTTCAAATGACCTTAAAAGTTGCAGTGGAAAACCATGACAAAACTTCAGAGATAGTTCATCTCATAGAATGAGATAGTTAGACTAAAGGTAAATTTGAGGAGAATACCCTCCATAAAAGGAAGGGGCGATAAGAAAGAAAGCTGGCTTATAGAGTATGCAATGATGGAGTTCCAATAAAAGCAGAATTCATGCCAACCAGCAGAGTAGAACAAGGACTGTTAAGATTCTTCTCAGTACCTGATGCTCATGAATGGGAACTAATATGGCCCCTGCTGCTAGTCTAAGACAGTGGGAAAAGGAACGGTGACCTTGGGTTTTCTAGATAGCTTTCATATAAACCTGAACCATATGGTTAACTTGTTCATGATACTGTTAAGTTCAAAAATGGTGAATTTCAAGTTCCATGGAATTATACTATTCAGGAACACAGAAATATACAAAGTTAAAGTTGATTATTTTCAATAATATAAAATGTATAAAATGTATTTTTTAGCTTAAGATAAAATCATTTAAGTATCTTTTAAATGAAAACACATCAGTGCTACTGTGAGCTACTGTTACACATGTGAAGTGGAGATAGACGTTTATTGATATTCCAAAAGGCTGCCTCAGATCCTTTATGGAAATAGAGGTGTAGACTTAATAAATGAATACAGAAACAATTATTTTAAGTCATGTGACTAATAAAGTGACTAAGAGGTTACTGTGGCTACATTATCTTTTGGAATTAATCCAGTAAGTAGGGACTTTCTTTTTGAGTCTAATTTCATAACAAGGCATGTGATCATTTGTGAACAATGGGAACTTGAAGGCGAAACCTTGTTTTGAAAATCAACTAACATTTAGTTTTTTACTTCAGCCAGTCAACTGAGATGACAATTTTTATGGTGAGGACTTGAAGCAGCATCAAGTAAATTTTTCATTTTTATGTATGAATAGCAAAAAGAAAGTAGATGTTTGTTTGAGAGTCTGAAAACTTTCAGACATTTGCATTATATCTGTAAACAAACTTAATCCATAATTGATGTAGAATATTTCTGGATGCTATGTAAACACAGGTATATAGTGCAAGGGCAAAAGAGGATGAGAACTTTGAAAAATGCTTAACAGTGGGGATGTGGCTTCACTGGAGCTATCTTTTGTGTCGACCTTGGAGTCTGTCTCCGGTTTAAAAGATTCCTATTTAAAGAGGTTTAATTCCAAAGGATAGCTACTCTTTTAAAAAAGTTCATGGGTTTTGACACTTAGATGCAAAAGCAACTTGCAAAGTCTGAACAAAAGGACAGTTAGAAAATATTGTGTTAAGCCTCTGTGTTCCTGAGATTGTGGCTCTTTCACTAAGTTCTGAACTGAGGAATCTGAGTGCTGGGCAAGAAGTCAGAGAGAGAGCGAGTTAGTGTGGAGTGGGATGTGAACGTGTCCCCAGGGGAAGGAGAGTGGGCTGGATCTGAGGATCAAGTCTGAATCCAGTCTGTTTTCTCATGCCACAGCCTCCCATCTGTCCCCACCCTCCATCTTCTCAGTGTCAGGGAATTCCATCAGCAGTACTTCTTGCGTCTAGCCAAGTTCACCCCACTGACTCAGGATCTACCCTCTATCACCTTAACCCTCCCAGAGACACTACCCAGTTTAAACCTTCCTCCAGGGGCTTGAAAACATAAAAGCTCTTTGTGTCCCTTACCAGAGGTATATGTGGATATGTGTGTTTACCTCTGTGAGCGTGGGGGCGGGGGCATCCTTCTGGCACAGGATATTGTATGAGGGTTTCTCAGGCTTTAGAAAAATGGTACTGGGCTGTCTTTCCTGAGGGGAGGGTAAAGAGTCACTGAGACTGGTGAGGCTTCTCCTTAACACCTCACTGTATGGCGTGAGGAATAAAGGCCCACTGTTTGGTACCTAGTTTTTAACCAGACTGCCACCCACTTTGCCGGGCTCTTGGGAACCTTGGCCTGCTGTCTGAGCACCCTCTCTCAGTGACCACTCCACCTGCCTGTTCACATTTTTGCTCTTGTTTTCTCCATCTTTTGGACACCCCCAGTTCACATCCCACTCCAGTTCAGCAAACCTGTTTGCTGAACTTGTCCAAATATACTCCACTGGCTCTAGTTTCAGGATTCTAACCCTAAAACAATGACAGAGAGACCTCTCAAGCCCAGGAACCACAGCTACCTTAGGACGTTCTACATCATTCCAGGAGAGGCAAATGAGATGCCTTTCAAGATTCGGCCCCCAGAACAAGAAGTGTCTAATGACACCTGGGTCTTCAGAGAAAGGAAATCTTTCCTTCTTGTGGCTGACAGATGCATGAATAACTTGATTTCAAGGCTTACTATCAGTTCCAGAGCACCCTGGGCACTTACTGCGGTCACAAAACCACTGGCTCCTTAACCCACTGCAGTCTACTTTTGAGAAAGTCAAGCTTCTCTCTTTCCCCTCTTATGCTTGGCCTGGCTATTTGACCTCAAAGGAAAAGCTAGGGTTGGGGCCACAGTGCTGGAACCCAGCCTTGAATCCTCCCTCCCACTTTCTGTCTTTTTCACCCAAACCAGGGGCTACCTGTAGTTGTGATATAAACTGCCCCAGTTGTTTCCGATACTCCTTTCATAGTCATATTAAGCCTTTAAGTTTGGAGTCTCTTCATATGGGACATGTCATCATGGCAGGGATTCCCTTCAGCTCAGCTGGCAATCATTTTATACATACTGTACACAGGCTGTCAAGCTACTGGTGAGGATGAAACTGGTAGCCCAATGAGCCCTCCATCTAGATGAGAGATGGGCCTGGGCAACTCTCTGCGACAAGGGATGCCAGAGACAGGGCAGGCAGCCTTCTGCTCCACATCGGCCCTGAAGCATCCTGAATCTCTTTACTTATCTTCAGGGCCTTTATTTCCTCCCAGGCTGAGCAATAGTTTTTATTCAAGATTCAGTTCTGGAAAGTTTTGTAGTTTTACAACCTGCATTCTATTTCATTCAAAGTGAGTATGGCTTCATGGATTCCTATGGGACTATGTATTCTTTCTACTTAAGTTTATATTAATGAATAGGAAAAAGCCAAAGAAAAATTGCCATGGCCTTTTAGGCATCAAATGTTAATATCCACATATCTGAGAAGCAGCAACATGGAGGCAACTTTCTGATCTTTCATTCTGAAGGGGACAGTGGGCACCATGGGAAAGACAGATGGAACACTTTCTCTCTGTAGGCTGCCCATCACTGGTCTGTGCCAGGGTGCTACAAACCTAGATCTAATGTGGTTCCCAAGCCCTAGTTCAGGCCTTCTTTCCCCACCTCCAAAGCTCCAAACTCTAAGACATGTTGGGGGTGACAGATGTCAGGAGCAGCTGCTGGGATGTCTGGAGTCAGGGCCAGGCATGGTTCCTTCTGTTCTTTATAGGCCCTGAGCAGAAGCAGCTTCATTCTCACCATCTGAGAGCTGCAAAGGCAGTATGTTACCAGGGAGAGCATCATCCTCCCTCTGTCCCTGAGGGCCCTACTATGGACAAAAAGAAGAGGACCAGTGCACTAAGTGAATGAATGAGTCCTCCAAATGAGATTCCTGGAGGTTATCTTACTTTCCCACTTAGAATAATCCTCAAACTATCTTAATAAATTTTCCAATGTTTCAATTCATTTCATTTATCTTCTTAAGATAGAAAAAAAAAGGTTTTAAATTACCTCAAGGCCCTTCACATCAACTGGATAAATGGTGAAGTCTGTGAGGTTAATACCTTGTAGTATGTTTTTCTGGTATCCACTTGGGCAACTGTGTTGTGTTTAATATCAACAGGATGACTACAGATTTTCTGGAAGGAGTTATCAACTAATTTCAGAGTAGAGATAAAAGCCTATGAAATATGCAAAGGCATCTTTCTAATTAATTAATTCACTGAACAAATTTTGTTAAGATTTAGTTTCCCCATTTGGAACAAGTGCTATCCAAGGAGAGGGCAAGGTGGGTGATGGATGAGGCATTAGTGATCAGATTTGGTGATTATGTTCTCACAGATGGTATGGCAATCTGAGGACTTTAATCATGTTCTGATCATGTTTTGGTCTCTGCCCCATCCATTTCATAAGCCCCTTACAAAGAATAGACTCCAAACCATAGCAAAGTAGTAGGAGGCTCTTGCTGCTTTCACGCTGTTTGGTCTCATCTGCCCTATCACTCTTGCAGATTACTAGAATTACCTTTTAAATGGACTGCCTTCTTCTGTCCTTGTCTCTCTACAGTCTGTTCTCAATATAGCGGTCAAAGTGATCCTGTTAAAATATGAGTCAGATCATAAAATTCCTCTGCTCAAAACCCTCCAATAATTTTTCATCTCACCTGAAGTAAAAGCCAAAATCTTCATGGTCTTCAAGGGCCTTTTCCTAACCTGCTCTCTGCCCCACAGTAATCTGACCTCACCCCTACTCTCCCCAGCCACTCCATTCTCTGCTTGTTTCCTTCCTTCTTACAGACTTTCTTACAGTCTCCACAATGAGCCCTTCTTCCCTTAACACCTTGTTTAGTATCACACCCCTCCAATTTCCACTTTATTTTCCTGAAACACTTTCAACCATGTGATATAATATCTACTTTGCACATTCACCTTGTTTATTTTTATATCTCTCCTTTAGTCCAACACTCCCCCCACCCCCGCCATACACACACAGACACATATTCTAATATAAACTTTAAAAAGGCAACATTTTAGTTGATTTTCTTCACTGTGTTACCAATAAGGCCTAGATCAGTGTCTGCCATACATTAGGCACTTATTTAATACTTGCTGAATGACTGAATGACTGGGGGCATGAATCAGCCACTTGGAGGTCATGTGTAATATGAGCAAGCAGAGTAGGGAAGGGAGGAAGAGTACAGATATGGTGGTGGTGGAAGGGGCAGGGAGTGGCAGAAGTGGGGGTGGGAGAACAGAAGAAAGAAAGACTGTGAACCCCTGAGAGACAGAAAGAGTAGCCTTGATCCTCACTGACCAGTTTCCAATTTTGACTCCCATTAGGCCTCTGACACATAATTCATTTTCTGTCTTTGTATTGTCTGCATACGTCCATAATATTACCCACTTTATCTTGACAACAACAATTTTTACCTTGAACAAGCTTGAAAGAGCGAATAAGAGATAGCATTACAAAGGGCATAAGCAGGCCAGAGCACTGAGGGCCATTTTAAATAGGGAAGATATTGGAACGTGTCTTTTATCAGAGGAGTGAAATGCTGATTTTCATTTTAAGGTGCTCCCTTTGACTACTGAAGAGAACCCTCATGGGGAGGTGCATTAGCCAGGAATTTCCAGAGAAGCATGATTATGGTAAGTCCAGAATCCATATTGCAAGCTAGCACCACCTCAGACTTATTAAGATAACTACTATCCAAACCCCTCTACCCCAACCCCCAGAAAACAACAAGTGTTGGTGAAGATTACAACCCTTGTGTGCCATTTGGAGGAATAAAAAAAAAAAGTATAGTCACTGTGAAAACTAGTATGGTGGTTCCTAAAATAATTAAAAATAGAATTATCATTTGATCCAGGATTTCCACTGGGTATATACTCAAAACAATTGAAAGCAAGGTCTCAAAGAAATATTTGTACATCATGCTCATAGCAGCATTATTCACAATAGCTAAAATGTGAAGCTACCCAAGTGCCCATTGATGAGTGAATAGATAAGCAAAATGTGATGTATACATATGATGGAATAGTATTCAACCTTTAAAAGAAAGGAAATTTTGACACATGCTACAATTTAAATAAACTTTGAACACATTATGCTAACTGAAATAAGCCAGTCACAAAAAGATATACTGTGTGGTTCCACTTGTATGAGGTATTTAGAGTGAAATGGTTTCTAGGAGCTGGAAAGAGGGACATACAGAGTTATTCTTTAATAGGTACTCAGTTTAAGTTTTACAAGATGAGAAGAGTTATGTTGGTGATGATTGCACAGCATTATAATGTATTTAATACCACTGAACTGTACACTTAAAGTGGCTATGATGGTAAATTTTATGTTATGTATGTTTTAACACAATTTTTTAAAATTTAGGGAAAAAAAGTGATGTCTCAGTCTTGAGTCCAAAGGTGGAAATTCAGGCAGAGTTTCTGTGTTGCAATCTAGAGGCAAAATTTCTTCTTCCAGAAGCCTTAGTCTTTGCTCTTACAGTCATCAACTGATTAGATAAGGCCCATTCACATTATGGAGAATAATCTGCTTTACTTAAAGTCTACTAATTTAAATAGTAATCACATCTAAAAAAATACCTGCACATCAACATCTAGACTGATATTTGACCAAACAACTAGGCACCATGGCCTAGCTATATATAATTAACCATCATGGGGACTTGGGTGGAATCAGGGAGGCAAGTAAGGAGATAATTGGGATGATTCAGATCAGTAAGAATGGTAATTTGGACCACAGTGATAAGCAGAGGTGGTGATGAAAAATGGTCAGATTTTGAATATATTTTGAAGGTCAAGCTGACAAAATTTGCTAATAAATTGAAGGTGGGATGTGAGAGAAAATGAAGAGTCCAGGATGATTCTATGCTCTTGGCTTGAGCAACTGGAATAGTGTTTCCATCAAACTAAAATGGGGGAGGCTCTGAGGGAGTAGTTTGCAGGGAGAGGAAGGAAAATCAGGAGTTCTATCTCAGACCTGATATATTGGGATTCTCAACAAATATTCAACTAAAGGTACTGATTAGGCAGTTAGATATATGAGTCTAGAGTTCAGAAAGGTCTAGGTTGGAGATGAAAAGGTAGGAGTTTCAGCATATAGATATAGTGTTAAAGTCATGAGACTAGTGACCTCAACTACAGCCATTTTGGTATAGTGATGGAGTCAAAAGCTTGACTGGAGGCGCTTCAAGAAAGAATGAGAACAACAGATGGTAATGGAACTACAGATAGTTCATTCTAAGGGTTTTTCTATGAAAAGGAGAACAATAGGGTAGTTGGGGTCCACAGGAAGTTTTTTAAATTAGATGTATAACAGCATCTTTATATGCTAATGGCAGTGTTTCAGTAGAGAGGGAAAGTCAAGGACTTTAACAAGTGTTGACTGTGCAAGGAGCTATGCTAAGTGCCTCACAGATGTGTGGTCGTTCCTTATTAATCATCACACAAGCCTATGAGGTAGGAGCTGTTGTTAGCACTTCACAGCTGAGAAGACTAAGCAACAGAGAGTAAAAGTCATTATCAAAGGCAAATCTGAACTTGGGAACCATAAACTGTCTTCCTACACCAACTCTACATTTTAGTTCTCCATTTATACAATCCATTAAGGATATGAAGTGCCATCTCAGATGTTCTGTTTATAACTGTGAATACTATAGGGGAAAATTCTGCATTATAATGGTGTTTGCAGCATTGGAGATTCTCATAGGAAAGCATCCCTCTGAAATGTTAAAAGGCTGATGTTTTGGATTTTCAGAATACAGCCTTCTCTCTCTTAACTTTTATCATCTTGCATGTTTGGTTCTGAACCGCCCTGCAATCCCCCTTCTTGGGTGAATTCCAGCCAAATGCTGTCACCTCTCTGAAGTTCTCATTGGTCCATATGCCCAGACACTCTGACATTGTAGCACAATCTCCATATTTGTTCTTATATCTGTCTCCACTGCTGGGCTGTGCATAATTTCAGGAAATGATCTAAGCTCATTTTATGTGCCCAGTTCTGCTACCTGGAAATCTCTCAGTACATCTTTGTCAAATGATTGATCCAATTAGACAAGGCTGACATTCCTTGCTCTCATAGATCAGAGATTCTCAATAAAGGGAAGGGAGATACCCCCCACCCGCAACACATATACACCCAAGGACATCTGGCAATGTGTGAAGACATTTTTTTGTTGTTATAACTAAGGTTGGGGTTATTACTGGTTATCTGGTGGATAGAAGCCAGAAATGCTATTAAACAGTCTACAACTCAGAGAATAGTCCATCACAACAAAGAATTATCTGGCCCAAATGTCAACAGTGCTGAGTCTGAGAAACTCTCATTGATTAAAACAGAAAAATGAAGTCCTAAGATACATACCAAAAAATCATTTCTCCTGTTATTTTTCTCATTCTGATTATTCTTAGCCTAGGATGAGGTATGTGCTTATTTTACAAGATTGTGGGTTCCTTCTCCAGCAGCTGTATAGCCTAAACATCTTGCTCCAAAACTGAAATAGTTCCCTAAACCAAAGAGACAGTAGCTCATTACCCTTAGAATTAGGTTACATTTCGCTAATACAATGTTAAAAGAGCTCTTCAAGTTCTCTCGGGAATTTACAGAACATTTAACAATAAATACACCAACACTAATTTTATATTTATTCTAGAATATATGGGATCACTTTTGCTGATAATCTAGGAATCAGTTCCCTCTAAGGCCAACAAATGCCAAAAATCTATAGACAAAAGTTTTTCCCAAGCTTACTCTCATCTCGAACTAAAGAAATGGGAAACAGAGAAAAAATTCTTTGAGTTTGGCTCCCTCCTCGCAAATACACAGAAACATTGGGTAAATATTTTAACAAAATTTGTCAAATTTAAAAACAAAGAGAAAGCTCTAGGTGCCCAAATGAGGAAGGGCCACTTGGTGCTAATTGGAATTGAGGTTTCATGACCCAAGGAGTAAGTACACCTGACATGAGGTTTTCTTACAATTCAAGGGACTGGACTGTGTAGGGAGGTGGACAAGAGCAGAGGCTGTAGGCCTTGGACAAACAGGAAACTGAATTGACTCCCTAGACAAAGTTGGGAGTTGGAGAAATCTTTGTAGTTCAAGGACTTGGCTTGGAAGCAAGTGTTAATCTCTGTTACTGGTAAAAGAGTCAGCCTTGAAAAATCAGAACTCCCAGGCTGCTCTGCATGCAGCTGGGTGGCCAGACTTTTGTATGAGATTGAGAAAAAGAGAGAGAGGGATAAGAAGACTTAGAGTTGAGAAACTGGCAACCCGTTTAGGACCCTGTCAGATATTAGCCTCAGGGCTGTCTCAAGAATGCACAGGATGCTTGAAGAAGATAATGCCCATTCTGGATGAGCCAAAAGAAAATAAAGAAATGCAATTTGCTCAGAGAAAATCAACTGCTACAAAAACAGGAGAAACTATACCCAAGGAACTATAAATATTAATCTACAAGTGATTTTAAAATAAACATGTTTAAAATGTTCATCAAGATAAGGAAGAACTAGAACTCATTAGGTGAAATGAGAATTTTAAAGAAAAGAGCAGAGATATTTTTAAGATAATCAAATAGAAGGTCTAATAATGAAAAAGTATTTTAAGAACTAGAATCTATATGGTGAGGAAAGCAACAGCTAGAAAGAGTTTAAGAGCCACCAAAACAATAAACTACCAATCATTGATGTAACTGGACTACTGAGGAGTTACATGGGGTATAAACATTTAACTTTAAAAAATTTTCCTAACTACTCTTAAACAGGCTCTCACCACACCCTCCTTTCCCATCAGGTAGCTGGTCTATAACTACTCTTGGCCAGCTTCTGTGACACTGTTATCACTTAAGGTTACTGGAACCATCTACTTTTGATACAGTACTCCCCCCCTTATCCACAGGGGATATGTTCCAAGACCCTCCGGGGATGCTTGAAAGTGCGGATCATACCGAACCCTATGTGTACTTTGCTTTTTTTCTATACATACATACCCATGGTAAAGTTTAATTTATAAGTTAGGCATAGTAAGAAGTTAACAACAATAACTAAAAATAAAATAGAACAATTATAACAACACACTCTAACAAGTTATGTGAATGTGGTCTGTTCCTCCATCCTTGGTTTCTTTGTCTCTGTCTCTCTGTCTCTGTCTCTGTCTCTCTCTGTCTCTGTCTCTCTCTGTCTCTGTCTCTCTCTCTCTCTCTCTCTCTCTCTCTCTCTCTCTCTCTCTCTCTCTCTCTCTCTCTCTCTCTCTCTCTCTCCCTCCCTCTCCCTCTCTCTGTCAACCAACCTGGTAACCAAGATGGCTACTAAGTGACTAACTGGTGGATAATATATAAAGGGTGGGTATGCTGGACAAAGTGATGAATCATCTCCCCGGTGGGATGGAGCTGGACAGTATGAGATTCCGTCATACTACTCAAAATGGTGCATGATTTATAACTTATGAACTTCTTGCTTTTGGAATTCTCCACTTCATATTTTTTGACCATGGTTGACTTAGAGGTAACTGAAACTGCCTAAAGTGAAACCAAGGATAAGGGGGACTTCTGTGTTCAAGACTAGGTCTTACTTATTTAAAACTTCTAAGCTCAACTCTTCCTGTCAGTTCTGGAGTGAGAGCAATTAAAGTCTGCTCTCTACACTGTTTCTCTCTTTCTTTTTCTTTTTTTCTGCCTTAAAACTTTCTCCTTCTCCACCCTTCAGACTCTGGGCCAAACTCTTACCTACTTCTAGTGGCCCCTGCTGTTGGGCATTCTACTCACAGATGGTACTCCAGGTTTTCTTACGGCAGTGTTCAGCTTCATTCCAGCCCCTCTGTTGTTGAACCCCTTTTTCCAAGGGGCAGCTGCATCTCCCTTAGCACCCACGCATACACTGTGATACTTCTGCTGGGTGGGCATCCCATCATGTAACCCAGAGGCCACTCAGCAGCCCGTCAGCTCCTGCCTCTCCACTGCCCTTCAGGCTCCTTCATGTGAACACAGAGATAGCCCTTCCACATCCTTCTAGGACCATGGATGGGGTGGAGGTTCCTTCCCTTTTCTTCGAAAGCACACTGACTATTCATTGAATTTGGAATGTGCAGTGTTTAATGCCTATTGTGCTCACCTTTGGTGTAGCCACAATTCTGGGACAACAAGAGAAGTCTCACTCAGCATCTTGAGCTTCCACACTGTGCCATGTCCACACTGGCAGGAAACGGCAGCTCAAAGAGGTCAAATAACTTGCTCAAATACTGGCTTGGAGATCTTGGGTCCAAATACAAATCTTTCTAACTTTAACATCAATGCTTTCCACCATGTTTTGCTGTAAAAGAGGATATTCTAAGTCTACAAAAGATTTGGAAGAAACGAAACAACGTCTTACCCCTAGAGAGTTCCAACAAAACTACAGCAGGAATAAAGCATTAGTGATAAAAGCAAAGGGCTTACAAGCCATGTTCCCTTGTGGCACTCAGGCCTTACACTCAGAGTCCTCTGATCTGAGGAATCTGGGGCAGTGAGATAACTAGAGGTGGAGGCACTGGGGCTTCTGGAGGAATGAGAGCAGGAGGGGAGAGGAAAGGACTGTTTTTTGTGATTTTGAAGGTAGGCCTTAAAAGAAAGGTGGCAGGGAACCCTGTCCTCCTGCTGTCTCTAGAAGTAAAGGGTCCTGATTATCTTCCAGGTTGTCCACATAGCTCAGGGTACAAGAAGTGGGAGGAGGGAGGTAGCCAGCACAGTAGCTCTGCCCAGGAGTAAATACAGTTCCTTAGATTGGCATTTCTTATAAACTCTCATCCAAGAAGTTGAGTGTAGCAGACTGGTTCTAGGAAGGTGAGAAATAATCATCTTCCTTAAAGTCCAGAGCCCATGGGTGGAATGGGCATTCATACCCACAATTTGCAGATGAGGAAATCCAGGCTCATAAAATGAGCATGATTTTCCCAAAGATACACTGCTGATAAACACACACACACACACACACACACACACACACACACACACACACACACACACACACACAAAACAGAATCAGGAGTTAATCCAGGTTGTCAAGACTAGTGTTTCACCCACTTCCAGGCTGGCTGCCTTCTCTGCTGTACCTTTCTTCCTATGTTCCTCTTGGGTTTTACTTCTTAGCAAAGGAGATATATAGGGGTATGGTAGGGGAATGATAAGGAACACAAGTGATACTAAAGGAAGCAATATATATAAAAACACTTTGAAAACTATAAAGCTATATAGATGTAAGGAAGTATTACTATTAAGTGTGGAAATGGTGTATATGATTATCCTTTCCCATGATGACTAATAATTGTAACTTTCCATTTCCCTGAGAATTGAGCATTAAGATAAGGCAAATGTGACCAAGACTAGACAGAGGAATACTTAAACTAAACATAATAAAGAAAGATTGCAGAGATCTTCTGGCAAAGAAATTGAGGAAGGAGCCCATCTCTCTAGACCATGAAAACAGGTTGTGGAACAGACACTGATCAGTGAATGCAACTCTCATTTTTTTTAAAAGTGATTTGGTTCGGAGTACCACCAATCCAGCCAAGAAGGAATGTTGGAGGAGGGAAAAAATAAAAGTTTCAGGACGAATCTATCTGCCCCATGAGTGAACAATTGGCCTACCTTGCGGTCATGTGTAAAAGAAAGAAAATAGCATAGCATTGACCAAAAGGAAAGCTCTGAGTCAGAGACACCTATGTTTCTCACTTTCCCCCAGAATCCTCAGCTGGCCAGAAAGGGAAACAACACAATTTCATTTAAGGAGACTTTTAGTGAGAAACTAGGCCACTCATCTAGCTGCTGAGGGCCATCTATTGAAGAAAATGGAGCATGTTTACAATATGCAGGCAGATGTATTTGTGAGTGGTTATCTAAATGTGACCTCTAGTGTCCAATTTGTGTGACATTCACATTAGAAAATCTAGGTGATTTGATGGGCTAAAAGCCAAAGAACCATGAAATATTAGAGCTAGAAAGCATTAGAGAGCATCTAACCCAATTTCCTATTTTACAGATGAATGATTAAGGCCCAGGGGTGATTAAGTGACTGGCCCAGGGTCAGTCACATAAATAGTGGCAGAGCCGGAATTGAACCCAGGTCTTCTAAGCCCTAATCCAGTACTGTTTTCTATACCCTTGAGAATATCTCTCATAAAATGCAGTTGGCTTTATGTAGTTCATTATAAGACCTATCTATGGAAGACTGTGAAAACTAAGTGTTTATTTCCTGTGGGCTGAATTATAAAGAGGATGTTGACATCACTTATTTGATCTGAAGCAGTGCTAATCAGTAACTGCATCTTAAATTGTTCATGTTAAGAATTGTTAAAAGGATTTCAAACTCTTTCCATATTTTCCCATTACACACCACACATCTAAGTGACAGATTATGCCATTTCTTCCCAGCTCACAGTTCATGGTGATTTTCAAAGGAAAGAAATTACACCATGTAATGGGAACAATCAGTCAGGGTGGAAATCAAATGACCCAAGTCTCCTGAGATTCCCCACTATGGCCATGTGTGTGGGCAGCTGTTATTTTCCATCCATTTTCTGTCCTTCGGCTTGTAGCCTGCTTAGTGAAGTCGGAGAGCATCATGCCACCATGCACACTGGCTCTCCCACAGACCCAGACAATGTAGCTTTAGCTGGCTCCTCTCTACCATCTAGGAGTTGGGATCACTCCCTCTCAAGTTCCTTCCAACAGCTCTTCCACTTTCCAGTGTCCTCAAGCTTACCTCCCCTCTTGAGCTCCTCAATCTGTAGAATGATCTTGCCCTAACTTTACTGAAAAACAATCAAAGTCATTAAACACGACACAACAAAACTTCCCTTTTCTTTACTCTAAAATGTCTCTGGATCTTCAATCCTTTTTCAAAGGAAGAAAGGTTCATTTTCTTTTCAAAGTCCAGTCCTCTTTTGTGCTCTTCCTGGGACATTGTTCCATCAATTACCAATGTTCTCTTCAGTTCCATTTTCTCTTTTCTTTCTGATGCCACTCTAGAAAAATGCCTATCGAAATGCCCAATTTTCCCTTAAACTTAGAAAAAAATCTTTTGGCTCATTCCTCTTAAAGGAAACCGATTTCTATTTTTTCTTTTACTGCCCAACTTGATTTACTCTCATCACTTCCTTAACTCCTTCTAATATCGATTTTATTCCAATAGTCTCCTAAAATCATTTTTATAGAAAATTAAAATAATAGAAATGTACTTATTAGACCCAATGGTCTATTCTTAGTTTTTAGTTTTCCTTGATCCACCTTCAGGGTTTTGTTTGCTCAGGAAATATTTACTAAACACCAATTTTGGCAAGGCCCTGAGCTGAGTCCTGTGGGGAATAAAGATGAGTGATGCCCTGCCAAAGAGTTTACAAACTAGCAGAAGAAATAAATACAGAAATGCATCAACTCAGTGCCTTTTCCTTATAGCCTCAACAAATTGGTTATATAATCCAATAATATTTTTCACATTATTTGTGTATGTGTCTAATACCCAAGTTAGGGTATAAATTCCTTGAGTGAAGGGACCTTTTCTTCTATCCTCAGTTGTTCCCTGCATAGAACCTTGGCTTGGGTAAGTGTTTGCAGTAGTCAGCCTCTGAGAGGACCCCAAAGATCCTCACCTTCTGGTATTCATACCCACGTATAGTTCTTCCCATATTGAACAGGGCTGACATCTGCCACCAATAGGCTATTGAGGAAGTTATAATAGGTCACAAAAGACATTTTAGCTTTGTCTTGCTCCCTCTTAGATCACTCACTCTAGGAGAAGCCTGCTGCCATGTCACAAGAATACTCCAGCAGACCTATGACTGAGGCCTCTTGGAAACAGCTCCCCCACCACAGTCAACTGACTTCAGCCCTCACTGAAATCTTGAAATTCTGAGCCAGAATCTCCCAGGTAAGCACTGAGCAAATTCCTGATTCACAGAAACTGTGTGATAATACATGCTTCTTGTCTTAAGATGGTAAGTTTTTGAGTAACTTAGAGTTGCTAACAATAAAGTCATTCAGATTTTGGTACCTGAAAGTGCAATAGTGATGCTATAATAAAAATATAAAACACGGGAGTGGCTTTGTCACTGGGAAGCAGGCAGAAGTTGGGAGGTCTTAGAGGAAACTATTAGAGAAGCCTGAAGAGCCTTAAGGGTCTGACAGTAGAAGCCTGATAGCCTGTGAGGTGTCTTTGGGTGAGGGCTTAAAGTAAAGTAAGGAAAAAGTTATCGAAAACTAGAAAAAAGTTGATCCTTCTTATGACATGACAACAATAGAAACAGTGTAAAATATAAAATATAATGAACTGGGTGATCTATCTAAAGAGATCTCCAGGCAGGATGCTGAAGGTTCTGCCTGGTTTCTTCTTGTTGCTTATAGTAAAATGTAAGAGGAGAGAGATAAAGACCAAGAAACAAAAAGAACCCAGGCAGTGTTATATTTAAAGTTTCCCACTTTGCCCTTCTAGCAAACTCTTCTGAGCCTACTCTCAGAAAAACATGGTCGAAAGATGAAGCCAAGGAATTGATTATAAAATCCTTTAAGATCTAAGAAAAATCCATGGTTGTGCTTGGAGAACTATTCAGTCAAACAAGAAGGCTTCTAAAACATTTATGGATGTTGTCTCCAATAGTCTCAGAGAAGCACAAATAGAGAAGGGCTTATTTTGAAGCAATTTGTGATGTAGTTTTTATCTAATGGAATGAACCCCAATAGGATTACAAAAAAATCCCCACAGAGTTTTACCAGACCCACAGACTGCATGGTCAGAAATATGGCCAGCTTGTATCAAAAGTGGCAGAGATGGCACAACAGCAAAAGTGGACTCTAGACTCCTAAACTTCTACAGGAGGACACAGGCCACACAGGGGGGTTGCCTTTTATGGAAAATGAAAAATGATTCAGGGGGAGAGCCAAGAGCCATTGCGAGTCATTCTGGGAAGAAAGAGCACAGACTAAGGAGGCCTCCAAAGAACAGCCTGTGAAGAATTGAGGCCTCCTGCCAATAGCCATGTAAGTGAAAAATCTTGGAAGTGGATCTTTCAGGACCTGTCAAGCCTTCAGATGACTGCAGCCCCACTGAGACCTTGACTGCAACCAGAATTACCAAACAAATTGGTCTTGGATTCCTGACACTCATATACTGTGTGAGACAATAAATTCTTGTTTTAGCCTACTAAGTTTTACAGTACTATTTTATATAGTAATACATAAATAATACAGTGTTCAATAAATATTTGTTGAGAAAATGAAATAAGTCATATTTCAAAAAAGAATATAACCAAATTCTAGTATGCCCCATAATTAAGTACAAAAAAAAAATCTTGAAATGTATAAAATGAGGCCTTTGACAGAAAGAAAAGTTAATCATATTTCTATAGAGACACACAATACAAAGAGGAAGCAAGCAGAGGTATTATGATTCACTTCACCAATTTACCACTGTTGTTCTTTTACTTGAATACTCAAAGATTGTCCAAAGTATAAGTTTGGGGTGGGGTGGGGGCAAGACGGGAATGGCAAACAAACTGTGATCTACGAGACCATATTCTACAGGAGTTAAGTTTCATCATCTTCTCATTCTCCCTTCTTCCTTTTCTTCTGTGTTTCAATTTATCTCTTATCATTGCTCCATATTTTCTCCATATATTGCTCCATTTTTCAGGACCATATGAAAGAAACAAAGTAAGGTAGGTGAAAGCAATATAGTCAGGAAACCTCAACTTGTTTTTATACCTTTAGAAGCATTCCTTGGAGCAAGAGGGCTTTAAATACTTGATCCCAAGAAAGCAACACAGATGCATCATTCCAAGAAGCCAGCAAGGAAGATACGATCCTGTTTCTCAATAAGTCCACTGGGATCGATGGAAACTTATTTCTGAAGATTGAGAGATTCAAGGGCCAGGTGAAAACATGCTTCCACTGGGCCCATTGTCATGGGTCTGACCCTGAGTTCTCCAAAGGAGTTCATGTCATTGTCTGAAAATTCCTAATGTAAGTTGTTATCCTGAAAGATAAAGGCTGTTGGTGGTGGTGGTGTTTTACTTCTACAAAACCCAACAACACTGCTGAGAATCAATCTCTAAGCTAAAAACACCTAAAACTAGGTTTGTGTTTGATGGCAAACAACAAAACCCTGTTGACAATGATTTAAACAGATAAGGGTTCTTCTCTCAATAAGAAGGTGCCCAGTAGACAACCTGGACTCTGTTGGGCTCCCTGTTCTACCATCCTTCAAACATGGTTGTTACACTTCCAGCTGGGCATCCTGATCTGGTTGTCTTCCAAACAGGACAAAGACAGAAGGGTAGGAGCACGAAGGCGGAATGGTCATACCAGTCACATCTGTCCCTTTTGAAAAGCTTTCCCAGAACCTGTATCCAGTGACTCCACTCACAGCTCATTGGCCAAAACTGGGTCACATGATCATTCCTACCTGTAAAGGAGTCTAAAAAGGTGAATTTTTAAGTTTTCTTGCCTCTTCAAGAGAGGAAAGCAGGGAGAAGAGGGTTGCAAGTGTGCCACACATAGGGCTGTAAGACATCTTAGGTAATTCTGTCCTGCTGCAAACAAGATTATTCCCCAAACATAATTCTCTAAATTAGGTGATGTAGTGAATACTGAAATAAAGAAAGGAACCCCTTGCCCCTTCTTCCCCTTCACAGCAGAACAAAACAGCAGGATTTCTTTTAGAAAACAGATGCTTGGGAGTTACTTCACTGGGGGTCAAACCTGTCCTCTCAGCAGCAAAGGTGATTATTTTTCTTAATTATTATTGCTTCGCATCTTGTTATGTGAGCAGTCAGTGTTTTAATTTAGCTGATGACTTTCTACAATCATTTTAGATTTATTTGGTACCTAATTTACTTAACATAGCTTTTGCTGTGAAAGTTAATCAGAGGCCCCAAAACTCTTAATAAGCTCAATATTTTATGGTGAACACTACCCCGAAGAATGCTTTATGAAAATGATGACAAGGCAGAGAGTCTGTAGCTTTCAGAATCAATAAGTTATCGAGTAATGAATTAAGAAGGTCTTGAACTCACATTTCACTACAGGCTTTGTGAAGCAGATGCACAAATGAGCATCTGTAAATGTAGCTGGTTCTTAGCAGAACTTTTCCATTAACCCAGCAGCTGAATGTAGGAGAATCTCTGTAGTGTTAGAAATAATGACTGAAGAACATATACCATTCAATAATTAAAATGATCATTTCTGCCACTATTTCTTCAGTTATTTTTTTTTGAGACCTAAACTTTGTTTTGTTTTGTTTTAACGTTTTTACCAGTCCTGGTTTTTTATATCAGTGGAAAATGGAGAGCTAGACAAAAATGCCCTATTGCGATATTTTTCTTCATGTACCAGCTAAAATAGAAGTGAGTTCAAAAATGCAGGGATCCATCCTTGTGTAATATACAATCCAAGACTGAAAATTAAAAATGTAGAGAATACAGGGCCATCATAAAACAGAATCACCACTTAAAAATACAAACAGCTGCCCCCACCAACTGTAAAGCACCTTATATGTACTTGCTAACTCCAGTACTAAGTATCTAAACAGCGCCCTGCAAAAGCAGGAACTTGGGGAATATTAGATAGATGATAGATAGATAGATAGATAGATAGATAGATAGATAGATGATTTTCATAGCAACAATGAGTAAAAGAAAGGGAGGAAGGATGAGAATGGACAGAACACTAAGTGTAGACTAGGCAGGAAATATGTGCTATGGAAAAGCTAAGATTTTTCTTTTTCTCCCAGATAAAGAATTATAGACAACCTAAGATTAAAAGGTGCAAACATTTGTCTGGAGGGTGGTGTGAAAAGACCAACCCATGCTTCTAGGCTCTAATCTGGAAGTTACAGAGGATGAAGAAGGATCTGAAAAACTGACATGTGAACCTTAGGGGAAGTAGACAGAGCAGCTGGGGAGTTAGTTGGTAGGAGTCAAAAAATGTGAAACGCTCCTGGACTCTGAGTCTTGGTTACCTCGTCCCTAAAATGGATAAGAATGATACTTGCTCTGCCTATTTCAAAGAAGTGTTGTGAGGATTAATTGAAATGATGTGTGTGAAAGTGTTTTTGAAACTTGAAAATACTATGTTAATACCATAGGTCCTTTTAAATCTCATTTTGGCCCTGGAACAAGTGAACAGGTGCTCTCCCAAATAAACTCAGGGAAGAGGCAAGTCACGAAGGGATTATGGCCTTCGGATATAAATAGCCCTGGGCACTGTCAAGGGTCACAGTAGGAGTCTCAGATATCCTATGTATTTTAGGGCCCCAAACTTCCTGAAATGTTTTTACATAAAATATGTTTATCACCAGTAAGACTTTATAAGGGATCAGGAGCCTGGGACTCGAGAAATTAAGGGGCTTACTAGGCACATACAACTGGTTAACAGCAGAGCCCGGACTAGGGCTCAAGCCTCCTGGCTCCCAGTCTAAAGCTCAAGAAAACTCTTCTTCGGTATGATTTAAACACTTTAGCAGTTTCCTTTGTTTCAAGCCCCTACAAGTTAATGAGCAGGAACAAGGAGAGATGATACCACTTCCCTGGACTTCCAATACCTCATCTAAGAACAGTCTTCACAGGGAATAACAGGCACCATGCTTCATCTAAATTGGTCTCCTTTCTGCAAAGCTGACTCTATCTATTTTCAGGGGAGAAAAGCTGGGCACTTATGGTTCTCTGTGGAGTTCTGCACTGGGATTTGACAGTATGGGAGCATCACAATGGGCCAGCCGGCTGGTGCTTCTTAATGGAAGAGCTAAACCTGTGTGTGTTAGAGTGCCGAGGGCTCCCATCAGCTGAGAGGTTCACTGCTTTGAGCTAGATTTCTTTACCTGGAAGTTGAGCGATACACCAATTTAGGTTGTTATGGTACAGTTTGTCTTAATCAGTTCAGGGTTCCATAACTAAAATATCATAGACTGTGGCTTAAACAACAAACATTTTTTTTCTCATGATCCATAGTTCTGCACCTTAAATTCCTCACCTGCAAAATGTGTATAAAAATGCTATAGAGCATTGTGCATAAGAGCTGGACTCTGATTTCCAGCTGTTTACGTTTAAATTCAGGCTCTACCGTTTGCTAGCTTGACTTGGAATGGGTTCTTCAAACTCTCTGTGCGTTATCTGCAAAACAGGGACAATAAATAATAGTGTCTAAACCGTGGGGTTATTGTAAAGCACTTGGTAAGTGATATATAAGTGTTAGTTATTATTTTATCTCTTGGGAGCGTTGTAGTTATTAAACAAGATAATACATGTAAAGTTATATAATGCTCAGTGTCCGATATGGGTTTAATAAATATCAGTCACTATGTTTTTTTTATTGCAGCAATAGTAAAATACCTTGTCAGTTATTTGTTCCTCCCACTTCTCCAGGTTAGGTATCCATTCCACCTAGCGTACATAGGAAAGTTTCCATCCTCACCTATGCAAATGCAGTGTGACCATTATCCTGCCCTCCATACACTGACTGTGCAACATAAAATTTCTGTGATTCAGTAGAGTGTGTCCTTTTAACCTTCATCATAGTCACCCACAGACCAATCATCATTTAAAAAGGCATCAAATAAATATTTACAAAATAACTGGAAAATAAGACTGCACCCTACAGTTTCTTCTGTGCCTGCAGAAACCCATCTTTGTCTTTTAGTCAATTAGCCTAATTTTCCCCAAAAAACATACTGCCCCACTGGCCCAATTTCAAAACAAACAACAGAAACTACATTAGGAACTAATAGAGAGATTACGTGAGACTGTGGTAAATTGTTAAATTATGGGGGATGAGGAAGTTTGAGACTCTGATGAAGGGTCATGGTGCATTTTCTCACCTGGGAAACCAATGAGCAAATGGGACAGAAATTATGGTTCATGATAAAAAGACTTGTCTAACTGGCAGAGCCATATCATAATGAAATGGGTAGCCGAGTGGGGGTTCTGGGTTCTCTATGCCCAAAAACATCTAGGAAAAGAGGTGATAACAATATTTTATATTTATATCCATTTTATAATTTCCAAGGTGCTTTACAGGGAGACTCCCCTTCTTGGTTTGGGTTACATGACCTTGCTGGTTCTGCCCCATTTACTCTGGTCAAGGACTTCGAACTGATAGCAGATTATCTTGACATGTCCACTATTAACCACTGTCATTGTCATTTGAGTTCTTTTTAAAAAACCCAAATGGTTTTTGACAATTGAGCAGAATTTGCTGAACCATTAAACTTTACTTGTACACATGTGCTCTTTGTTCATTCATCTACTCATCCAACTAATGTTTTTGAACATCTATTAGGTATCAAGCACTATCTAGGTGCTAAAGATGCAGAGAGGAAGAAGACACAGTCCCTGCAGCAGAAGCTATCGATGCCCCACTCATAGCCTACCCATGGTCACCTGCAGACAACTCCTGTCCAAGACAAATGTTTCTAGCCTCTCAGTGCCTCAGGGTGTTTTCTGGCCATGGCATGCTTGGCCTATGTACAGGAGAGTTCCTCAGCTCATGAGGGAAGGAAGTTAGTGGATAAACATCCCACTTCCCTGTTTTCTTGTGGGACAATGTGAGGTGTGCATTTTACAGACTATCCAAGGCTCCCCAGAAGAAGTGAGCCCCAGATTTTGAACCCACAGGGGAAATGTTGTTAATGCTCCCTCTATTGTCTCTCTTCCATTCCTTGTCTCACTTCCTTAATCCCTCATTGTGCTTCTCGAGATCCTTTCCTAAATAAACTGCTTGTCCCCTAACCCTTGTCTCAGGATCTGCTTTTTGGAAGAACCTGTCCTCCAGGGGTTTCCACCCTAGTACTTGGGGCATATGTGTTATCATTGAGGCTGTATATTCATTTGAGTAAACCTCACTGAGAAAATCACAGGCACCTTGCTTAGGAAGGACAAATGCATCATGTGGCTATCGCTTTCAGTGTCTTTAGGATGGAACATAGAACAAAGACATTCAAGGACACCTTCTGGGCAAAGCCAGGCCAGAGCACTGGAGCTGAGAAGTGAAGTTCTAGCACCTGGAGATGGAATTTCTAAGTGTTCTGCAGGCACCATTATCAATAACCCATGTATGAGAGGAGACAGAAGAGCACAGGAGGATAAAGAGAGACCACTGGAGGCTACCCCATAAAGGCCTGATGTTAGCCACTGATTATCTTTGTCTTGAGTAGGGAGCACACACTCTGATTCAGTGGACACTTTATCCCTGGACACAGAATCATTCCTGCAACAGCTTTGATTGTTGGCTGCTGGTATAGTTGAGAGAAACTTGAAAAATCTGGGACTTTGTGTTCCTAAAAGAGCAGCATCAAGTGGAACGGTAAATAGTGTCTGACAGGCAGTCTAATGTCCTTTTGTACCAATGTCCTTGAAACACAGATTTAAATAGATTAGGATTTAACCACAACCTCTCAAAGGTCATTTTGTGTCCCTTTGTCAGAGACATGGTTTGTGCCAACAGGATCACAGTGTGTGCTTTCGGGTCTGCTCCCCACTGAACTTCAGTTAAGTTTAAGCTTATCTATCAAACTGTTGGAAAAGCTTCAAGACCAGTCCATATCATGGCTGATTTGCATGAGGGCGTTTATTGTTACAGGGATGAACCTTTGAGCACTGCTCTCTCTAGAAGAAAGAAAATAGACATGAAGTGTCTGTCCCCTGCCAGGCCCCAAGGGATAGGTCATTTAAGCCTAGGGGAGAGGACTCCAGGAAAAGGCAGAAGGAGCTTCTGTCCTGAGGCCCAAACAGGGCCGCATGTTAGCAGTGGGACAGAGTTCAGGAAAGACAATCCTCTCCATTTCCCCTGGAGCACACAAAAGGGTGGTGAGGCTGGAGGAAATGGGGACTACATAGTCGTCTCATGGGGTTTCAGGCTTGGGGGCCCAGTGGCAGCCTCGCCCACTTTGCTCACTTAGCATGTCACAGCAGCCAGGCATCCACTTTGCTCACTTAGCATGTCACAGCAGCCAGGCACCCCTAATGTAAGTGAGGACTGCAGACTGCGTTGAGGGGAGCAGAGAGGAGACATGAGAGAACTCTGGGAGCTCCTATAACACAAACCCAGGGATCCCAGAGGTAACAGGCTAACATTTTTGCTTGGGGCAGAGAAAAAATTTGGCCTCTTTTACATGGAGGAAGGAGTTAAATTTATGATTTAAAAATTCTCACCAAAGGTTGGGAAAACTGACCAAAACTTGTATTGGTATATCATAGAGAGGTCAGTCCAGTCAAGTGCTGCTCGACAGCTCCTGGGAAATCCACGTGGCCTTCAAGGGTTCTATGCCAAATCAGATCCAGCCTCAGTAGAGCATGCCACCTCCGGGCATGAACAACAAACCTCTGGCCAGTGAACCTAAATGTTTCTAAGTCCAGTTGTTCAAAATTTGATTTTAATTGTATCCAGCTCATCTTTAGAATTTTTAACTATTATTACAAACTTATATCAATTTTTCACCTTTATCCTTAGCTATTTTATGCAGAGGTGCAAAAGCAAGTTACATATGTAGGATCTTTGGCACTCTGAATTAGGGTTGCCTAATTTAGCAGGTAAAATACAGAATGTCCAGTTAAATTTGAATTTCAGAGGAACAATAAATAATTTTTAGTATAAAAAATTAGTATGTAATATTGGAGACATATTTATTAAAAATTATTCATTATTTATATAAAATTCAAACTTAACTGGGAGTTCTGCCTTTTATTGGCAACCTCACTCTGGACAGATCTGAACAGAGAGCAGAGCAACAAAACATAAAAGTCCTGAGGTCCTTTTTCCTATTGGATAAACCTTCAGTGGCTGATTGATTTGTCATTCATAAAACGTAGTCCCCATTTATTTTACAAAAGGATAGAATAGCATAAAATAAAGGGCACACACAATCAGACCATTAAAATAGAAATAGAAAATCAAAAGAAATAGAAAGGTATGGAGAAGTTTTAATTCCAAAAGCTTAGATTGATATGGTTGTCGTTGATCTTTACACTGGCTTCTGAACTCCTTGGCAGCCAAAAGCCAAAAGGAAAGATTATCTGACATAAGGACATAGGTAATTAAAACTTTTTTCTGGTCCTAATTCTTAAAGGACTCTCTATATAGAACAGCATACTGGCCAGTGTGGTCCAAAGGGACAGGGGGATATAGAGCTCAAACACCTAGAACACCTGGGCCTGCGGCTCATCCCGGCCTCACACAATCACGTCAGCTCTCTCACCTCATTTATTCATCTGTAACGTGATTTACTCTGCCAAACACATTATGAATGTCAGATATTGTTACTAGAGCTGGGACACAGGATATCAATACTGGCAATAACAATAATGTGTTCTGTGAGGGTTTCACAGAAGACACATAAACATTCTTCAAATGACAGTTATTTCATTGGCCCTCTTAAAAGGCTAGAATGGACATTAGTGGTAATGCAGTAATTCAGCAAAGGTGGGTCACAGGACCAAAGACATCCTGGCTGACCTCTCGCCTCTTGACCCTGCAGATGAGGTGAAGCTGGGAGCTGGATGTGGGTTCCGTGGCTTCACAGAGCACAGATATACCAATGAAACTTCCCTCTGCCTCTGCTCATAATCTCCCCAGTCTGAATCCTGAGAAGAAGTCATCCTGATGTAAAAGCAAGCCAAGAGCAAATGGCAGTACCCATTCCAACCCAAGGCAGGGCTGCAGGCAGTTCTCTCAAGGAACTGTCAATGTTTGGCCAGAGAAGGCAAGGTATGTGTCTGTGGATACCACTGGATTTGCAGATAGGCATGGAATGCTAGTGCTTCATCACTGAGAAAGCACTGCCAGGAGCTGATGGAATATCAGTGTGAATACCACCGGGTCCCTTTTGCGTCAGCCACATTTGTAGAGCGCCCTTTTTTCTTTTAAAGGGGAGAGTCAGATAGCTCCCATCTTGTTCACAGGATTCCTAGAGAAAATACGCTTCATCTAGGAAATAACTATATATTAATAATAATAACAATCATTAGATTCTGTGCTGTTTCATATGCCTGACTTCATTAAATCCTTGTAAGAAGCCTCTGTTATTACTCCCATTTTACTATGAGAAACTAGGTTTGAAAGTGATCCCTCATACCAGGGGAGGCCCTGGGACTTGGGAAAGAAGATTGTTCAATTTTTGATTATTTGCAAGGCTGGTTTAATGTAACTGGGAGTGGGGGCAAGACCTTAGGGCCAATTACTCACAAATTTAAATACTGATCAAGTACCTACTATGAGAATAGCATTAAGCTAATCACACAAGAATGCACGTGTGGCTGCTGACCACGCACCTAACAATCTTGTGGTCTACAAATTAACAGGGGTGGAATATTCACATCATTGGAAAGATACCCACAAGAGTCACACTACATGCCTCTGGCCAACAGCCTTTCAAGTGGGTAATCTGATTATCAAAGGCAGCCCAAGGTGCCTATTGAGGGTACCTTGTTTTTCAACTGACTGCTTCCTCCTAGAGAGGGAGGGTTTGGAGGCCAAGTGTAACTCTCAGGGCCTCAGATAGTTTGGCTCAGGGGCAAGCACTTTTGCTGGCACCTTTGATTCTTCTAAATACATGCAGGCCTTTCAAACTTGGTGAGTTCAGAGTGGCTTCATCCCACTGGAGACACTGGCTTGCCTTACTTTCCATCAAAAAGAGTTACCATCACCCCGTGGACAGAGAATGGAGGAGGAGGTGTGAGGGCAGGTATGGTAACTCATTCTAAAAATGAAGAGCAGTAAAGGTGAGGATACTGGCCACAAAGATGGGGATGGGGTAGTGCTTCCCTCCTTATGAAAGGCATTCAGAGCCAGGGACCACCACCAAGAGCCACAGCTCTGCAGGAAAGACACACTGGCCCACCATCTGTGGGATCCTGGGACCGCAGAGCCCCACTGCAGACCAGACTGGGGTAACCTGAGGCTATTCCAGCCGGTGCCTCTCCGGTTCTCCCTGTTTTCCAAGCCAGTGGCCTGCACTGCGGAGAGTTCCTCCTTTGCTTTGTGTACTTCTTGCATTTTTAAACAGCAGTTTCTCAGAACAGATGCTCTCTTCCCTCCTTCCCGGTGGCCTTTCTGCACAAACAGCAGATTGCCTGCTTCTGTCATTTTAATTGAGGAAAGTAGAGAAACATGCTAATCATGTTATTTTTCTCTTCCTTCTGTGGCAATGAACTATGGGAGCCAATGGCCCTCTCTTCTCCTCAGACTCTCCCAGTGCTGACACCCCTCACGGGTGATTTTCTTGGGTATTTCTCACCAAGCCTACTCCCCTTTGACCATAGGACTTCTTTTTAAACAAACACCTTGGGTGTTTTCTGTTTTTTTGTTTTGTTTTTTGTTTTGTTTTGTTTTGTTTTAGATCTTTGCTTCCTTTGACTCCCTAGGAGTCAGGTTGACATGCAGTCACTGGTAATGTCTTGATTTCTATGTATACCGAAAACCCAAAACCAGTTTGAAATCTATGGAGACCATCAGCTTCAAAATTAGGCTCATACCTTCTTCTCCCAGGCTGCTTCTGCGCACAAGTCCAGGAGCCATCCTTACCCAGGGCTGATAGTCATACAACATGATGCACAGATGTTGTGAAAAAGAAACACAACACAAGCCATAAAATGAACATCATGAAGGGCAACAAAATTCTACATTTCTTTTCCTAACAATGGCTACGTTAATGCTTGTTTTGAAATATCACATATAGATTCTCCTCCAATACTTTGGTGCCATACTCATGAATAGCCTACCCACGGAGTAACCCAGCACTGAGAAACACGCCACAAAGCTCCAGGCAGCTCCCTGCTTTGACAGGTGTCCCATGTATCAGAGAACTAGAATAGGCATATTTAATCCTGAGAAAGTAAAGAATAAGATGACGTTAAGATTTGCCTTCAAGAGGGTGAATAACCATAGTACAGTACCTGACTGAATAAAAAGTAGAAACAGGCCAGATTCACTTGCTTTCCATCAGCCTTGCAGGGTTGTTAAAATGATGCCATTTGTAGAGTAATGGTGATTATCTGCCCCTGTTAGGTTCTCGATTTACATAAATTGCCCCAGGCCTACCTTTTGGGGCTGCTCAGAGGAACAATGGCCAGGCAGATGTCCTTCTCCTTCCCAGCAGGGTAGAAAGGTGGGCATGGCAGGGATCCCACGTCAGAGTGCAGGCCTATCCATTGGCGCCTAACCAGGGAAACAGAAATCACACAGATAGAGCAGAGAGAATTTGATGCAGGAAATAGGTTACACAGGTTTCTTGGTTGGGGTCCCCAGGAAACTGAGAGACAAAGCAAGGGCTTTAGCTAAAAGGTGATCCCAGAAATTACAAGTAAAGAAGTAGTGAGCTGGGCATGGGAAGAAAAGTAGTATAAAGGTTCATTATCATATTCCCATTGTGGAGCTAGAGCTCAGTCCTGCACTGAACCTTAGCAGCCAGGGTAGAACAGCCTCAGGATGTTTACCTATCTACACTTCTTCTGAGTTGTGGCTGCTTCTGGGAACATTAATTCTCCAGCTTGTTCAGAACAAGGGCTAAGCATGCTCCAATGGCCAGAACTAGACTTGACCAGTGTGTGTCAGGTGTTTTGGAAAACAGCCTTTGGCTTGAAAAGGTAGACATCTAGAAGAAACGGGTACAGCACCACAGCGTCTGCTATGACAGGTAATGGGAGAGCTGAGAAGCCAAACAAAAGATAATAAGGCCACCCAGAAAGGAGCAACAGCAGAAAGTGTCTACCAATTCTAGGCTGGAAAGAAAAGGGTGGGAAGCCATGTTCTTGGATCCAAGGATTGGGACCACATGGCAGAACTGGAACAAAGAAAAAATAGAACAAGAATAGAACAACGGAGAAGATGCGTCCACTGCCAGACACCGCACTGGGCAGAAGTAGGGGTAAATGCCTGGGGTTCTCTCTTCCTGACCCTTTCAGTCTCTCACCGAGGACCAAACCTAGCTGGGAGCCAGCTAACAGGGGAGCTAGAAAATGAAGCCTTTGCAGGTTAGTGGTCACCCCTCCCTTTTTGGCAACCCCCCTACACCCACCACAATACAGAGCAAAGCAGAGAAAGAATAGGGCATGGATCTGAAAGCAAATTGGCCTAGGAAGACATGGGACAATGTGAATCAGTTTCCTCCACCACCATCTCCACTCATGCTCCTCTTACAGTAACAAGATGAAGAAGAGTTCTAAATAAGAATGTTTCAGTCCCCAGGCAGATACAGCAACCTAGGAACCTGTGTGATCTGGGCCTTCATCCTGCGAGGATAATAAATGTGGCAACACAAGTGTTATTAACCATATGATTCACACAGGCTGACTCCTAAATTCTTAAGAGCAGGGCAAAGGACCATAGTGTGGTGTGCACTACTAACCTCCACTGTAAGGACTTGGGGGCCTCAAAAGTGCTGGGGGAGAGGCACAAAGATGGCTGTGGTGAAGCTGCAATGTTATCACAAGTCCACTTATGGTTTAGCAGCATTTTCTAAACTATATCCTGCTAACTAAATAAAATAATTAAATATTATACACTCTTCTGGAAGATTCAAAATGTGTACTTAGTGTATTATGGGCCCTGAGAAGTCCTACAACATTTCTCAAAATTTTGATTTTAGAACACCTTCCCTTCCTATTTTTCCCAATGTGGAGTGCCTCTTATAATCTCAAGGAAAAAATATTTTCTAGGACGAAGTTTAAGAACTAGACTAAAAAAATTACAATGAGAAGACTGTTAAAATCTCTAGGAGGGTATCTTTATAAAATTTCTGGTGGGGTCTTAAACTAAAGAAAAAGAGGTCTGACAAGCCACTAAATACTGTAACATCTGCTGGTGTACGAAAGTCAGCTTTCACTGGCCCATGAGAACTAATGTTAAATTTCCCGGAATTTTAAGAGCTGGTTGCTAAGCACAGCCATTATTAAAAATTAAATCTTGTGAACTTATAATTAAATGTATTTTATTAAAAACAAAAGTAATAAATATTCAAAACTCATCACTACATAATTATCTTACTATTATCTATGTTCTTTGGGTGATTCATGTCTACTGTATCAATTCAGTAGAAATACTGTATAATGCAGGTACTACTGATCTTCTCTTCCCACTGCCATGTGCAGTGATACTACATTGGTAGCTTGAAAACAGTCTGATGGGAGTATTTACACTGCGGAAATCAGAAAATGCCATACCTCAGGGTTTGATTTGTTATTTTATTGTTTGTCTAGACTTTTAAAAAAAGATAGAGAGTATGTTGATAATGTAGATTAAACTTAAAAGTTGTCATTCTATAGACATTGGTCCTTGAATAGCACACAGACAAAAACAGACAAAGGAAGCATTCTTCCAGTATTCAAAAACTATAATCTAATTCAGCAAAGAAATTGCTAATATCGTGGACAAATAAAGTTCTGACAAACAGTGCCAAAACAGAAAAAGGCTTCAGTTTCATGGATGTCATCTGTACAAGGGTAAAAAATAATTTAACAATAGATTTCACATCAGAGTAATGATGATAAATTTACTAGGGAAAGAGTTAGAAGAATGGAATGCAACTTCATTTATTAATTCATGGTTCAATTGCAACTATAACTTGGCTGCAGATGTAAGAGTTCAGCAAAAATCAATTAAAGTATTTTGTGAGAATCATTTTGCTTTATGGAATTTACAGTAAACAGTATTATAAACTTTATTGTTTGTAAATTATGTGCTACACATCCTTTAATATCAGTAAAATTTATAATAAATTTATGTACATATATATTGGATATTTTCTTTTTCCCTGTGGCTGTTAAATCTTTGCTAGCATACTACTGGTGAAATGAATTCATTTAAAGGTGATTCTGCCCCACAGTTTATACAATATTAAGACCTGAATATGTCATCTGATCCAGATATCTTTAAAGGTAGGAAAGTATTTTCTCTCATCCAAAGAATCACACTCCAGTGTTTCTTCCACTGTGCTTCTTCTTTAACTCACCATTATTTACTGAGCTTCTATTGTATGGTTTAATCAAATCATAGAGTCTTAGAGCTTAAGAAATCTTTGAGACATTTGAGTTTAACCTCTCATTTTTTTAATTGAGATAAAACTCACAAAAAGTAAAATTTACCATTTTAACCATTTTGAAGTATACAGTTCAGTGGTTTTTTAGTATATTCACAATGTGCAACCATCACTATTATCTACTTCCAGAACACTTTTTATCATCTCAAAAGAAACCCTGACCAACTAAGCAGTCATTCTTCATTTCTTTCTTCTCCTAGCTCCTGTCAAACATCCACTTTCTATCTGTATAGATTTGTCCATTCTAGACATTTCATATAAATGGAATATTATAATATGTGACCTTTGTCTCTGGTTTCTTTCACTAGCATGTTTTCAAGGTTCACCCATGTTGTAGCAGTATCATTTTTTATGGATGAATATATGTGTTATATAAATATACCACATTTTAAAATTCATTTTTATTAATTCATCGGTTGATGGATTTTGAGTTATTTCCACTTTTTTGACTATTACGAATAATGTTGTTATGAGCATTTATGTATAAGTTTTTGTTTGAACATGTTTTCAGTTCTCTTGGATATGGGTTATATGGTAACTCTATATTTAACTTTTTGAGGAACTACCAGACTATTTTCCATGGCAGTTGCACCATTTTACATTCCTATGGCCCAGGAAGTTTTAAGTGATTTTTCATAAAGTCATGACAGAACTAGAATTACAGTTAAATCTCCCATAATATGCTCTGGTGTTCCTTCTACCAATGCAATGAAAGATAATCTTCCTATCATGTAACTTAGGGCAGAAAAGAAATCTTTGTAGAAAAAAATTTCAGAACTGATGAAAACAAAAAGGATGACTTTTCAGAGAAACTAAATTAACCAGAAAATTAAATTACTCAGAACCCCCTCCTTGTTCACCACCCTGTCCCCAACCCTGTGCTTCACCTGCATTGACCAAGCCTCTCAAAGCTCTGTTCTACTAAAGTGAACTTTATCAATAACACACGGCCTTAGTGTAAGCTTTCGGAACAATAAGATTACTATTTAAGTGCATTTTTAAGACACTTTTCTAAGAGGTAAGCCTTGACTCTTTTGCCTTCTTTCTAGTTCTTGTTCTACTTCAGCATCCTGTCATTCTTTACTCAGGCTTTTACAAAAGCAACTCCTCAGGTCTCACCACTTCCTGTTTTCCCCACTGCCCTGACACCCATATCTTACCTGTCCCAGCCAATTATTCAAAGACTAGTCAATCGTTTTCCTGCTGTAAGTAATAGCGGTTGCTTGATGCTTTCTCAGAGTTCAAACCCTTCTAATTTAGGCTCCACCTCCCTTTCCAGTTAATAGCCACAACTCCTCACTCCCTTTGTGCTCAAGCTAGACCAATAGGATTGCAGACCTCTCAAGATGCCCAGAGTCTACACGCTTTCAAGATTTTTCCAAATTATAGCAAATGCAAAAAAACAAGACTGAGAGCCTTCTACAGGGATTCATACAAACACATTCCCTGCCTTCAAAGAATAAACTCATAGCTACCATCATAGGTGAAGTTCCCATTAAGCAAATAATAACAATGGAATCTGCTATAGAATAGAATAGATAAAATAATAGATTCTCAGAGTGCAGAAGTAGAGCAAAGTAGAAAGTTATTAACTCCCTCTTGGAGTAGTTCATTTAAAGCTTCATAAAGGATTAATGCCAGAGAAAGGCTTTAAAGGATGAAGAGGAGTTCACCAAGTAAACATGGAGGAAAAGAAATGCAAGCAGAAGGAAGAGCCACTGAAAGCCAGAGTGGCAAAACAGAATGTGATGTGAGGGAACTGATAGTCAATTCTAGAGGGCTGGACAGAAGGAGACAGCTGTAGAACGGCGGGAGTTGGCCTAGGAAAGTCTGCATATGCCAGACAAAAGATTTGTGTGCCAACTAAGGAGTTAGTACTTTGCTTTAAGCAGAGGAGAGATAATTTATGTTTAACTAGATAATTCAGGAATCAGTTTAGAAAGTAATTTTAAGAGCCCCCAAAAAGTGGAGTCAAGGAGACTCTTACTACAATCCAAGTGAGAGACGATGAAAGCTTGACCTAAGGCATGGAGGTGATAGTGATGGAGCAGGGAGACTTACCACCCCTTCTTCACCTGGTGAGCCATCACTTCCCAGAGCTCCCATCACTCTTGGCAGAATGAACCACTGCCTCTTCTGTTATCTATCACCTTTTACAGACTGCTAACACAGCCCTCCCCTCATGGAATGAGCTCTCTTTAACACATCAGTCTCCACCCACCTCCAAATTGTAGCTCTAAGAAGACAGCAGCCAGGATACCTTACATCCCAGCATTCAGTACCCTCTTATCTTCTGTTGTGCTTCTCAAATTTTCATTAAAATGCAAATTTTGGCCCAGTAGGTCTTGGATGGAGGTGAGAATCTGTGTTTCCAGCAAGCTCCCAGATGCATACCACAGACTATACATTGAGTAGCAAGGACTTAGCACACGGACTTGCTGACTGGTC
The DNA here is from genome assembly GCA_030015415.1 of Cynopterus sphinx. NCBI lineage: Eukaryota > Metazoa > Chordata > Mammalia > Chiroptera > Pteropodidae > Cynopterus > Cynopterus sphinx. The sequence goes on from CM057379.1 coordinate 39,183,301, forward strand.
AAAAACTGCTCCTGAAACCTCACAGGGAACATATCTCCTCTGCTTCCTGGTCCTAAAAAAAAGGACTTCACATCATTTGGCATTCGGTCCTCAGTCAAAGGGAGAAAAACTCTGTGAAAATTCTCCTTAACTAAACCCCTTATCTTCCACGGAAATGCATACTACTGTTGAGTTAGAATGGCAAGCAAGTCCTGAATTCTTCCAATGGACAATAAGTAACAGGGCAAAGAACCAATCAGTCCTCAATACATTAATGAATGTCCTCGGTAGGCAGAGGGCCATTGATGAACAGAAACATTCAGTGTTTGCTACAGCTCAGGCCAACACTGTTCACTGTGGGAGATGATTCCCTCTATTCTATGGAACAAATTGTTCCAAGGTCTAACTCCACTCCCTTGACATTTTTTTTTTAAATAAAAAGCAAGCTCCTGCAGAATTTATATGCATGCAATCGTGTCCAGAACAAAAATGAGAGAATTAATTTATGTCCCACAGTTCACAAGAGAGCAACCTTGAGGAACCTACAAGGGGGCTTAGCTTTAGAAATGACTTCTTTCTTCAGAGAGGAGGAAAGATATAGTTATGTTGATCTCTGCTGGGTGCAGAGATTCCAAGAATAGGATGAACTGAAATGAGACCATCTTCCCCAAGAATGCTTGTCATTTGTTAGTTGTGGGAAAGAGACCATTGGTATTCAAATAGTATGCCTATAGTTTAGACTATGCATCTGGTTGCTAATTTAGTGTGTCCAGTTTCTATTAGCTATGTGTTTCTAAGTGCACAGGGTTGCCTTGTGAATTGGGTCCAGAGAGTAGTTTAATTTTGTTCTCAAAGTCTGATGGTTTAACAAGCTTATTTCAAGCTGCTCTGGCGTACCTCTATCCCTTCTCTGTCCCCCATGTTTGAGCATTTCTCTGTTTCATCTTTCCAATTTATAATTTTGATAAAAAAGATGATTATGTTTTGTAAAATGAGGTAAAACCAACAGTTTCACTGGACACATTTCTGGTTTATATATGTGCAGATTTGGCCCTTATGAAACCCTTAGTGAGACAAAAAGGAAATGGCCAGGGACACAAGGGTCTCTTCTTTATACAAGTAGAGAGACTTCAAGATTGAGAAAGTCAGGGGTGGTCCAGCAAAGCCTGATTTTCCTGAGGCTCAAGTGTGAGCCCTGGAAAATATCATCCACCCCTTTCTAGTTCTAAATCCTGCTCCAGTTTGCAGATGCTAATAGGACTCAGCCCAGTCTCCAGAGTATAATCTGGATTGAGCTGGGCTCAAAAGCTGGATCTAGCTGTGACTCTCTTCAGGCTGTCTCCAGTAAGGCCTTGGACTGACCTGGGCTCTGGGCCCACTGGTCAAGGGACTAGATTTCTCTACCAAATTGGTACAAACCAACCCTCAAGGACTCCTGGGGACTTACAATCACCATTTCTGGTGGAGCTCAACCACTTTAATTCTGACCACATTCTTAGCACCTAATGAATCAGTGGCCCTCCTAGGGTAGTATCTTTAGTATCTTTGTTCTACCACTTCCCCTTGAGATTGTTAATAGATAGTTAAATGTAGGAACTAGAAACGTTGTAGAAAGACAAAGAGCTTTAGTCTCTTCTCTTTTGTTCTTTAGCATCTCTAGCTTCTACTGCTTATTATTAAAATTTGGCCTAGCCAGCAAACTCTCTTATTGCCCTCTGTGATGCTCATTTGGAATGAGCAATGTCTGGACAGCATTCCTATGTCTTCTGGCTGATTCAAAAGAAACTTGAAATATTGGTCCAGAGTCTCATTCCCACCTCCATTGTTGCTTTCAAGTCCAGGTTTCCTATAATGCCCCAGAGGTGCCCTGCATACCATGGACAAGGAAGAAATGAAAGCGCATGCCAGGAAAGGACACCATGGCAGGCAATGCTGAGGGCTGCTCCTCTACAGTTGCCTCTCAGCTGAACAGCAGCCAGGGCCCCTTCAGAGGACTTAAAAAAGTAGATCCTAGATGCCAGTGTTAGAGGAGAACTTACAGCTCATCAAGTCACCACCTACTTGATGCTGAATCCCAACTTTACTATCCTTTCCTAGTAGCCATGCAGGAGGTGTTTGAATATCCTGTATTAGTCTGGTTATTTTGAGAGGCAGATGTCCACCAAGGATTAAACAGGCAAGCATTTTATTGGTGGAAATGCCCAAATAAAATAAAGAAGCCAGAGAAGGCTAAAAGAGCATCATGAAGATGAAATTGTATGGTGAGTAAAGGTCAGAGGAAGCAGATTGGGTGAAAACATCCTAGACAGTCGTGCAGTTAAAGGAAGTTTCAGCAAATTCTTCAGGGAGTCCTTGAGCCCACAGTAGGCTGGCCAAGGAGTCCTTTGTTTCCCTGGGATGGGTTTGCTTTATTTCTCTGAAACAGGTGGTCACTGGCAGCAAGACACCTACAGGAGGCATGCCCTCAGTGCAGATGCAGTGATGGTGTTTGTCTCTCCCCCCTGGTCTCCACAGGCTCAATAGTCTAAGCTGCCCTGTCTCAGCCTAGCACCCTCCCAGAGCAGGGGAGAAAGAACAACCATACATCTGAGTAGAGATAGACCAAAGCAGAGGAGAGAGACCAAGTTTCGAAGACAGGAAGCTGCAGAAACTCACGTCTGCCTCTCAAGGGAACTTGGGACATCCACTTGACCAGTGCTTGAGGGCCATGGATTCAAGGCTCAGTTGGGCTAGTCCTGGTTGAAGGAGGAAGACTGTGTGCTGGGTCTACAGCACCTTGTTTTGACCCTAAGGTTTAGCTCTGTTTATAATAAAAACATAGTCAATCTCAGCGCTCAGAAATTCTTCCCTGAAATCCATTCTTAATTTCACATAGCCTCAACTGATGCATTTAAATAAATGCAGTGGGGAAGGGTTTTCAATGAGAAGAGATGATGTGAAATGCCCACCACTTCAAGATCTATTGTTTTCTTCCTCCTTTATAAAAACAGTAGCAGTTCTAAGGCAATTGGAAATGGCTCTTGTGGAAAACCTTGAGGAAATGGATTAAAAACACCATAAAATGGTACAGTCTCATAGAAATCCTTAGTGACAGTGTACAGAATTATGGCCATAGATTCCAGTATATCTGTGGAGCTCCTACACACCTGGGTACCTTAGCTTGGACATTATAGGCCTTCATCCTTTGTCTCTGGCTTTTAACGTCATTATGATGAATCTGGGGTGTTGCCATGGAAAACATTCCCAGCTGGTGGGCCAAAGTCAGGCTGTTTTTAGGTTTGCATCTGGCTGGTGAATAATATCTGGTAGGCAGACTTTGCTGTAACCATATTCAGGAATTCACCACCCCCCCCACACACACACACCCTGGTGCACGTGCGCGCACTAGCGCATGCACACACACACACACACACACACACACACGAACTATGAAAAGAGAAATCAAATCAGAAACAGCTTTGAATGAGAGTCCATGATTTTTTTTCCCATTCAATTTTCATTTTGATGAAATATGAGATCTGAAATTTAGAATATTAAGAATCATAAAATCTCCTAATTTCACATCCTATGTGCAGTGTGGCCAATATTACACTGAGCGACAGGAGGAAATAAGAAAGAGGAGTTTTAAAGGAGTACAGATTCTATTCCAGTAATGGACCAAAGATCCATAGAAGGACACAGAGAATAGATTTGTGAGAAAACATAAGATTTTAAAATAGTATCTTTTGCAATAACATGGATGAATATCAAAAATATTAAATTGAGTAAAAGAAGCCACAAACAATATCTCTGTAGTTCCATTCATATTAAGTTCAAAACTAATTTATATAAATAAAAGTTAGAATTGTTGTTGTTTAGAGCAGGGTAAAGGGTAGGATAACTGGGAAGATCCATAAGGGAATCTTTGGGAGTGATAAAAATGTCCTGTATTTTGATTAGGGTGATGCTTACACGGTTGAATACAGTAAGCAGTGAGCTGAGTCCAGCTCTCACACTCCTGAGAAGCAGTTCTTAAATAATAAGGATAATTTTGTGAACTAGATATTAAAACATTGCTAGCTTGAAATCAGCCAGGAAGAGAGGAAAATTAACAAATATTACAAATCAGGCTTTGTTTTGTTTTGTTTTCCAGAGAGCCAGCTCACCAGCATATCCCTGAATATATTTGTTAAACTCTACCAACATATACACTTAAGATTCATAAAATTTCCTGTGTATAAATTATGCCTCAATAAAGCACAAGTAGCAAAAAATCAGGTAAAAAGTTAAAATGGCGTCTTCAGTCAGTGATCTAGGCCAGTTGCTCATTCATAACTTTGATGCATGCTCTCATGTACCCTTTCAAGCCCCTAAGTCCTGGTTTCTAAAACTGAGGCTCACATGGCTACAGAAAATAGCTGATCTGGCACCGGGTACTCTTGAAGCCGTTGAGCTTGTTTAGTTTACATGTAACTACTTTTAATATGATATTTATACTAATTTTACCCCCACTCTTAAAGTACACTTACACACAGAACATAAAGGTGCACTTCACTTTTAAAGTTCAATATGTAAAAATCTTGACAAGCCAAACAGAACAAATAGTATATTACTTAATATTGACTTAGGTCACAAAGTTTTCTTATTAATTGGGCAAAATCCCCATAACTTTATGCTTTATTTTCATTATCTTTTGTTTCCTGGGCTTTCTTAAAACCATAGGAAGAGCACATTGGCTGCGTCAATGCAAACAATACAAAATGGCAAAAGAATATGCTCCCTTTTGTCCTGAATGCCACTCTCGAAAGGTAGCCATGGTTAAAAGTTAAGATTTAGCTGTCCAATCTTTTTCTATACCTATATCATACACAAATCAAAATATATAAATATATTCACACATACAAACACTTTTTAAAAACAAAAATGGGATTATGCATAATGTCACACAACCCAGCCTGTTTACTTTATATTCCATGATCACCTTTCTTTTTCTAATTAGCTACACCGCATGCTTTTTAAATGCTTCATAAGATATGCACCACTATTGACTTAATCAGTCTCCTACTGCTAAACATTTAGACTTTTTCCAAACCGCCATCATTACTAGATGCTACAATGAACACCCTTGTATCAGGCTTAATCATTTGAAATTACTGTTTTTGTATATCAAAATGGTTGATTTGCAAGAATTTCATATGATTCATACCATTATTTGTATGACTATAGGATACACTTCTTTCCGTGGGATTGGTGAATCAAAGCACATTTTATAGCTACTACTACACTGTTCACCTAATTTATGCTATTCTCATTTCCTCATGATTTGGACAATAATAAAAGCTTTTAATCTTTTCTTTTTTTTGCTAGCAAATTACACTTTGGTGTTTCGCTTTTCTTTTCTTTTGTTATTATTGAGGAAGCTGAACATTTTTTGAATGCATTTTGCTCCCACAACATTTAAAATATCATTCGATTCTCCTATAACTCTCCACACTCTTGCTTTTAAAAAAGAGAATTAAACGTATTTTTGAAAAAAATTAAAGAATATATGACTATCATTAAAAAGAACCTCTTTTAGAAAGCTGGAATAAATTATGTTTCTGCCTTCAAATTTCCATTTGTTTCTGTTATGACCACACAAGCATGTACTGTTTTTACCCAGAGTGAACTCCTTTGCCCTCAGTTTTATGTTTTCTGAATTTGAATCACTTTGATAATCCACTGGGCTTTGGCTGTGAGAAGCAGACCACAGGATCTCAGCTAGGCTAGTAGGCTTTGTGGCCTGTGCCCTGCCTGCCGGCAGGGGGCCTCTCCAGCTCTGAAAGGCCTCCTGGCCAGAGCTCCATTTTCTCCAAAACAAGCTTCGTCTCTCTCCCCAGCACAGAAGCAATTGTTTCTGCTTACACAGACTAATTTACTGAATTAAAGTCATTTGGCTTCCACCATTGCAATTAGTATGCAAATTACCGGTATATTACCTGCCGAGTCATAAATTACTTTGACAAACTTAATAGTCTCAGATTCAACAGACCAGTGTGGGTAATTTTTCTATTTTTCAGTAGTTATAGACCAGGGCAATTCATTGCCTTATTGAACCATTACACATTAAATCAACAGTTGAAAAATTAAGCATTTTTCAAAGCATTTTGTTATGCGTTTATTTCTTTCAGCAAGCAGTAAAGTGGAACATTAAATATACAATGTGTCTAAGTGTTCTAAATGACTGGTGAATACATTTAAACCTAAAACAGTTCTTTTGTAACTTTAAAAAAGAGACACAAAAAAGGAAAATCTATACCATAATACAACCTATTGAGTCTTCACCATCATTAGAACTAAATATTTCCTAGTCCAGGTTCCCATGAACATGAAGGATCATTAAACCCCAATATGTGGTCCAAGCTAATGCTTTTCACAACTGGAAAGTGTCTGGTCAAGATGTTTCAAACTTCATAAATGGTCACCAAGCTGTGTACCTATGGAATAGCACTTGAGCTTTGGTCACTAACTCATTACACTAATTAAACCTACTTTTTTTCTGTTTTGAGTAAATAAGTTACTAAGATTTAAGACAGAAAATAGGGTGAAGCATGTCCAACTGGGGGTGGGCATGTCAAGTCCAAGCACACTAACGCAGTCCTACCTTCATTTATCCAAGAAGCAAACTAAGCCTGTATTCTGTGCCAGGTCAGTGGGGATGACACTTGTCCCTAGGGGACATTTAAGGAATGTTAAAGACAAAATCCCTTGGCTCTTACCTGCTGCTGGAACAGCATGGTGATCAGCAACCACTGAAGAGTCTTGGGGACTCTCCTGGCACTGAATTTCTTCCCCTAATTTCTCTCTGTACCTTCCTACGAAATAAAACTACCTTTGCTTTAAGATCCTAATCTTCCTACTAAGGTGATCAAAGGACATATTTATTGATCAATTATGCAAGGAGATCTGATAAAGGTTATTAGAGTTAGTTAACAGAAATATACTTAGAGGTCCATTCACAGATGTGTAGATAATGCCAAATTGTAAATAAACCATATAGATGTTATCTTATACTTGGTGCTCAATGTTGAAAAGAATTCAGTTTGCACAGAAATTATTTCCTTTCAAATCAAGCAAAAATATCCCCTGTGGAGAGAGTGTGATGGTTAATCTTAAATGTCAACTTGACTTGGTCCAGGGATGCCCAGATAGCTGGTTAAACATTATTTCTGGGTGTGTCTGTAAAGATATTTTCAGAAAAGATTAGCATTTGAACTGGCAGACTGAGTAGAGCAGATTGCCCTTCCCAATGTGCGCTCATCATCTAAGCCAACGAGTGCCTGGCTAAAACAAAAGAGGAAAGAGGGATTCATTCTGCCTTACCCCTTTAGCCTAGAACCTAGGTTTCCTCCTATCCTTGGTTCTCCTGGTTCCCAGGATTTCAGACCCAGACTGGAATCTATACTATTGGCTCTCTGGCTCTCAGGCCTTTAAACTGTACTACTGACTTTCCTGGGTCTCCAGCTTGCAGATGGAAGTAAGTGGAAAAGACTTGTGTGAGTAGGGAGAAATATGAAAGTATGCATCTAATACCTTAATCCTTCTTTCAACAATCAATCAAAAACTACAGAGCATGAGAGAAACATAAAAAGAACAGTCTTACACTGACCACAAATAATGTCCCTGTGTGAGACCAGAAGCTGAGGGTATTTGGGCTGTTACCACATGAATCCCACCATGAGCTATTGTTTGTGGCTGAACTTCACCTAGAGGTGAAAGGTGGGGAATTACCCTTTCCTCAGAGGAAAAAGATATCTTCACTACCTGCATTGGCTCCCAAGATTTTGTCTCAGATTCTTATAAACTGGGATCATTCATTATCAATGTTTAAACTTTCAATTCAAGGGAATAAAATCCATGTCCTATCACCTGAGATTTCATTTTCTCAGGAGTTTAGGTCTGTTATCAAGTGCCCTGGGAGTGCTTTCAGGCTCATCAGTTCTCAGGTAAACTAAGCGATTGCCAAGTTCCAGGATGCAGCCCAGGTCTCCCTACTCCCTTTCAGCTAGAGACAGACTCCTAGCTTCGCAAGAATGTGGTTCCATGTGCTAGAACGGACCCCAAATGATAGTGGCTCAGGCTGCTGGTAAGGGACAATGATTCAACAGATTCAAAGGGTTGATAATTATTTGTAAATGATAGAAAAAGACTTCCCCTGTTTCTCTATCTTTAAATGTAGACTAGGCACAAATTTTAAAATTTAAAAATAAATAAATAAACAAACAAGCAAGCAAATGGAGTATATGTGAACAAATTTTCCTACTCTTTTGTGAAGACAAATTAATTATATAATCTGTTCCTTGATTTTGGCCTCACCTGCTGTGTCATTGATAGGAGGACAGAATAGTGAGAGGAATATTTTCACTTTCTCTGTTTGGTCCAGGAGTTAGATTACAGTCACATGGTTCTAGAACTGTGGAACCAGCAGATTTATATTTTTAGAGGCAACTGGCAAAGTATATATGGAAAAGAGGTCAGAAGTGATAGGGGCAAAGTGTAGGCAACTCGTAGTCACTTCCTTTCCTAGTGTTATTTTACTTTGTAGGTGTTAACCGTGCAAGCATTTCTTGTCTCTCTTTAGACAGAGAGAAACAAGGCAGGCACTGATTAACTGACTGGTTTGAGTCAACCCAGCAAGTTCCTACCAATAGCTGAGAATTCAGCCCTCTTAACTTCAAATCCATCCTCCTGCCTTGACACACAGCCATTCTTCACTTTAATCAAATGCACCAGTTTGGGGCTTATGGAAGTAAACTTCCAGAATCCAAAATACATTTTTCAAGAGTAGTGTACTCATTCGAATTTTTATGAGAGCAAAATACATTTGTTTATCATCCAAAGAAAAAATGTTAGAACTTCCTGTTTCCTTGTCTAACAGTAATTATTGTCTACTTCTAAGTGAACAAAGGCAGTTTTCCAAAAATGGAGAAATATATAACCCAAATGCCCTATTCATTGAGTGTCAGGTACTTCATTAGAGAGGTCAGATAGAGTCACAGTAGCTTTGTGTATCTACCCAAAGGAATAACTTTTAGACAAGTTATCACACACACACACACACACACACACACACACACACACACACACACACACACATGACGAATAAACAGCAGGAAGACAGCCTTGAAAGTCAGGTCATTTATTGCCTTGAAACAAAACTTAAAATTCTTCTATCTTCCCCCTCACCTTATTAACAACTGAATTAGTGGACTGAGCTGTTGTATCACTGCAACAGAGAGGAGATACTCACACCCATCATTATAGCTTAGCTGGAGCTAGAAAGAAATAGGTCTTAATGTTGGGGAAACCAAAGAAATGCCAGCTCTTTTCCTGCTTTGGAGAAATTGAAAAGAGGGCAGAGTGAGAAGTAAAAGGAGTCAGAGCACTAGACAGTAAGACCTATTCCTTTCCTCTACTCTCTGACCCTTGGCCTGCAGGAGTGGGGGTGTTAAATACATCAAAGAGAGCATCAAGGGCAAAGTTAATTTCCCTCAGTTCCCATGTTGGGTTCTAGTAGAGGTCACAATGCATGTTCACACAGAGAGGGGTCTTGGTGGCACTCATGAGCTAACACCAGTTCCTATATGGAATGAATATTGAATTGAAAGCCAGCGATGAGGCCCAAAGGTGCTGGAACAAGGTGATCTAGGAACAGAGGTTGGAATAAACTACCTTCCCAGGGTACTGGATGGAAAAGTTCCAGAAGCCCTAGGGCATGCCTCCTTTGAGAGCTGAAAGAAAGTTGAGTAATCAAAAGAAAGATGGCTTATCTTTTGCACGAGCACATACATGCCAAATGAAAGGACAAGTTCACTGGTCATATATAGCAACTTTGAAGGCTGCCAGCACCGAGAAAGCCAAAAGCCAGTGTACCCAGGCCATCACTTTAGAGGCCACTCAGGAATGAGCCAGAGCAAACAGAGAACCAGCATAAGGCTAGTTGTCCCATCTTGGCACAAGCCATCATGACATATAAATACCCCCTCCTACTTGGATACCATCTTAGGGAAAGATGCAAGAGGAGGTGAAAGCAACTTTCAGAGACAGATTTTTTTTTATTCGAAGGACACTATTTCCTAGAGAAACATTTTACATTATTGTATCAGACTCAACTTAGTGTATGGGCTTGGTAGAAAAATCAAATTGGCCATTATTTGTTGAGCTCTTGATTACAGAAAAATTAAAGTTATATTCTCTCCATTTAGCCAAGTTGGACTCTATGCTAAAGTTTATAAATATCCCGTGCAGTATGAGCTCTACCTCCTAATATGTAGTTTTCCTGGGACACTGGTAATATGTCCTATTATCATTTTCACTTCACATTGGAAGGCTGTGTACAGACCTTGGAACACCAGTTTTAAAAGCAGATCCAAAACTGAGAAGTAATGATATAGTATGCTTTACTGAGAGGACAAATGCATCTCAATAGTTTAAAAGGAATTAAATGCCGATCATGGAGTGAAAGACCCTACAAAACACTTGGCTATCATTTTATTTCTGTCTTCTTTATAAAATAAAATTATATTTAGCCTGAAAATATAAATTTTTTTATGTCTATAATTTGACAGAAGCACCCAAACACTGTCACTGATATTTCTTTTGAAAACTAGGAAGACTAAACCCAGTCACGTGTAGAACAAATATTCAAAGAGAAGAAGACTGATGTGGTAAACTAGAAAGTGGTAACCTTGATATCAGTCCTAGGCCAGAGTCTAGATTGGCAAATTAGGGCTGGTTCATGCTCCCTGAGCATAGGAAATGGTGATCAATTAAAAATAACATGGATTCACAATGAACGAATCTTGCAAGACTACTTTGTACTCTGTGGTAGTAATGCTAGACTGGTTAGATGTATGCCTTAGAAATTCTGAACTTGAATTTTAGCAAAGGATTTGGCAAACATCTTCATGATGAATAAAAAAAAAATGAACCAAATGGATTCATAACTTGATCAGAGTGGTGATCAATGCCAGCATGATGGAGGTGCTGGTGTGGACTGTGGGACAGTCCTTAACCTGCCTCTATTTTTTGAAGCAAACACTTGAATGGTGATAGTGATGGCAGCTCATGAATTCCATGGGTGGCATGAAGCTTTAAGGGAATGGCTAATATATTTGGGGACAAGATAAGAATTCAAAAAAATCTAAAAAGAACCATATATATTTAATGGTTCTACTCTTTGATGTTGGGTCCTCTGTATCCCCTGTTCAAGAAAGGTTAGCAATAAAAACATCATGCCAGAACAGAAGGTAGAATAGCACCAAGTTCAAAAACACCTGCTTTAGAGTCAGACTTCTTTAGGCAAATCTCTGCTCATATGAGCCTCAGCCTATGTGTAATATGGTCTAAGGATACTTATTCTGTCATTGAGTTGTGAGAATTAAATGAGATGCAAAAGTTGCAAAGCATTTAGCACATTCCCTTGCCCATAATAAGTACTCAACAGATAATAACTATATATAGCTATATACACTCAGTGGCTTAGCAGGAACATGTGTGAAAAGGACCTGCGGTTTTAATTGATTCCAAGTTCAACGTGAGCCAATGATCTGATGTGGCCTCCAAAAATAACTGATTCAACTTCGGCTGCCTTTAAAGAGCCATGGTCGGCTGTATATGTGAAGTGACAATTCTTGCCAGAGTACACATGGACAGACAACAATGTGAGCCTCATATTCTGCTCCATATATCACACCATTAGAAAAGAACTTTGTTAACTGAAACCCATCCAGCTAGGCAAGCATAAGACAATAAGAACACTTAAAATCATGGCTTCAGAAAACTGGACTTGTTTAGCCTGGAGAGAATTCTTGTGGACATCATGACAGCTGTTCCAAATATTTTTAGGACAGTCACGTGGGAAATTAATTAGTGTTGTTCAATGTGGAACTAAACTGGTATACAAAATCTTTCTATATAGGAAATGCCAGGGGTGGGGGGGAATGGCAGATACACTAATTGATTAAAAATATAAACAATAATAATGAAACAGAAGGTTTCACTCTACTTTAAAGAAAGTCTAGTTTAGCGCTGAGCCATTTTTGAAAATTAAGCCTAGGGGTCCACCTCTCTGAAAAAGCCCTTTACAGAGATTTTGGTCAGCCTTGTGATTAGGTACACGTCATCAACACCCCATTTTCAGGGGATGAAAATAAAATAAAGTAAAGATGCTTCAGTAATTTTCCCAAGTCCAAAGGGAGATGAGAACTCACCACTCCATTTTTTTTCCACTTTTCATAGCTCTGCCTGCTGAAATCAATGGGCTTTGAGGCCTCTTATCTCAATTAGCCATCTCCTTGGAATTATAAATATGGCCATCTTTTGGGATAACATTTCTCCTCACTACTCGCCTCTGTCTAAGCAGTATTAATTTTTAAACATTTAATTTTTAAAACTCAATGCCCTAGAAGAGTGTCACAAAAGCATCTTGGCGGAGAGGTATACAGCTAGCTACCATGAACCCCAGAGCACCACGTAGCAATTTCAGCTTAAACGTGCATGGTTCCTTGAACACCATCTCAGACTCTCAATTGTGCACTACCTTAATATTCTCTTTGTTTTAAAATAAGCTACATTTCTTAAAGAACCAGAATCAAGTGATTTGTATTCTGTTCACAATATAAGGCTTTGATTGAACAGGCTCAGATTTCTCTCACCTGAACACTGCATCCAAATGAGAAAAAACGAAATCCCATTCACAATGCAAATATTACAGAAAACCAGAAATCATTCTGCCTTATAATCAAAACCAGAAAGCTATTATTATAACTCTGCACTATTTCCAGAAACTATTAATTCACTGCAGAAACCCTGTCCTAAAATAAAAGTCTGGGCAGAATGACATTGTTTTTGCAAAAGAACCGCTTTGTCTTAGTGGCGGCATCATTTCCAAAGTCATGGGTGAAATTGACTGACAACAGCTGATTAACTTGGGTACTTTGTTCTGGTTACATATTTGTTTAGGAATAAAAAATTAACTTTACTCAGAATTAGGCAGAAATTAAGTAATTAGGACAATGACTGCCCTGGCAGCATTTATTAGAAATGAGAAATTACAGTGCTTTCTTGAGTTAATATTATATTTATAATCACTATGAACTTCTTGAGGTAAATCAAACACTATGATTGTTGATTCTGAATATTTAAAACATTGTTTGAAGTTTCCCTCAAGAATTCTTTTTTTTACATTCTTACACAAAATGTTATTTGGCAGCAATCTTCAAAGGATCCAACAGTGATTTTCAATTACATTTATTATTAACTCCATAATCAGCCAATGTATTAAAAAGAGCAAAGGCAGTAACTTGGACCACTGGGGATTGGCATCAAGTTTCAAAGTTACATTTGGCTTACAGAGAGTAACAGATTTGATGAAAATTTTATCCCAGTTCTGTTTTGTTTTATTTTGTTTCATTTTCAATTCTCTACCAATGGTTTCCCAAGTTTGACAGCCTGATTGCCTTGAATAAAAGGTAAGAATAAAAACAAAATATTTGGGGTATTTTTCATTAAAAAATGTTTTATGAGTTCTTATGCCACCCATCTATTTCTCTTTGTTATTTCCTTTGTTTTTTTCCTTTGCATTCAGGATTCATTTTAATATATTATTAGATCATTTCTAAAATTATACGAGATTACATTGTCATGAATTTCAGTGTTGATTGCTATTAAGATAGTAAAACAAAAAAAGTTTTCAATAATGATGGGTAAATGATATCACCCTGAATTAAGAGTCCTAAGGAAATAGAATCAGTGAGTCAGTAGATGACATTCTTTTTTCAGAGTTTCCAATACTGATTTCTAAGTATCATCTCCAACTTTAACTGTAAGCACCACTTTTTGCCACCAGCCCTCAACTTCAGTGCCATAGCCCCGTTATGTGAATCAGTTTCCCAAAGAGGGGCTGGGACTTCATTCCATGGAGAAGAAAATACTGCTTATACCAATAGCCACATCGATCAAATGCTCTGCGATTCAAAACAACCAAAATGGATCCATTCATGGAAGGATGTTATGTTCTTTAAAAACCAAGGCAATATTGTCAGGCAGAAAGAACAAAGACTGAACGGAAACAAGGGAGACGAAGATGGGGCTTGATACAGGAATGGACAGGGAAGGTCTGATACTGTCACCCTACTCTGAATAGGGCATGTTCACCTATTGATATTTGTTTTTCTGCAGTCTTCAAGCAGAGAAAGGGCTTCAAATAGCCAGCCTCAGAGAGAGGCTCTTTCTCAATCTCCCAGTGAATTGTAGCCACAGCTGGAGTGGTTATTCTGGACCAGGACCAGCCACCACTCCACTCTCAAACCTGTTCATGTGGCAGTAGCCAAATTTCACAGGCTAGTTAAATTCATCTACCATGATGATCATCCATGGGTTTAGAGTGACTTGAGCATATTGAAAAACACAGACAGTGCAATTTTCATTTGCCCTGAGGCTAATACTCGGAGATGGCCTCAAGGTCAGGAGTACCTCCCTCTGAGGTGGCTGCCACTGACCATAGTTTTATAGGCAACTTATGCAGAGCTGTTGGGAGTATGTAGTGTAGATGACTTGTCAGGTCCCATTTTTCTCCCGACCTCTTCATAATGTTGAAATGAGGCCTTAAATCTTCGTAAGATTTAATTTTTAGAATGTGATACTCAATGTATACTAATGCTGAAATGAGAACATTTTGAACATTCTCAGTTATAAAATGGTAGGAGCAAGGCCTTGGTCAGCAAACTACAGGCTAACATTTTTTCTCCTATTAAAATTGCAAGATATTACAAAGTGTTCTGACAGCACTTTTTAAGATACACAGGTTATATTTTCAAAGTGTATATTTCCTGCTTTAATGTGTCATAATAGACAATGATTTTATTTACTATAGACATCTACATGTTGAATGAAGAGAGCAATATTTGGTTAAAAATGAAGATGCAGAAATTCAGATTAGCCAGAAGTCAGTGATTTTCCAGTTACAAATCAAAGCCCAGCAGAACTACAGGGAGAAACCTACCACTTCCTGGACCTTCACTCTCTTATTTCATTCATGTTGATGGTGAGGGTCAAGAGCTTCGGTTATCATGAAAGCAAAAACGAAAGAGGAGGTCAAGTGAAAGGTCTACTGGTTCAAGTAATTTATTACCACACAGAAATATACTTTTGGAAAAGACCATTGAGAGTTTAGATCAACAAAAGTAGAGGGTGTTGCTAACAAACCTCTAGTCTTTGTTCCACAAGGAAAAAAAAAAAGTACACTCCATTGTGACCTGCAGAAAGAAAGATCCTTTGAATCAGTTCTGTCCAAACAGGTCCGATAACAACACAGTGTCCTTCAGTCCCCTCTCACCACTGCCGCCTTCATGGAGACCTAAACCTGATAGAAAACTGTCTCGTCCATGAATAAAATGAATTTAAAGATATAAAACCTAAGAAATTGGTAAATGCTTAATATGTGTGATTCATTGAATTCTCTGGATAAAAAGTATAATATAAAAGTATAAAGTTATACTTTACTAACCGTTATAAAACTCAGGTACTCTCTAAGTCTCTAAGTCTCTCTCTTTCTCTCTCTCTCTTAAAAATGTACTTGGGAAACTTTTTAAGCTTTCTCTGGTCTTGAACTTCACAGGAAAACCTGAGGGCACCTTTTTCATGAAAACACAATAGGTTATCTTTACATTTTAACCCGTTGTCTAATTTTGACTACTTTAACTTCCACGGTTTGCAATGTGATTTTAGGGCAGCACCAGTGAGATGTTATTCAATGAATTGTCTATTGCACCTGAAAGCCAAACTAAGTGAACTTGGCCTAATACTGAGGTATTGAAATCTGATAATTTCTTTGCAGTGAAAAGAAAAACTTTTTTTTTTTTTTGTATACAAAGGCTCGACTAGTTCCACAATTACCATTGCACAATGATCTTTCCTTATATGGAGACTGTCACTTTAATTCAAGAGTATTTTCATGTAAAAATGCTTATTTTAAAAAAAAGTGAAAGAAAATCTGAAGATATCTTTGTCTCCAAGAACTGCATCCAAAAGCAAATCAAAACAAAACAATGTAAAACAGTTCTTAGGTTAAAATTTTTTTGCAATATCCAAAAGAAGAAAATCAGGTAAGACCGCCAGGCCAGGGATATATGAAGGAAAATAGTTTAGACCAGGGTTCCCTAGCCTCCGGCCATGAAACATCCTTGGTCTGTTAGGAACCAGGATGCACAGCAGTTGGTGAGCAGCAGGCAAGCCTAGAGAAACCTCATCTGCATTTGCAGCTGCTCCCCAGCGCTAGCATCACCACCTCAGCTCCACCTCAGATTATCAGGCATTAGAGTTTCATAGGAGCACCAAACCCTGGTGCCGAAAAGGCTGGGAACTGATGATTTAGACTATCATGGGACTTTCTAGGAATATAAAAGCAGTGTTAAGTACCTCTGAATGCCTTAGAGTCTTCTCTTGCAGGTCTTTGATTCTTGGGGTCTTGTCATTGGCCCAACTGTCTCTTTCCATCCCAGGGCAAAGTCCACAGGAGAGTGCAGATTGGCTGATGCATCTACCCTGCCATAAACATCACAGACAATGTCCCTTCCCAGACCTACTTATATCCAATTTACTCTATTAGCAAACAAAACAGAAAATTAAAATGGAAACCTCAAACACATACATGAACAATGTTCTTGCCTGGTATTAACTCACACATCTTTACATGCACACATACAAGGAAGGTGTGTCCAATCCTGGAAACATTGTGCTTTATAGTTTGCAAAAAAAAAATTATGCTCATCCTAACGACTGGGAGATAGATGGGGTGCTGGTGGAAGAGGCAGCTACAATTAACTTTATTATTCTCAGGATCCGACCTAAGGCTCAGACAAATAATGGTGACTTTTTCCAGCACCTCTGAGCTAATAAATGATAGAGTCAGGATTTTAGCTTAGATCATCAGGCCTTTTTTCCAACTACCTTAAACCTACAATTCACTTTGCCTCTGTCTCTAATTTTGACTTTCTGTACAGTCTCTAATCCATTTGGAGCTTTCTCCCTATAGAACTAATTAAATAGACTGATCTGAAGGAATCCAGGCTCCTAGAATCTGAGAGGACCCAAACCACAAAATGATGTGATTCAGAAAAGATTTGCATTTTTCTTTGGGCCTACTCCATGCCAAGGTCATTGAATTCCCCCCTTCTCTCCAAGTTTAGGTTAGCTGTGCCTCTTGTGCACCACAAACCCTATTTTATTTTTTGATCACAAAAATTGAAGCAATTTTGTTGGATGCTGAAGGGCTTAAGGACAGAACCTCTTAGCCACCAAATGTCAATGGAAACCCCAACCCAATTCTGGGGTGTTGATATATTCAGTCCCCAGAAGTTCTTCGACCCATATGCTGAATTTTCTATGTATAGGGTAGCATGATTCTTCTGTACAAGAGAAATTTTGAGGACAGAAGAAATATTTAGGTATCAAAACAGGACAACTTCTGAAAGCTACGTCCATTCTGAGGGCAGAGAGGACCATGCTGGTTATATAATGGTGTATCCAAGGACAGTAAGCTATTGCATAAATTTCTGAGTGTTTATCTCAGCCAAGAGCTAATATCTAACTCCTTTGGTTTTTAAATGCCACGTAATAAAAACTGCTAATAAAAATCTGGGAGCTGTGTTCTGCTCCTTCTACACCACCTGCTCCTTGAGGCAATAACTTATTTATGGGGGCCTCCTTTGCCAGCAGGACTGTCTGCATGGACCCTCTCCATGGGGGCAGGCAGAGGATAGCCATCCCTTGGGCATTTTTCACACTGTGTTTTTCAAGCTGGTACTCCTAGAAGATGATGAAAATTGATTAGTTCTCCTGGATATAGCTAGAAATGAGTTAATGCAAAAGGGCCACAGTGTGGTACCTACTGGTAACTGACACCTTCATGTGAGGAATCCTCTGGCCTGGTTAGCATGACAGCCCCTGACGCCCAACTCCAATGTCAGTGCAGCCCGAGGCAATACCTTGAAAGTTTCCATAGGGCTCGTTTGTCATATTTATGCCTTAGATGACTTTCTTCTTAATAAGAAAAAAGCAGGCCAGCAGTACTGTGCTGCCATGTGCTTTTCAAGGCACAAGGAGCCACAAAGATACCCTTAGAAACTACATGCTTGCCTATTATATAAGAGAACCAATTGAAATCTGGTGTATAATTCACAGTTCATGTATACAATAAATTTACATTTCTATAAAGTTGTTTATATTCCCAAGCACTTTTAACATTCATTGTGCAATAACTAGAGCAAATTTCATATCCTCATCTAATAACTGAGGACACTGACATCCCAGAGAAGTAAATAACTTCCCACAGCTCACAGGACCAGCCAGTGGCAAGGCCAGCTCTACAGTCCCAGTCTTCTGATTCCCAACCAGAGATGTCTGCACATATGTGACCTGGGTAATTGTTTCTTAACAACATTCAGCTTACGTTTTTATTATCCTGCTAAAGGAATTTTTCTCATCTCTGTTCTCTCACCAACTGCATTGCCCTAGACTCTAACACATGAAACACACAGCAAAATAAAAGGGCTTGTTCCTGGAGCAGGGAAGTAGGTGGGGGTCAGATGTTGCCACATTTTCTGCTGGCTACCTTGAGGGAACCCTGTTGAGCCTCCTCTCCCATCTCAGGTTGGCAAATGCTCAACATATCAAATGAATTGGCTTGGCCTTTTCTGAGCTTTTTCCTTCTGTCCCCCAGAGTGTGCTGGATGTTTTAAATGGATTGCAAGGGAGTAAATGACTCATATGTGGGATGGTAATGAAATTTTGGAAATGAGTATCTACAGAAAAGCAGAAAAACTGCAGGCCCTGAAGGACTTGAGGATGCTGAGAGCTTGTTCACTGATGTAAGAGAATTACAAGAACTCTCAATTTAGACTTATTAAATAAGGAGGCTAGGAAATAATGTAAGATGTATTGTACAGTAATTTGCTCTTTAAAAAGGCTCTCTTTCTCTCTCCCCTTCTTTCCCAATCTCTCCCTGACTAGCTACACATAAGCACACACGTGTGCACACATACACACACACACAGGCACATAGATGTTTATGCTCAGGTGACTCTGTGGGTCACCTGGCCACTGAAGAACTCGCTAAAATGATTGTCCAGCTCTTTCAGCTCTAACAAGCGTAACAAGACATGTGAAGTATACGTCACAGTTTTCAAAGCCTTTTCACAGAGCTAACTGGCAGGAAAGCCAGGTTTGGGAACCAGGTTTCTGACTGCAAAGTCATGTCCCTTGTTAGGGAACCAGGCTCTCTCTAAAGGAAAGGTGCTCTGTGTTTTATTATCTATTATAGAAAAGTAAGATTTTCTAATAATAGTTAAAAACCAAAAACAGTTAGTTTTCCAGTTTACCAATCCTAATGTTATAGTCATTCAAGAGTAGTAACTTTCCAAGAGCCAGACCATGAGCCACTTCTAGATAAGGATGAACCTTGACCTCACAAGAACTAAAATCTCCTGCAAAAGATGAGCGAGGAGGATGCACAATCCACGCCCATACAGCCATGCACTCAGCCTTTGTATAGGGTTATCTCTGAGAACATTCTCTTTACAAAAATATATGTGTTTAGTCAAGTTATATTTTGAACACACGAAGCTGATCTGTACTTTAAATTGGCCATCTTAGAAAAGTCTTGCATAGTTTAAACAGAGAGAGAATATTTCCTAATCCCATAGTTCTTTGTCACATTCCTAGCTAAATAATAGAGTAATTCAGCAGAGAGGAAGACTATGATCAAGGGGGACAACTGGGATCAGCACCCAGCAGTCACTGCTGCTCATCACCCTTTCAAGACAGGAGCACTTATTCCAGCAGCTGCTGGGAGAGTGGATTTTGGGTGTTGCTAGCTCACAGCTGAGTCCAGTACCAGTGACTGTATAAACTAAAGACAGCTGCCTAAACCAAGGCCACACCCCAATTCCCTGGGGCAGCCTGGTTAATCATCCGCATACAACAGTATAAAAGCCTGGCCCCTTTACCCCGGCTAGGGACAACTGTGTGAGGCCAGTCCAGCACCAGAGCCCCACCATGGGTTTGGCTGAAGTTTCTGTTGTGGCTGCCCAGTCCTGCTTCCCTCACTCCCCCATAAATATACTGCACCCCAATCTCCATCTCAGAGTTTGCTTCATGGAAGCCTGACCTATCATGCACATTTTCCTTTTCCTCATTCTGGAGCCAGCAGACTCTCTAAAACCTCCACTTCTTTTTTCTTCAACTGTTAAGAGCAACTGTCCTGGCAGTGACTGTGGAGGTGGGATCCAATATTGAGGAGAATGGGGCATGGCTGTTTGTGAATAGTGATCCATGTGTAAATATGATTTTAGAAATTAGGAACAGCCTTTTGAGAAAAAGCCATACAAAGAATAAGTGAGTTGGCAGAAGAAGCATCATCTAAAGAAGATGATGCTGCATAATAAATTAAAAGGAAACTCCATCACATACTCAAGAACTTCAGCCAGGAAAAAATAAAGTCCTACCTGAATCCTTCCTGGGGCCCACCTTCGCAGGCCAGGCTATGTTTGCTACAGAATGATCAAAGGCATCTTCCATCCCTCATGAGCAAAATAGCAGTGATGACTTCACTGACTGTATATTTCCTGCATGAATTCTCTACCCTAAACTCAGGGCATTTGTGTCTGTGTTTCAATCAGCTTACTATACCATAAATGTCCCTACTCCACACCCCAATAGAGAAACTAAATTGTTCAGTTACAAAATCTGAATAAGTCTGCATAAAGCTAGCTATATCCTAAATCATGGTCAAACCGTCATAAGCAGGTTACATAATCAATAACATCTCTCAGGATGTAATATTCAACCAAATCATCTACACTGTGGGAATATAACTAAATTCAAAGATAGTTTGTGCACAGGAAATTATGATTGGATGATGTCATCTGACTTTTTGAATCTCTGAATTTTTTACTATAGGTTGGCAAGTAATAAACAAACTATAAAAAAAAAAAAAGCCATGTCAGCGTCTAATGATCAAGTCAGTTCTAATTTAATTGTGAGGATGTTAGGTACAATTTTTATAACAATTTAGAGAGGATTCTGGAATAAAAGTTTGATTTTACTCCCATATTTGAGGGTTGTGCATATTTATTATCCAGGTCTTCTGAGGAATTCAGATAAAACATAATTTTCAGAGCAAACCCAATAAGTGGTTGTCCTAAACGCATCAACATCCACAGTCCCTCTGGCCTTTCTAGAGACAGGTATGTTTGTCACCTGAAAATACACACAGTGATACCATTAAAGGCACAAGAGTGGGGAGGGAGTATAATGAATGATTTCTGTACATTAGACTCACCACCAACCTCATCTTCTCTCTAAATGTGAATTTATGATTCCAACTTGGCCTGATATGCTATACATCCTCAGAGTGACTGTCTATTGGATAACAGGTTTAATTGTTGGTTTGGAATGACTTGAGACTCCTAGAGAGTAATAACCACAGAAAGGCAGGTTTGCATGCAATGAAAATGAAGAAAGATAAGAGGGCACAAGAAGGACTTGCTAGGAGAAGCACTTACAATTAGCATCACTCAAGAGCCTAACAGTAAAGGGAAGTACACTGACATGAGGATGATCCCAGGAGGGAATATTTATAGAAGTATAGGCAGGGCATAGGGAAACCATGAAAGTAGTACAGAACCCCAGGGCAAGGAACAATGGAGTTTCCACCCTTCCTAGAGCTGAAGGAGAGAAAGGGAAGGAGCAGTTACCGGAACCCAAAATGAGAAGTCGTGATGAGAAGCATAATGAAAGAGAAGAAGTGACCTTTGGTCGAGAGAAACAGCCAGGCTAAGGTGACCCCATGTAAAGGAAGCAGGGAATAAATACCCTAATCTCCTTCTTCTTCCTCTCTCTAATCTAGGGCTCCCCCTCTCTCATTGGCCAAGACCTAATCAAACTCCTTTATGTGGTCCAAACAGGTCAGCCTCCTGGCCAGAGAGCAGGTAGAAAAAGAAATTCTAAAGGGGCAAAAGTGGCTATATCCCCTTCCAAAGAAAGGAAGACATCAGGATGCAATGCACCAGGACTTGAATATGAGCATCCTTTTCCCCTTTCCATCCAAATTCTGCTAAAAATAAGAACACATGGGATAAAACTAATTTAAAAAACCTTCCTGGAAGTAGGCTGTAAGCTGCATTTTAAGAAAGAAAAGGACGTGGCTAGGAGATAGTCAAGGAGACTACAGGAAGAGGTTATTGATGAGACAGATTATTGATGTTGATATCATCTTCACTGTTTTATCAAATACAGTAAAAATATATTACCTGCTACATCAAATACAGCAAAAAAAGAAAAAAAATGTATTTCCTATTATCTTCCACTTAGCGTTTGCTGTATTTGAAGGTAAGTGAGCCAATGACAGTGAGCCCCAAAACAGCAGATGAGGCATGCCTACATTCCAGGGAGCTGCTTTTCCTCTGTTTCATAATGCTGTGTCTAGAATCATGGCAGTCTGAAACCAATTTGTTGATCTTCTGGAGGACAGAGCATGGGCAAATCCTACTTCACCACCTGTAGAACCGGACTTTTTTTTTTGAAGCCATGGCTCTAGAACCACACAGGCCTAGCTAGGTCTGCATCCTGGCTCTGCCACTTAATAGCTGTGTAACCTTGGGTCAAACTCTGTAAGCTTGCTAAGTCTTAACTTCCTTATTTGACAATTGGGGATACAATACCTCTCCCTCGTATTGTAGTGAAAATTAAAGAAAATAGCATATCTATATTAGGGAAAGTTCTTTCATTGTAAATAACAGAATCTGATTCTGGCCTGTTCGAGCCAAAAAATAAATAAATAAAGGAAGGTAGGAGAGGGAGGGAGAGAGAAGAATGAGGGAAGGAGGGAAAGAAGGAAAAAGAAAGAGAAGTAGACTATTTATTAAAACACTGGAGTAGTTCACTGTGCAAGGAAGAAGTAAAGAAAGAGTAGATTAAGATGTTCATATCACATATAGACCTCACCATAATCCTTAATGGTTTCAAGTTTGGTAAATCTCTGGGAACAGGAACCAGGACAATTCCAACATCCAGGCAGCAGCAAATGTACTGCTTCCGGAACATATGGACATACAGCTCAGTTTCAGTAGTTACAGTCCATGGCCTCTTCATTCCCAATGTAAATTCCCGGCAGAGAGAATTTCATTGGCTCAGCTGGAACAGGATCAATCTACTCAGTTGGCCAACCATGTTCGGGATGAGGAGAGGCCCCAATGGTCATGTAGGAAATATGACACTGCAAATCCACCTTTGTGTGCCTAAAGGGCAATCCCGGGGAAGGAGAAATCTGGATGAGCCATGTAACCCCCACTACCTATAGAAAAGTCATCACCTATGAAACCCAACACATAGAAGCCCCATGAGGTGTTTGTTAGCCATTATTCTTTCAATGGTTGTAACAGGGGCAGCATTTAGAATTTAAGTTTCTTTTCCCTAAAGATCTTTTGCAAACTGTTAGCTGTTATTATTAATATCTATACATTTAAAGTTTTGGATTAATTCTATATATTTCATTAGCTTATACATCCATGGGGAGAAGGGACCATTATATTTCCCACTATATCTCTTTGTCTTCATTTAATGCTTTGTGAACAATGGGTGCCCAAGAGATATGGTCTACTCACTATAGCTTATAAATCTATACTGATATCAGAGCTCCTATAAGCAATTTTTGCCCCCATTTGCCTTTCCTTATAACCTAAGATATAAATCAATGTCTGTTCAATAAACTGGAAGTTTATTTAGTTTTATATTACTCAAAAAAACTTCTAAATATTTCAATTTGAAGAAAAAAATTTATCATTCTCAACCCCACCCAAGAATTTAAAAATTATTGAAAATCATTTACAATAAATGTATGTGTTCTGCCAATTCTGTTCGAATGGTAAGAGCTGCTTGGCACTATGTTGAAAAGGTTAATGAGAAAGAGGCTGAGACAGAGAAAATGCTATCATTAATTATTAATGTCTGGTATGGACACAGGATTAGGAAGTGGTGGCATGTTAAGTATTTAGCATTCCTAGGCCATATTCACAGATTGAAATAAACATGAAAGTCAGATTTACATGAAGAAGACTAAGACCAATATGAAGCAGGGAAATACATTATTTCCCTATACTATTTCTATAATATTAGAAATAGTAAGATATATCAACCAAATATAATAATGAAATACATTATTGTAACTAAGTCCTCAATTTAGAGATGATTATAGTTGATTTAAGGTAGATTATGTCAAGGCAAGTCTTATTTATATCAATATTGCCTTATTATTAGTCATTATCATCATCATTGTGATTATTTAAATAATAATAGTACAAGAGATGATTATCAAGATTGTACTTATCCTTGAAAGTCATGAGTTTCCAAATCTAGTATTTAAGTGGTAATTGTGTATAGTTACACAGTGTATTAATTTAGGCTTAGGTCCAACTACACAGACAGAAAACTCAACTCAAGAAAACCTGAATGAGATAAAAGCTTACTGTATTTCTCTCTCCCATAGAAGTTCCAAGACAGGCAATCCAGGGCTGGTACAGATGACTCATAATCATCAGTAATCTGGTTGTCTTCTATCTTTGTGTTCCACCTTCCTTAGTAAAGATTTCCATCTTCAAAGCTGCCTCACTCCCCAAGATAGCTGCTGGAACTCCAACCATCATATCTGCATTCTAGCCAGGAAAAAAAAGAAAGAAGAAAATGGCAGATTGATGTTATCCTGCTTAGTTAGCTCTACTTTAAATAGTTTTCCCAGAAGCCCCGCTCAATGACTTGCGACTGCACCCCACTGACCACCTCAAGCAGTAAGAGAATTTGGGAACTGCAGGAAAAGCAGAACATGTGTACATTCAGGAGATAGGGAGAATGGATATTTGGTAGTCAACTAACAGTCTCTGACACAATTTGCCTATTAGAAACATGCTACCACTACTTAGTTATTCCACTAGACCATAACACCCCATGGAAGCAGGAACCTCATCTATTTTGTTTACTATGGCCCTCCATCCCAGCCCCAGCATCCCAAACACTGTACAAAATATAGAGTAAATGACTGACCCAAAGTTATTCCATGAAAAAGAGGCCAAGTCAGAATTAGAATGCTGGTCTGCCCCCAAAGCCCAAATGCTTTCTCAATTCTTCCATGTTTTAAGGCTTGTACAAAGAGGTAAATGGTAGAGCCAGGAGAGAGGCTAGAGAAGCAGACTGAAGGCTAAGCGGTGACAGTCCTTAATGCCTTTCCATCAGAGATTTTAAATGCAGATCCCACAAGGGACAGTGTGAAGAGACCAGGAAACAAAAGAGTCTGTAGAATAGTGCACAAATCCAGGTTAATGCTGATTGGCCTAAACCAAGATGCTGTCAGTGTGGACAGAGGAACAGAAGATCCATAGGACAAGGGCCATTGGATGTAGGGAGAGGGAGACAGCAGGGATCACAGGCTTCTAGTTTATGAGGCAGTGTAGGATAAGATGACATTCATAGTAACTAATGGACAACAAAGAGGTTTTTAAATGGAGATGCAGAGTGTTTGTCCACTCCGCCTAGTAAAATAACCTAAATCAGCCAACTGAATAGAGGAAAGAGCTTATTCTTAACCACTTCTGGTTATCCCATAGGTACAATCCTCAGTTTCTTTGTGAAGTTATTTCTACTACAGGCTGAGCAAGTAGGAAAGAATAATTAATGAGAACAAACCATATAGGAACAGTTCACTGTTCTCTGAGTTCCCACTGAAGGAGAAAGCTGTGGGGGTGGGGGCAGGATTTATAGCAGCTCTACAACAGCTATTCCAGGCTGAGAATCACCCTAGAACATGTCCTCTTTGAAAATGAAATCCAGCGTAACACTTCTATTTGTGGCTTTTTAAAGCCTGAGAACTTAAAAGTTTCTGGTCATAATTATCTGGTTTCTTTTATTTTTCATTGAGTACCGCAAAGCTGCAGAGAACGACTGTATTTAGGATAGGACATGGTGGTTGTCTACCTAATCCAGAAGTCATGCAAAGTTAGAGATGCACAAAGCATTTGGAAATATTAGAGGCCTATTTTATTCCATTTAAGTCTGATGTTCTCTATGGCCAAAGCACTGGCTTCTAGTTCCCTGAGATTATCTGAACAATTTCACATACACCTGATTTTATTTTGCTAACAATTATTTGGCCTACATTTTATTTCCAATTATGGCTTGATAGACATTTTACAAGGTTGTTGAAATAGGAACAAATCTTATTTATGTAGTGGAACATAACATAAACAGATTTAATTATGAGGTAGAAATGCATATGGAAGTGTTTAAAAGAAATTTCCATTGTTAATTTGATCTTGAAAACAAAAAAATTCAAAACTTTAAATATAAAAATATACATAGTAAACTATGAAAGAATATTTTGAGTTAAGCAATATGCAATTTATTTTCTTTGTTTATTACTACTCCCTCTCCTACCTCACACCAAAATCTTGCTATTACAATGTTTCCAAAATATTTTACTGTCCATTTATTTTCCAAATTGAATTACAATCTGATGAATTAGTTTCATTAAAAAGTTACAGAAAGTTGAAAAAAATTCTAATAATATTAGAAATAGTAAGATATATCAACCAAATAAAATAATGAAGACAAGTAGAAAAGGAAGCAAAATTCTCGGAATACCATAAACTACTTGCCTCTTCATGTCCCTGATTTGAGTGATTTATAACCCACTTTGAGAATAGTGTTGGTATCTTCAATGAATTCATTACCAATTCATTTTTGGCTTCTTTTAGTTGTTTTTTGTTGTTGTTGTTTTAGAATTTATGAGTCGAATGTTCAAACATAGCAATTTCTGGCTTCTGTCTTTGCAAGTCTAGGTAGCTATTATTTAGCCTTGTTTCCTCTAAAGAATCCTTAAGGACTTGATATAGTTGTCCTCACGTCATTAATTTGCTAATAAGCAAAGGGTTATTATAAATATACTGAGATTTCTGGGCACATTTTTTATTTAAGCATTTCCAGCAAGGCCTTGCATAACCTCTTTTTGTCCATTCCCAATCCAATTCCCAGAACATGAGAATTCAGGCAGAAATGCTCTTAGATGCCATTTTTAATATTTGTCATGTCATGTAATCCATGTATTTTAGAGCTTGTAGGCAATGGATAGGTTCTATGATCTATTTGGGATTCTGGGATCTATGGTCTGATTCTCTTTGATGTTTCTCTGGGTGCCATTGAATATTTAATACTATTCATTGCCTGGACCATATCATCTCATAAGCTTTCCAAATGAATAATCCCTGGTCTACCCAATGTGACATTTCACTTCACCTTTTCAGAGGTGAGTTTATGAGAATGAAATAGATATCATTTTAGAAAATTTGATCCAAATTTCCCAGCACATTTTTAAGCAGTTCAAGGTTATAGTCCAAATATGACCAGATACCCTTTTTATCATGAAACTCTAGAAGCATACAAACTCTACTACTATACCAAAAAACTACCTTCAGCATCCATCCAAGGAATCAAATATATGTCATCACAACTTCTAGGCTAATGGAAAATGACATTTATGTCAATATCACTCTAAAGATCTTCTGTTTTCTTGCTGCTTATACTTATTTTCAAAACACAGAAGTAAGCTATAACCCACTCAGAGCTCCCACTGAAGGCATTGATATAATTTTCAGCAAATACATCATTTAGACTGAAAGCCAACTTTGTCACAATAGTGCTATTCTAATTCAAACCATAAATCTTTCCCTTATATAAAATCTTCTCTCATACATCTATAGGGAAAAAAAGTACATTATGTGCAGGTTTAAAAACTACTGGTTTCTGAGCATCTGCCAGTTCTATCCTCTTTCAAACACCTCCCCCAAACCCCAGACCCTCCACAAAAGCTCCCATACCTTGGCAGCAGTGAGGCCCGCAGCCATGGCTACCACTCCAGAGAGGCCAAAACCACACATCCCATAACAATCCATTTAAAGAACAGACTATCATTGTGCATGCTTATTTATCTTGTTTTTGTTCTGTGAGAATTTATCTTGATTCTGTAGAGCACAGTATGTAAAGGAGCTGTATTTATTTTATTATCTTTATACTGGGTTCTGTACTATCTGCCAGTGAAGCTGTTCTCTCAAATCTCACAGTGTTATTTTATGACATTTCTCACAGGGAAGGGTATTCAATAAAGACTGCATTTGAATCTCCTCATTCTTTAAATTGAAAAAATCAAAGCAAATTGATGAATACCCACAAATTGCCTCTGCTTACAAGCTTATAACTCCTGGCCCCTTATACTTTCCTAGTTGAACTAAGCATAATTGACAGGGGAGGATGGAGTTTCTTATTTAATGGGGCTGGAATGCTGCACATAGATTATTTCAATAATCTAAATGATCAAGGAACATAGAATATTCCATACACGTTCCTCTAGAAGGATTTATTTATTTATTTTGGTCAAAGAGTCTTTGATGACCATGCCTAACACCTGGCACAAAGCTCAGGTTCTGGAGTCTAACTGCACAAACTCAGCTCTTAGCTCCAACCCTTCCACAAAGGATATTTATCTTCTCTGACCTTGGTGTTCTGGTGAATGAAATAAGCACCATCATCATAACAATGCACCTTGCAGAGCTGTGGTTAGGATAAAATGAAAGAAGATGACAATTTAGGAAGAGGATAGGGGAGAAGGACATGGTCAGAGACCCTTTTCCTTTTGCTTCCCCTTTCCAGGCTCTGGCCCCTGAATATTTTTCACCCCTGTTGTTTCCTGCTGCTCTCTTAATCCAGGGACTAATTGCAAACATCACAGAGCAGAGACTGCTCTGTCTTACGAGCATTTACCTTATGTGCAGTCAGTGGATCATGCAGTGAACTCATGTGATTTGGCAAGTCCAATTTATTTCATCCATAGCCTGAAACTTCCTTGTAAAATATAGAATTCCACAAAGGCTAGGGTTCTTACTGGATGAAGCCTTACAAGATTCCATGTTGGAGTCTTTCCTATTTTTCTATTTCTACCTCAAGGCCATCACTGACAATCATATTCACTCCTATGACATTACAAGCTATAATTCTAGCTATCGTCATTAAGGGCCTACTATATGCCAGATGTTCTACTTGTCCTTAGCTTATATGAAACTACAAGATGAAGATTCTTTTTTCCTCTTTTTAACTTATGGGAAAACTGAGATTCAGGGACATAAGTTACTTGTCTAAGACCACACAGTGAGAAATGGGCCAAGCCAGTACTCAAAGTTAAGTCTGAGTCTAAAGACCGTACTTTTTTCACTCTACTAGAAAAGGCAAATAAATTTCAATTCATGATGCATTAGTGGAGGGTGAGTGCTGCATTAAAAAGCATTCTGAGGCTGGGCCTGTGCTCGGGGGACAGAGTGCTGTTAACAGTGAGTAATGTCAACATGGGCTCTGGTGGGGAGAAAGGCAGCGCATTGTAGGTGCCAAGCTGCCTCCAGAATATCATGCAACTTTTAACCACCTAGTTTCTACTCGCCAGAAAAAAAGGAGTTAATTTTCTTCCTTGGAATACTACTTTATACCTTCTAGTGCTTTACTGTCCATTTTCATCAAAGAAAAAAGCCCTGTTTTTAAAGCTTTTAACCCCTATGAGGTTGTCTTTCCTGCAATTCCCTTTGTTGAGTGCAGATTTTTTTTGCCTCCTGGCATGCAGGGAGACCAGAGCAGCTTTATTTTACACATCTCTTCAGAGTCAGGGGATCTTCCTTTCCCCTGACTGTTCTGCTGTCTAGTTTTCTGACATTGGAGGCCACCTAGTATGTACCAACTAAATTTATGGCCTGGACAAATTACTTAATCTTTCTGCACTATAGTTTTTTGACTTATCTTTTTTTAAAAGTAGGGGGTGGGGAGAAGGAGAAAGGAGGGGGGGGAGAGAGAGAGAGAGAGAGAGAGAGAGAGAGAGAGAGAGAGAGAGAGAGATTGTATACAGGAGATAGACAGTGATTATCGGTACTACCTGCACATCAGAATCACCCGAACAGCTTTAAAAACATTTTCATACCTGGTCCCAGTCCATATTAGTTGGGTCACTCTCTGGAACCAGGGATCAGTTTATTAAAAGCCCCAGATAATTCTAATATGCACCTATGTAGGGTTAAGAATCACTGGACTGTCACTAAATACTAATAGACATGACACTGATAAATTAACTTACTAAATAAATCAGGTGGCTTTGAGTTCATTTTCATTCTTCTCATAAGAGCTAACTAGCCCCTTTAAACACTTATCTGCCAGTTTTAAAAAACAGAGATTTTTAGGCAGCTTTTAAATATATTGGCTTTCTCATGCAACTGTTACATAAATACATTGCTGGATTTATTAGTTTCGCTCTGTCTATAACGTGTAGTGTTCTGATTTAATTTATCATTTACTGTGTTTGCAAAATCAAGTGTTTCTCAAAATGCAGTCTGTGGACCATCATATATCAGAACCACCCAATGTGATTCTTTAAGAAAAATGAAGATTCCCAGACCTACCTAAGACCTACTTGCATCAGAGCCTCTGGAGGTGGTGCCTGGAAGTCAGTGTTTTAACTAGGCCTGCAGCAATTTGTAAGCACATAAAAGTGTTAAGAGGACCCTCATCTGCAGACTGATTTGTATGCATACACCTTAGTACCACAGCACCATAGCACTAGACATATGTGGAGTTTGGTAAACACTATCTTATCATTGTCATTATGAAGCATAAAATACTGACTGTAGCACTTGTACATAGGCTATACATTGCTTTTTTTTTTTTTAAGCATACTCTTCCACTTGTACTTAACAGTGTCTGCTAAGCAAAGTAACTCTTTAGTTGAGAAAAGCTGCTGAGTTGTGTTTTGTTTGGTTTTGGGTGTTACCCTCTTGTTTAACCATCTCAACTGAATAGACCTTGAGATCCGGAGCAAAGGCTATTCTCTGCTGAGCTTCTTTGTAAACAGGCTCAACCTCAAGGATGTCTTCCCTGCTACAGAAACTAATTGTCTAGGTGTTGGGTGGGGGATAAAGGTGGCTGAGGGAGTCTATGTTTGAAAACAGAAATCTCCATCTGATGTGTGACTCTCCACTGACAGGCTCAGAGCTTAGCCTTGAGCCCTACATTCCTCAATGCTTATTTTTTTCTTAGAAAAAAAAAATGTCTAGTGCCTGGTTCATAAAGCCCAGTCATCATTAATGAGCCAATGGATATAAAATTTTTTAAATATCTGACATAAAAGCCCCATTTCATGTACAAAGCAACTCTCTTATTGAATTAGTATTTGAGTGGTTTCTTTTGGCAAATCTAGAATTACAATGTTTTCTTAATAGGTAGATTTCACTACAGAGGCTTTTAGGAAATGGAAATTTTTGTGTGGCTGATTAAAGTGATGACAAGACTTAGTTTTCATAAAGCATGTTTCCTTCAAGGAGAAAAGTTCTCCTGCTTGAGCTTTAAAGTTATTCTAAATTAGGGAGGGTTTGTAATGATGTCAAAGGCTGGCTTTCTCTAGAAGATGACTAGGCACCCTAGCTGACTCCATGAGGTCATATTTTCCTTACCCTAGTGAGTCCCTAAACAATTTTGAGTCACTTTTGTAGCCTTTAACAAAATGATAATTCTCTGAAAGAATTCTTGATTCTCACTTTTTCACTTTATATCATATGAAGCAAAGAGACTAGATCTATAACATTATAATCCATATGTGCCTCCAAATACATTGCTATTAGTCTCCAGGTTCACCCATTCAGAGGCCCCTTGGTATTAGCTCATGTGCACTGGAGACAAATAGAATCTGGTTTAGGACAAAATGAGCTCATTCTCCTGGACGGAGGGAAAACCAGGCTTGCCAATTCTGGTCCTAATCTCACTCTTATACTGTTATGATTCTTCAGCACAATCATGAAAGCTTGATCTACTTTAGAATTCAAATGTCAACTCTGGAATGCTATTAAGAAAATGATAATAAATAATTTCATAGTCATCCTTCCTAGAAAAAGCTGGTGAGACCATCCATCATCTGTAATGCAAACAACAGCAAACATTTTGCAGTGCTATGTACAGGCATTTTGCAAGTGCTTCACATGCATATTTCATTCCGTCCCTACAGCAAGTCCTTTGAGTCAGTATTCTTTATTACCCCATTTTATGGAAGAAGAAACTGAAGCCACAGATAGCCAGGGACAGAAGAGCCGTTTAAACAGCACTGTATGACTTTAGAGTCCATGTTTTTTCCACATGATAGATTAGGTTGCTTTTATAGTAAAATAATAACATTATAGCAACTAATATTCATTGAATGCTAGCTATATGCCCAACAAGTGAGATGCACTTTACATGTGATACCTCACCTTATCAGGTAACTATTATGATCATTTTGCAGATGAGGAAGTTAAGGCTGGAAAAGATTAATAACTTGCCCAGTCTTACAACTAGGAAGTGGCAGAACCAGGTTCATAGGATGGGCCTACCCTGACCTGTCAGTATCCATCTCCCAGTCTGTCACACTCTTCGGTCGTTAGAATGACTGTCAAGAACAACAGAATCACAGAGATACTGTGCTTGCGGCACAGAGAAGAGTCAAATGGTTAACGATGTCTCCTGAGCACACAGGGGGAATAGGGCTCTGACCCAGGTGGTGGGGGCTCTAGCAGCTAAAACCAAATATGGAAGGGGAGCCAGAATGATTGCAACAAAGCTGCAGAGCAAAGATCTGAGAAACAGGCAAAGAGTCAAAAGCAGGGTCAGATGCAACAAAGATACTTGTT
This sequence comes from Cynopterus sphinx, assembly GCA_030015415.1. Taxonomy (NCBI): domain Eukaryota; kingdom Metazoa; phylum Chordata; class Mammalia; order Chiroptera; family Pteropodidae; genus Cynopterus; species Cynopterus sphinx. The sequence continues at coordinate 39,216,084 of CM057379.1, forward strand.
AACAATGTGCAGACCCAAAGTGGCTGGGCAGAGAGGACCAACCTGATTCAAGGCAAAAAAAAAAAACTTCAATTGGTAAAACAGAATAGGCAGGTTTGGAAAAACAGCCCCAGGTAACACCCTGAGGGTTGGGAGAGGGAAGCAAAATCCACTCATGATTTAGAAGGAGGTAGTCAGAAAGCCTGCCACTGACCTCATCAGACTCACTATAAATTAAGTTAACCCATCCCCAACAAAATAAAAATAATGATCATCATGAACTTTATTTGTAATCTCTTCCCTATAGAGGAAGATTTAAAAAAAAAAAAAAAGTCTATCATCCTCTCTCGCAGAGCTTGCTAACACACCCATTTGCCATTTACCCAATTTACTTTGCCTGGAACAGCCACCCACTGAATTCATTAAAGGTTTTTGTTTGTGAGAGTGTCTTGACTCTGGTTAGCATCTTCAATAAAACATGTTTCACTTTGTTCTCTCTCAGTCAGTCTCCCTGGACACCCCACATAATCATTCTTTTGTAAACAAAGCAGGCTTTGAAGCCACTAGGAGTCCTGCAAGGCTGAGAGAGATGAGAATGAGCTACAGGCTCCCTGGTGGAAACTGGAGACTGAAGATCTTTCGTAACCTTCATTGTTTTTCATGATTATGAAAGTAGTGAGTGTTTATTGTAGAAAATATGCCAAAGCATCAAGAAAACACTATTATCCAACAGAGATAAGCAAACGTAACATCTGGTTTGGAGCATATGTGTGTGCGTATTTTAGCATTAAATTTTGTGCAGTTTTATTTCCTTTTTTTTTCTTACAATTGACATAGTTTAAAAGTGTTTTCCCATGTCAAATCAATATACACGGTAAGCATTTTTAGTGACTACATATTAACTCATTCTATTGAATATCTAGTACCATTTAAGGGTTTCTTTTTTGCCTTTTTATATTAGGCTGCTGTGTTTATTATGTTTATTATGTGGTTACGTATTTAAGCCCTGCCTTATCCATTTCCTCTCTATGCTTTCTGAAATGTAAGACAGATTTTGAGACCCAGAAGACCCTGCTAAATAAACACTGGAAAATAGAAATTCTGGGTTTTGTCTTGAATTCTGCTGCCAATTCCCTAAGCAGCTGTGGCCAAATCCCTCTTCCCTGTGTATCACATTCCACATCTGTCGTGTTGCACTGTCTAATTTAAACATAAGGCAGTTTGGTAAATAAAAAGATTCCACCTGGCCAGCCGTGGAACCAAATGCAGAAGAGCTGCTTTTTCCTACAGAGAAACAGTCATGATGGCATGTGCCAGGCACTGTGCTAAGTGTAGTACACGCATTGTTTCATTTGATCCTCCCAACATCCCAGTGAGGTAAGAACTATTATTATTCGCATGTGGTGGAAGAGAAAACTGAGACTCAGGGAGGTTAACTTGGCAGAGGCCTAGCAAGTAACAGGATGGGGTTCAAACCCAGCCTGAGCTCATAACCCCTATTGATGACTATTGCTTGTACTCACGTAAAGAACTCTTCCAAAGGACTCTGAGATCTATGACCACGTCCTGTGAGAAAGCATTTGACCAGCTGCTTTTCAAAGATAACACATCTGCACATTTCAGAAGCCAATGGAAGATTGTACATGAGGCAAATTTTCTTAAATGTTCAAATCAAGTAGAAAGTACTGAAAACAGATGTGTGACACAGGAAAGAAAAATGGCTCTCAGACACAATTCAAAATATTGAAAGAACTTTAGGATCCAATTTACAAAAGAGCCCCAGATCCTGACATTTCTGAGGGCCCTGTTCTTCATTAGCTTTCCTGAGCATTTTAATAGTAAAAACATGTAGCTCTTTAACATAACCCTCATCCTATTCCTCCCCTGCACATGGAAATAGTATTTTGAGTTTTTGTAACCAGCCCACAGACACGAGTCTATTTTTGTGAATCCAGACACATCCCTCCACATTCCCTCACGACCCCATCCACAGTGTCAGTCCCTCCCTCCTGCCCCCACATACACAAAGGGCTTCAAGGAGGCCTCAGAATAGAGAGGACCTCACCTACCCTGCCTCCCAGCCTCTCTGCCCCCACAATGACTCATGCATTGCACAGAACCACCAAGACAGAAGAGAACTGACCGCAGAACAAGCCAGTTGCCATTCTGCAGTCTGAGCTTTCACAGCCCCCACCATCATTGCAGCTAAGCCTCTGCAGGGCCTGGTACTATCTCTGTTCAGCATCCACATTATTCTAGAAGAGAAAGAAAATGGGGAAGAAATGGAGGAGGGCTCTCACCTGCTGGGACTAAAGCTGTGCTGTCCAAATCAGCAGCCTCTATCCCCATGTGGCTAGTGAGCTCTCGAAATGTGGCTAGTCCAAATTGAGAGATAACTGTAAAATATACACCAGATTTCAAAGATTTCATATAACAAAAGAATATAGACCGTCTTAGTAATAATTTTTTAATTATGTGTTGAATAATGATGATATATTGGGTACATTGGGTTAAATATAATATATTATTAAAATCAATTAACCTTTTTCTTTTTTACTTTTGTAATCTGGCTACCAGAAAATTTTAAATTGCATATATGGCCCATATGACATCTCTATTATATTTCTATTGGACTGTACTAGACTTATTAGCATTTCTGCTCTCAAGTAAGTAAGGCAGGACCTGAGTTTGCTTGCCTCTGCCGTGGCAGCCATGGGGCCAATCAGATCTCACCTCAGCCCAGCTCCTTTCTCAGTGGGTCAGTCCTTAGGATGTGTTTGAAAAGCTTCTATTCCAGCATATAGCAATTCCAGGGCATTAGTCTTTTCCAGGTCTCTTAAAAGTCCAAACTCTCCCTGCCCTCTGCTAAATGTGAGGCCTTTGGAAGTGAAAAACTCTCACCACTTACAAAAACATCCTTCTTTAAGAAATCACTCCTATTTGGCCCACCCTAGCCCTGGGCCCTTCCCTTTCTTCTTCCTAAAACAGAAGGCTACTTCCTAGGGAAGGATCTGGAGGGGAAAGAGGCCTTCCCCAAAAGGATTTGGGCAAAGACCCTTTAGGTAATAGCTTTGGGTTCCCCACACATGCATCCTTTAGCCATGTCCCATCATCTTCTGTTTACAGGAAGGACAGAGAGGACAGTAATAACCAGAAATATATGAGAGAGTAACCTTCTCTCTGGACATATTCTGCAATCCCCTCAAAGAAGACTGCCTTCAAAGGCACACTGCTTCAAGAACTTCAGCAACAGCTTGAGAAATTTAGTGGTCACTGAGCACCACAGTGCAATGGTCAGGCACCTGCAACACCAGCTTTCTTAGGAATGCAGATTTGGGCTTGTTCCAAATTTTCTTGAATTAGAATCTTCAAGTGTGAGCCCCAGAAATCTATGTCTAACAAGATCCCCAGGTGACTTGTATGCAATTAAATTTTGAATAATACTGCTAGAATTGACACCTATTGTTTTTGCCTGATCGCATCCACTTACTTTTCTTCCAATAACACTCCTTGTTTGTCACAGGAAGCCACTTCTCCTGCCATTCTCAGGATATGGAGCTGGACTAACTTGTTCCATTAATTCAAAAAAGTACATGTGACCTGGGCCTGGCCAATCAGAGCCTTAGGAGCATCTGGAATCTGCTACAAGTGACCCCTGGGGTGGGCTGAAGGGGTATGTATGAGCCATTAACATCAACGGCTAAAGCCTCCTTAAAAGACTTCATTTGAAAAAAAGTTTCTCCTGCTAAAGACACATTTGAAAATCACTTGTCTGGAGGATTTCCAAGGTCTCTTCCAACACTGTGACTGTACTGTCCAAGGCCTCACAAGCTCCCTGTGGACATGCCTTTATGTGACAAACAGGCACATAAAGGAGGTGCTGCTGTGTCCTTGGAAAAGGCAGAATATCGTCCTCTGAGAGAAGGCACTGTCCTCTTTAGACTCCTGTCCATCCAATGGGGGAAAATTTCTGATGCAGGCAGATTTGCCTCAGCTCTTTAGAAGCTACAGGGTGAATAGACAGCTGAGACCACTTCTTCCATGATTGTTCATCCTTAAGTCCAGCCCTCAAATATAGCCTCAAATAATACCAAAGGGCTAACTGACGTCCAAGTCCCAGGGCTCTTTTTATAAACAATGTGAATCCTGGGGTATTGTATGTTACTAAGTTAGCCACCTTCTCACCAGGCAGTGTTGGGGCACAGTGAGGTGGGTCAGGGGAAGATTCTTCAGTCAGGCCTGGGTATAAATACCCTCTCTCAGCAAAATCAGTCTCTTCCCCTGACCTCTTATCTGAAGAATTAAAAATAGCTGGGCAATCTAGAAGGTCTGGGCTCCATGTGGGAGATTCTATGTTATTGGGAGAGGTGCTGGCCTGCCTTCTCCATGATACATCAAATATAGCCAAATCTAGAGAAGCCATGCAAGGAGAAAGAGAAGACAGATCTACAAAAAGAGATTGTTTAGGTTTATAGATTTTAAGTTTCAGAAGAGAACTATTACTTGGATGACCAGGAGACAAGATATTTGCTCAGCATAAGAAATTAACCAAATGGAACCTGAGAATACAGGTTCTCTCTATGAAAAGGGAATTTTTTGAGAATTTAATTAATCACAGAGAGATTTCAGGAAGAGTCATCTCCTAAACTGAGCAAAGCCAAATTTTCTGTCTCCTACACGCATCTATTATTATCTGCCTGCATAGCATATTCCCTTACGGTGGCCTCATTCCTGATTAAAGCTGGAGTTTATCATGCTGGAAACGACTAGCCTGACACTGTGTTACTACTAACTTCACAGGAAGCCCCACAGGGCAGAGGTAGGAAACTTTGGGGTTATACTGCTGGATCTGCCCTTTTAACATTGTGGCCTGGGGTGAGTCATTTCACATGTCTGGCTCAATTAAAACTTCTATAAAATGACTTTCTTGACCAATATGATCTCTGGGGCCTTTTCCAGTTCTAAAAGGATTCTAAGTACAGACCCGATGAGGGGATAATCTACTAGCTGCAGCCATAAGGAGCCCTTGCCCTCCAGAGACTGTGAACGTAGCCGCTGGGATGTACACCTCTGGGACCAGAGCCACACTCTGCTCCTGCTAGACCTGTTTCCCTTGGCCCGTAGGGGTACACCAGCCAGCAGTCCCCTCAGTGCAGAGTGGATACAAACAGAACCAAGTCCTCTCTCATGAGCTCTCTGCACAAAAATATTGAGCCCTGAGCTGGCTTCCACTGCCTTCTGCCCTCCCCCATCTCCCTGGAGCCAGCTGTAGCCTGGCAGCTCAGAGTCTTAGAAGGGACAGCCCCTACCAGAGAGATAAGTCATCCTTATCTTGTGCTGAGAGCCATCCTGCTTCCCTCAGAACCATGGCCCTTTAAGGAACATGGGAACCTCCCACAGCGCTCTCTTCTCTCCCAGAAGAGGTGAGGAGTAGGGATACATATGGTCTCTGTAAAGGACATCTGCTGTGCATCTAGCCCTAAACAGCAAGGGCAGAGCTTCCCCTGAGAGCCCAGATGGTACACAATTGGGCTCTGGTGATAGGCTGAGCCTTTTTTCCACAGCTAAGGAGACAGAACAGCTGAAGGTTTAAAAAATCTCTTTCAAGACTCGTGATCCCATCTGGGGCCTCTGGAGCACAGCTGAGAGTGGCTCATTGTTATGGCTTGGATCTAGGACTTTCTCTCCAGACTCAACTCTTCATGAGAAAAAATTCACAATAAATCCCAAATGAATGCAGGAGCTCAAGCAAGGATCCAAGAGGGGTACCACTGAGGAGTTCATGAGGTAATGAGATGTGGTGACTCCTGGTTTTTTCTAGTCCCATGAGAATTATCAGCTGACATTTTGGGCTTAGAAATGGTCTTTGAAACTGCATGGTATGGCCACAGGGCTCCTCTTCTCTCTTGGCTGGGCTGTTACACTGTCTTTATGGCTTTTTAAGTAGCTCTATGAGCTTTTAGTGAAGTTTTACTCTTTCTCTTTGTAATTTTCCTCTTCCCTCTGCTGTGGCTATTAAATATAAAAAAAATAAAATCATCTATCAAACTAATTGAAAGCAGGATCTCAGAGATATTTCCACACCCATGTTCACAGTGGCATTATTCACAATAGCCAAAGGTGAAAACAATCAAGTGCTCATCAGTGGATGACTGGGCAAACAAAATGTGGTATATATACACACAATAGAAGATTATTCAGCCTTAAAAAGGAAGGAAATTCTGACCCAGGCTACAACAGGAATGAATCTTGAGGACATTACGCTAAGTGAAATAAGGCAGACACAAAAAGGTAAATACTGTATGATTTCACTTATATGAAGTACCAAGAGTAGTCAAATTCATAGAGATGTAAAGTAGAATGGTGATTACTGAGGGCTGGGGGAGGGGGAATGTGGAGTTTAATGGGTTTAGAGTTTCAGTTTTGCGAGATGGAAAGAGTTCTGGAGTTTGGCCTCACAACGTTATGAATGTACTTAATTCTACTGAACTGTACACTTAAAAAATAATTAAGATGGTCAATATTATATGTATTTTACCACAATTAATCTTTTTTTTTTTTAAAGAAACAATGGTGGTGGGAGATGAGGTACATGGGAAAGCAAGGACTGTGTGGATACTCTTTTCATATGTCCCAACTGTTCTCGCAGTGATATTAAGTATTTGACACTCAAGTGTGTCTCAGGCAGAGCCTTTGTAAAGTGGGGAGCCAGTGCTGCTCCCAGCCCACAGCTGCACTCGCTGTCAAGGACACAGTGGATAGAATCTCTCTTGACACTCAGGGCCATGGCCACTGGAGAATTTTTTTTTTTTCATTTCTGACTTCCCTCCCTACAAGCCCCACAAGAAATAGACACCAGTAGCGTGGTTTAAAATGGTAGCTACAGGGACCGGCTCTGAAGCAAACTGCTTGAATCTGACCTTGCCATTGCCTTTTATTCATCATTTTGATATGAGCACAATATTTAACCTGTCTAACATTCATCTTTAAAATAGATAACATAGGTGCTTGTTTGGGAACACATACTCCAGGGCCTACATACAGTAAGTACCTGATAAATGAAGACTGTTACCATTTTCTCCACTCAACCAAATCCTACCCATGGTCCAAGAACCAGCTCAAGCCCCTCTCCATAAAGTCCTCCAAGAGCCCACCATGAACTCTCCAATAACACTGATTATTAACTCCCTTCTTCGCTGTAGCGGCTTGTCAGGGAGCAGGCTTCACCAGGTCCCTCCAACTGCAGGGGTAGAGGGTTAAGGGCTGTCATTCTTAGAACACCCAAGTGCATAGGAATCATAGGTTGCACATAATAATGTTGTAGCCGCCAGCTCCCATTAGACTCATGGACCACCAGAAATCAGTGAGTTATAGGAATCACACTCTTTATTCAGCCAGCTGGGTCTACCAGGGGTACGCAGACCTCAAATTAAGCAGCCTCGAAATGTAGAGGTACAGGGTTTTTAAGCCCCAAACCCCATTCTTCATTCTATCTGAACACAAAGGTCTATTTTTCTTCTATTCACTACCTGTCAACCCACAGGTCAGGTGTGCAAGCCGGGGTACAGAAGCAGAATGCTTATTGTAGAATGTTATTTCCCTATGGGTGATAGCCTATGTTTCCATGGCGATAGTTAAACAGTAATTTCCAGCAAGTAATAAATTTCAAGCAGTCATTTTCCAGCCACCACAATAACTGCTAATGCAGAAACTCAAAACATGGCCTTACTTGTTCTTGCAGCTGGTATTAACCTTGTTTGCATTTCATGATTTGAGGGATACCAGGAAAGACTGTGACCCCCCAAATCTCTCCATACTCATGCAGAGGGCCTTTAGAGTAGGTCACTTTGGATTCATCTGTCTCCCTGCTCCCTCTTCTCTTAAGAGTAAATTTTTTCTGGGATGGATCTCACCTTCACCTTATCTAAGTTTCTTGATTTTCTGAGACCTCATTGTCAATTGTGAAATTACAATGTTTTGGGGCAAAGATTCAGAAAGCAAGGGAGATGGATACCAGAGAAAATCTGATCTACTTTCTAATTAATCCATCTGCTCATTCTGCCCATTCCTGCACTCATTTAGTAATATTTCTTAAACATCTACCATGTGCCAGGTATTGTTTGCCCCTGCAGGGATGGCTGTGCTGGGACAGCACTCTTTTTAAGATTCTGAAAAGAGAACTCTGTAGTCTTTCCAATGCTGCTTTGGCAACAGTATATTGAATATCTCTGCCTGGTGATTTGAGAAACATAAAGCCATTGAACTGAGCAACTTTAGTTTAAGAGCAGTGATTTATTTATCTCTCATTTCAAGTACCTCATATGTTTTCAGACATATGGTAGGTTGATAAGATTGGATGGGTAGATGGATAGATAGGTGGATAAATAGATGGATACTACAGATAACATGAGTCTTAGTTTGAGTTCCCCATAAGCAGATCCTGAGATAAGGTCATTTATTTGGGAGATGATCACAGGAAATGCTGATAGCAGAGTAGGGAAATGAGACAGGTAGAAGAAGGAAGCCAAAAATTGGTGTCTTATCAAGCAGATTGTCATTCTAATAAGCATCTGGTTAATTTCCAGGCCTTGAACACTAATGTTTCCCCTGCCTCTTGCCCTATATAACTGAACAGTTATGGAATTCAGAGATTCTAAACGAGGATGGAAAAATACAAATATTGCACATGTTGCTGATTAACTTCAAATAAGGGAGCATCCTTACTTATCATCCGTTAAAACCGTTAAAACCGGGGCTTTTTAGAGATTGCCCAAGATCTTGGGTGAATACAATATGTCTTTGAGCAGATCTAAACAAAGTTTATCTCCTTTTTATATATAAGGAAATAGTTTTGTTCAAAGTCTATCACCTATTTCAGTACAGGATAGTATACTTTTAAGACTACCTGAGTTCATATGCAACCATCACTTCTTAGCTGTGTGACCATGAGCAGGCATCTTAAACTCCTTTTGCCTTTTTTCTTTTTTCTTTTTCTTTTTGGTCTGAAGAAAGGCAATAATAAAGCATCTGTAGGAATGTTGAGGTGATTACATGAGACTATGTTTGTTAAGCATGTATCAGTGACTGGCAAAGAGTAAGTACTCAATAAATGCAAGCCATTCTTATTATTGCTTAGAATGAGTAAAAATGTGTGCTAGGTGAATTTTCAAAATTCTAGTTCCATTAACATTAAAAATACAACCACAATGAGGCTATGCATGGATAAAACATTCTGAATTTCTGATAAAGCATTTGTGAACACTCTGCTAAAAAAAGAGATGAAATCAGGTATATCATCTAATACCAACAAAGCTGAAATAAAACACTTAATTCTGTAAATTTAATCCACTGATGTCAAACCATAGAAAGACAAAAATTTAAGGGTATTTCAAACTCAGCTTTCTCTTGGAGGACAAATAAGGAAAAGGCAGTTTAGTCAGCTTCTCTTGCTATACAATAGGAAAGATTAATGGGTGTCTTGTATTTTAATATTAAGTTATTATTTGTTATATTTCTATGATCTCTTCTTGACATTTAGGAGAAAAAAAATAGATCTGTTTCTGCATTATGCTCTGTATCTATTAGATATATCAACTAGAAATTGTGTTCAGCTACTGGTAACTGAGACCTAAAATACTGGCTAAAATCAATCAGAGATTTCTTTTTCTCTTATAAAAGAAGTATTCCAGAGATGATAGGGTGACTCCAAAATATCATGAGGGCTCTAGACTCCTTTCAGCTCTAAGTTCCACCATCCCTAGAGTGTGACCCTTGTCCTCTTGCTTACAATATGTAGCCCTCATTTCAGTGTTCCAGGCAATGAAAAGAAAGATGCAGGGAGAGACAAGTGGAGCCTTCTGTCTGAGTTGTCCTCCTTTAAAAAGCTTTCCTTGTAAGCTCCACTCAGTAACTTCTAATTATATTTAATTGCCCCTTCCCTAACACCTTGACACACCCAACAATATAGGGATTCTGTTAGTAAAAAGGAAGGAAAGAATTATATTGATTAGAGACCTAACAATCTTTGCCACAGTGAGCTCTTAATAAATTGTTGTTTCTTTAAACAAACAAACAAACAAACAAACAAGACAAAAAGGAGTAGGAAAAGGAGAAGAAATGACCTGCTTACTTATCCCTTTGACCTTCTATGAGCTCCTTGCAGCCAGGAATTGTGCCTTATTCATCTTTGTATCCCCAGGGCCTAGCTAAGTCAGTGCTCAATAAATATGAATTTAATGATTGAACTAAAGGATGATATATAGATGTAAAATAATAAGACTAATATTACAGGTTTGTGTGCAAATCCATCTCCTTAATCCAAAGACTTGGCCTTTAAAGAATTATTCTTACAAGTCAATAAGAGAGTACTATAATTATCCTCATTTTATAGATGAGAAAATTGAGATTAAGAATGCTTAAGTTAACATGCCCACAGTGAGACATTCTCAGGGCATGGCCTCATGTAACAGCAGGTGAAGTCACCAAGCCTACTGAGGGCCTCTGTCAAAGTGAAATGACCCAGTGTTCACCAAAGAGGAGCACAGCAGCACAGCAGCCAGAACACAAGCAGGGCAGCCAGGCAGAATCCTGCCTTCTTCACTCCCTCAGCCAGCACGAGTCCCCCTCATAGGCCCTGGCCAGCATGTCAATGCTCCTGCCCTGATTGGCACAAGAGAATGATCTACATAGATTGTCTAATTTCCTTCCTGTTTTACAGATGAGAACACTGGATTCCCACAGAAGTTTGGCATCTTGTCCAAGGTCATACAGCTCAAAGAATTAGAATCAGGTGTATTACCTCCCAAGCTGATAGAGACTTCAAGTTCCCATCAGCATCAGCCTCCTAAGAAATCAGCGTGGTTGCCTAGAGGCAGAACTAAGATGAATTGTGAGCTGCTCAAGATACTACTTCTCACCACTCTAGACCAACACATTCACCTCCCCAGAGCCTATCCTAGCATTTATGGTTGGCGGTGCATTGTCAGGTTGTAGGACACAGATTTCAGTAGCACTAAAGGGAGCGGAGGCATTAATAACAAGTGGGGGAGAGGGAGAGGCATCACCAAAATGGCTACCCCTCCATACCAGTATCCTCTAGAAGCAAACACCTTTGCTCAGCCCCTTGGATGGCAGATATGAATAGGACTAGGATGACCAACCATCCTAGTTTGCCCAGAACCATCCAGGCTTAACAGAAAAATTTCCCGCATCCTGAGAAATTACTCAGAATGCTTGCAAACTAGGGCAGTTGGTCACACCAGCATACTTCTGTTGTTTCTCATGGGCCATTTGTTTAAAGACTTTCAATGGAAACTGGGAAAGTGGGAAACAAGAAAGAACCACTTGGGATCCCACCACTTGGGATCCAACACAGCAAAGAGTCATTGTTGAGTGCCGAACTGATGACAGGTGTTGAACCAGATCCTGTCTGAACATGGGACAATCATTGTTTACTGGGCACTCAGGAAGGTGGCAGAGACAGAGTTTGGGCCAGGCAGAGGGACTCCAGAGTCTGTGCCCTCCTTTCTTAACTGCACTGTCACTCGAGGGCAGACAGAGGCTCCCTCTTCACTCAAGAAGCCAACGGCCTAGGAGGCAGGACAAGGCAATTGCTTAAATCCTTGAAGGAATAATAACCATGATACTTTGGCCGACATTCACTGAGCAATAAGCATGGGCAGGGCCTCTGCTAAGCCTCTACAAAAAATGTATAATTTAGTCCTCATACTGTGAGCATGGTACTATCATCTCTATTTTACAGAGGATCAGACTGTAGGCTGAGAGAGATCAAGTACTTTACCCAAAGTTGCACAGGTGGTGGAGTTGGGGTTCAAATCTGATAGCATATGCCTTAGAAGTTTAGGCTGTTACCTATGGCTGGTGAAGAGCCACAGACTAAGTGCCCTGGACTTTTACCCATTCCAATCTTCTTATTTCTTTGTGTTAAGAGGTATAGACCCAGTTTGGAGCCATGGGCTATATTTAGCCAAAGCTGGTGGTGGCCACCATTGTTCTGTAAGTAAATAAACCAAAGACCACCCCAAGAGCTTCACAATACAATACAGAATGTCCTGCTGCAATACTTTTTTAAAAGAATAAACACAGTGGTGCTATTTCTGGGAAGCACCTTTTCCCTGCCACACCCAGACTGCACCCCAATCGTTGCTGTTTGCTTCCTGCTCCAGAGAAGGGCTAAAGACATATTATCTACCCTACACTCAACAGTGGTAAGGAGGAGGGCTTCTCAGGCCCTGTCCCATCACAGAGCTGTGGGCTTGAGTTATTATCATTGCATGAGCAAAAAACATTATTAATATAGACATATTCCAGAAGTGACTTGTTTTAAAATCATGCAAGGGGGTGGGTGCCTAAGAGCACATGCTACTGTTATGGCTACAGAGCCCACCTTGGTGGCAGCAAGTTCCAGGAGCTCTGACCTTCTATCAGAGAACCTCTGAAGGTTGGAGAGGAATGAAAAGCTTTGCACGGGAATCCCTATTTCACCACTTGTACTGAATGAGAGCATAACTGAGTCTCCCAGGCAGCAGAGTTGACTCTAAGAAGAGTCACACTACCCTACTGTCAAGATGGCACTGGGCTGGGGGTGATAAGTGGGCTCTATAAAAAAATTGAATGAACCCTGTCGTTTCTCCCATAACCAAGAGGGAAAGTGAGCTCCAAAGCAGGCGAGAGTCACCCTTGCAAAGAAATAAAGCCACCCTCCTAGGTGCTAAAGCCATGATGACCTTAATCTAGTGTATATTGGAGCTAAAGAATCTGGTGGAAAATCAAGAATAACCTGCCCTACCTGATCAAGCTGAGAACACAGGGGCTCATGTGTAATGATGATGGTAATTAAAAACAACAATCATTATTTACCACATGCTGGGCACTAATCAAACCACTTTACATATGCATTTAATATCCCTGACAATCTTGAGGTATTATCATCATCTCCATTTTATTGATGTGAAAAATAAGACACAAAGAGGTCAAATTATGCACCCCAGATCACACAACTAGAAAGTGACAGAACTGGGATTTGAACACAGGAGATCCATGGAAAATTGTGGGAGCATGTCTGTGGGATACCTTCAGGAGGGACTATTACAAAGCTGTAAAGTGTTGTAGGATTCTAGGTGACCACAATTGCAGAATATGAATGTTGATTTTCCTTTCTTGTAACAAAGCTGCCTTCTGGACCCTGAGCATCGGTGCCTGTAAGCCCAAAGCACTGCTCAGTGGAGAGAATATCCTAGGTTCTAGCTGGGAGCTGGAGAAAGAAAAGTGCATCATCTCTAATGTAGAAGTCTAACACTGGGTGACCTGTAAATACGCTATGTCGATCTGCTTCATGAGCTGGATCAAACAACTCCCTTTTGTCTTCCCAAACCAAAGGTTTTCTTCATCTCTGCGAAGGAGGTTGAAAGAGCATGAGTCATCTGCCCAGGCTGAATTTGAAGAGTCCTCACTACAGGCCTCAAAAGGATCATGATCTGTTTGTTTCTCCTGTGACCCTGTGCCTTCTCACTGGCCACTGGCCAAATGAGGCCCCAAGAACAGTGTGCCTAGAGCTGCCTGGGCATGTCTTTGGAGACCAGCTAGTTGTTTCCTGGAGTGAGGGGTGGCAAGGTGAACCTGATTTATATCCACTGTTGAGCAAGAGATCCATTTACCTAAAGAAAGAATCCTCAAATCAGAAGCAACATTTATGATATATCTCTAAGCTTAAAAACCAGGTTACAAAATAATGTGTAAGTTATAATAGTATTTTGGGAGAAAAAAATAGCAACAATAATAGCTGTTTGTCGGCTGCTTACTATATGCTTAGTATATGCTAGACACTGCACTGTCTGTTTCATTAACCCTCAGACTAACACAGTGAGGTGGGTATGGTATAGGTAGGTATGAACACCCTGAGACTAAAAAGATTAAATAAATCACTCAAGGTGGAGTCAGGAATTAAACTCACACTGACCGACCACACACCCTGTTCACATAACCATTCCACCTTCTAGCCTCCATATATACCAAGATGTTAGCTGTGGGGGTCAAGTCTAACTGCTGGAGTCAGATTTTTATTTTTACTTTTCTGTGTTTCCCAACTTTTATACACTAAGCATTATTAGTTTTGTATGTGGTGGGGTGGGGGGGATAGATGTTACTAAAAATAAAAAGTAGAGGTATATTTTTAAGTAAGAAAAAAAATACAGGACCCCCAAAGGCAATGATTTTTGCAGCTCACAACCAGATAGCTAGACCCTGGTGTCTATCCACTTGCTGAATTCACTGCTCAGCAGCATGAAGTCTCTCCTCTGCCATTTGTGATCCACCCTGCTCTGTTCCTCTACACTTGTGTGGCCTTCGCTGCTCTACTGCCTCTCAGGGAGCAGCCTCCCCACCTGCACTGGAGAGCAAACCTGTCCTTGCCCCCTTCCAATAAGATCCCAACCAAGTCCTCCAAGATGTTAGTGGCCAGAAAGGTGGTTGAAAGGACCAGAGTGAACAGGTTTTCCAGGCAATCATCTTTTGAAAAGTTCTTCTGGACACTGGGCCAAAATACTTGAAAATAACCAGAAATTATCCTGAAAATGCTAACAGCTCATTACCCTGAGTTTTGAGGAGACCTAGGAGAGCTGCCTTCTTTACACTACAGAAGCAGTCCTTCAAATCCTACACCGCTCTTGGCATTATCAATCAACTCTGTGCTCTCTGTGAGAGAAATATAGACATACACAGGTTGTTTACAAGCCAGCTAGAGAGGCATCAGGTAAGTAAAAAGAAGCACCTCTTTTAGCACACCCATATGGCACTGATTTGTTATAACACAGGTATCTCGAAACATTTGATATTAATTCTCTGTGGTGCTGAATTGTGTGGTTAAAGTGTAATTCTCTCAGATCTAGTCATTCTGTACAGTGAAGAGCATGTTATTTTGTGTTCTCAGTACTGGGAGGCAATTCTCTGTTGTATAAAGAAAAGCCTTGGGAGACAGAGCTAATGCCTCCCTCCAGAGCAAAGGTCAGGCTTGCCTACTACCATTGTGAAAATCTGGGTTCCTTTAGCTCAAGATTCTTCTTGTAATGAAGCACACTGCCTGTGCAGGTGTCATCTGGTCCTAGTAGTATCATGCTATAAGAATTAGGGCTCAGGGAACCCGCTGAATATTGCTGATAGTCTAGCTGCTACTATTGCTGTGAGTAATAAACTGTTCTTTGTTTCTAACCCAAGAGGCTCATGTCTTCTACCAGCATCCCTGAAATGATGGCAGGCTAACTCACTACCTTGTAAGGACCATAAAAGTTCAGATACTTCATAGTCCGTGACACTTAGCAGCAGGTTCTAAACTAACATGATACAGTCTATTTTCCTCAGTCTCAAAGACACTGTCCATTCCATTCACTCAGCTGAAGTCTCTCATCTGCCATTTCCTTTTTTATGTGGACAGCTTTGATAAATAATGACTGGGAGCGGGGGAAGTGGGGTGGGGAGGAAGGGGGTATACAAGTGACCATGCTGGATCCACCGAAAATAGTTGAGGGACAATCCCACTGGACATAAATGGCAAAAATAATGGTAACTCAAGACTCTTTCATGAAAATAGAAAATAAGGGATTGGCTGAAATTCTTTGATGTACAAAGAGCATTAAAATACCATTGTATTTAGGGAAGGTTGATCAACAGTTGCAGAAAGACCTGGAGAGAATGGAAGAACAATGGCCTATGTGTGCCACTGTGATTGCATCCTCGCTGGGGATGTGCCAGGAACCTCCTATCCAAAAATGCACTTTCTAAATAAGATATGCCTTATTTCTACAATATGGCACAGGTAAGTACCACATAACTTATAAATTGGAGTCCTTTCCTGATTCCAACCCTGCAACAGGACAAAAGAACATATAGATGTGGCCATATTGAGAATTTTGTCCTCAAGTATTGCTGGAGAACAAAGTTAATTGTAAGGTTTAGTCAAAAACATTTCAAACAATTATCCCTTTAATTTTACTTTCATCTCTGGGAAGTCATGACCGTGTTACAAATAATAAGCTCTGAGAATAGAGCATATAAGAAAAAGATTTAGTCACTAAAAACGCACAATAAAATTAACCTGACTCAAATTTTCCAAAACAACCATTTTGCTACCTAATATCTATGCATAGGCAAATCACATAAATAGATGTAATAGTATTACTTTGATACAAAAGCCAAAGGTTTAGAATTTTTTCCTTTTCTCTCATTTTCAGGATCCTTACTCTAACCTCATTCATCAAGAACACTGAAGGACACACAGTGGGGCTTCCATATTATAGTACTAAGCTTTTAATGGCTGGGAGAAAGGGGCCCACATTAAATAATTCACCCACTAAAGGTACAAGTCAATGGTTTTTAGCATATTCAAAGAATTGTGCAACCACTGTTACAATTTTAGAACATTTTCATCTCCTCAAGAAGGAACCTTTAGCAGTCACTCCCTATTCTTTTAACCTTCTATCCTTCCACCTCCACCCCAGCCCTTGGCAAATTGAAACTTTTTAAATCTGGACAGAGAAGTTATGATAGCTAAATGTAGGACCCCAATGACTATAGCATTTTCTCTTTACAAACTTTAGAGTGGGTGTCAGTGGACCAGGCCCAGGGATAACTATTTTCCTGCTGAGAATCTGCCACCTCCCTGAGGTCTGGCTTGGCCATCAGCAGCCTCTATGCAAAGCTGGTGTTCAAGAAGGTTATAACCAAGACAGAGAACAGCAGTACAGCAAGATAGAAAAGGCCCTTGACTTCAAAAATCCAGAACAATACAGTTTTTCAGGTGTCATTTTCAAATTAGATGACAAGAATATTCTATTGGATAAAGAAGTTGTTACCCAGACAAATTTCTTGGAGCCCTTTGCTTACCTCAGGATAAGCAATTGGAACTGTCTTCAGTTATTTCCATCACTAAATCTCTCTTTTAAACTTTACTCAGAATCAGAATCACCTGTGGTGCTTATTAAAATCTATCTTTCTCAGTTACAACCCAAAATGGAAATTGTATTTTTAACAAGTAGCCCAGATGATTCTTATGTAGGCCATTCCTGAACCCATTTTGGCAATACTGGACTGAAGATTATCCAAGGACTCTGAGTTATATTTAGCTCTACCCATTAGTGTGGTTTTCTCATGGCCATGGTGTCACCCAAGACTGGGAAGAGGGGGTGAAGGGTGAGGGAGGCTAGAATCTGAGGAACAGAAAAATGCTAGTGCAAGTAAGATGGGAAGAAAGAGCCTGGCAAATAACATCCTGGAGGCCTTTTGTAGATGCTCAGACAGTTAAGAGAGAAGGTGGAGAAAACTTGCCATATCAATCACCTGTATTATTATTTAACTAATAAAGTCTTTGTTTATATCAATGCATCTAATACTGCCACTTTCTTTAGACATGTCCTGAGAAATGATATCTGGGTTAGATCGTTTTTTAAAAAAAAACACATTACAAAAAAATATTTAGTTATTGACATTTTTAAATACATCTATGTACTACTGAAGTCTTTATAGAACTACCAGTAATCAAAGCACCATTCTTAGGAAAATATTCTTTTGCTCTGTGAGCTTCTGGAGGTCAGGGATTATGTTCCTTCCCTTATGTTTGTTGTGATGCCCACCTTCTAGGACAGAGAAAGTTTTTAAAGAAAAATCTGTTTTCAGTGTCAATATTAACTTCTTGTCCACCCTCTAAATAGGGCATAGTTCATCTGAGGTTGTGGGTCATGAACAGTTAGATCTCCAGATATGCACACACATGATTGCCACTGTAAAATGTAAATATGCTGGAAATTAAAAGTTAATGCAATCTCTCCAGAGGTTATTAGAATTACTCTTAGTACTCTACTCTTTATTTAACTTCATATGTTCAGCCTTTCAGGAAGGGCTTTAGAGTTAACAAAATGTATATAACATCCCAAAGTGCATAAATTTTAAAAATTTAGAGAAAGATTTTTTAAATGGAAAAAAAAAGCACAAATATAATTTTTTGCAGGTGTAAGTTCTGTTAAACACATACAAAAGAATTTGTTCAGATGAATTTCAAATATGTCTTTATCAGTGCTATTTCTCCTCCTCCAACATTCCTTAAAGGAGGCTTTAATGAAGCTGCCTGCATATACAATAGTAAATTCATATCCCAATCTTCCAGGAACAAAATGCAATCATAGTTTGCAAATGCAAATTTAGGGGAGACACTAGACTCAGTAAATAGAGATTTGTGAGATTATCTCATTAATTTTTCTTAGAAATCAGGTATTGCATAAAAGGGATGAAATGAAATCCTTTATAGCATTTCGAGCATCCTACTCATAATGAAGTATGTAAATGTTGCAAATCAGGGAAAATATAATAATGTATTATAAACTAACAGGAAAGTTCAGTCCTGTTTATTATACATTTGGTTCAATTGTTGTGTGAGTGCTGTATTCGTGCCATACATCATTTTACAGGACATAAAATGGAAGCATAAATTGATGTTTCTTTTTCTGGTTTAACGTTTTCATAGGATGAAATGAGTAAACATCTTCTGAGAATATGCATATGCTCTAGGCAGAACAGAGATCTTATATTTTCATCATTGTCTGCGTAGCCAAAATAATAATAATAAAAAAGTATCTCTACATCTCTACATACTAAAACACACTGGAGTGAAAACCCTGAGGAACATGCTTTTGCTTTTTTTTTCTTTTAAAGAATTTTATTATGTTTTGCAATACATATATATGTGTGGATGAGCATGGCTTCAGAAAACAAAATAGCCCAGCAGGTCCAAACTAGACCAATTGCTTGGAGAATAATATACATGCATATAAGATTCAAAATTTTATACTTTTCTTGGGAGAATAATCATTGTGATTCCAAGGACATTGGTGATTCCTTTGAAATATGCTTACTCTTGATACTTCAGGATATATGTGCCTAAACGAATATATTTTTCATGTCTAGGGCTTTATTTGCCATTTCATATCTTTCAGGACAATCCTGATTAGCATATAAACTTCATCAGATCATAACAACAGCTAACTCAATTCGAATGTGTAACTCAGAGGAATAAAAATTGAAAGTAAGATCCTTATTTATATAATTACTTGTGTCACAAAGTAACTAAGAAATACACTGGGCTGTCTCTTCTCAGCAATAGACTTGAGGAGAAAGTCTGAGTGGCAATAGTCCCACTTCTTCTAAAGAAGGTAAGGGTTTCCTTTTCTCTAGGGCAGTGTACAGAGCTTTTGGATTTAGCCTACCATGAGTTAAATTCAATATCTCAAAAGATGTAGAAGCAGGTCACCTGAGAGAGGAGGGATTGAGGAGTAAGTGAAGAAGGAGAGAGAAGCAGTCAGTCTGGGAGGGTCATGATGGATGCCTCTTCCACACAGCATTTCCAAGATGGCAAAATCTCCAATAGAAACCCTCTGTAGAGCCATATACTAAACACCATGCACCATAGCCTTGTGGGCCTCAATCAAGACACTATTGGCCAAGTGTATGGAAAAGACATCCAGGCCAGCTTGGCTGAATCACGATTGTCAAAGACATTTTAGTGACTGTTAGGAGCCTTACAACATCAAAAGCTGTCAACAGGATCCTCTGCAAAGTGGGAAAGGTAGGTCCACTAGCCTAGATTATCAAGCTTGAGTTTTTATACCTTATTCATGTCAGGGTTATGGCTCTTATCATATCATTTCTAACCAATAAGATATCTTAAATACAATTAATATTTCTCATTAAAAATTTATCCTAATATTTCTTGTTACTTGACCAGCTTTGAGATGTTGATTCAGATTAGCTTGCTCACACTCCTCAAACTTAAATATTTCCAAGTAAATGACTATAAATCCAGTAAAACATTGTGGCTTCAAAGGGAGTGGATGCCGAGAGCAGTAGCAATATCCACCTTTAGGTGACCACTGCAGGCTTGGGCTGGAATCTTTGCATAGCCAGTTAATAGGCTGAAGATTAGAGGCCTTTCCCCCAAGTTTACTGGATTTCCTAAATCCCTGAATTTTGCAAGTCTCAGGTAAGGAAGATAGGCTACCAAAAATTACATTGGGATCCCTTGACCCAAATAATTATGCGTCTAAGCTAAAATTAATTTTTTTAAGTGATGTGACATTTCTTGTACACAAGTGTTGTGACTCAAATGCATATCTGTTATGTTGGTGTAATGTCTTTCTTCCACACTACATTGTAAGCTTCTTAAAGGCTAAGACTATACTTTTTTGTTTACATAGCACACTGTATATCTTTCATAAATACTTATGAAAATAAGGGAATAGGAAGTAGATGAAGGAAAAGAGCAGGGAGAAGAAAGAATAGGAGGAAGTGAGAGTGTTAAAATATATATGCCAAAACAAGCCCTCTCCCTCTAGAGTGCTTCACTGTCCACTCTGAGGATTCCAACCCCAGGGCTCCATACAGTCTTTCTCCAATATGTCACAGACTTAGTGACATCTCCTAGACTGGGCAAGGCACCAGGATAGAGTAATTACACAAGAGTCATGTCTTCTCAAGCTAAAATAAACTTCTGTTTTTAAAAATACTCAGAAGGACAAATAGTGTGCTAAATTATAAATCAAGGGCTGACAGCCATGGGTGCTAGGCTCAGGAAGGAATCTGTGCTCTGTATCAAATGTCCAGGCTGGCAGACAGCTGCAAGATCTCCTAGAGCAACGCTATCTCTTATAGATGAGAAAAACTGAAGTGCAGGGAGGTTAATAAGTCTCAACTGGCACAGCCAGGATGACAACTGATGACTTTTGACACATAATCTCAACACTTTGAAATAGTCTATACTCTTCTCACTATATGAAGTTCTTGTGGGTTTCTACAGAAAAAAAAAAAGAAGAAGAAAAAGAAAACATTAGACAAAAGAGACTTTATGGTTCTAGAGTAGCAAATATAATGGAATATAAAAACTTGCTGAAGGTCATATGGCAGAGTGGTGGTCCTAAAGCCACCTGCTATATAACATCTAATGCTCAATTAAATATAAATAAATCATAGATAGATGATTGAAAGATACATAGATGGATGGATGGATGAATGGATGGATGGACGGATGGATGGACGGATGGATGGACGGAAAGATAGATAGATTGACCAATACTTTTAATTAAATGTCTGAGGATACAAGAAGGTGAGAGCATTCCGTCAATGCCCAGAACATGAGTCTAGGAAGCAATTATGATTTTTTATATTAAAAAAATGACACATTTTAAAAATCAATAGAAGAGTTACACAAGGAAGTTATGTAAAGATCAACATATAAAAATAATTATATTTCTATTAATAAGCAATTAAAATATAAATTTTAAAGTTATTCATTGTACTATTAATTCTATATATTTTAATTTTTTGAAAATAAAGAAGAAATATTATACAAATAATAAAAAAAACAGATATAACATTTACAATGGCCACAAAAATAAATAGATAATAGATAAAATACCTAGGAGTAAATCTAACAAAAGTAGAAAATAACCTTAATGAAGGACATTACAAAACTTTACCTTAAAAGTCAGTAAGGAATACCAAAATAAAATAAAAATCCATGTTGGTGGGTATGGAGACTCAATATTGTAAAGATGTCAGTTATTCTCCCATTGATCTAATTTGGTTACTGACCAGAATCACCTGTTCCAATAATCCAAGCCCTAGATACAGCAAAGTAATGAAGACTTGCTCTTTGCACAGAAGACAAGGACCACATCTATGACCCTCCCTGTCGTATAGGGAAATTACACCACATGTCTCTGTGTGCTACCATTGTGCATGCTTCTATGATGGTGGTAGTAGCCATTCTTTCTAGCCCTAAAGGTCCAGGCATAATGTTTAGGTCGGGTTTCTCAACCCTGGCATGATTTACATTTTGGGCCTAATAATTTTTTGCTCTAGGGGGCTATTCTGCGCATAGTAGGACATTTAGCAGCATCCCTGACCTCTACTTAATAGATTCTAGTAGCATAGACACACAAACACACACACGCACGTACACACACACGCACACCCCAGGTATTACTACCATAAATGTCTAGAGACATTGCCAAATATTTCCTGCAAGACAAAATTACTCCTTATAAGATTAGCATACAATGTGACAATGGAATACATTTCCTGTGGACTTTTCTTCCTCATTCACCTATTTTTCCACTAGAGTTTCATCAATCACTGAATGAGACATCCCAGATGCAAAAAATTAGGAATCAACAACATGGGAAGTCAGAATACAAAAAAGAAATGCCTTTAAAACTGTAAGGGAAAATAATTTCCAACTGTGGCTAAAATGATAGTGTTATGATATTCTTTTTTCTCCTCTTCTTCCTGACCACATGAGTAGACTATATTTCCTAGCCACCTTTTATTTAGGCAGTCCATATAACTGAGCTTTGACCAATAGACTGTGGGTGAAAGTGAAAGCTACTTCCAGCCAGACCTCTAAAGTCTTTTACAAATTCCTCCATGTCCTTTTATCCTGTTACACAGAGGGATACACAAGACCCAGAGGAGGATGCCAAGACCCAGGTAGAGTCTCCAGATGGAAGGAGCCTGGGTCCCTAATCATGCAAGCGCACTTAACAATGAATCAAGCAAAACTTTTTGTGTTAAGCCTCTGAGATTTAAAGGTTGTCTGGTATAACACTTAACTGACTAATGCAGCACTTTAGAACTCTGCAACCATATAAATCATCAATTACATGGGCAAATGGGGCAATATTTCAAAAATTTACCTCTTTTTTATCTTTTCTTGAAAAAGCAAGTAGAGAATGCTCTCCATAAAAATAAAGGGGTAAAACAAAGAAAGAAATTGTAGAATCTAGGCATCTAATACAAGAATCAGATGAAGGAAACCCTCAGGATGGTGGTGAAAAATCTCAGGAGGATGGCTAGACAGCAGGCTCAGGGAGCAATCAAATAAAGATTGGAGCAGAAGGACAGGGACTTCAAAAGGGACCTCAAGAAAAAAAATGCAAATTAATAGATTATCTGAAGTTTTTAGTTATACTGAAAGGTTTTGTATGGCTCTACCAGAGAGTCTGGATTTATATTAGTTATAAAAAAAAAAAAAAATTGAGGCAATCAACTCCAAGGAAAACAAAAAGTTAAATAATAAAGGAAATGTAATCATAATACATTTTGAGATTTAATCGTCATGGTTTTTATGTAGTTGTAACAATGTATACCCTAAATTCTGACTTACTCTCAAATTATTATATGTCTATACTGGGAGAATGGAGGAGGAAAAGTATAAGGGCGGCAGGGGGAGTGAGGGACTAGGAGGTGGGAATGCATAACAGGTAAATTCTTATCTTCCATAATCAGAAGTCCACTGATAACATCTAAAATTGAAAAATCAAGAAATAGCAGTATTATTTAGAAACAATGAGGCATATTGTTCCCTCCTGATAAAATAAATATGGACTAAATTGTGTCCCCCACCCCCAAAATCCATATATTGAAAGCCTAACCCACAATGTGACTATAGTTGGAGGTAACAGACTTTAAGCTTGTAATCAAGATTAAATGAGGTCATAAGGATGGGACCTTAATCTGACAGAATTCGTGTCCTTATAAGAGGAAGAGAGACCAGG
Organism: Cynopterus sphinx; assembly: GCA_030015415.1. Taxonomy (NCBI): domain Eukaryota; kingdom Metazoa; phylum Chordata; class Mammalia; order Chiroptera; family Pteropodidae; genus Cynopterus; species Cynopterus sphinx. The sequence continues at coordinate 39,239,675 of CM057379.1, forward strand.
CCAGACCCAAACAGAGGAGGGGCCATGTAAGAACACAGCAAGAGGGTGGCCATCTGCAAGTGAGGAAGAAAGGTCTCACCAAAATCCAACCCCTGCTGCCACCTTGATCTTGACCTTCAAGCCTCCAGAACTATGAGAAAATAAATTCTGTTGTTAAAGTCATCCATTCTGTGGTGTTTGTGTATGTCTTTGAGCAAGTTCCTAATTGCCTATTGCTTCTCCATCTTATATCTTCTCTATAAAGAGAGAATGATACTATCTACCTCACAGGACTGCTATGAAGATTAATTCAGATAATGAGGCCATTATAATTAAGGGCTATTATTAGTGCTGGCAGCAGAGTGGATACTCTAGATTCAAAGAGTCAAAGAATTTCAGACCTGGGTCCAGCCTGCCTCAGCTGTGTGACCTCGGGCAAGTCATTTTACCTCTCTTGGCTTCAGGTTCTTCATCTTTAAAATGCGGATGCTGACTAGCTGATCTCTGAGGATTTTTGTGGCTCAAACTTCACAGGAGGAAAATCTGCGTCATATCAGTAATAGGAGATATTGTGGCTTTAAGCAGTATGAAAAAGAGAACACAATATACTGCATACTGATGCCCTGCTCCTCTGGAGGTAAACAGTCATCCCCAGCCCTCCCATGTAAGAGGAGACATTCACATTAAACAATGCCATTCCCCATGTGATGATGGTGGCAGTAATTTTCATAACCACTGGTTATAAACATCTATCATGCAAAAGGCTACTAAGCCTTTGGTGTTGCTCTTCAATTAATTTTTATTTTAATTAAGCCCAACAGCAACCTCATTTACTTGAAAAATAGTAACACTTAGATGGAAGACACTTCATTTATCTCACCCACAGGCCATGCTTAGTGCCCCAATCCTCTCGCAGACCCCTCTAGACCACTCCAAGCCCCCACAATTAAAAACTACTCAGAGGGCAACTGGGAACGACTAACAAAGAAAACTAGCTTCCCAAGGCTTCCCCATCTCCAGTTTGAAACTGAGCCAAAAGCAGCAGTGTGCTTGTAGCCTCTGGGAAAACTGCACCTGGCTAGAGTATCAAGCAGCATTTAGACACCTATGCAGCCCCTGGGCATCCATGGGGACTGCCTGTGAGGTGAGTAACCTCCCCTGGAACTGAAAGGCATTCCCCTCAGTAAAGCCAGAGCATGAAAAGGTGATAAACTGGATGGTTTCCTCTTGGATAATCCATCATCAAAGAGAGACATTACCCTTGATTCATGAAAGGCTCATCCCTTAAACTGAAATCATTGTTCATTATGATCACTGAACATGCAAGGCAAAAGCAAAAATATAACAGATTTTGTGACAGAAAACACTGGAACTTGTCTTGAAAGATAAGTAGTTTCCAGTCACTATCCTTTAGTTTCAGTTTCTTCATAATAAAAAAAAAAATGAAAGTGAAAATAATGCCAAATTCAATGAGTTACTAAGACAATTAAAAGCTCCTGATGAACTCCAAAGCTATGGAAATGCTCATTATTCTTACTAATAGTATCGTGAAATTTTTCAAGTTAAAAAATACTTCTTTTTCTATCTCCATGACAATCTGGCAACCCAGACAGAAAACCTTTTAACATCATATAAAGATGAGCGATTTAATCCCCAGCAAAACCCATGTCTGATCGTCAGCCTCTCAAAAGTACCTCTGTGCATAAGAATGATCTATAGAAGGCTAAAGGTTGATTATAAAATCTCAAGTGTCTGCTAGCCTCCAGCCATTTTAGATGAGCTATTCAGAACGCATCCAAGTCATCACTTTGCTGAGACAGACAGGAACAACAAGGAGGAGGGTTTGATTTCCCCTGCTGGAGAGGAGACATATCTATTGCTGTCTACCTATCTGTATATCATATGTCTAGCTCTTTGTTCTTTAACAATATGGCTTGAGGCCTTAAATCTGTGTGCAAATTTACATGGCAGGGAAGACCGTATTAGTTACTTTACAAATAGCTCCAAAAACACACAGGCAGAAATGGAACCAACCAGCTCAGCTGGTACGCAATTTTTTTTAGAATTTAAGGGCATATTTATATTTTTGGAAGGGAATAATTATTTTATATTGTGTATATGACAGTAAGTTTTGAAAAGTGGAATTGAACTAAATGTATCACCAAATATTTACTTTGGTCTTGTATGCTTTGTCTTGAGAGAACAGTTCTGATCTAAATTATACAGTAATATCCAATTAAAATCCCAAAGCATCTTGTTAATTGGAACCTGGGAGCACTGGTGCATCCTGGTGGTCAGAAGGCATCACGGTATGCCTATGGAGCGCAGACTTCAGACCAAACACTGATAGCATATTATGTCAACTTAAGGAAGTCTGTGTCATTTCTCTGAGGCTCCATTTCCTCATCTATAAAAAATAAATAAAAATGCTTCCTAACAGAACAAAATGAGAAAATGGGAGTGAAAAAGTTGTGTTATATAAATGTTTGTGATTATTGTTGCTATTATTAGAAAGCTATTAGAATAAGAACTGTTTACCCAATTATTCTCGGTGGCCTAAATGCAATGACTGATACCAATATTATTGTCACTTCCCTCACCACCTCAGTGCAGTATAAACACCTTATGAAAAAGATGTGTGTATTCTGAAATATTTACAGATGAAATGATATGATGCCTGGAATTTTCCTCACAAATAAAAAAAGCAAGTTGTAATGATAGAGTCGGTATGATTTCTTGGAGGTAGATAAAACCATGGAAATAGATATAGATAAAGACTTATATAGAGAGCAATAGAGATATAGATGCAGAGATAGATATAGATATAATATCTAATAATACCAAAGTGATTATATCTAGATGTAATAAGAGGGTTTTTCCCCCTTTCTTTATGGCACATTTGTATTTTCTAAACCTCTTATAATGAACAAGTTAATTTCTATAATTTTAAGTACTTTTTTCAGTTTTTATTTTGCTTTTCAGAAATATATTAGAAAAAATTTGAGTTGCAAAAATCACAATAAGAACACAAAGCATTAATTCTCTACCCTAAAACTAAAAAAACCTCTTGGTGATTTTAGCTTGGCACAAGCTATTCCCTCCACTTGGTTCATTCTCCCAGCTTCTCTACCTACTCCTCAAATGGCCATTTCTTCTCACCTCTACATGAATACCTAAATGCATCTCCTCAGAAATCTCCTAGCCTGTCAAGTAAAACTCGGCTTCCTTTGTAGTACCTGACATAATTTTTTAATTATATATTCTTTTGGTTTTTCCTTGCTTATTGGCTGTCTCACTTGCTCATAGGACTTGAAATGCCAAGAGACAGAGACTCTGGCTGTTTTGTTCATCACTGTATCCAATGCCTTGCATAGGGCCTAGCACATAAAAAATGTATCATATTGAATGAATGAATGCAGCTAGATCTATCCAGGAGGGCAGATGTTTTCACCCAGATAGACCCAAATATAGACTGTGAAGGTGAGGGCAGGGGCTAAGTCAATAGGCATCAGAAGGCTGGCATATCAATAATATGCTGTATTAGAAATGAAAACTAAAGTAGTCGTGAATGATTTCTATTTAAATTTGAAGAACTCTTCAGGGCAATGCTTACTTGAAAATCCTGGAGCTAAAGCAGACCTTTAAAATCAAATCTCCTGCAGATAGGGAAACTGAAATCAGAGAAATCAAATAGCCAGTAGCAGTCTTGGTCCCCACCTGCCAGGTCAGAACCCTCTCAACTGGCCCTCACTGACCCCAGGGTGACAGCAATATAACCTGGGCACTCACAGACTGATAGTCCCAGAGGCTCCTCTTGGCTTCTGCTAGCACAAGAAGTCTGAAAGTAAATGGACAGAATTTATTTTTCAATGCCCTTTTTATAGGCTGTTTATTACATAAAATATAGATTCATAAATTAGTTTGGCACCAACATTTCTTTTGTTGTAGAGTTATCTCAAATCCCAAACCAATATAAAACCCACTTCCTTCCTTTTACTCCTCTACTACGTGAGCTTGCCTAGCTAGTGTCTCTCAGAGTCAGGTCTGGGTTTAATCAACATTCAATTTGTTGTGGCATTTAATAATTATATTGAAATACATGTAAATGCATGTACTAAATACATGTAATAATAATTACATTTATTGAGTGCATACTATATGCCAAACACTATCTTAAACACTTTGCATGTTATGATCATTCAATGTTCACAACAACCCTATAAGAAAGATGATAGTTAGTATGTCCATTTTAAATGTGTAAACTTAGACATAGCTTTAAAAACCTTGCCTAATTGGCAAGCAGTGAAACTAAAATTGGACCCAGGCAATCTGGCTGCAGAAACCACATTCACAACCACACGTTTTGGATTTTTTGTTTTTTGGTTTTTTTGGCTTGTGTTTAAATAAGAGAGATGTTTATTTCTGTGTTGTGCATTATATAGCACAGAAGTATATGATCCAGGGCCGCAGGGAAGAATCTTCTTTCCTCAACTTGTGGATTTAACTCTAAATGCAAGGCCGTCACTCACTAATTGCCACTTCCCAGTGCCACTTCCCAGTCAGTGGAAAGGTGTGAGGAAGAGGAAGACAAGCAGCTTCCTTCTCTCTCAGCAACTTTTCATTTAAAAAAATGTCAAACCTACAGAAAAAGAAAGGACTTAAAAATGGAACCAATAAACTTTTACCTAAATTTATAAATTGTAAATATTTCACAACATTTGTTTTATCTCTCTTTATATAACTAAGAAAATGCTGAAGATTACACAAAAGAATATCTCTTACAATATAATTGAAAGATCATCCAGCCGATTAGAAACATTATAATATGGTTGACTTGATAACATGAAATATTATAATTCTTTTCCTGTTGCCTTTATTATTAGACCGTTTGTCCCACAAAGAAAAACATGAAGAGAGAATTTTTAAAAGATAAAAACATCAAAGCCACAACAACACAAACGTTCCTAGCCTAGCATCACCAAACGACAGAGAAAATAAAAAGATGGACACCTGGTAGGGTGGAAACAGGCCCTCCTGAGCTGTTTCCTCATATGTAAAATATGGGAAGACTTACTATTCTATTATTTCCAATGATTCCAGGCAGAACCTAAAAGTCTACCTTTTTAACAAGTCTGATAGAGTTGGTTCACAAAGCATATTCTTAGAAACACTGAACAGAAAGGGAACTAACTAGAGAATTTATGGAATAGAGAAAGAGGGAAAGAGGTCCCCAACCCTTTACACTGTCGCCTCAGCTCTCCCTTCCCCCATGCCTGCTGCCTGGATCCTTATCCACTCACACATTGGAGCCTGCACAAAATTTTGCCTCTCTCACTTCAGTTTAGTTTGCTCCAACTCAAGTCCTCCTATGATCTCTTCTCCACCTTGTACCCGGCCCCCAAACCATCCAAGTTTCCCCATTAATCGCCAATATAGAGCTTCTGCTTCAGACAGCCTGGTCTGCCTGGATGCCATTATGACCGACAACACCTCCTGCTTTACTCTCTGCCTCCTGCTCAGTCTTAAGTCTTCAGCCCGGCTTAAGTCTTCTCCTTCCAAGAAACCTTCTACTCCAGCCATCCTGAGTCCTCCCCTCCTTATACCATTGAGCATTTCTCAATGTGCTCTGAGCAACAAGAGGATAGGAGCAGTGATTCTCCTTCCTCAAATTCATGAAACTTAACCCAGTGCTAGAAATGTAGTAGATGTGTAATTCAACCTATAGTGACTGGTTGATTACTCCAACTGATTTATTAAGGAAGATGAGATGAGATCAAGGAAAGCAGCTCTAAGGGTGAGCACAAGAATGGAGCTTATTAGAAACTGATGAACCCACTAGGGGCCCTTGAGTATGGCTGAACCAATCTTCAAGGGTGTTCTAAATAAAGACCTCTAAGCGGGACAATAAGTAGAGTTCAAGACAAAATCTGAAACAAATGGAAAGCAATGGGCAAACAGTTACTGGCACATGCTCAGTTGTGTCTGAGGAGTTTCAATTAAAAATAGCCTTAACACATCAAAAAAAAAAAAACTGGTGAAATTATTTTATTGTCCCTTTAATGTGTTACTAAGGAGTTATTGGTATCATTTCATGGCTCCAGAACAAATGCTTCTAGAATTTATTGCTGGGTTCACATCTCTGCTCTTTTATGGATTTCTTCTAAGAGGGGCCTGAATATAGGGCTCCCATTATATGTCCCTTGTGGTAGGTTGGCTAGAGCAAGCTGCATCAGCAAATGGCAATAAAGCTCACCAAGGCAACAACTGTTACTCACCAGCGTAGTATGATTTACAGCAGAACATTTCCAGATGGATTCTAATGTAACCCTTTTATTTCCATCTTCCAATAACATTGAAATAGAAAAATAAATTACAGTACCTACATTTTACATGTTGCTGAGTTTTGCTAGGGGGTGAAACAAAGGAATAAAAAAACACATAAATATATATATTATATATGAAATACACATATCTTTAGACAAAGGCACATTTTGTAAATAACTAAAAACAGTGAGAGAGCTTCCAGGAAAGTGCTAGGTATGTTTTATCAAGACAAATACAAATAAGTACTATTAGAAAAGATCTTATTTATTTAAGGGCTTAGAAACAGCTTAAATCACAAACCCTTTGTTTGTTAAGTCAACAGGCTGTCAATAAAAATCCTTTTACTGAGGTCAACAGAGTCACTAGTGCATTCATCAGTCCTGCTTCTTTAACCAGAGGCAGTCATCAAATCTCATTAGCTCACTCTGTCTCAAGGAAGTGGGAGATCATCTATCAGTTATCATCACTTGTGACAAGCCATACGAAGGAGAGCTTTAAATCCACTGGTATTTTAAACCGAGGAAGGAGAGGATAAACGTCCTGGAATATCAGCTCTTAACAGAAAGAGTCTGCAGAAAGAAACAGGATGATTGTATGTGGGTTGGGCTGTATGGCTGTTTTGTTTTAAATTAGCCAGTGATTATAGAATTCACAGGCAAACCTGACTTGCCCTTTCTGAGTATTTCCTAATTTCACCCTCCATGGAGGACTGGGAAATGAATGTTGTGAAATTAGCATAAGTTTAGTGATACTGTAATTAGATAACTTTCTCCCATAAAAATCCAAATCCTGAATCACTAAACAGATGCAATGAGCTGTTTAGTGTGCGTCTGGCTATAAAAGCAGGTAACAGATACAATATGTTTCTAATTATGTTAAGTGATGGGACAGGAAGAACCATGATACACACTGATCAGACTGCCTTTCCTCATTTTAATACGTTCAGGTGACCTTCTTTTCATAAAAATCAGCATGCTGTTTGAGCAACATTTTATTTCCACCTTATTCAACTTGTATTTATCTAAATGACAACCAGTCTAAATTGCATCATGGATTCCCCATCTACCAGCTGCTTAGCAAAAGTCTCAGTTCATTCAATTGTCCAGCCACATAAAGTGCAATATTCAAATTTGAATACATTTACAAATCACCTGGGGATCTGGGTAAAATGCAGATTGTGATTCAGGAGGTCTAAGCTGGGCCTGAGAGTCTGCATTTCCACAAGCTCCCAGGGGATGGTGATGCTGCTTGTTTGAGATTCACACATTGGGTATAAATTGCTTTAACAGTAATCTTTAAAATTTCCAACAAGAAATACAAAACACAGTTACATAATTTCATGTGATTTGTTTCCCGAAAGATAACAATTATGTTTAAAGAGAAGTTGATTTTGGATATGAATTTTAAAATCCAATCATAATCTCCCTAAATATTATTTCCATGGATAGACATCCTTTTAGAGCTGAAAAAGTTCTTTAAGGTCAATGAATTGACTTCAGGAAGTCATCCAAAACAGAACAAAAAACAGATTCATTTAAAGCAAAGCTTAAATCTAATACTTTTCCCCAGCTGCACCATTAATGACTGCTTGAGTTCTTTACACTGAATGTACATGAACAAACTGAAATATGCTCTCCTTATTTTCAAAAATTTCTTCCTGAGAATAGGCTTATAGTTCATTTGCTCTCCTATAGCAGCTGTTGTCCAAAGTTTATTTAAATATGACATACTTTAGATTTCTGTTATTATCTAAACTAATTCCCTTTAAAATTTATTAGCCTAATATAGATTCAACTGTGTATATAAATGTCAAAGGTCAGAATATTCTAATTGACCTTTAATGATATTAGGGCCCTGCACTTAATTACTGCTTTCTTCTGAAAAGTTCATTACACCTCATATTCATCCTCCCACTAATCTTTTCTGAGTTTGGTAAAGCAATGGGTCCTTTTTATAGATCTGGATTTGCAAGGCTAATACCTAAAAACTATTTAATTTTTCTGTACTTTGAGTAAATAAATACTAAGTAGAACATAATAACACCTTGGATGTGATTTTCTTAAGTACAACTAAGTTTTCCAAAAACATGATTACAGATTCACAGACACTAGTATAATCTCCTATGCACAAAAGGAGCATTGTAATAAAACAGTCAAATATATTCATCCCCAAAATATTTATTTAACATCTATAATAATAATACTAATATAAATGACAACAATAATAATAATAAGTAATAATACTTATAATAAACTAAGGACAATTTTAAGCACTTTGCATAAAAGTCATTATTCTTTACAATAATTTTATCAGTAGATATTAATACTACCCACATTTCACAGATGGAGGAAAGTGAGACACTAAGGTTAAATAATATACTCAGGGTTAAAAAGCTAGCAAGTGGCTACTCTGGTTTGAATGTTTGTGTCCCCATATTCATGTGTTGAAATCCTAACTCCCAAAGATGATTGTGTTAGTAGAAGGGGCCTTTGGGAGGTGCTTAGGCTATGAGGATAGACTTCATGCATGGGATTAGTGTCAAATGAAAGAGACCTCAGAGAGCTTTCTACCGGCTTCTCGCCATGTAAGGACACAGAGAAGACACTGGCCATGAATCAGGAAGAGTGCTCTCACCACTACGCGACCACACTGGGGCCTTGATCTTGCACTTCCAGTCTCCAGAGCTGCGAGAAACAAATTTCTGTTGTTTACAAGCTACTCAGAAATTTTGTCACAGCAGCCCCAAAAAAACTAACACAGTGACAGAGCAAAGATTAAAACCCAGACAGCCTAGCTTTTGTGTCCAAGCTCTATCATGTGCCAGATATCATCTTAGATAATAATGATCATGACAAAAGGTACTTATAGAGATAGCAAATGTGTTGCATTCACTACACCTTCACCCCACTTCTAACCATCAGTAGTCATTATATCCTTCTTTCCAACTGAGCTGAAATTTGGTTTCAGAACCCTTCTTAACTTGATGTTCTAGGCAGCCATTATCAACCAACCACCTGAAGCTTACAGATGAACCAAAATTTATTTGCCACTACTGATTGAATGCATAAAGTACAATCATTTACTAGTCTTTAAACACTTTTATTTTAAACAGTCATTAACAAGTTGGCACAGGTTGCACTGAATTCAAATGCCTATGTAGAAAAGGGTATATTTCTTATAATATTGATCTCTATCTTTGTTTAATAAACTCGGATTCTGTCATGAACCCCTTGCTCTGGCTCATGCATTCAAGGTATTTTCACATCAAAATTCTTTACACATTCCTTATACAGGTTTTAATATTTCTTTAGCCTAAGAAATTGGGAAGGATTCATAAATCCCTGAAATAATATGTTATATTATATAACTAGTAACTTTAATAATTATCTGTAAGAAAAATTAGATTCCTATCTCCCACAATGTAAATACATTCATATTTAAAATTTTTTCTTATTTAAAATAAAATGAGAAAAATATGAGATTAGTTTTACAATCATGGGGAGAGAAAACATTTAAATTTGTAAGGAATAAAGACAGATTTCATTGCATAAAATTGCAAAACTTCTGCACTACATGGATACTGTAAGCAAAGTTAAAAAATAAATGACATCACTTCTGAAAAGCTGAAATAATGGTTGCCACCTGACCCTGAATCTCTCAAGTTGCATTAATTAATCCTATCTTGCAAAAAGCACTATGCAGGTCAACAAGAAAAAAAGACACAGACAAAAATCCCACACCTTCATCATAATAACACTTTAAATTATCTGTAATTACCAATTCAACAGCAGTACTATATCTAGATCTCCCACCATAAGCCTTTGCAGAGGTGTAAGCAGGGTTTCCAGAAAATCTGCATGGAAGACAAAAGTGGGAATTAAGCTAAAATAGGTTCCAGAAAGAGAAAGTTCACCTTAAGTGTCAAAATATATTGAAAAAAATTCTGGTAGGTAAGAGTACTGACTGTAGGGAAGAAACTGAAAAGTGATATGAAATTCAAAGAGGTAGTTCTAGAAAGCCTGAGGGAGAAAAGAATAAAAAGAATAGTGGAAGCAATCTGAAATCTTTGAATACCACATAGAGAAGGCAAAAAGAAACATGAAAGATCCACAATCCAGTAAGACTAAATAAAACCAAAAAATCAAAGGACACACAAATATTTTGGGGTCAAACAATTATTTATTGTGGGGATCTATTCTGTGCTCTGTGGAATGTCTGGCAGTACCCTTGACCTCCACCTACCAAATGTCATTAGCTTACCACTTCTCAGTTATGACAACCAAAAATGTCTCCAGGCATTGCTAAATGTCCCCTGAAGAGCAAAATCACAACCAGGTAAGAACCACTGACCTATAGCAATGATTTGTTGAATTTCTGATTGGTTGGTCTGTTGTTTGAAGACCGTTTTCTAAATATTTGCCTTTTGGGAATAAACTGTCCAAAGGAAAAATAAATTAAGGAGGGAAAAGAAGCTCTACTCCTTTATTTATTTATTCATTTAACAAATACCTATTCAATGCCTGCCTACTGATTAAGAGGCATTGTATAAAAGATGAATAGATAAGATAGTGACAATCCAAATTTTAAGCTTTCTATATTACTTATTTAATTTAACATTATCATGGCTTGATTAACTTCTATACTTCCAACAAATTGATGCCATCATTATTTCTAATCTAGGATCTTAACACACAAACAAAACAGTTTGTAGATTGTATTTTACTACAAATGTTTAGAAAACTCATTGTGAATAATTATTTTTGGTGCTCATATTAAAATTTTCTTTATCTGGGGATGTATCAGTTAGTTATTGCTTCAATAACTCTGTGTAACAGATAACCATAAAATCTTAGTGGCATATAGCAATAGCCATTTATTTAACTTGCACATCTGTGTTTTGGTGAAAGATCAGCTTGAATGGCTCTCCTCCACGTGTCCCTCATCATCTTCTGTCTATCAACAGGCTAGGCGAGGCATATTCTTCTCATGCAATGGCAGAGGCACAAGAAAAGAAGTATTACATAAGACATAGGCTCAGAACTGACACACTATTCCGCTCTATTCTCTTTAGTCGATGAGAACTACAAATTCACATTGCAAAGAATATGGACACATGGAGGCCTGAAGAATTCGGGCCAATGCTGTAATTTATCACAGTAGAGGTAATAAACAAAACAAAACAAAACAAAACAAAACAAAACAGTCTTGTTTTATTCTCTCAAAGTTAATATTCCTGAACACATTAATTAATCTAATAGCAGAAAAGTAATTTTCAACAATGCAAGACAAGATTTAACAAGCCATCAACTTCAGAGGTTATTATTTCTGTATATTTTTATTAAAACTGCAACAATATTAAATTCATCTATATTAAATCAATTCCTTTCTAAAGACCAACACTTCAATGATAAATGCCAGTAAATGACTTTTCCTATCATATACATTACACCCTTTGTAGCTATTTTGAGCAAGAAATTTTTAGGTATCTTTATTTATATTCCCTATTTGTCCTCAAAAGGAATTTTCCTGAAACAATACTTCTTTAAATTGAATACTGATTAAAAGATTTAAATTTCTACATTCTGTATACTCCAGGGGAAAAAATAATTGGATTATGTCCTCTCATTCATGACTATTTAAATATTCAGTTTCTAAGGTTACATTTTAGTGTGTTTTTATATTTTATTCAGGACGCAATGTTCCAGCAAATATCACAAACCCAAAACAATCGCTCATGCCAACATTAAATATGCCATTAACATGCTTGTTCCCAGAGAAGTTCAATGAACTTGAAGAGAAAGCCTTACTGCATTCAAAATAAATGATAAAAGTACCAGAAATAATTTAAAACTTGCAAGAACATGAGAAGAAAAGGTAATCTGAAAACATCTAGCTCTTTGCTTGGCAAGCAAAAATTATTTCAATTTTCATGTGCCTAAAGATAAAACAAAATTTATACCATTTTCCACAGCAATCATGAGGCTGCTCCTTTCATCTCTGTGACTTAGATGCTTAAAATCTAATGTGACTACCATCTTACGGCCCTGGTCTTTAAAGTCTTATCACCATGAGCAATAGTGGGATCACAGTTTAAAAAACAGAAATAAATGATCAGTAACTCAAATATATAGACACAAAAAAAGATAACATATTTCAAGTTATAGAATTATTGAATTATTTTTTCATTCATTCATTTACTAAACAGAGAAAGCTTACTGGCCAAGCCTTTGAAGTACAGTAGATGTCCACCAGTTAGGATTGATCTTGAAAATGAAGAAGAGAGGAATAATATTGAAAATAAAGAATTCTAGAGAAAGGGAACAAGCCAAAAAAGTAGAGAGAGGGAGAGCTTCTTAGTACTGAGGGGTAAAGAGAATGAGAGCATCTGCTGAGACGGCCTGTGAGCTTTGTCCTGAAGTAAAAGAGTTTGGCAACATACCTGAGGTCAATGGTGCTTTAAACAAAGTTTGAGATTAGATGAGGACACGATGTTGTCCATGAAAAGTCATGAAAGCTGTCAGCAGAGAGAGGAGCCAAAATAACTCAAAAAGCAGACCAAATTCCAGGTATAGGCTCCAACGCTGAGTTCATTTTTGAGGTTGTCTAACAATAATTCATATTCATAATAATGACCCCAGAGTCACTCAGAAGGTATTAATGGTGTTCATTTAACTTTTTTAAGAAACAGAAGATAAAGGAAATTCCTTTAGGAAAGATTTTGATGAAGAAATTGCTACATATTTTTAGCAACCTTATTAAGTTATAATTTACATACAATAAAATATACCTATTTGAAGTATAACTTTTGGGGAGGGGTTGCTATAAGTATACATTTGTGAAACCATCACCATGATTAAGATAATGAGCACACTCATTGCATCTGAAAGATTAGTCATATCCCTTTGGACTGCTTCCCTCCTGTATCTCTCTGCCCCCATAACCACTAAACTTGTCTTCTGTAAAATATCTAATCTGCTTTTAATGAAGATTAAATCTAGCATGTTTTTCATCTTATTGTTTCCATCTCTAGAATTTCAATTTGTGTGTTTTTTTAAATCTTTCATGCTTTTTCTTAACACGTTCAATCCTTCCTTTAGCTTCTTGAATATACAGCATATAGATATTGCTGTTTTAATGTCTTTGTCTATTAATTCTATAATATGTGTCATTTTTGGGGGGGATCAATTTCTATTGATTAATTTTTTAAACCCAATTTTGGGTTGTATTTCCCGGTTTCTTTGCTTGTAACTTTTTACCAGATACCAGATATTTACCAAGTCATTGAGCTTTGTTCTGGGATGTAGTCAAGTTATTTGAAAATTTTAGGTCTTGCTTTTAAGCTTTGTTAGACAGGACCAAGGCAGCATTTAAAGTAAAATTAATTTTGTTCTGCTGCCAGGAAAATGCTTCTTAGTGCTTCACCTGATGCTCCATGAATTGTGACATTTTATATTCCTGCTCATGGGAACAGGCACTATTCCCTGTACTATATGAGTCAGAAAGATTGCTCCTTCTGGTTGTTTTTAGTGGTTGTTCCCTCCATCACAGTTACTTCTTACACACACATGAGCTGATCAGAACAGTCAGTTGAATCCTTAAGGGGACCCTGTAAATATCTCTGGAATTCTGTGTGCATCTCTCTCATCTCTGGCACTCTGTCATGTGAACTCTTGACCATTTGGCCTACCAGAAATTCTGGCTTCAGACCAACTTGAGGAGACTACTGAGCTCTGTCCTGGGTTCCCTTCTTTGCACCACAGCCTAGAAACTATCTCAAGACAATAATTTGGAGCAATTTTTAGACTTAATGTTATTTGTTTATCATCTCCCAGTAATCACTGGTTTTCATTATCTGATGTCGGATATCTTGAGAACAATTGTTTCATATATTTTGTGCTGCTTTTCACTTACGTCAGGCAAAAGGGAAAATCTAATCATTATTACTGATCATAGCAAGAACCAAAGGTCCCCAAAATTTTTAAACATTTTAAATAATAGTAAAATAGTCTTTTAGTATAAAGTATCTAAAAATTTAGTATAAAGGTAATTAAAAATAAATTTACATTACATGAAAGTCTATTTTTTCTTCAGTGATGGCAGATAATCCAGGTTTTAATACAAGTTGTCATTTATTATGAAACTGTCCAGCTGTAAACACCTGAAAATAATGGTTACTGAACTAAGAGTTTTATAGATCTAGATGCATATTTTCAAGGAGCAACAAAAAGAGATCAATAAATAATTAACTTATTTGAGGAGTCAACATTTTAGATGTTACTAGAATGTTGAACTTTGAAAGTCTTTACTAAAGTAGTGCCCAACAAAGACTAAGGAAGCCTCTTCATTTGGGGGCGCACACCCTTTTTGGGAAGCCTTAGTTTAATTCACTCACACAGAAAATATTTATTGAGTTCCTACTATCTGCCAGTGACTATTTAAGGCTATGGAAATATAGCAGAAAATAAAACAAGGGTCTCAACTTTCAAGGAACTCAGTGAGTAAAATAATAAACCAACATAAAAGTTATATTGGGAAAAACTAAATCAAGTACGGTGTTAGAGACCTTTAGGGAGTGATAGTTTAGATGGAGTTGTTGGGGAAGCCCTCTCTGAGGTTACATTGGATTTGAATGAAGTGAGGGAAGAAGTGAGGGAAGAATGTTCTGGGGAAAGGAAACAAGTACTAGTACCCTCAGGCACAAATGAGGTGGGCTGATTTAAGGATTCTGGTAAGAATCTAATCTTAAATCAGAAGTAACTAGAAACCACTTAGTTTTATTCACCTATATTCATTCATTCATTCATTCATATAATAAACTACATATCAAACACTCTGCTATGTGTATGAATGCAAAGAAGAGATGCCTAAAAAAATCATAAGCACAATTTAATGGGAGAGGATCAAATACATAAATAATAAGCCATAAGTATAATAATGAGAATAATGGAGTTTTGAGTTTAAAGATCTAAAGAGTGTATTAATCCTAAGAGATCCAACCCACTTGGCCATATGTGTCTGGCCCACTGGGCCCTTGTTTGCATGGAAAGCAAAGGAGTGTGTTAAGGGATGAGAAATGAGGGACAACATGATTTGTGTAAAGGTGAGAAGTAGCTGTTCAAAGAGAAGAACAATTTTGAGCAGAGCAAAAGGCACACTAGTCAAAGCCCTTTGGTTCTGCTCCTCTGGGTTCATGCCCAAGTTTTTTAGAAGAGAAATAAAGAGCTTTAATGCTGAAATCTCTGTAAGAAACTAGAGCACTGGCCATGCTGCTTGGGGGAATAGTCCACACTGGACTGACTGCTGGAGCACATGGTAACAGGAAGAGAAATAGGGACAGAAATGAAACAGACAGAGCCACCATGGACAGAGACCAACAAAGACAAGAGTCAGAGCAGCCCCATGGGACCACTACCTACCTGGGAAAGGAAGAAATGCTACTGTAGCCAGTAGGGTTGTGCTTATTGCACACAAGGGGATATCCCTGATAACTCCTTAAATTAGTTCTTCAGTTTTTCCTGACACAATTATGTAACTTTGGAATTATATATACTTTGGTTATAATCTTACATCAGCTATTTACTAGCTGTGTTATCATAGGCAAATTACTAAATCTCCCTGGACCTCATTTTTTTCATCAGTTAAGTAGGGATAATTCTATTACTGTTAGGTATTAGGACAACTGTGAGGTTTAAATAGCACGTGGTAAGTACTTAAACAATGATAGCTTCCTGTTGTTGTTGTTGTTGTTGTTGTTGTTGTTGTTGTTGTTGTTGTTGTAGTTTAGGAGACCTGAGATTCCCAAAAAAATGGTGGTAAAGATTACACTGATACTGCTTAGAAACTGTTATTAGTATCCAATTCTACCCTCAAACTCTTGTGCCCTGGGAAGCATAGGATAACATTTAAACTAAGTATGTGCATGGCTTTGGACAATTTACTTAAGTTTCTTGAGCCTCAGTTTCTTCATCTGTGCCACAGAGCATTAATCATTTTTGCCCTGGGTCTCTCACAGAGTTACAGCATTGTTACAATGTTGTAAAGAACTATTCAAATCAGTGGATGTCCAGCTGCTCTCGCTTTCACCAACTCTGCTTTATGCAGCTCTTAAGACGGGGAAAACTGTAAGATGCAGCTGCTCGGAGTCAATAGCTATGACTAGAAGTTTCTATAAGCCACCTGTTCAGTGTGCCCAATGCAAAGCCTGGGACAATCTTTCCCTAGCTCCTGACTCAGTTGCTCAAGGGACCAAAGGTATATATTTTTTTCCTTTTGTTTTGCTGTGTTTACTTCCTGTTGCCTGACTACCTGCCTCTAGCATCAGTAATAGCCTGAGCCCTTTAGCGTATTTATTTTCCATCTGCTCTTTCCCTGTTAGCAAGATCATTAATGTACTCCTAAAGATCCAGGTCCTGGAAATTATAGCCCAGAAAAGCACTCAAAGCAGTAGACCGATCATTTTCTCCTTTGGATTCTCACACACTGCTGTGACTCCAGCCCTGAGGACTCAGAAAGATTCATTTAAACCAATGGGCTCCCTTGCCTTGTCCAGGTGCGTATGTGTAAAAGGAACAATACTGATTCCCTAAGAAGAAAATTAAATCCATCTAAAAGGTAAAACAAACAGACAAAAAAAAACTTGGACTTTAAATAATATTAAAATTTATAATTTGAAGAAATAATACAAGAAGGGATAATGTAAGGCCTTAGAAATTTAAAATATGAAAGAAACAATAAACCAAAAGAAATTTATGCTTACAAAGTTAGAAAGAAACACTGAAGGTGGTGTGTAGTTATTTAGCAGGTGTGTAATAAAATACTAGAAAGAAAAAACAGGGAGATAGAATTCATGACCAGAGGTGCTGAGAATAGTAGAATTTAGAATGGAATGTGGATTTGGGGGTGGGGGAGGACAGACTCAGAAGTTCTTTTCAATCACTCATGATATTGGAATAACTAGCAGACAGCTGTTCTCCAAAAAAGGAAGGCTTAACTTTCAATGAGAGGGATTTAGGATAGACACTAGAAAATATAATGGGTATAAGTATTGTGAAAAAAATGTGGAAACCTCATCTCTGGAGGTTTAAGAAATAATAAAAGGCAAACCTGGATACCTGAGCTTTTAAGGATACATCCATCCATATGCAACTATGATTTTGTGCTAAGTTTTCTCCAATCCAATTTCTTTTTTTTAATCATAGTATAATATATGGAGATTTCTTAGAGATCTTTGTTACTTTCTGAGTTTGCCTGTCCTGAATCAGCTTCTTAAATCTAGTCTATCTTCCTAACCAATATCTTGAATTCTCCTTAGAAATGGTCTCCATAGATATTCTAGGGCAAGAACCAGTCATTTCTCTCTGTATCCCTGGTCAGTACTGTTTCTGGCACACAGATAATACTTGATTAACAGTACCTGAACAACTTTCAAGTTTGAGAAGTAAAAGAAAAACCACTGCAATAAAATAAGGGTCATGGAAACCTTAGCAACATCAAAGAGAAGTAAATAGTTTCCTGCTTCTTCCATAGAAAGTTGGTTGATAAGAGCCCTTGACTTTCACCCATAAAAAGGCAGCAAGGCAGAGTCTACTAATTTTACCTAAGTATTTACAACTGCCAATATTTAAGGGGAGAAACTAACATATAAGGGTCCTGGTTGTCAGAGTCAGATTCAACTTTGTTCCATTCATGAACGCTCCAATCTGGAGTAACTAAAATTGCAAGAAAATTCCTAGGATCCTAGAAGGTGACTGAGTGATGATCCAACAAAAATTGATTCAGATCAGCACTTGCCTCTAGCCTGAGCTCCTGCCTTCAGACCCTGCTTCCCTAATGCCAGTTGCTCATATATCATCTTCAAGATTTTGCCATAGCCTCATATTACCTGTTCATATTCATTATTTAGTATTTGTCTTTATATTATCTATAAGTGAATCACCCTGGTTTTTTGCTTGCATTGGTCCTAAGCAATAACATCTGAGAAATTATGACTTTATATGTTTTATATTTTTTCCAAATATACCTTAAACTAAACACATAATTTTAAAAATAAAAATATGTAGGAATGTGCAGCCCAATATTAAGTTGGAAATTCTACCCAGGGTTACATTTCAAACAATAGCCTAGTCATTCTCATTTTTTTCCCACCATGACACACATAGATGCCATTCACATGGCCAGCATATACCAACATGAGTGTCTGAACTTGAGGGCAACTTCTAATAGAAAATCTGGAGCCCCACTCCATTGTTTTATCTAAAAATTCAAGGAAGTCTAACAGAATGCAGATGAGTGAATGTAACTGTAAGGATAGCCATGATATCATTAATTTGAGGATAATACCTTCCTCATAGAAAGGCTAAAATGAAACAAAAAAGCATAGCACGGTATTTAGCACATAGTAGGTACTCAATAATTTGTTTCTATGTTGTTTACATGAATTACTCATTAACTTTGGTGATTTGTTCTCAATAAAAAAAATCTGGTAAACCTCATCACTGATGGTCACTGTGTCTGAGGATTCCGAAACCACTCATAAGAACAAGAGCTGCTATAGGAAGCTGGTGGTCAACTCCTACAAAAAGCACTTATTCCTGGTCTCCAGGAAATTATTTTTTATTAATTCATGGGCCTTATGAGTCCATATTTATTTTCTATCTGCTAAGAAAGTTGAGATCCTTATAGTATCTCTTCTATCTAGAATTTTATCTTATTTCTTCATGTAGAATTACTTTGGCTCTGACATACTAGTGGTTTCTAAAGGATCAACAATCATGTCATTAAGACAAATATGCTGGAGATTTGTAAGGGATAAAAAAGAGCATTCTTGGAAGGAATTAATGAATGTCTCCATTGACAGTGAGGCATATAAGTCAGTATTTCCCTAAAAGTATTCTTCAGAACACTGGTACCCCCAGAAATTTACTGAATCCAAACTTCAAGGAGCCTAAGAATCTATTTTTCCAGAAGTTTCCCAGATAAGTCTTATCATCAGGCATACCTGGGAAACACTGGACTGACTGACCTTTCAGATTCCTGGATATTTCCATCAGCCTAAAAACCCCTATGGCTCAAGCTTTAGAATGAATTTACCGTTTGTTAGTGAATACTTGTCCTGTCTGGTGGTGCCCTCTGTAACTAGGAGGTATTACTGAAATCTTTTAATCCCCAGGCAAAGCCTATATGAGTACAACGTATAATGGATGGCACTGTTCATATCCTTGTTTTTTACAGTAACTGAGCTTTTTAAATTATTAAACATTTTAAATAAAAAGAAAATTGAAGGTAATGAATAATAGACTCTCATAACATTTTGCCATATTTGCATTAAAATTACTTAAAACATTACAGGTGCAACTCAAGACCCACTCCAATCCTTCTTTGTTCTTTTCTCCCTCCTTTCCTCCCTCTTCAGAAGAAACTACTACTACTAGGTAGTTGGAATCATTCCCGTGTTTTCTTATATACATATCACATATGTCTAAATCTGTAAACAATACATGTTATTGTTTTATGCTTCCATTTTTATATAAATGATATTATACCGTACATACAATTTTGCAACTTGCTTTTTACTCGACAATATTTAAGTTTTATATACTTAGAGCCCAGTTGCTATACTTGCTTTAGACTATTCCACCATATAAGAAAGACATAGTTTATTCAGCCACTCCCCTAGTAAGGAACAGATTGTTTCCCCTTTGTTTTCTATTCAAAGATGGCTCCACTGAACAACCATGCACTTGTCTCCTCACACATATGTGCATAAGTTTCTCTAGAGTAGATATACAAAGTGGATGCTATATTGTAGGCGATATATATCTTCATATTTTCCAACTATTGCCAAAGTTGCTGTCCAAAATAATCTTAGCAATTTACATGCCCACTTCCAATATTAAAATTGTAATAATAATAATAACTATTTCCTTACATCCTTGTAACATTTAGTGTTATCAGGATAACTAATTTTCTGAATCTGGTAGATGTGAAATAATTTGTTTTAATTTGCATTTCTAGTACCTGTCGGAAGTTTTTTCTCCTGTGAATTGCTTAATCACATAATTTTTCCATTTTCCCAACAGGTTATCATTTTTAAAAATTTATTTACAGAAATTCTTTACATACTTTGAGTACTTATTCTAGTTTAGGAACATACTTAACAAATATTATCTCCCCGTCTATGGTTCATCATTTAATTTTGTATATGGTATCTTTTATCATACAATTGTCTGAAGTCTAATTTAGACAAAAAGAGTCAACTTTTTCTTTATGATTAGTGTTTTTCATCTTGATTGTAATCCTTTCTCTAATCCTAAGTTCCTTAAAAATATTCTTTTACTTGTATGAAAAACAGCTGAGTTTTTGAATCCTGCTCATTTATGGTTACAAATCTTGGGTAGGAATAGTTCATAATATGAGGGGTTTGAACCAGACAAGAGGCAAAGAATAATCACATTTCTCTTGACTCAAGTCCCTATCAGCACCTGGAAATGTGTGTTACATTGCACGGCCCACACTGGCTCTTAAGATCCCCCACTAGCCAAGTCTATTTGAGTTCTTTTCTTAGGTTCAAGGTCATTATTAGAAGAAATGTGAGACAGGAAAAACAACCGAGCAACTTCTGTAAGACAGTCTATACTGGGGTGCACATCACAGATTCTTACAAGGATCAAGGACCTGTGGAACTTCAGAGACTCCTTAACGAACACCACCAAGTCCACTAGACTACAAGGGTGGGCACACACGCTTGATTTCAGCAGCAGAATCAGTAGAAAAAAACCTAGTTCTGACTCAATTTTACCACACTACTGGGTATGCACCTTTAAAGCAAGGGGCATAATTTCTCTGAGTTAAATTTCATCTTTTAAGCAAATGAGCTACTCTGCTTACATCAAAGGGTTGTTAAGAAAATGGAAGGAGACAGTGTTTAAAACTTCTTTCTGATTTGTGGCCTCAACTTCCTCAAAGTCATTAGATTCTCAACAGTGAAAATAAAATACCACTAAGGCAAGACATTTCCTGATCCAGTTCTACTGGAAGCACCACTCAGGGAACAATATTTCAGAGTCCTCAATTATATTATAACTTCCCTTATCTGTACAGCTGGGAAATAGTAGGCACTGCTAAGGTGTTCCATTGCCCAGAGACACTTGGCAACAATATTCTGTGGATCCTAAACAGACTCATGTAAGCAAATGTCCTCTAAATTCCCCTTGTAGGAAAACCCATTCTTATATGAATAAGAGGAAATGGGACCTCATCAGGAAAATTAATCAGGCCTACTAAAGGGTAAAGTATTATTCTTTTAATTCATAAACTCCTAAATACTTTAGAAAGTAGAAAGTATTCTGTAGATGTTAGTAATGTATTCTGATTTTCAGGACACAACAGATGAAGATGGCAGCTTCCAGCATACTGGAGAACAAGCTAACTTCACAAATTCCATCATTCTTCTAAGAGGTCTGTAGTGACAGAGCCTTGTCTAAAGAGATTAGAGAAGACCAAACTACATCAGAGGCTAGTTCTAAAATAAAATTCACTAACAAGAACATTGGAAACGGGACTTGGTTTGAATGTCCATAGTCTGAGCTGCTGAAAGACTTGTATTCTTTTATTGGGTCCTAAAGAGACACTTTATTAAATTCCAGATAACTGAGTATATTTTTTTCATTGAGTATAACCAAGGCAAGACTTTATTATATCACTTAGAATGGGAAATAATTCATGTACTTAAAGAAAGATACTTTGCAGCTCCTCGTTTCTAGTTTAGCTATTTTGCAATAACATAATTTCCTCATTATGCATATCAGCCTCTAATTTGTGATGTTTAAGCTATTTGTCTTTCTGGTTTATTTATGTGTAAAACAGCTTAAAAGGGCATCACAGAGTGAATGAAGATGTGGTTTTAAAACCTTATTAAGATTCTCTGTGTACAGTCTCCCTTCTTTAAATCCTTTTTTCCCATTTTAAGTCTAGTCATTTTTTTCCCTCTAGGTAAAGGTGTGTTTTCCTCTCTGACCTGTCTAGAATGTCAGGCTATATGATGGCTGTCAGAATCTTCTCCCTTACTAAGAAAATCAATGATCTTTCCTTTATATCTATCACAGCCTTAGGAATTCTATTGAATGTAAGTTGAGAAAGGCAACTTCCTGAGGGTACTTAAAATCAGATTTTTCATCCTCAGTTCTGAAATCACATCATCTCCACTGCTCCAACTGTACTATCTTGGTTAATTAACTTTTCTTTTGTATTTTTTTCCCCTGGTGATCTAGAGCATGAGGCTTTGGCCAGTGTACTGGAGATGGAGTTAGAAGATCCAGGTTCAAGTCTTGGTTCTTCCACTTAATTGTTGGCAACAGCCAAATTTATAGCTGTGAGGGCTGGAAGCACTAGAGTCCTGCCTACTTCCCTGGACTCTTGTGAAGATGAAACAAACTGGTCAAATACATGCAGCATGTACAGTGCCACACATGTAAGAGATTATAAGAAAAGCAGGATGTCTAAGAGTAAAGTGCATGGAACCAGATGCCTGCATTTGAATCCTAGCTCTGCTACTAACCAGCTGTGTGATTTGAGCAGGTTACATAACTACTCTGTGTCTTAGTTTCCTCACCAGTGTGAAAGAGATGCTGATAATGATAATACCTGTATAATAGGGTTGCTATGGAAACTGAGTTTAAGCCTGAGAAGTAACAGAACAGCCTAGACATATAGTCAGTGCTCAGTGAAGGTAGAATTACAGTAGAGTCTTCCTTCTCTTTTGCCCTAAGTAGTAAATCAATCACCAAATTTTACCAGTTCTCTCAAAAATGATTGCTCCTTCTCTTTCCTAATACTCTCAATTCACACCTCTATTGTCCTATCCTTGGGCTACTGAGCAATGATATTTCTGAGCTCTCTGATCTCATTTCTTCTAATCCCTCCAAATTTAGTGCTGACACCGAATTAGTTCTTTCAAAACATTGCTTTGAGCCAGTCACTTACATGCTTCAAATTCTCAGTGACTCTCAAATACTTACAGAATAATTTTTAACATTTTAGACTACAATTCAGGCATTTTATAGACTAAGCTCACCATACTTTTCCATATCTCTCAGCACTCTTAGACATAAGGCCTCTATTCTAGCAAAATAGTTTTCACTCATTCTGGAATATAGCTTGTGATTTCATGCCTCTACATTGTTACTCATTCTCTCCCTCCTGCTTGGAACATCCTCCTTTCTTGGCCAACTAATGAGAGGCAGTGTGTCTAGCCGTTACAAACTCCAGCTTGGATATCTAATAGACCTCCATTTATCTCCTGGCTCTACAACCTCCTGACCAGGTGACATTGGGCAACTTTTATTCTATTCCATGTGCCTACCAAGAGCACTCTTACTATACTTAAAGGAAAATCCATTCTATAACAATAATCTATTGATTTGTGTCAATTACTTTTCAGTTAACAGATGTTTTGCTATTAAGTGTGAACTAGAACTCAAGACAAAAAAAATTTTTTTTCTATGTCTTGTCTCAGTACGTTTCCTGTTTTCAGCTGAGGAATATCAGACCCATCAGGAACTTCATCAAGAACTGACAACCTTCTACTTTCAAGGCTAATCCTTTATTATGTTCTTACTCTGCACAAATCTAATCTAATTACTCCCTCTAGGGTCACCTGAGAACAATGACCCAGCCTTAAGATTAGCCAAAGCAAGGTACAGGTTACTCTGCTATGAGAGGGAGAGGGCTTTGCACTGGTGAGGTTTAAAATGTCAGCCTCAGGAATCCAGCAAACAGAAGTATAATATAACCAAAGAATAACGACTCAGGACAGAACTGTTGGCAGATCAGGAGAGTTTGTTTGTTTGTTTGTTTGTTTGTTGTTTGTTTGTTTGTATGTTTGCTTATTTGTTTTACACTCCCTCAAACATGGAAATATAAGTTAGACAAGACTTCACAGTAAAGTGGGCCCTATCCTGGTTCCACCTTCCTTTCTGTCCCTCCTCAGTTCTCCCAGATCTATTCCTTGCTAACCACTGAAAGATTTTTGGCAAAGTTAGTCTCAATTTAAACTTGCACAGAAACAAGTTTATATCAAAGTCTGCATCTTTTGATGTCTCTGTACCTAAAGTACTGTGACCGGAGAACATGGAGCCACTCTTCCTTGTCTTCCATCTGTCCTCTCATCTACTCACCTCATATCACTCTATCCTCTTCCTCCCTACTCCCTTCTTAATTCTCCCCTCCTTTTCTTACTTCTCCCATTCCAGTGTTTACAAAAAATTCCCACCTTCAAATCTGCTCTCAGCTCAACCAGTGGTTCTAAATCCTTGCTGTACATTAAAAGAACTTAAAAGAAAAAAACAGCCTTGTCCCTGCAGAATCTGATTCAGTTAATCTGGGATCTGTCTATTCCTTGTACAGTTGGCTTGTTTGTTTTTAAATCTTCCTAGGTAACTTCAACATGCATCCAAGCTTGAGAAATGCAGCCTTGATGGAAACCTGAATTCTCTCCTCGCAAATACAGTCCCTTTGCTTCTTTCTGGAGATGTCTTCCACATCTCAATACTATCAGACAAAAAAGGGCAATCAAGTTCAGGATCTTCCAGGCCATAAATCTTCCTTTCTCATGTAAAAAAAAAAAAAAAAAAAGTGTTTCCCTGGAAGTACTTTATTGACACACCCATGTCTGCTCTACCCCCAACACCACCTTTATCTACCTAAATAACCTCTATATCCTTCAATATTCAACTAAAACATCACCTCCTCTTAGAAACCTGCAATGGCAAGATGAACGATCTAGGTACCTCCCTGTCTTTTTGTTATGCCCTGCGGATGCCCTGTTTTAGCCTTTATGTCTCTGTTCATAGGAATCCATTACTTCTATGTCTATCTACCTCAATAAACTGTGAGTTCCTTAAGAGTAGAAACTGTATCTTCTTCACCTCTGTGTCCTCACAATGTAACTTACGCAGTGCCTGGCACATGGTTGGCATTCAATACATATTTATGAGAGAGCAAGCAGGAGAGAAGAAATAAGAGAAGTGAATTCAAGAATGAGAGAAGGCAGAAAGAAAAAATATCTCTCCTCTATCATCATCCTCTGGCCTTCCAAGGATAAATTTGATTTTATTTAGCATATTTTGGAACTAAAATGTAGAGACATGGCATAGAAGGTAAAAATTCAAGACAACCCTCTATTTTTAGAAAAAAAATAAGCAAATTATAAGAAAGCCCACTTGTAGAAAGTATTTTTTAAATATATATCCAGTCATCTACTAGAAATAGTATGATTCATCTCCAACTTCTACACCATTGGTGACCTAGATTTACTCTGATAATCTCGTTCTGTTCATGGTGGCAGTGGCAATCAGAGAAATGCCCCTCAAAGGTGTCCATATCCCAAACCCCCAAACCTATGAATATGTTACCTTATGTGGCAAAACGGAATTTGCAGTTGTGATTAAAAGATCTTGAGATGTAGGGATTTTCCTGGATTATCCAGATGGGCTCAATGTAATCACAGGAGTCCTTATAAGTGAAAGTGGGAGGCAGGAAACTCAGTGTCATAACATGATATGATGCAGCATGAGAAAGAGAAAAACTTGACCATGAGTTACTGGCTTTGAAGATGGAGGAAAATCCAAGGAATATAAGCAGTCTTTAGAAGCTAGAAAACATAAGAAAACAGATTCTCTCCTAGGGTTTCCAGAAAGAATACAGCTCTGCTGATACCTTGATTTTAGCCCAGTGAAACCCTTTCTGACTTCTGACCACCAGAATTGTAAGGAAATAAATTTGTGTTGTTTTAAGTCACTAATTTGTGGAGATTTATTATAGCAGCAATAGGAAACTAATACAGTGACTGTGAAAATGTTCCTAGAGTACACTCATATCTATTAACACATGTTTTCAACTCTGAGTTAATGTCATCTCTGCAACAATCATTATGGAAAAATCACTGAGAGTCTTGATGATGACCTCGAATCATAATAAGACCCTTGATCATAAATGAAAGAATAAGCAGTTATAACCTCAATACTCTACGTACTCAATTACAAAAGACATGGTGCGATCAAATAGATAAAGTACAAAAACAAAAGCCCGAAAAAATGCATAAAATGGTTCTTAGTTCTCCACCTACACTTGAACAGCTTGGAGACCCTGGACCTCTGGTCCACTGGTCATCAGTTCTTGTGTCTCCTGCTAAAGAATGCCAGCCTTCATTCTAAGGCTATAGGACCTTGAGGGTAAAGGCCGAGGAAAAGGGAGGAGAGGACAGAGGGCTTCAGTGTCCATTCCCAGGGTTTGGTAGATGCAAAATAATCAGACTTGCTGCATTGCCCAGATTGATAATCTAACAGGCATCTTATAAAGGTCATTATGCTAAAAGATGTCTGTTCCTTTTTCCAGACTGTCTAGAGAAGGAAGAAAGGAGAAGGGAAAAAAAACCCAGCATATCCATGAATTCATACATATTTTAGAATGACTCATTAAATTTTAAAAGGGAATTCAGGTTAAGCCTAAAGTAGCCAGAAATTTTACTGAATCAGCATTCCTCATTTTCTGTATTTTCTCCCCAATCAGTATTTTAGTATAAGTACTATAGTTTTGGCCTTAAATTCTTTTTCTTTTAGCTAACATAAAATATTATACCTTTCCTTCTTTACATCTAAGCTCAGAACCAGTTGAGAGAGTCATAAGGATCAGAAAGGTGGGTACCAAAATGTCAGCTTTATCATTGCAAACTGTTTAGAGAATAGCCCTTAGGCATGGGGCAACAACAGGGTTCCTAATACAGCACCTCAGTATTCAAGAGAATGACCTACTCAGTTACCGTCAGTTAGCGAAAATGATCCAGACCCAGGAGCAGAGCTGCCCACACTCAGATCCCAAAGAGTCCAGAAGGGGCTGAGACAGGCATGCCTGTCAGTCTCCCCACCTCTCTGATCTCAGGGAGGACTGTCCCAGGTTGCAGTGAGAGGGAGAGAGGCCAGGAGTGTTACACTAATGGAAGCTCTCCAAATGGACACATGAGGAATAGAGAATGAACATTCTCCACCAGAGAGCCTCTTCTAAATGATAGTAAATAAAGCTATGCTATAATTAAGCTAAGCAGTTATATGTGAAGAAATATGAAAGCAAAAGTAGCAAGAGCTAACTAAAGATCCACTTTGTCGGAGCATACATGGAAGCAGCAGCCCCCATTTTGGTGAGATGACCCACAGTCTGAGGTCTGTTACTAGCAAGAAAGTGCAAATAACGCCCTTTGTCTTTAGAGATTAAAGCTTGTTCAAAGTTTTCAATATAACAGCCTTATTCTTGCTATCTTATTTTAGATTTACTTTCCTTAGTGGGAGATAAAGGGGAGGAATTGCATATGAGACTTGAGAAATTATGTGTAGCCCAGTCTACCTTATCTGTGAAGCAGCTCACAGCGAAGACTTTTGTAGCAGCACTAACAATTGTGGCAACTGTGAATTATTAAAATTGTGATTTTTATAGCTACTTCTATTTCTTTTTAATTTTACCCAAGGATAAATGTGACTAAGAAGTCAAAAGGAGGTGTTCTTTTTTTAGAGTGAACATCAACATGACACATGAGCAAGAATAACCCTACACACTTTTAGTTAATAATGGCAGAAAAACTACAGTATCAAGTAAAAAATAGAAAATGTAAGGAAATTTATGAAATTCTCAAGAATGAGACATCATTATAAAAAGTAATGAATACAGTTCACGTATCATAATATCAATAGAAAAATTTGTTTTATTCTTCAACTGATATAGTTGCTCCTAAGCTGGGATCTATGAAAAATTTAGAATTCATTATTAAAATAACAGCCACAATTTAAAAAGCAGATTAGCTATTTATATTTATATTTATTATAAAATAGTCATTTTGAGATTTTTAATGGCTTACTTAATTGTTCATTTACCTATAAAATGAATTTATGAATACTTTTATAAACCAAAATTTTCCCCATAAAAGGTTTATGGCACTTTTCCCTTCAGTTTCCTGCTACCAACCTCCTAGTTTGACGAGGTTTGTCCAATTCTGAAAATACTGTATATTATGCTTGCAAATTGCTAATAAATAAAGTAGAAAATATGAGTACTCTTTTCTGCCATGAAGTCAACTCAACCCTTCTATAACACTCTAATCTCCTTAGGAAAGTTTTAACAAGATTTTCCCTTAACAACAAATCAGTGCCATTGCTAGGTGATTGTGACATAGGAACAGTAACCTCCAATCAAAGAGAAGCCCCAGAAGTCTGATTGTGACATGTCAATATAAATGTGAGAGCTCCCCACATTCGTAGGCCCTTCTCCTCTCCATTCCCAACTGTTAAGGAGAACAACATCTACAATGGCCAGATCCATCACCAGAAAGAACAGGTGCTCCAGAGGACTTCTAAACTCAAGCTCCAGAAGGAAATCACACTCCCGCACCGGTTTGGGCCATAGAAATTATTCACTCTACATAAACAGGGTCCTAAAGGAAGTGGTTCCCCAGAGAGGCATATCGTCTAATACCTTGGACGTCATGAACACCCTGATCAACAACATCTTTGAGCGCATTTCTACGCAAGCCCGCAACCTGATGAATTACAGAAATCGTCGGACTCTCACCCCTGAAGATGTCCAGAAGGCAGTGTATTTTCTGTTTCCTGGAAAACTAGCTAAGTATGCAGTGGCTTTTGGAAGTGAAGCTGTCCAAAGATATGTCCAATCCTGAACACCATGTACCAACTTAATTAAATCTTGGGGAAAGTAAATCAAGCTTACTACCCAAAAGATCACTTCAATATTGCTTCACCCTTCTTTTTTTTATAACATAGCAGTAATGTGGATATCTTCCCTGTTTCTCTTATTTCTAGAGAAGAGTTATTCTCTTGCTATTTTACCTTCTAACAATTTTACTTAGGTTTTCCTGATACCTGCTCCAACCCAAAACTCCAGTTTTTCCTATTAATGTGTAGATCTTAATGTATAATTTCAGTGCTAATTTTATTAAGATATTTTTAACTATGTACAGGATGATTTAATCAAGTTATTTAGACCCCCAAGTCACACTGATTTAGGAATTTATGAAGATGAATGTTTTAGCCAACAATATACCAACACAGATAAATTTTCATCAAAAAAAGTAGAAGTGAACTACATTCAACCAATTTAGTTCCTTGATGAAGTCTCTATAGAGCATGTCAATAATTCCTTTCCTATTTAATTCTTACTTCCTGAATTTCAACAAACTCAGGTCGTATCCATATAAATTTTATCTTTACATTTAGAATTTAGATTTGTCTTTTCACATTTATAACATTCATAAGTATACCCTAACCTTTAGGAACAATACAGATGCAACTGGAGATGTTTTCTGACCCTATCTCCCTGTCCACTGCTCTAAGTTTTCTTCCCCATTCCTTTGCTTTTCTTTGTACTTTTGCTACCTATGTACATGTCTCTACAGATTAGGTTTAATTTTGCTTATTTTGTAACATCAAAGTCATACTACATACATTGTTCTGTGCCTGCCTTTTAATCGACATTATTTCTAAGATATCTATTGAGATATATGTGTGTGTGTATATGTATACATATATGTAGCTCTAGTTCATTCATTTTACTCTGATGCTATTTAGTATTTTATAGTATAAATGTATCACAGTTTATCCATCTTCTGTTGATGGCGGTTTGGTTGTTTTCAACTCTTTTGCTATTAGGAAAAAGGCTGCTATAATAATGAGTTGTAACAACAGCTAAGATTTCTACAGCATTTGCTATATGCCCAGCATTTTATGTAAATTAACTTATTTAATCCCTGTAATGACCTTATGAGGAA
Organism: Cynopterus sphinx; assembly: GCA_030015415.1. Taxonomy (NCBI): domain Eukaryota; kingdom Metazoa; phylum Chordata; class Mammalia; order Chiroptera; family Pteropodidae; genus Cynopterus; species Cynopterus sphinx. The sequence goes on from CM057379.1 coordinate 39,269,802, forward strand.
TAAACAACTACCCCCTCCTACAGATGAGGAAAGTGGGGCACAGAGAAATAAGTAACTTGTCTGAGGTCATATATTTGTGTGAGTGGCAGAGCTAGGATTTGACTAGGTTAAGACAATCCACTGTGTACACATGCTACATGCTATGAACATTCTTATACACATAGCTTCTGGCACAAATGTACATAAATCTCTCTGGGTAAAATACCTAATGGTAGAATTACTAGGTGATTAATATGCCCATACTCATTTTTACTAGATATTATCAGACTGTCTGCCAAAGCATTTTTATCAATTTACATTTGCAGTAAATAAGAGTAATTTAGATTCTTCTGGTTACAAAGAACTTAAGTTTCCTCAAGAAAAGGGGTTTCTTTTATATATATACTGGGATTAGATCTGAGACTATTCTAGATGTCTCTCACTTAGGACCTACTCTCTTTTTGTCTTGGGGTTGCTCACTTCTGAATTCTTCTTTCTCAGAGTTCCAGGAAATAGACCTGACAAATAGACCAATTGGATTCCACTTACATGAAGTACCACAATAAAATTTTACCACAATAAAAAATGGTTACATAGTGTCTTTATTGAGTTTTTCAGTTAGACAACAATTCAATATGTTGTCACAACTTATTGCTGCAGAATTTAAGTGTGTCCCATATGACTTCAATAGGAGAGGGTATTGGGAAGTTTACACCTGGTTTCCTCTGGACTTTGATCAATGTGCTTTTTTCCTTTATTGATTTTATTTTGTGTATATTTGCTGTAATTGTAGCCATGAGTTCCACTAAAATATGGTTAAAAAAATTTTAGTGGGTATTTTTATACACATACATTTATATAATCAGACTTGAAACCATCCTATTTGTGTTGGTCTCAGATAGAGGTTGCTGCCTATCCTAAAGACTGACTAATCATGATTAGATGACCACATCTGCCATTCTGCAGTGCGTAGGCACCAGAAGGGCCTCAAAGGTCTACCAGGATCAGCAAATTAAAGCCCTTGGGCCAAATCTAGAAGAAGCCCTTTTTTGTATAGCCTCATACAATAGGAAGGGTTTTTACATTTTTATAGGGATATTTTAAAAGAAAAAAGAAAAACAAGAATATTCAACAAGCCTAATGTGGCCCACAAAGCCTAAAATTTTTACTGTCTGGCTCTTTACAGAAAAGTTCCTAACCTCTGGTCTACACAATACTTCTCCTTTTGCAGGGTCTGTGATATGGCAGGTTTTCTAAGGCTATGCTTGAGACATCTATATCTGTATAAAAATATACACAAATATAAAAAGTTTATAGATGGCTTTTCAAATCATTGGAGTAAGGAGAATATAGACAAATGGTACTTAACAGCCAGCCAGGATGGTGGAGTAGGTAAATGTTGCACTTGCTTTCACTCAAAACCACATCAAAATTACAACTAAGCTACTGAACAGTCATCAATGGGAGTTGCCTAAAGTCTAGATAAATAGAAGTCCCATAACTAAGAATATACAGAAGAAGCCACCTTGAGACGAATAGGAGGGGCAGAAATGCAGAACAAGCTGTTCCAATACACACATGTGGGACAGCCTATCTTGGCTGTGGAGGTCCCCCCTGAGGAACAAGGGGTCCCAGCCCACACCAGACTCCCCAGCTCAGGATTCCAGTGCCAGGAAGAGAAATCCCCACAAATTCTGGCTGTAAAAACTAGCAGAGAATGTGACGGAGTGAGACAGAGGGTTGCTGGAGTCCTAGGCGCCCCTCTTAAAGGGCCCATGTATAAACTTACTTGCTAATGAATTCACTCACTCTGACCTCCAGCACTGGGGCAGCAGCTCAAAAGGCACCAGGGATATATGGGGAGGAACTAAATACTCTGGATTCAGTTTGAGAAGTAGAGGGGCAGCTTTTGCCCATAGAGAAGTGCTAGTAGAATCCACTGTTCCTTTGTTGAGTATACATACGCAGGTGAGCACCATATTTGAGTCTCCATCAACCTAGCTAACACCATTCACCTCGGGCTGGTGATTCCCTGAGACCCCACCCCACCCAATATGTGGGCCAACCCAAGCCGCCTCCAGTGGCTTTTCCATACAAACAATCTGTCTTGGCTCATACTGCAGACTTTCCTAAAATCTCTCAAAGGTACGCAAAATCCAAATAAGCAGCATCTGGCCTTGATGTGACCCATATTTTTTGCTGAGCAGCCCAAAGCCCAGCACTAGCAGTAGCTTTATAGGTAACCAATAAACTAATAAATTAGTTACCTATAAGGAAGCCTATAAGACTGAGGTACAAGCCTCAGTTTTTGACTTGGAATCTCAAGGCACCTCTAAGCCCAGCATAGGTGGCAGCAATCTGCAGATAGCTTGGTGACTTTTGCCAGCTGGTCAAAGCAAGACACAGACTGCCGCTGAACCTGGCCTCTGGTGGAACCCCTCCCAGTGGCTGGCTTCAGACTGAGCCAGAGTACCATGTGGGGCTTCATTCAACGGGCAGACTGGGCAGGCACCACAGCCCTGATAAAACAAATCCTGCTCTGTAGGGTCAGCTCCTAGCCAGCAAGTCCTCACAACCAATCAGCCCGATGGTCAATCCCTCCCACTGATGTGCAAACAGCAATCAAGGCTCAGCAACAACAGGAGGGTACACAAAACCTACAGAAGAAACACACTGGCTCATGTAACCAGAAAAATCTGCACTATTAGTCCCCACATGACATCTACTACATAAGGCCATTCTTCTAAAACCAGGAGGCATAAGAGCCCTACCTAATACATAGAAACAAATGCAGGGAGGCAGCCAAAGTAGGAACACAAACATGTCCAAAATGAAAGAAAAAAATAAAACTCTAGAAAAAGAACAAAACAAAATGTAGATAAGCAATCTATCAGATGCAGAGTTCGAAACACTAGTATGAGGATGATCAATGAGAAATTTAACAAAAAAATAGGAAACATAAAAATGGATAGAAAACATAAAAAACAAACCAATCAGAAATGAATACAATAACTAAAATGAAAAATACATTAGAGGAAATCAACAGTAGATTAGATGAAGCAGAGGATCAAATCAGTGATTTAGAAGACAAGGTGGCAGAAAACACCTAATCAGAACTACAAGCAAAAAAAAAAAAAAATCCAAAAAGGATAGTTTAAGGGGCCTTTGGGACAACATTAAGTGTACTAACATTTGCATCATAGGGATACCTGAAGGAAAAAAGAAAGTACAAGGAAATGTAAGACTATTTGAAGAAATAATGGCCGAAAATTCCTCTAATCCAGTGAAGAAAATAGACATACAAGCTCAGGAAGCACAGAGTCCCAAACAAGATAAACCCAAAGAGGTCCACACCAAGACACATTATAATTAAAAGGTCAAAGATTAAAGATTAAAGACAAAGAGAGAATCTTAAAAGCAGCACGAGAAAATAAATTAATTACCTACATGGGATCCCATGACTGTCAGCTGATTTCTCAACAGAAACTTTGCAGGCCAGAAGGGATTGGTGAGAAATAACCAAAGTGATAAAAAGAAAGGACCTGCAACCAAGATTACTCTACTCAGCAAAGTTATCATTTAGAATCAAAGGACAGCTAAAGAGCTTCTCAAACAAGGAAAAGCTAAAGAAGTTCATCATCACCAAATCAGTATTACAAAAAATGTTAAAAGGGCTTCTTGAAAAAGAAATAAAAAGATAAAAAGTATGAGTAATAAAATGGCAATAACTACATATCTAACAATAATTACTTTAAATGTAAATGGATTAAATGCTCCAATCAAAAGATAGGGTGGCTGAATGGCTAAGAAAACAAAACCTTTACATATGCTACCTACTAGATAGAGACTCACTTTAGCTCAAAAGATACACACAGATTGAAAGTCAAGGAATGAAAAAAGATTTCGTTAAAGATGAAATAAACAAAAAAGCTAGGATAGTAATGCTTATACCAAACAAGACAGACTTTAAAACAAAGGTTACAATAAGAGACAAAGAAGGGCTCAGTAATCCTGGTTTTGGGCATTTAGCTGAAGAAATTCAAAACACTACTTCAAAGTGAATGCAGTGTTCATTACAGCATAATTTACAATAGCCAAGATATGGAGGCAACCTGGGTCTCCATCAATGGATGAATAAATAAAGAAGAGGTGATACATATATACAATTTAATATTACTCAGCCATAAAAAATGAAATCTTACCATTTGCAAAAACATAATGGACCTAGAGGGATTATGCTAAGTAAAATAAGTCAGACAGAGAAAGACAAATAATTTCACTTATTTGTGGAATTTAAGGAACAAAATATACAAACAAAACAAAAACTGACTCAGAGATACAAAGAACAAACTGGTGATTGCCAGATGGGAGGGGACTTGAGGAGGAGCTGGGTGAAAAAGGTAAAGGTATTAAGAAATACAAATTGGTAGTTACAAAATAGTCACAGAGATGTGAAGTACAGCATAGGGAATATAGTTGATAATATTATAACTATGTATAGTGCCAAATGGGTAGTAGACTAATCAGTGGGGTCACTTTGTAAATGTCTAATCACTATAAATGTCTAACCACTATGCTGTGTATCTGAAACTACTATAAAATAATACTGATCAACTCTAATTGAAAAATTAAAAAAAAAAAAAACTATTGGGGTAATGAACTAACCATTCACAAAAGGATTTATTATTAATTGAGACAATAAAGTTGGAAGAGAATTTTACAGGGTTCTTTTCATGTTATTCTCTCTACTTTTGTGTACGTTTTGAAATATTTTAATACAATTTCAAAATAAGATGAAGATTCTTGGCAAAAATTCTGGAATTGGTTTCAAGTCTGATTACATAAATGCATTATGTGTAAAAGTACCCACATTTTAAAAAAATTTGACCATTTTTAGTGTGGTAAAATATATATAACACAAAACTTACCATTTTAATCAAGTGTACAATTCAGTCACATTAAGTACATTCACATTGTTATGCAACCATCACCACCATCCATCTCTAGAACTTTTTCATTTTTCTAAACTAAAAATTCCATTTAAAAAATCTCTACATTTCCTCTTTCTCCCCAAAACTTGGCAATCACTATGCTGCTTTCTGTCTTGATGAATTTTGCTACTCTAAGTACCTCATATGAGCGGCATACAGCATTTGTCCTTTTGTGACTGCCTTATTTCACTTAACATAATGTCTTCAAGATTCATCAATATTATAACATATGTCAGAATTTCCTTCCTCTTTCAGGCTGAATAATATTCCATTGTATGTATAAATCACATTTAGTTTATCCATTTATCCGCTGATGAATAAACTTGGGTCACTTGGGTTGCTCCCATCTTTTGGCTATTGAAAATAATGCCAATATGAACATGAATATACAAATATCCTTTCAATTCCCTGCTTGAAAATTCTTTTAGGTATATACCTAGATGTGGAATTTCCAAATCACATAGTAATTCTATTTTTAATTTTTTGGAGACTGCCATACTTTTTCCCTAAGTGGCTGTTCTATTTTATATTCTCACTGACAATGCACAAGAGTTCCAATTTCTCCTCATTTTCATCAACCTTTGTTATTTTCTGATATATATGTGTATATATGAAATACCCATCCTAATGGATGTAAAGTGGTTTTAATTTGCATTTGCCTAATGATATTGAGCATTTTTCATGTGTTCACTGACCATTTGCATATTTTCTTAAGAGAAATGTCTATTCAGATCCATCCTTTATTCATTTTTTAATTGCTTTGTTTGCTTTTTTGTTGTTGAGTTATATGAGCTTTTTATATATTCTGAATATTAATCTCTTTTCAGATATATGATGTGAAATATTTTTTTCCTATGTCATGGGATTCCTCCTCACTCTGTTGATAGTGTCCTTATATACACAAAAGTTATTAATTTTGCTGAAGTTTAATTTGTCTATTTTTCTTTTGTTGTCATTGGTGTCAAATGTCACTTTATAACTTTTATTTTTCCTTTATGAGAAAATTATTTGCAACAACATTAATAATATTTTTAAGTTTAGAATTAGTGAGTAAAGTCAACATAGCTTCTAAAAGTTAAAAATAGACCCACACTAGCTAATACATTAAGAACAGGTCAAAATTATCTCAACGCATAATTTTGACATCAATAGAGCCATTTTACCAACTATTTCTTTCAGTCTTGGACCCTTGAAACCTGTGACAGTTAAATGACAGTAAGAAAGAAAGTAGCACACCCTGGTCATAGTACTCTAATACGTATTTACATTTTCTTCTCAGAAATAGGACCCCCACTTTTTAACTGAGCTCATGGCCACCCAGGACAAAGATTACAGTCCCAATACTCCTTTGACCAGGTCCACATGACCAAGTCTGATGAATGGAAAGGTATATGAAACTTCCAGGAAGTGCCATTAAATATTAACAGAGTGCTCTTTTCCCTTTTCTCCTTTCCTGCTGCCTGGACTAAGGATGTAAAGGTTGGAGCTGGAGCAGTCATCTTAAGCTAGGTGGTGTTGAATTCTGTTATCTGAGGATGGCAGAGCAGAAAAATGAAAGAACTTTGGTTTCTGAGGATCGAATAGCCATCCAGCCCAGGACTGCCTATATTTACATAAGAGAGAAATAAATTTCTAACTTGTTTAAGCCACTGTTATTTTGGGTTTCTAGCTTTCATAGTCAAATCTAATTCTAAAAGAAACATCAGAAGATTATTGATTACTAAACAATGCAGTTAGTCTCAAAATGATTGTATGCTTACTAAATAAAAAAATATTAATTTAGATATAGAGGATGATGAATGTCCTGTGTATTTACCAGATGTTGCTATAAAATGAAATCTCATGCTATTTAGCAACCCTTTCTCAAAGATGTGTAAATCAGATGGCAAGAGCTTGCTTATTATTAGTCTATTGGACACATGATATGATTTTGAAACATTATTTAAATACAAATTTATGTGAGACATTCAAAAAGACAGAAAAATATTTCCATTTAAACCAACAACATGACCAACATGTGGATTCTGTGGTAACTTGAAGCTAGAGGTATACAGTATCACAAAAGATATCTCACATCAACAAAATCACAAATCGCCCAAACGATAAAATTTTAGTAAACTTAGACTATACTTCTCTGAGTTTAGAAACATTTTAGAAATTAATAATGTAATCTCATATAAAAATATGCTATGATTTACTATAATTCTTTTTTATTTACTTGATGTAATTTATATAACTACCAATTTTACCTATTTGACCCCTTTTACCCCATCTACTTTCCTCTTCCCCTCTCCCCCACCATATGACTTACTATAATTTTTTAAAGAATTGCTATGTATATTGCTAGTTTGTTCCTATATGAACTAAATGTGTCAGAAAGCACTAAGGAATAGGAAAGTACCATTAAATATAATACTTCATATACGGTACTTATAGGTCATTTATGCAGTCATAGAAATGCCTTCTTTGCTATAGATGCTGAGAAAAAAAAAAGACAAGGTCCATCCTTTAAAAGCTTAGAATCTTACAAAACAACAAACTAAAACTAAAATAAATTTTTGGGAACAACTGACATACGTTGAGTCTAGGCTCTGAGCTAGGCATTTTTCTAAATACTCCATATAGGTCAACGCAATATAAAGCTCAAGACAACTGCATGAGAGAGGTACTATTATCATTTTACAGTCAGGGAAAAAAGACTGAGAAACTTGCTAGAGGTCACACAGCTAGTAACAAAAGAAATGTAATTGAACCCACATACTCTGGGGTTCCAGAGCTATACAGAAGATCCTTTGGAACATGGGAAGGGCATCTAACCCTAAGGGAAAGATGTCTTATAGGAGGTGACATCCTAGGTCTTGAAGGAGATGAGTAAGAAATGCACATTAGGTAGAAGAAATAATATTTTCAAAATTATAGGATATTAAACAGTATAAATTTAAAATAATTCCAAGTTGAATGGCTGCCAACAAGCACAAGAGAAAGGATAGTAAAAATGAGGTCAGAGAGGTAGGCAAAAATATGTGGAACAATTTATAACTTGAATTTGATTCCAGTACCTATAGGGAGGACCATGGAAGGACACTATGCATAAGAAAGATGTTATTTGTTTGTATTTAGAATGATTATTCCAGCAGCATAAGTGAGGAGGATGAATTAAAGCAGGGAGAGACCAGTTTGTATATTATTGGAGTGATCCAGGAAAGACCTGATGAGGGCCTGAACACAGTCAGCGGAAATGAGGAGGAAGAGATAGATGTATAAGATATTTAGGAGATATGTGCAAGTTTGGGGGTAATTTGTTAAGCAACAATATGTAACTCAGATACTTAATTTTATCCACATGAACAAGAAAACTCACTAATTGGGAAATAGCCAACTGGGAACTCCTAGCTCTGTCCCAAGAGACTTAATGGATAGAGCCAAGATATGTGGCTCAGTTTATTTACCATTTACATGTAAAATACCTAGACAGTATGCAAGAGACCGTTGTAAATGGTCCCATAAGTGGAGTATCACAAGAGTGCTCAAAGTGCAGAGGATCTGGCAAAAGTCAAACCACCTAGGGGAAGATGACTAGCACTTCTTTAAAGCTTAGATTGAAGAGGACAGTCCAAATTTTTAGTATGTGAAATCAGTTTTTATCACAATCTTATTCTATACCTCATACCATGTGTTGACAGATTTCCTTGGCATTGACAACTGATTGTTTTGAAAGACATTTGGCAGTGAGGGGAGAAACGAGCAGCCTATGTAAAATATATGGGCAGAAAGTAGCAGCCTATAAATAATATAAGTCAAGGTGGAAATTTAGTCAGTTATATTCAAGATGAAGGGTCCTAAAAAATAAAACTGCTGCTTGTCAGTGTTTGTACTTGGGGGAAAGTTATTCAGATGCAAAAAGGGCTGTCTTGATGAAATATTCTGCAATGGTGTAGGCATAGGCTGTGCAGCTTCAGGGCTCTGGCAATGAAATAGGACACAAGAGTTGGAGAAGAGGCCAGTTTCCCTCTCTCTGCCCAGAATCCCACAGTAGAGACTGAAGATAGGAACTCCACAAAACAGGTGAGGAGGAGGAAGAACAAAGCAGTGTCCTGTGATATTGTTCACAGTGGGCTGATTCATGGGTACATGTGAACTCAAGCCCCCTTGAGAGAATCACAAAAATTTCTATGGGAACTTTGCCAGAAAGGTGAGGTACAGAAACTTTGAATTACTCAGTTCTTAACTGAAAAGAACTTAAGTTTTTACCTTACCTTCATAGGTCCTTCTAGTAGGCATCTCTTTTTCTGGTCCTCATTTCTTCTTGTGGTTTCTGCAAGCAGAGGAGGCAGAAAAATCACTTTACATCAAATTAATCTCTGTAGAGTTGCATGTTGATCCCCAATCAAGTCAACCTTTTAAAATATTACTATTAAACAAAACATCCCTTATCTCAGTCTGATATATTTGCATTTGGGTTAGTCCACAATTAAAAGGCTTTTGAGAAAAAACAAAACAACAACAAAAAACCCACAGTGCTACTTAATGTGGTAGTCAGTCTCCAAGATGACTCCCTAATGATTCTCTTCTGGTATTCATGTCCCGCAAAGGTTGGTCTGCGTGACCAATAGAATACAATGGAAGTGATATGTGAATTTCAAAGCTATATCATAAAAAACACTGCCACTTCCTTGTTTTCTCTTAGATTACTCACTCTGGGGAAACCAATTACCATGTCATGAAGACATCAGAGAAGCCTTATGGAAAGATACAAGTAGTAAGAAACTCAGGTCTCCTGCCAACAGCCAACATTAAATTGCCAGCCAGATGAGTGAGCCACCCTGGAAGTGGACCTTCCAGTCCTAGTCAAGCCTTCTGAAGAAAGCGGCCTGGCCAACATCGTAATTGCAAACTCACAGGGCACTCCAAGACAGAACCACCCAGTTCAGCTGCACCTGAATTCCTGACCCTGAGAAATGTCATGAAATAATAAATTAGTATTATTGTTGCAAGTTTGGGGGTAATTTGTTAAGCAACAATATGTAACTCAGATACTTAATTTTATCCACATGAACAAGAAAACTCACCAAAATTATCCTCCTAAAACAAAGAGATTGCCCCCATAATAGTCTTTATCTTCCACCGTTAGTCAACTAAAGCAAATTTCTGGCATGTTTCAAACTATCACATTTTTGTTCCCACTTAGAGACAATGATGTTCAGAAATATTAACGTTTAAGTCCAAAACACCCAAATACATAGCTCGCTAGGCTGCAAAGTCTGTTAAAATAATTTCAAAAAGCAGACAAAAAATTAATCTAGACAGTCTCTGTGTATAAACTGCATCATTACATTCAATTGTCTGACTGGAGAGAGAAGGCAAAAAAATCTGATGGTAAATTTTATTTTGGGAAAAGAGAACTATGACAAAGTGCTATTATTTAAAAAAACCTGAATGGTGCATTTTCCTTTGGAACACATTCAACATATCTTATTGAAACTACAAGAAAAATGATAGCCCCTACATAATATAATGAGCTTGAATAAATCTCAGAGGACTAACTGCAATGTTAGAAGCAAATCAAGATGTTTCAATTTGCGGAGAAAAAAAATGGCATAGATGATAGAGGTTCTGTTCATCCCTCTGGCGACCAGATCAAGCTGTGACAGAAACAAAGAGCAGAAGCAAGAAAAAATCGCCTGGGATGAACAAGCCATACAACGAGGGAGAAGTCCAAGAAATCACCCTGCAACAGTAGGATAGGGCAAGGACGTGGGTTTGCCAGGTCTTAGTGGCTGAGACAGAAGCTGCTGCAGTGGTAGTGGCAGATGACTCTTAAAGGGGCCGCATCCCTGAGTGGATTTTCATGATAATAGACCTGCTCATCTGAGCACCATAGCCCATTTGGCTATGCACAGGAGGCACCAGGGACTTACAGGGAGACATTGTTGGAGTGAGGGCTGAGGTGAGATTCACCATGTACAGAAGTGCCAGCGGTATCCATTGTTCCCTGTTGAGCCCTCCCTCATAACAGTGCTCTGGATACAGTGCTGCCGTAGCCATGACATTATCATACTGGATAACAGGTCGCTCTACACCCAGAGGTTTCCATGAAACCCTGCCTACCCCAACTCATGGCCCCACCCAAGACACATCCAGGTGTATCCTCAGCAAGTCAGGTGCTCCTTGCTGAGACTCACAAGGAAGAAGGCAGCTGGCCTCGGTTTCTGGTGTGGCCTTTTGAGGCAACTATAAGCACCATACCTGTGGATTGCTTGCTGAATCTTAACAGGTGGTCTCAGAGGGGCAGAGGTTTGGGCTAAATTCGGCCTGCAGCTAAACCCCTCTCAGGACTGCACCACTGGACAGCTACTCCACCAATCCATATTAATAAGACTAGGAGACTTAGGAACTCTATTTAGTACATAGAAACAGACATGGAAAGGCAGACAAAATGAAAAGACAAAGAAGCAAAAACCATATGAGAGAACAGAACAGAGATCCAGATATAATGGAATCAAGTAATCTAACAGATGCAGAGTACAAAACACTGGTTATAAAGATGCTCAATGAATTTTTGGGAAGTGTAGAGAATTTCAACAAAGAGATAAAAAAAATAGAAATGGAAATTATAAAAGGGAACCAGTCTGATATGAAGAACACATTATCTGAGATGAGAAGTATATTAAATGAAATAAACAAAGTGACTAAAGAAGAGAATCAAATGTCTTATCTAGAGGATGGGAAAGCCAAGAACGTGCAATCAGAACAGCAAGAGAGAAGATGCCAAGACTTTAAGAATAACTTAAGGAGAATATGGGATACTATTAAGGGTCCAAATATCCATCTGATTGGTGTAACTGAAGACAATTAAGATGTTGAATAGACGTTTGAAGAAATAATGATGCAAAACTTCCCTAACCTGGTGAAGGAAAAGGACATAAAATCCCAGGAAGTGCAGAGAACTCCCAAACTCAGAAATCCAAAGAGGCCCTCACCAAGAAACATCATAATTAAAATGCCAAATGTTAAATACAAAGAAAGAATATTAAAAGGAGCAGGAGAAAAACAGGTAGTTACTTATAAGGGAACACCCATAAGACGGGCCGCTGATTTCTCAAAAGAAACTATGCAGGACAGAAGGGTTTGGCAAAAAAATATTCGACAGGATGAAGACTTAGGATCTACAACTGAGAATAATTTATCCAGCAAAGCTATCATTTAGAATTGAAGGACAAATAAAGAGCTTCCCAGACAAAAAGAAGCTAAAGGTATTTGTCACCACCAACCCAGTATTATAGAAAATGTTGGAGGGACTTCTTTAAGAAGAAAAAACATGTATCAAAAACAGGAATAAAGAATGGTAACAACTACATTTCTATCAATAAGTACCTTAAATGGAAAATACTTAAGTGCTCCAACCAAAAGATAGAGTGGCTGAAAGGATAAGAAAACAAGACCCCTACATATGAAAAGGAAGGGGATAGAAAAAGATATTGCTTTGATGGAACTAGAAGGTATTTAAGTCAGACAGAGAAAAATAAACACAGCATGAGTTCACTTATATGCAGAATCTAATATATAAAAAGAACAAACTAATCAAAAACAGACTCACAAATATAGTGGACAATTTGATGATGAACAAAGGGAAGGGGGATTTGGGGGGCTGGGAATATGGGTGAAGGGTTAAAGAAGTACAGATTAGTAGCTGAAGGATGGTCACAGGAATGGGGACCCTGGCATAAGGAATGCAGTTATCATTAATACATTGGCTAGGTAGAGGGTCGGGGAGGGAGTGAGCAATTGGGGATTGTTTTATGAACTATATAGATGTCTAACCAATGTATTGTATACTTGAAACTAATTAAAATTTAAAAAATAAAATTAAAATGTTTCAATTTGCATGCATGTGTGCGCACATGCAAACACACACACACACACACACACACACACACACACACACACACACACTAACCAGTACTAAAGATAACTAACTACCCAAGTTTTGGAGGCTCTCAAAGATGAGATTGTGAGTTGTCACTGTTTATAGCTTTGTATTGTGGTTCATGCTTCATGTATCTGTCTCTTGACCTAAATTGTAAACTCTAAAAGGTGGAGATTCAGTACCTAGCTCAATTCACTGCCTATAGTTATTAAGTTAATCTGAGTTCCCTAGAAGAAAAAAAATGAGCCTGAAGCAAGATTTTCTTGGCAAGTACAATCCCATGGCAGCAAGAGTAAAAGACAACTGAGTCAGAGGAGAAAGGAAAGAAAATGCAAGGTAATGCACTAACTAGGCTGGCTACTATTCTATAACAAGCAATTGCTTGACTGGCATACCCACTTGTCCATGCAGGACATGTTTGAACAGATTATATGAAAAAAATACATGACCCAAACAGTCTGTTGTAGGGGAAAATGGAGAAGGAATTTATCTGCTAGCTTTATCCTGACTTCCATTTCCCACTGATCAAAGTTTGTTCTAGGAGGTGACTCCCCTAAACACCCAGACTGTGGCCCCCTCAGCAACCACTAGGGAAACTACATCCTATGTCCTGTGGCACAGAACATCACATGAATCTGGAAAGGTAAGAGGGGCCAGAGATTCTGGGCATTAGTCTTTGGTAGCATAAATGCATGGGTCTGCACAGAGTTCTTCACCACAATGGCTATGGCAAAGAACCCCAAGGCTTTAGGGGCCAGATCAAGCTTAAAAAAATGCATTCAGTATAACCAGTGTTGGTAGATATCCATGGCTAGAACCTTCTGGTAGTCTGAATGACAAACAGGAGAATAATAGGTATCCAGTATAGCTACAAAGTCCAATTTTATTCAATATTATGCATAAATCTAGCTTATCTAGTCAGCTCCTGCTTTTTTCTCCAAACACCAGGAAAGCACCATAGTCTCAGAGGCAGAGCTAAGAGATGATGAATTTTTATTATCAGTGCCTTTTTGAAGCTGATCTTTTTGGGAATGATAATCAGGCTTTGGTCAAATTGCTCTTCTCAAGTCTTCTCAATGATTCAAATTGGCCTCAGAAACCCTCAAATACAGCTCTCTCCTGCATAGCAACAGCCCAGGTTAATTTATTTGCTTTCATTCTATGCAAATTTTAAGTACATGAATTTGAAATATAAATAATAACCCTGACCTGCATCCTATAAAAGCAGAAAGTCTTATCTTTTATTGGTTACCCACTCAAGGAAAGCAGTGAAATCTTGAGATATGATATGTTCCACAAATCCTCAGGCTCCGCCAGCCAGATGCTCTCTCTGGATTATTGCTCTACTTTGTGTGCAGCATCTCTGCTCACACCTAACCAGCTGCTGTGCAATGCTTTTCTGCTTTCCCAGTTTCATTTGAGAAATGTGATGGCCTTCCTTCTTCAGCCCTTACAGTTCTGCCTCAGCCCCTGAGACCACTCAAGCAGGATCTTGGCTATGTCAGTTCTGCCATTTGTTTTGGCCTTTGGATGGTGCAAGAGCTAACTCACCTGGGTCCAAGCCAACCCTGCCTGTCATTTACATCTTCCTTAAGCTCTGATGTCTCAGTGTGCCTCATGGCCAAGCCCATCTGAGTTAGAGCAGGATGAGGCTTTCCCTCACTGTGAAGGGTTTGCCATATATGAAAAGTACCCAAGTTGAAAAAAGGCTACCTGCTGCAAATACCCAAGAGTGTCACAATTTGTCAAGACATAGCTTTACTGGATAGTCAACAATTAAGAACAGAAGTTTAAGAAGAGGAAGGTATAAGGAGCTTGTTCTATTTTCCAGCTCTATGATCTTTGGCCAATGTTTTTATCTTCACCATACCTCACTTTCTTCATCTATAAAACGGGGATAGGGATAAACACATCTCTAGATTTTTATAAGAATTAATTGAGATAATGTTTGTCATGGATCGTGAACAGAATCTGGTTTATCATAGGAACTCAATAAATACCATATATCATCAATTCTAAATGTGCATTCATTTTCATATTGTAACATCTCTGAAATTGAAATGACTCATATTGTGTTACAGTTTAATTGACAGTTTTCCCCCCTTTCTTAATGGTACATAAAATAACAGTACATCTTACACTCAGTGGCATCTTAAGTTTGATAAAATGCAGTAATATCTTTCACTTACTATAGTATCCAAGAACATATTTTATTTCCTCCAAAACCTGACAAGTCACACAGAGAAAATAAAAGCAGCACTATAATAGATGGTGCTTTATAACCATTTAGAAAGATTGAGAACAATTTTTCCCTATTTCACCCAATAATTCCACTTTTATGGCTCTGAAAGAGCAACTAAGATTTTTGTGAAATAACAGGATCTTTAAAGAGGGCTCCCCCCCCCTTTTCCATAGACAGGACCTTTTTTTAAAAAAAATGGTAACACTGGATAATGCAACTCTAAAAGAGGAAATATGTTCTTCTTGTTTAAAAATATTTCACTTAGACCATACTGGTTGGTTCTGCCAAATCAACAAACATTTCTAAACATGTTTGTTTTTGTCCAAGCCTTGGCTTTAAAACTGATTCATTTGAGAAAAGCTATGAGTAAATGAGTCCCACAAATATACCTACACTCTCACTGGTCACCCATTTCCCTTCTTTCTGGGATGGCCTTTCTCCTTGCCTCTCCATCTGTTGAATTCTTACCCAAGAGCTATCTAATGAAATAAGAAAACATAGAACTTTAGAGCTAGACTGAAACATTGCTTGATATCCCTCATTCAAAATCAATTTTTCTTCTATTGGTTTTCCATGGTCCTTCATCTGTATTTCATTCTAGTACTTACTTGTTATAATTGTATTCTAGGAAATCTACCAGTCTTTTTTCACTTTTCCTTGGCTTTGAAAGTCCTAAAGGGCAACACGATATCTTTTGCACATCTATATCCCCAGAGCACCTTATAAAATATAGGCATACCTCACTTTATTGCATTTAACAGATATTGCATTTTTTTTTATATTTGTTTTTATTTTTTAGGCGAGGCAACCTTGGTTGACCTCACAGATTTCAAGGACCTTGTCAGCTTACAATCCCTTATTTTTTTTATTTTTTACGCCTACAGTATCTGGTCTTCATAGGTGGTCTCCCATCCAAATTCTAACCAGGCCAACCCTGCTTAACTTCAAAGGTCAGACAGGAAGGGGCTTGTTCAAGGTAGCATGGCCACAGACATTTTTCTTTATTTTTTTTTTTAACAAACTAAAGGTTTGTAGCAACCCTCCATTGAGCAAATCTATCAGCATTATTTTTCCAACAGCATTTGTTCATTTCAAGTCACTGTGCCACAAAATTCAAAATTTTTCATTATTATTATATTTATTATGGTGATCTGTAATCAGTGATCTTTGATGTTACTATCATGATTGTTTTTTGGATATCACAAACCACACCCATATAAGATGATGAACTTAATAAATGTTTGATGTGTTCTGACTCATCTACCGACCTCCCATCTGCTCCGTCTCTCTCCTTCTCCTTAGGCTTCCCTATTCCAAGATATAACAATATTGAAATTAGGCTAGTTAATAACCCTACAATGGCCTCTAAGTGTTCAAATGAAAGGAAGAGTCACTTACCTTTCATTTTAAATAAAAAGCTAGAAATGATTACGCATAGTAAGGAAGGCATGACAAAAGCCAAGATAGGCAGAAAGCTAGATATCTTGTGCCAGTTAGCAGAGAAGTAAATGCAAAAAAAAAGTTCTTGAAGGAAATTAAAAGTACTACTCTGATGAACACACAAATGGTAAGAAAGTGAAACTGCCTTATTGCCAATATGGAGAAAGTTTCAGTGGTCTGGATAGATCAAGGCAACCACAACATTCCCTTATACCAAATCCTAATTCAGGGAAAAGCTCAAATGCTCCTCAATTCTGTGAAGGCTGAGAGAAGTGAAGAAACTAAGGAAGAAAAGTTTGAAACTAGCAGAGGTTGGTTGATTAGGCTGAAGGAAAGAAGCTGTCTCCATAACATAAAAGTGTAAGATAAAACAGAAAATGCTGACATGGAAGCTGCAGCAGTTATCCAGAAGATACAGCTAAGATAGTTAATGAAGGTGGCTATGTCAAACAGCAGATTTTCAATGTAGATGAAACAGCTTTATATTGGAAGAAGATGCCATTGAGAACTTTGATAACTAAAGAGAAGTTAATGACTGGTTTCAAAGCTTCAAAAGACAGGTGACCTTCCTATTAGAGACTAATGTAGTTGGAGACTTTAAGTTGAAGCCAATGCTCATTTACCATTCCAAAAAACCTAGGGCCCTTAAGATTTAATACTAAATCTATTTTGCTTGTGCTCTATAAATGGAACAATAAAGTCTGGATGACAGCACATATGTTTACAACATGGTTTACTAAATATTTTAAGCCCACTGTTGAGAGCTACTGTACAGAAAAAAAAAAAAGATTCCGTTCAAAATATTACTTCTCACTGACAATGTACCTGGTCACCCAACAGCTCTGATGGAGACAAACACTGAGATGAATGTTGTTTCCATGCCTGCTAACACAACATCCATTCTGCAGCTCACAGATCAAGGAGTAATTTTGACTTTCAGGTCACATTATTTAAGAAATACATTTTGTAAGGCTATCGCTACATACATAGTGATTCCTCTAATGCATCTGAGCAAAGTAAATTGAAAACTTTATGAAAAAGAGTCACCATTCTAGATGCCATTAAGAATATTCATGACTCATGAGAAGAGGTCAAATATCAACATAAACAAGAATTTTGAAGAAGTTCATTCAACCCTCCTGGATGACTTTGAGGGGTTCAAGACTTCAGTAGAGGAAGTAACTACAGATGTGGTAGAAATAGCAAGAGAACTAGAATTAGAAATGGAGCCCAAAGATGTCACTGAAATGATGCAATCTCATGATAAAACTTTTAACAGATGAGGAGTAGTTTCTTATGGATGAGCAAAGAAAGTGGTTTCTTGAAATGGAATCTACTCCTCATGAAAATGTTGTGAAGATTGTTGAAATGACAACAAAGGATTTAGATATTACATAAACTTAATTGATAAAGCAGTGGCAGGGTTTGAGAGGATTGACTGCAATTTTGAAAGAAGTTCTATGAGTAAAACACTATCAAACAGCATCGTATACTATAGAAAAATTGTTTGTGAAAGGAAGAGTCAATAAATGTGACAAACTTCACTGTTGTCTTATTTTAGGAAACTGCCACCCTAACTTTCAGCAACTGCCACCCTGACCAGTCAGCAGCCATACACATGGAGGTAAGCCCCTCCACCAGCAAAAAGATTATGACTCATTGAAGGCTCAGATGTGAATTGGCATTTTTCAGCAATAAAGTATTTTTAAATTAAGGTATGTATATTGTTATTTAGATATAATGCTATTGCATGCTAAATAGACTACAATATAGTATAAATATAACTTTTATATGCACTAGAAAACAAAAAAATTCCAGTGACTCATTTTATTGCAATATTCACTTTACTGCATAGTTCTGGAACTGAACATGCAGTATCTCCTGTGTCATGTATATTAGTTGTGTTATTTTAACTGAAATGTATTGCATAGAAATGGACTTATGTACAAGTGCTTTACTCTAAAATACAATGCACTTCTGTCAGTATTGTTACTATATGAATAACGTCAGAGAATCCAAGTAATCACAAACAAATATGTATCTTCACTAAGAAATTGGGCCTTCCCTGAAGTATCACTATGAATTTATTGGTCTTTCCTCCATAACCATTCCCAGAAAACAGTAGACCATCCATAAATATTGAATGATGGAATCTCTACTTTGCCTTGCTTCTCACTCCATCTTATTTTCCCCAATGTTTTCCCAGGTACTTATAGCATTTTCCTTTGTTTATTCAAGCAAGAAATAGCACTTTCTTTCATCTCCAGGTCCTACATAACCACTGTTGCTATGACTACCAGAAGCCCAACACTTATCCTTAGTCCTCCTTTTCTCTCCTTACCCCCAGATTCTACATGTTCCAGTGGTCACAACTACTTAAATAGTTTGCTAATGATCCTGACCAGTTATATGTATCTTTAAAAACATTATAATAACTAGAAAAAAAATAATGGAATAACAAACCAAAAAATAAAATAATTGTAAACTAGCTTTGGAGAGGGAAAGGATAGAATGGAGGCAGGGGCAAAAGTTTTATTTTGTATATGGAAATTTGAGGACATGTAAATATTTTATATAATTATAAAACAAAATTAAATTTAAAAATTAATTCCTAAAAACTAAAAAATTTATTGAATCAAAAATTATTTCAAGTGACTACAACACAATAATTTGATTATATAATCCTAGTAAGATATACCCTAAAGACAAAAATGACCTATGCAAACAATTGTAAAACTGCTTTCAGTAAACATATTGTTGGTATAGTATTGATACTGTTATTTTGTTGGGTATGTTTTGTGAAACAAAGCAAATAACTAATTACGTTGGTGTCCTTGGAAACCAACCAATTTCAGCATGGGAAGAAGGAAATATAGGTGACATAAGATTGGTAATATTAAATAAAAACTGCAATCCTGAGTTTGAATTGGAAGTATCACTATGAATTTATTATATTTTTTATCTTAAATTTTTTTCTCTAGCTCTTCTGAAGAAGCCTAGAAACCTAAATGCAGTTCCAAAATAACATTTTCACTAAAAGGCAAAGGGCTCCTTGGAGAAACAGGTGACTCCAGGTCTGGAGCAAAATATATACCAGATGAGGCTGGAATATTACATCATACAACAAACAAGGAAGCTATAAAAGAATAATTTGGTCCATAAAAGGACTCAAGAGCTAACTTGAACAGGCTCCCATTAGCCAAAGATGGGACAATTTGAGCATCAATAAGGATGGAAATACATTGAATAAGTTTAAATCCATAAATTTACAATAACAATTTTAAAAAACCTCATTAGTCACATTTGGAAGATGCTGGAGAAACAATTCATTATTTTGAAAACTGGTAAATACAGGGAAAGAATCAAATATAAATCTTATCTGTTTTATGCATATCATACCTCAGAGTACAGTAAACATCTTTTATGCAAAGATGTTTCTGTTTATTAAAATAGCCCACTGATCTCAGAAGCTAAGCAGGGTTGGTCTGGTCAGAACTTGGATGGGGGACCACCTAGGAGGACCAGGTGCAGTAGGTGAAAAAAATTAAAAATAAGGGATTGTAAGTTGACAAAGTCCTTGCAACCAAAGGTTGCCTCATCTAAAAAATAAAAAAAAAATTAAAAATATATAAAAATAGTCCATCTAATAAGTAAAGAAAGATAGAATTTAAATATAACCATTTTGTAAACCCTCATGATATAGTGGATCTAAGAAAAGATAATAACTGTTACCATCAAAAAAAAAAGGGGGACTTTATTGTGTCTGTATGGAAGTACCCAAGACCACCTATGAAGTAGCCACATACCAAATAATCAAACATAAATCTCTCAAGTCTCCATATATAAATACCAGATGACAGGAAATATTACCAGAAATATAAGGAAGAATAGAACATTAAACAAGACCTTAGGGATGCAAGGATAAAAAAAAGACCCAGTTTCTTCAAAAAATAAAATGTGAAAGAAAATTGGGGAAGTAGGGCAATTATATATTAAAAGATACTTTAGAGTCATACCAACTAATACATTGCTTGGACTTTGTTAGGATAGTGGTTCAAACAAAAACAAAAAACTGAGATAGAGACATTTAAATAATAATTTTGTAATGTTAAGAATTATTGTTAAATTTTTAGGTAAAATAACAGTACCTAATTTGTTAATGATCCACACTGAAATATTTGCGGATAAAATATAATGTCCAGATTTGTTTCAAAATAATCTAGGACTGAGGAAAGTGGGTGTATGTACAGATAAAATTCAGTCATGAAATTACTAAAGCTGGGTAATAGGTACATAAGAAGGAGTTCATTCTACTATTCTCTCTACTTTTGTATATGTTTGAAATTTTCTAAAACAAAAGTTTTTTAAATGTACCACTGTAAAAAAGTACTGCAAAATATTTTACACCTAAGGTGAATCCATCCTGTAAAATCGTCAAGAAGTATTAAAGATGGCACTCACACAAGTAAACTCCCATTTCCTCAAGGTGGTCAAATATTTTGAGATAAAGGAAACCATAGCCTAGAGGAAGTACACATTTAAGTCAACACAAATTCATTCATCCCTACTTTTAATTCAAAAATGCGTTTTTGGATAGATTTGTCTCCCAACACACCAATCTTCATGCATCAACACTTCTTGAAGATTCTATAATACTACGTCTTTAGAACATCTCGGAAACAATCATGCTCATTTCCATAGGTCCCCTGGCACTGCTAAGGTTTTTCATGGCATCCGTAGTCCTGTGTCCAGGATCCTTGATTTTAGACTTACTGGTACTAGCAAGTTGAAACTACCAAGGTCCTTCACAGTTGAGGCTGCAAACATTTCTTACATAATTTTATAAGGAAGATAAATATCTCTATCTCCTCTTCTCCAGCATTTTCTTGCCTTTTTCAAGGCCTCAGGCAAACAAAAAAATTATATTTACCTGATTAAGGTTGCCAGGCAGGGAGGGACCTAGGCCCAAATTGACTGTAGCAATGGCAACAGCAGTGCAAAAGCAGCAGCCACTGCAGCAGTGACCACAACCATGGAAGAAAGAAGGGGTTCTGCATGCAGGCACCACTAGGAACCATGGTCGGGAGGCTGGCACGTCCATCAGTCCCTAGAGCCTGACTATTAACTGCCAAAACACAGGGAGTAAACTTTGTCCGTAAGTTATTACAAAATTAAAGTGTACACATGGACACTGCAAGAAAGCATGTCAAGGAGTCATAAACTCTTAAAGAGTTTAGAGTTTCAGTTTTGAAAACTGCTTCAACATTGCAAAGCACGTATTCACAGACTTAGAAATAGAAAATAAATTTAAAGACTGTGGCATTTGAAAGAAAAGTACTCTACTTTTCATATGAAGCATCAGATGAACAAATTATTAATGAGATTGTTTTTAAATTACTGTTTTTCCTTGTGGCTGAAAATGCATTGATAGAATGCATCAACCAGCATTTTGAATTTTACACAAATTATGAAGCCACATTTGGTTTCTTGTACAACCTCTGTTAAGTTACAGGAAATGTCAGAGAAAGCATTAAAATGCCATTGTATAAATTTACATTTAAAATTAAATTTTGACATACAAAACTGATTTGTGTTAAGAATGAAAAATTTTTAGAAAAATTGTTCCATGAGAATCATCAGCTCTACATGTATTAAAATTTTATTTCAGAATAATTTATCAGAAATCTATGCCAAACGTTGCCACAGACTATAAAATAATATTAATTGCTCTGATAACAATTGTATCAGCAGAAAGATCTTGATCTAAATGTAAAAGTATCAAAAATTATTTGTAATTTTTAATTTTCCAAGAACAATTAATGTGTCTTCACTTATATTGATTGAAAATGAAATTGCTAAAAGAATATATATTTATTTTAATGACCTATTAAATTTGCAGAAAAGCAAGTCACAAAATTATGACTAATCAAGATATCATATATGACACCAAAAATATTTTTTGCACTTTGTAAGTTATATTACTACTCACATCACTATTATTATCTCTGTTGTATTTTATAAATAACAAAATATTTTTAAAGGAAAAGGTTTACGAGTAATACTTTTAATAAGACTTTTTTCCTGCTTTTTCAACAAGGGCCCTACATTTTCATTTTGCACTGGGCCCCTCAAATTATGTAGCTTGCTCTGTTCATAGAAAAAGGTATTTTCATGTTTCATCTACTAAGGGAAATAGCTATATTTTTAATGTAATCAAAGCCTTTAAAGCAGTTTCTCAGCACTGCTACATGGGAGAAGGAAAAAGTTATAACTTCTATAAATGTTCAATCACTTCTTGCAAGCCCAGCATAATAAAAGTTCTAGTTGGTGGAAGGGGACCTTAAAGATCACAATTATATAAATAGCAAAACTGAAGCAACAAACTGATTGTTTTGAGTTCACAAGTGATTTAAAGGCAGACCTGGGATGAAATCTCTAGTCTCTGGAGTCTACTTGGTACAGTTTTTACCACTGTTTTTTTCTGATTATATAGATAAGGGTCTAGGTAATCAGAAAGTGCTCTAGGTATTTCAAGCAGAATAGTATGAGTGATGACCACCAAGAAAGAAGCATGTTCAAAAAAACTAGAACAATGGCAGAAAACAAAGCTATTGCCAGAGCTAGCTCCAGAAACAGAAAGGAGAGAGATACCCTGCCTTCTCCTTTTCTTCCTCCCTGACTTTCGTCTTTCGCTACAGAATTCCCATTAGCAGAATTGAGCTGGAAGCCAGCTGACAGAAGAGCCTGGAAAACTCAATCTAAAGGTGTCAGCCTCTGTAATATTGAGCAAAGCATGAAAAGGGTGAGAAGTGGATTTGGAAGCAAACAAATGACTGGCACACTGAATAAGGCAGGGATAACTTCTTCAGGTCTGAGTGCTACCTGATAATCTAAAAAGTCCTGGTAGCCAGATATTGTCGGCAGTCCACAATTATTGGGATAATACATGTAAAGATCTCAGTTACAGTTCATGGTGTAATAAGTGGAAATTAAAAATATCATCCTCATTATCATAATTGTAATCACTATTAGCACTATTAAAAATAATAAAAGATTTTTAAAAAATAAAAGAATCACAAAAGTTTGCTGAAAGATAATGATAAGACTACTACTGAACATGTGAAATAAGAAGACAAAGCTAAATTTATCACAAGGGGGAACTATGCTGGTCAGGCAGTCTCCAAGTAAACTGTTGTCCTAATATAGGTTCTTTGTTTTGTGAAAATATGGAGTGACAGGAATTGACATTTTACTTACAAACTGGGTTATTTAATTTTTGTTGTTGAGTTGTAGGAGTTCTTTATATATTCTGGATATTAACTCCTTATCAGATTTCTAAGTACTTTCTCCTTTTTCACTCTGTTGATGCACTCTTTGGTACACAAGAGCTTTTAAGTTTGATGCGGTTCTGTTTGTCTGTTTTGTCTTTTGTTGCCTGTGCTTTTTCTTGTGTCATGTCCAAGAAACCACCGCCAAGTCCAATGTCATAAAGCTTTACCCCTGTTTTCTTCTAGGTGTTTTATAGTTAAAAGTCATTAAGCAATTTTGTGTTAATTTTGTATATAGTATAAAGTTAGGTTCAATTTCATTCATTTGCATGTAGATATCCAGTTTTCCCAGCACTATCTGTTGAAGAGACTTGTATTGGCACTCTTTGACTACATACATGAGGTTTTATTTCTGGGATCTCTATTCTACTGCTTTGGTCTGTTTGTTGGTATTCATTTTTCAATATAAGACCAATTAACAAACAATATTGTTAGCATTTAGTACTAGAGCAACAAAGAAAATTAAGTCAGCAGTTCGTATTGGAGTGTCCAAAATTTCTGTTCTTTCCATGGATTACAGAAACACAATAAGATTTTCTTCTATTGGGTAAGGGTAATAGAGTTGCTGAAATTAAAGTGTTTCAACAGTGGATAATAATATGAGAAGAAAGTATCAGTACTTTATAATTAGTTAATTTTGACTAGAATGAAAATAGTGAATGTTTTTCTTCAGTGATAAAGAATTACTATATACAATAGCATCAGATTTAAAGGTGATTACAGTACAAAATTTGAAGATGTTTTATTTCCTTGAGGCTCATAATTGTTCTGAAGCAACTAAGCTAAGCCTTGGTTACTAAAAAAAGGAATTGGCCTTAATAGGCAATAGGTCTTAAATGTATGCCCTGTTAATGAACTAAGACCTTATAGCATGACCTAACTTTCTCATGTTTGCACAAACTTAAAAAAAAAGAGAGCTTATATAATTCAGGAAGACTTTTAAGAGCTCTGTTGTAATTAATCTGCCTGTGTGCATAGAATCTTTGTCCATATGGATTCTGGGACCATAGATATTTCTTCAGTGACTTCTTGAGTCATATATACTGTAGGTATATTGTTAGTCATATCAGCTACAATTTTATTGTGTCTGAGAAATTTTCTGGATTTTAAAAATAATCCTTTTGCAGTACACTTTATCTGGCAGTTCCATTTGCCAAGTAAATCCCTACTTATTAAATCTGCAGAAGTTGTGTCACAGAGAAGAAAGGAATGTCCTTCTGATAATGATTCCAAAGTATCAGTTACAGGTTGGGGCTTGGGAAAGGACTTAAGATTTTTAGAAATTTTCATTATTTTAGTGCTTCCAGTAAACCAAGGCACATAAAGCTTGTTTTTCCTCACACTTCTGACAATTTACTGTATCTCCTCAAATTTGTCTTTTATATCTTCTTTCACCATCTGGCACAGTCATTTTTACTTTAAGATAAAAATTCTCTCTTTTTTTTTTATTGGAAGCCTTTCTTGGTTTTCAAACAACTCTGAAATTTTACTCTGAAGAATCTGATGTTCTATAGAGAAGAGATTAATGGTAGATATAGTGGCTCCCATAGCAATAAGAAAGCTGTATTAGTCCCTTTGAGAATTTAGAAGAAAGAAAGAAAAGTGTTGAGGCTTAATGTCACCCTTGGAGCAGCACCAACAGACACATTTTAGATAATTGTCCTGCTGTTTATTAGCCACTATGAAACATTGATTCTTTTAGTTATCATTGTATTTGCAACATCTACAGGTTTCCTTATTCATAGACTCCCAATTTTTAAATAACAGAGATTTTTAAAGTTATTTTTACTAGTAAACCAAATACTATATTAAGTTTCAATTATATACTTCATAAAGCTCTGGAAATATCTAGCCACACACTGAATATTTTCTAGACTGGCAATTTTACATTTCAATTTCCTTTTTATTATTAAGTTCCCTATTTCACATTTGATCTCATTTACAATGAGAGTAGACACATCCCTAAATGTGCCTAAAAATAATTTTTTAAAAGTTTATATAAATGGGTAATTTAAGTCTTTTCTTTCCTACCTTTCTGCTTATTAAGCATTTTCCCTATCTGAGAGGCTAAATATTAGCTGAACTAGTTGTTACAGATCTGTAGTTGAGGAAATTAAGTATGTAACAAAATACTATATTTTGTAAAAAGCTTTTGCCTATTCTGAAAGTTTAGGAATTCCTTAACTATGTCCCTTAATCTGGCTCTTGACAAGAATTTTAAATCAACCTTCTGGTCTAGAAATTTTATAATAGAATTGTTCTTTTCCTGAGAGAATCCTGAAAAAAGAATAGCTTATTTAGAAGGTCAGGTAAGCTGAGCAGAAAAAAAATAGGTTTCAAAGGGTTATAAAGTCTTTAAGAGAGACCATCTTGAGTTAGAATTGTTTTGAGGCCTTAGCTAGCTAAAAGGATATCAATTAAATTAGCTAACTAATAGCTGACATAACAATTAAAAGAAGCTGACTCGATTATTTGGTAATTTGTCCCCTAATATTTTTAGAGTTCCTCTTAAAGATTCCATTATTTGAGGATTTAGACATTCAAACATGATATTATTAAGTCAAACTTTTTTTTGCCGGTTACCAAGAAAAGTACAGAAGTTAAAATTACAGTGCTTCTTTAAGGAAATAGAAGCTCTTCCAGGAGAAGGATGAGACTTTGGCACAGACAAAACCCATTACACACAAGAATGAGGCCACTACAGTCAGTCTATAGAGTGGGCTTTTGAAGGGTATCTGGGTTCCCCAACCAGACGAGGATAAGGCCAAAGAGTCAACAATCTGGCAGTTCTTGATGCTTGAGTATGAACAAAAAGCAAAATGAGCTTCTTTCACAAATTAACAAGAAAAAGGGTACCTTCATAAAGTTTTATAGGGGACCCTATAAAAGACAAAGTTTGACAAACCCTTTTTTCATAGACTGATTTCTGGTCTAATGGACCTCCAACCATTAGCCCTCAAGGCTGCTTGCATGGAGTTGAAAATTTATCAGGCATATGTTTCCATTTATTCCCTATGAAACACTCCATTATACATTCAGAAGAAACAAAACAACCCAAGGTAAAACAAAAACACATGGAACAAGACTTTCAACTTATAGACAAACTGCAACAAAAGCAAGGCAAGCAGCAAAGGAATAAGCAGATTGGTGGCAAACACACACACACACACACACACACACACACACACACTCACACACACATTTCTAGATGGCATACATACAAAACAAAAGGTCTAATGATCTTATACAAAGTTCTAGATTTAATTATTTACCAAATGGTGCACCTCTAAATCAAAAGGTCTAATTTGCTCTACACAAAGATCCAGGCCAAAACAAAGTCCTACTGGTTACAAATCCTAGAATAACAAAATAGATTGAGCAATATGAACTTGATGAAACTAGTCAGAGATAAGATTATTGTTGAGACCAACTCACTTGACGACATATCTAAAGAATAAATAGAATTTTGGCACAAGGTGCCCAGTGAGTGTACCTGTTATCTCGAGGGTTCCCTGGAACACTGCCAAATGAACTCTTTAAAACGATTTCGGTGGAATCTCCAAAACTGTTCAATGAGACCATTACTCAACATCTGAAATAAAAAGACAAAGCTAATTTTTCGCTTGTTAGAGTAAGAGATATTGGTCAGGCACAATCTTTCCAAGCAGAACAAACTGCCGATCTTGTATAAGGTTTCGGGAAAGCCTGTAGTTCAGGAACTGGTGGACTTTCAGAGGTGTAAGTGGTTTGACATCATCTGTGGAAGCATGGCTACTTAGATTAGACTATAGTTGGTTGAGTACCACTCAAAGGCATGCTAATGGAGTAGTGAGTCTGTCCCTGATTGGCTAACTTTCAGAAGTGAGAGACTAAAATGTGGTTGGCCGGTAAAAGTGTTTATTTATCAAGGCAAGTTGTTTTTGACAGAACAGGTTTAAAAACAGTTATGGTAGCTACTTGTTACATGGCTTCAGAATAATTAGTCTTTTTTTATCATTTGTAAGCACTTTTTTTTTTTAATTCTCAAGTGCAAAAATAAGATAAAAGATGAAGAAGTAAGAGAAATATTTGAGACTAATCATGGTATCAAAAATTTACAATTTACTACTCTGGAACAGGTGCCAGCCTTTGAGTTCGTTGGCAAAGTTTTCAGTATGAGTGAGTTCTGTGTGTACAGTAGTATTTTATATGTTGAGCAGTAGAAGAAGGAAAAAAGGGATGCCTCTAGAAGAAGAGTTGCAGTTGAAATCAGTACATATTTATATAATTTCAAAATTTTATTCCCATTTGGCATTCACATTTATTGTACACAAGATTCCTTTTTAGAAAATATATTTGTAAAACACATATGTAAATTTGTTGAGAGGGTTTTCTGTATTCCACTTTTGCCTTTCCTTACTTTGTTTTTCTTCCTTATTTCATCATTACAGCAAGGTTTTCTTCAAAAAACTTTATAACTTCATCTTTTTTTATATTCAATATTGTAAGCCCCTTCTAGTTTTATGAGATACTCTATTTATTTTCAAATCAACTAATTATAATGTTATTTATAACCACAGAGTTAACACTCCATCATAGATCTAAACATTAAAGAACATAACTCTAAATTTACTTTCAGGAAAGAAGAGGAAGAAAAGATAGTATCGGTATGATTAGTAGCTTGATCTCTGGATTCAGACAGATCTGGGTTTAAGTTCTGACACTTCCATTTATGAATTGTGTGACCTAGGGCAAGTTACTCAACTTCTCCTACCTTCTATATTCTCATCTGTAAAGTGGTGATAATAAATAATACCTACTTCACATGGCTATTGAGAGGATTAAAAGCAAATTACATAGAAAGCTTAGCAGAGTTTCTGGCACATAGTAGACATCTAACAAATTGAGATAAATTATTGTTGTAATTAATGGGAGAAAATATAAAGATACATGCTAAAATGCATAATTTATGTTTTTCTCATTTTAATTTGTTTATACATAAAAATTACTTTTATCATTTTGAAATTCTTTTCCCAACACTTACAACACAAAACCCTACTTAGATCTTTACAAGCATTTAAGGAAAGAAATATGTGGATAACTATATTAACGTATTTATGAAAAGAAACAGTTTTACGTGGGTAAGATAACAAAGGTGAGAATATGAGGTCAAAGCAATGTATAGTTTATTACATGTGGCAAAAGTATCCAGGAATGATGATAATTTATATCCTAAAGAACTTTCCCTCCCAATGTTATACACTCAGTCTATGTAATAGCATAATACATGGAGCCACAGGCTGCTACAGCAGAAAATAATGGAGTGCCCAATTGGGACAGGGTGTCCTGATCTTTATGATTGGCTCTCAGATATAGGGAAATAGAGAAAGGCTTGCACATAACAAATAATTCTTTTGTGAAGGTGGTGGCTCATACCACTGCACCCTGGAAAAACAAAAATTGTAAATATCTCTGGTTGAATAATTATCTATTGAATGAATGTACTATATTTAACCATTCTCTCCATGGAACATGAAGTTTTCCTCCATTTTTTTTTTTTATTTTTACATTATAAATGATACTACAAGTATCTTTGTATATAGAAGTTTTTTGAGGTTTTTTTTTTCCATTAAAGCAAGACAATGCAGTGAGTATGAGTCCAGATCCAGAAACTTCAATCTCAGTTCTGCCACTGGTCAACCATGTGATCTTAAGCAATTTATTAACCTTGCTGTCCCTTGGTTTTCTCATATGTAAAATTGAAATAATAAAAATACCCACTTCATATGGCTGCTATAAAGACTGAGTTAATTTATGTAAAGCACTTAGAAAAGAACCTGGCATGAAATAAGCATTCTAGGAGGTAATTACTATTAATGGCAAAATCTTGTTTTAGGATGAATCCACAATTGTAAAGCACATTTATATTTTTATGTTCTTGATATTTAATGCTAAGTCACCTGTTTAAAGAATTACTCTATTCCCTCAATTTATACCAACAAGGACAATGCCTTGTTCACAGCTTTATGATTTTTCTTATACTTTTCAATTCATTGAGTACAAGATATTACCTTATTGTTTTTAATGCAAATTTATTTGCTATTGAAGGCATATCTTTAAGTGTTCTTTTATCTGAATGTTGTTCATGTCCCTTTGTTCTTTAGAGGTTTAGTGTTAGGCTTTAGCTTTGACTAAATAATAATGTTTTAAAATTTCATTAGCTAAACTGTAATATTCACTATAAGTAATTCTCTCAGTCTGTTTCCTTTTTTAGTTCTTTTTATTAATATTTATTTTATAACTATAATTTTATAGTCATATATATCCATCTTCTATTTTTTTCATTTGCTTTCTCTCCTATTTTTCTTACTTTCTTACAAATTGATTTGGTAATATTTAACTTCTAAAAGTTTTTTCCTAATGGGCAGAGGCTCTGTTAGTCCTAGCCCAGTCCCAGCACATAATGGGCAAACAATAAACATTTATAGAATGGATGAGTAAGTGAAGAAACAAATGAATTGGCCTCAGTAGTCCACAGACCACACAAACCTGGAATTACAGAATAAGGTCACATTTCCTTTAATAGCCAAATTAAGAAAACTATGAACCTACATTCCAAAGAAGAACCTGCTTTCTTCTTTGGGATTTCTGTCCTATAGGTCTATTACATGTTCTCCTATATCAGTCCTCATGATTATATAGCACCACTACTGGATTTCTGCAGGTCACTCCCACCATCTGATAACCAGCTTCTCCAGAATGTCACTCTGCCAGACCAATTTGTCCCCCAGCATGTACACTGATTTCTCCCTTAATTCTCCA
The DNA here is from genome assembly GCA_030015415.1 of Cynopterus sphinx. Taxonomy (NCBI): domain Eukaryota; kingdom Metazoa; phylum Chordata; class Mammalia; order Chiroptera; family Pteropodidae; genus Cynopterus; species Cynopterus sphinx. The sequence goes on from CM057379.1 coordinate 39,300,510, forward strand.
AGGCACAACAAAGACAAGAATAAAGCAGTTAACAAAAATGTACTGCAGATTTGGGGACAAAATAACAACAATGCAATGTAGAGTATAACTACTGCTAGAAGGACTTTTAGAACACCCAGTGTGGCAGTGGTCAGCTCGCCCCCACCAACAGAAAACTTCCAAGCATCTCCATATTCTGGAACACTGGCCCTAAGAACTTCTGTGGTAGGGAGTGGTAGTGGAAGTATAAATGTGTAGGTGCTCATGCATGTGTGTGTGTGTGTGTGCGTGTGTGTGTGTGTGTGTGTGTGTGTGTGTGTGTGTAGAACAAAGAGAGATACAGAGAGACAGAGACATTCAGAGAGAGATCTTTCCTTTCCAAATCCATACCCTGCCTCACATGGCTGTTGTGAAGACTGAGTAGGTTGCACAAATTAAACAATTGATAGTAGGAACACCTACCCATGCAGAGCATAATCTGTCTCCAGTGGCTCAATCAAGTTGATGATAAAGGTCAGCATTTTCCCAGTCTGAGTTATTCTGTGCTTAATAACACTATGTGAAAGGCATCAGTGATCCAATTCAGGTATTACCATACAAATCCAGTCTTACTGATTTCCTTTCACACTTTTTATCTCCAGCATAAAGAGATCAAGCCTATCCAACCCTCTTGGCATGGTTCAGTAAGACCATCTCCTCTAAGCAATTAGTTGGTTAAAACTATCTCTCTCCTCCTCGCTCTCTTTGCAAGGACATGTCAGTCTAATCCATATTCTGGTGCTCTCCCACCACCTAGTTCCTATGTTGAAATCCTAATGCTCAATGTGATGGTATGAGGAGGTGGTACTTTTGATAGATGAGATTACTGCCTTATATAAGAGGTTCTGGAGATATCCCTAGACCCTCTCACCACATGAAGACACAATAAGAAGTCTGCCACCCAGAAGAGGCACCTCATTGGACTATGCCAGCACCCTGATCTTGAACTTCCAGCCTCCAGGACTGTAAGAAATAAATTTTTGTTGTTTAAGAGCTTTGCAGTATGTTATGTTGCTACAGTGGTCTGAACGGACTAAGACACAGAGATACATTCTTTCCCCTTTGATTCCAAAAAGACTTATGCCAGACAATAAATTCAATTTATACTTCTAAACCAAACTTGCCATCTTACTGGATTTCCTCTAAAAAACACGTGAGAATGAGTACTTGCTCTACATCGATGTAATTAAAAAGGCCTATGCTGGTGATTTTCCCAAAACAAAGGACATCTTCTCCAAAGATGAATTAATGATTCCACCTCTGTAAGAAACAGTTGGTAATTTTTAAATGATTTTATGCCAGCTTTGAAAATAGCAAAGTCCTGATGGGCAGCCTCTTGCAGAAGTGGTAACAATGTAGCATGAGGTAAAGGTCTAAGTTGATTTTTCTTCATATTAATACCTGGTTTTCTTACTAGTTCTTAAATTATGACTCTGTCTTTTGGGTGGACTCTTTATCTTTTGAGTTCATATATTAAACTTATATGTCAACTAAGTTTTCTATTCCTTTAGATTACCCTTTACTTCATTTTCCAATTAATGCAATATCATTTCCATTAAAGTTCTAGTACCTAACAATGATAGTTCCTCCTCATTGTTTTTTTTTCCCCCATAAAGTACTATTTGATAATTGTGCCAAAACAGTTTTGGAATCATTATGTTTAACTGTATAAAGTATTCCTTGGTTTTTATTGGGAATATGTTAAATCTATACATTAATTTGGGGAATATCTCTACTATTCACAGCCATGCTAGGTCTCTGAATTGTTGTGTTTTTTCTTTTAATTCTTTCATGAAAGTTTTTTTTTATAGTTTACTTTATGTGTCTTGAACACCACACATTAATTTCTATATATTTTATAATATAGTAATATTGGAAATAAGATCCCTTTTAATTATCTATCTAGTTGGTTTTTACTGATATTTAGAAAACATGTATGTTTACAGATTTATCTTGTATTTACCCGTTTCATTGAATGCTTTGAACATCTCAAATAGTTTTCTAGAGGGTGGAAATTGCTTAATCTGGGTCTTCTATTTCTTCAAATAACATTTTGTTTCCTTTTTCCTTTCATTATTTAAAATAGTTTTCTTGTTTTTTTTTTCCCCCTTTTATTGTCTTTTTTTTTTTGGCAATCCTACTGTGCTAAAAAATAATTTTTGGTATTATATTGGAAAATAATGGTGACAAAAGCATCTTTGCTTTCTTCATTTTTTAAAGGGAAATGTTGCTAGACTCACTCTACCATTTATAAAATCAACTCTTAATTTTAAATTCTTAGCTTCTGCTTTTCTTTGTCAAGAAAGAACAACCCTATATCTCACTTTCAAGGTACTTATGACTGGATGTTGAATTTTATCAAATATCTTTGGAGCTTTTACTGGTATGACTATATGGTTTTGTTATTGAAATTACTGATATGTGGTTTCTGTTTTGATAGTTTTTCTTTGAATCATTCATTAATTCAAAATTTCCCTGACTTGCCAATCTTGAGTAGCTTTCTATCACATCTTCCATTTTATTCTCTTGATGGCAGTTATCTGCAATTATCTCATTTATCTGTTTACATGTTTATTGTCTGTCCCCTATGCATGGGGCCCTTACTGATATTGCTGCTTTGAAATCTTTACTAATAAGATCATCATTGCAATATTACATTCTGATATACCCTGATCTAGCATTATAGCACTATCCTGGAGCTGATGGAATCCAAAGCTGCTTCCTAAATCCTGGCTTTTCCTGATCTGTTTTCAAGTCATCTCTGTGCAGAAGTGGTCTTTCACTCAGGAGAGAACATTGTGTGGAACTGACATTTCTCAATTTATGAGCTAAAGGTCTGACCTGCTGTTAAGTCTTGCTGGACACAGTGAGACCAGAGATTTACATATACTTTTATTCAGAGAGGGTACAAATAAGAACCCAACATCTTTACATTGTTTTACCAAAATGTAAACTATTTCTGAGAAAATAATAAAATCAAGATACCAGCACTAGATAAAAAGTAACTCTTGGCCTCCAGCCCAGCTGTTTTCACTTATTCACCATGTGACCTTGGCCAAGTCATTTAGCCTCTTAGATTCCTCCTCTGTAAAATGAGAAAATCGCATTAGATTTATATATGCCTTCTTGTTGCAATTCAAAATGAATTATTTAATAAAGAAAAAATTTAAAATTAATATTAATAAATAACTCTTTTTATATCTAAGTAGTTAAACCTTCAGGTATCATACCAGAATGTGCTGGTAGCATAGTGGGATTTTTGTGCGCAAACATCAAATCATCTCTTCCAATTAAATCCCATGAATCAAATGATTTGGTGATGTACTCTGCAGTAGAAGATTCTGAGGTAGTCTTTCTAGCCTCTCTGCTTATTCTAGAAACTGCTCCTCCCTCTCTCTTTCCCCTTCCTAATACAATGCAGCCAAAGCAGGCAGTCCTATTGCAATGGGACCCTTCCTTCTGGCCACAGTTAATCACTTGTCTTACAAGGCAGGCACCTCATTCAGTCAGGGGCAGTATTGAGACTTAGATAGAAAAAAAGATGGAGAGTTGGTCTCTGATACTTGAAGTCATAAAATGTAAACCTTGGGTATACCAGGTATACTATGTTCCCTGTAGGAAAGATCTTCTACAGAAACAGAGGCAAGCAAAGGATCCGACATTGCTGGTCCATAGCTGTATTCCTATCCCTAGAGTAAGTTTTTCAACAATTCTTTGAGAAATAAATACCCTAGTCTACTTTCAGTAAGTCATTTTTACCTTAGCTGGTTTTGATGCCTTCCCTCCCTGCTGCCTCTGCCAAAAATCTATATTAACACAACTTCAATCCAAATAAATTAAAATCTCTTATCTTCAGATAATCTCCCTGCCAAAGATGATAACTTCTCTCTAGCCCTGTTGCATCTGTAATATAGGCCTTAATTTTATCTATTCAGATTATGAAATGAGAGAAAAAAATAAAAGATGTGTGATACTTTATAAGAAATAATCTTTTGAACCAAAACAAGATATCCTAGAATCATGGCAAATCATCAAAATTGCAATGTGATACCATCCTGCCTCCTCAGCAATCCAAATTCCAGTATTATACCCATTTGTAACAAGGTAATTATGTACTCCATGTATTAGAACATACTTCTGAGGAAGGAACACAAAGTATTTGAGAAAAATATTATTAATTAGCATAGGAAAATAAGGTAAATGAGAAAATGGGAAAGGAGGATGACAAGAAGAGGAAGTTATATGCAGGCAATAGAAGAAAATTGTATTTAATTTTGATTAATATCCTCAAAGAGATAAGAGAACCTAGTCTTTTTCTCCCATGCCTCCATAAAAGAGCTGGATTTGAGATCCCTTTATATGCCATTCCCACTAAATTTTGCAGCTATTTCTGCCTTGTTGGAATTAAACAATCTGCCTAACACATCTTTGGAGTATAACACAAATACTCAAAATATTTATGGGAAAAGTGTTAAGAGGTATTAATTAATAGCTAATTCACAACTACTATTGAAATTTTTCTTTGTTTTGATATTTTTAGCTGTCTCATCAGCTCATATGTTCTTCATAATAAAATTCCCTCATGGTTTTTCTTTCTAGTTTATGTGAATATGCATCCTCTCAGAAAAATCCAATTACAAGATTAGAAAGCTTTCCTTCTGTCTGATCGTTAGGAGATATGTTTTCCACCATAGGTAATACAAGTTCTATGAAATGGAAGCAGAGCTTTCATGCCTTAAAATTCATTTCTCTGACTGTACAATCATTATCAGTATAGGCAAATCAAATTCAAATGATCACTTCCACTTCAGGCTAACTAGAGAAAAGGCAGTCCTCATTTTAGAATTCTTTAAATATTCCCTGTCAGGAGTGCTAGGAAAAGCATAACATATGGAATCACAAATTGGTCTTTTGACAAACTGCCAATCTAGTGACTCTTAAAGGAAGAACAACAGTGAACACTAAGGAGGAAAACAAAGTAATAGCCGAGAGATGCAGTTGAAAATTGAACTAAAAGTGCAGAAGAAAGTGGGGGAAAGGAGCCAGTCCAACATACATGTAACTTCAGAGCCCCATGGGAACACTTTATAAGGAAATCATTTCTTGCTTTAAAATTTATGAATAAATATCTTTAGAGGAGAAAGCCCTGGTGGTTTGGTAGAATGATTTGGATGCTTGGATATTATGACTCTAGGATTTCTAGTGCAGAAATTAAAAGTTTAAAAAAGACTCTACTTTCTGTCTTCAGGGATGATTTATTTTATAAAATAGGCATGTATATTTAATCTGTAAGTTTTGCTATAAAATCCTGTGTTTAAAATATAAACCTTTCTGGACACAATGTCTTTGTTCTATGAAACCTGCTGATTCATTTGTAAAGTAATTTTCTGAAGAATTTTCGTGATATACAAAACATGAAAAATTATATGGCAGTTTACATGGACCAATTTCATGTAATTCCCCATGGGCCATAATAAAATTAAAACACCAACATCTAATATATCAATGGAATTAAACCTCAATTTAATTTTTAAATATTAAATTCCCAGTTGCTAACCTACTGACTTAAAATTACATACACTGAAATACTTGCTTTCTTACTCAAAATTAAAAATGAAGGCATTTCCAGTATATCATTTAACTGCTACTTTTCAAAACTTAGATCAAAAATTCTAGCTTGACCTGTTAGACATATTTTTCTCTCTTTTCTGAAGTCCCCTCAAAATGACAGTAAAGAAAAAAAAAATTAAGGTAGAAATGCACAAGCTCAAAGAAAGCTGAGAAGACTACAGTAGGCAAGGAATGTTAACAAATTTGTGAAAATGGAAAGCAGATGAAGAAGTGAGTATTGGCTTAGAAGAGCAGAGAAACCTTAAATCTCAGTGCCTAATACCAAACTGAAGCAAGGGGATTTTCTCCATAGAGATGAGGAAGGACTCAGGAATTGGAGGTACCAAAAAAGGCAGAGTATGCAGAATGGAAATGACAACAGGAGAACCTGTTGAAAAGAACAGTGGAACCCTACCCTACCCTACAAAGCCAAATAATTACTCTTGCCTCATCTTAGGAAAACGAGGTTTATTCCCTATAGTAATTGAACTAAAGAGGCCCCAGACTTGAGGACTCCAAGCACAGCAGAGGGCAGGAATGAGAAACCAGAATGAAAATAAAGTACTAAGAGTTAAGCACAGTGAACAATGAGATCTCCCACCTCCATCGCTATAACCATTTCCAGGTCCCCAAACACCAGGAACCTTGCTTATTCGTCCAAGCAAAACATCAAAAAAGTCATCAACACAAAAGTTGTCTCAGTGCCCCATCGCATCCTGAAGACACCCACTTGTCCACAAATTCTTCTATCAGAACAGAGCTTCCAATCCACTTGTCTGAATGGAGAATGACATCTCATCATACATTTAAGGAAAACTCCAAAATGAAAGGCAGAGACAAAAGTAAACAGAAGAAAAAAGTAGGCAAGAGCCAGATCATGTAGGGTTTCAGATACAATTTTTATTCCAGGAGTTACTGGAAGCCATTGGGAAGGTTTTGAGAAAAATGACAATTCAAGTTCTACAAGATAGGCCTTGAACTGGTGTGAGAAAAACTTGCAGTACTTTTCTTTGGGAGTGGAGTTAGGCCTAGATGCTAAGCTAGGTATGTGATATGTGACAAGTGACAAAGCTAATGACAAATAAAAGAGGTATGTGCACTTTCTTAAAGGAAAGGTCATTTACCTCCTCCCAGTGGCTTGGATTTAGTTGTAAATGTTTAAGCTGAAACCTGGAATTCATGTTGCGCCATGAGAAAGAAGCTTCGTATTAAGGATGGAAAAGCATCAAGATGTAAGAGCCTCTATCTCGATAATTATGAAACTTCCAGACCAGCTGTGAACTACCTATGTCTACATAAGAGATAAACTACTATCTTGTTATGAATTTTCTGTCACTTGCAGCTGAACTGAATCCTAACACACTTCATTCTAGCTTCCTTGAGACTGTATAATGACTAGAAATTGGCGTGCAGGACATTGGAGTGTTCTCAGCAACAATGATGGAACATACTGGGCCCTATTTATAGTTTACAATAGGGACTTCATTAACATGGCAGACTGCTCATGTAGCACCCAAACTCCACTTAGTAAGCAGTCCTGGTCTATTCACTGAAGTCTGCATCTTTTATTCTGGATCACAATATCTGGATCACGTGATCACATATTGTGTATCTTTGGCTCTTAAGATTAAGATAGGCATTCTCCCTCCAAGCCTAAAGACTTTCGAACTTCATGGAATCTTCTATTCTTGCTTAATTTAGGACTCCACAACTTTTACAAATATTAAAATCATATCCAGTTTAATTCTGGAAAAGTTTTGGATCAAATGGAGAGAGAGAGACTGAAGATGTAGGAGAGAAAAGGCTGAGGGAGACCAAGCAGCGGGAATAGCTTTTGCTAGGAGAAACCATGATTTGGCTTTTATCGCTCATCATGCTCTGGAGATTCATCCAGGTTGTTGTGTGTATCAGTAGTTTTTTTCTTTTTATTGCTGAGGAGTATTCTATGGCATGGATGTATCACAGTTTCTTTAACCATTTATCCATCGAAGAACATCTGGGTTGTTTCCAATTTGGAGATACTACAAATAAAGCTGCATGTATAGGTTTGTGTGAAGAGTTTTCATTTCTCTGGGATAAATGCTCAAGATTGCAATTGCTAGATCATATGGTAGTCACATGTTTAGTTTTTTGAGAAAGTGACAAAGTGTTTTCCAGAGTAGCTCTACCAGTTTATATTCCCAACAGCAATGTGTGATTGAGTTTCTTTGAATCTTCAATAGATTTTGGTGTTGTCATTTATTTTTTATTTCAACCATTCAGTTAGGTGTGTAGTGATATCTCTTATAGTTTAATTTGCATTTCTCTGATGGCTAATGATGCTGACTTGTTTTTGAATATTGAATCAGCCCTGTATACCTGGAATGAATCCCCTTGGTTGTATACATAATTCTTTTTTATATATTGCTAAATTTTATTTGCTAACATTTTAAGAATTTTTGAGTCTGCTGAGTCTGTTTGAGTCTATGAGAGATATTGGTCTGTAGTTTGCTTTTATATACTATCTTTGGTTTTTGTATCAGGGTATAAGAAGCTACATAAAATAAATTGGAAAGTATTTCCACCACTTCTGTTTTTCTGGAAGAGATTGGTTATCATTGGTATTAGTTCTTTAACAGTTTGGTTGACTTGTCCAGTGAAACCATCCAATTTGGATTTCATTGGTCTTCATTATTTTTTTTTTAATAACAGCTTTATTGAGACACAACTTATATACCATAAAGTTCACCCTTTTGTAATTTACCATAAAGTTTTTAGTATATTCACAGGGTTATGAAATCTCCTCTGTCCAATTTCAGACTGCTTTAATCATTCCCTCACCAAAAAAAAAAAATATCACTATACCTATTGCTATTTAATTCCTATTTCCCCTCCTCCAGTCATTGGAAACCACTAGTTTCTGTCTCTACACATTTGCCTATATTGAATATTTCATGTACATTTCTTTTATAACTGGCTTCTTTCCCTTGGCGTAATGTTTTCAAGATTCATATTGTAGCATGTATTAGTACTTTATTCCTTTTTAGTAGCAATTCCATTGAATGGATATACTCTTTGTTTATTCATTCATCAATTGATAGACATTTGAGTTGTTTCCACTTTTGGGTTATTATGGACAAGGCTGCTATTAATATTTGTACACAAGTTTTACACAGACATATGTTTTCATTTCTGTTAGGAGTAGAATTGCTGGATGGAATGGTAACTTTATGTTTGTTTGAAGAGATACCAAACTGTTTTCCAAGGAGCTGCAGCATTTAACATCCCCACCAGCAATGTATGGGAGTTCTAATTCCTCCACATCATTGCCAATACTTGTTATTATCTGTCCTTCTTATTATAGCTATCCTAGTGGGTCTGAAGTGTATCTCATCGTTTCAATTTGCATTTCCCCAATAGCTAATGATGTTGAGCATCTTTTCATGTGCTTATTGTATATTTGTACATCTTCTTTAAAGAAATGTCTATACAGACATTTTTAATTAGGTTATTTGTCTTTTGATTTTTGAGATGTAAGGGTTCTTTATACTAGATACAAGTCTATGAGATGACTTGCAAATATTTTCTCCCTCACTGTGAGTAGCTTTTCACTTTCTCTCTTGATGGTTTCTTTGAAGTACAAAAGTTATAAATTTTGATGAAATCCAATTTATCTACCTTTTTTCTTTTGTTGCTTATGCTTTTGGTGTCATATCTAAGAACTCTTTTCCTAATTGAAGGTCATAAAGGTTTACTTCCATGTTTTCACCTAAGAATTTTATAGTTTTACTTCTTACATTTACTTCTATGATACATCTTGAGTTTTTATATATGATATGAGGTAGGCATCCAACTTTATTCTTTTCCATGTGGATATTCAGTTGTCCCAGCATTATTTGTTGAAAACTGTCTTTCCCCCATTTAATTGTTTTGACACTTTTGTTGAAAATTGGCTCAGCTTCTTAAATCTTTAGGTTAACAACTTTTCTCAAATTTCAGAAGTTTTCAGCCATAATTTGAGTACTTTTTAGTGCCACCTTCTTTCTTTTCTCCTTCTAGGGTTCTGATGACATGAACATTAGCTCTTTCATCGCTCAGGTCCGTGAGACTATTTTCAATCTATTTCTCTCTTTTGTTATACTGGGTAATTTTTGTTTTATTTATGACTTTACTGATTCTTTGCTCTGTCACCTCCACTGTATTGTTGAATTGACCCGCTTAGTTTTTTGATTATTGTATTCTTTAATTCTAAAATTTCTTTTTGGTTCTTTACACCTTCTATTTCTTTACTAAGACTTTCTATTTTTTCCTTTGTTTCGAGTATTTTTGCAATTGCTCATTGAAACATTTTTATGTCTGCTTTAAAATTTTTGTCAGATAATTCTAACATTTGTCATCTTGGTTTTGTCATCTATTAATTGTCATTTTATAGTTTGGGATCTTTCTGATTTTTGATATGATGAGAGATTTTTAATTGAAACCTAGACATTGAGGGTATCATGTTATGAAACTCTGGATCTTATTTAAATCTTCTGTTTTAGCTGGCTTTTTCTGATGGCACTGGAAGAGGAAGTGAGGGTAGGAAGCAGGCACTACCTCACTACTGCAAGGTTGGGGGAGAAGTCCAAATTCTCCACTTGGCCTCCACTGACACCCAAAATGGGAGGCTCCTCATTACTGGCCAATGGAGATGAAAGGCCTGGCTTCCTACTTAACCTTTTCTGACAGCAGAAAAGAGAAGGAGGGGTTGGGCCACCTTGTTACAGCTTTGTTAAAGTTGAAAATCTAGGCTCTCCACTAGGCCTTTGTAAATATCTTCTGTCACTTGTGGGAAAGAGGGAAGAGGTATAATTTTTTTTCTGTAGTTTTTGGATAGAGAAGAACAGTCATTGTCTAAATGTTTTTTGTCTGTTATACTGCCCTACTCTTGGTCCACCATACTAGAAAGAGCAGTGTTTTGTTGAGAGTTGGGGTTTTTTGTTTGTTTGTTTGTTTGTTTGTTTGTGTGTTTGTCTGCACCATTGGCACTGCCAGGCTGCCAGCTTCTTCAGTTTCAAGTCTGGGCTACATGAATCAAAAAGAAAACCCAAGGAACTAACCATCATATTGTATCTTGAGTTTCAAGGGCCCTAGCTGGTCTGACTTCTCTATCTTTCAGTCTCCTTATATTTGTTTTATATGTAATGTTCAGGGGTTTGAGTTGTACTTAGTGGAAGGAATAGGGGAAAGCAGGTCTACTCCATCTTCCCAGAAGTAGAAGTCTAAGTAGAACTTTTTATAAATAGGATCTTATTTTAATCACTAGGAGACATTAGTAAAGGATTTTTGAAGTTAATCCTTTCGCAGTTATTAACTCTTTTTTATACATTCAAACTACATATTGGGTTTGCTTAAAATGAGAAATTCCTATAGATTATTTACACATTTCTGAATGTTGACAATAACTGCCCTTTCGAAGTTGAGATTAAATTCTTCTAAATAATTACTTTTTAAAATGTTTTTTCCTTAATGCCTATCTGAAGATGTTTCAATGGAAGGCAATTCCTTAAACTGCCTAATGTTAAAGAATATAATTATAATTCCCACATCTTTCCAGAAGTATAAGATGGAAACATTTCTCAGAAGTATTCTATTTTAGAAGTTTTTCTGTATCTAAAAGATTATTTCACTTCTCTTACTGAGTTTCTATATACTGAGTTTCTATATACCAACAATTGCCTATTAAAGGTATTTAACAATTTTTGGATTTCCAGGACCTGGTTTTGTTTTTTTTTTTTCCAATAACCATTCCTCCTTTTTTAACATCTGTTCATATGTATTAAGGTCCAATAACACTATCTTTTATTGCCCTCTAACTATCTGCCAGGCACTCTGCTAATGAGCTTTTAAGATACTTTATCTTATTTAATCCTGTTTAAGACAAGGAAAGTGAAGCTCAGAAAGTCTGAATTGAAAGCATTCATAAGTGGTAAAGCCAGCATCTGCATACAGGTCCTCTGCCTCCTAGCTCCATGCTTGTTTTGACAATGCTACATCTGACAGAGTAAGCATCTTTCCCTTCCAAGGTGAAAGCTTTCGGTATGTTTTCTCCTTTAATGTTATTTTGTAATTTCTACCGTTCTTTAATTTTTATCTTAATCAAATTTTTCCCCTAAAAAAATTTTAATTTAAAATATATCTGTAATAGGTTTGAGGTTAAAATCAGAGTTTATTTACTATTTTTAATTTCAATATATGTCATTTGAAAATAGCAACAATTCTTCAAAGAGACAAAAAGGCTACATGTCTAAGCATCTCTATATTCATTGCAGAATTATTTTATAGCAAGATTTCAATTCATTTTCACTTAAATTTTATAAAAGAATGGAGATTCGATTTGCCTAATTTTGATTTCACATTTGATAATCAATATTTTTTCCTTCAAAAGATTTTGGCTAATAAATCCTCTTACATAGGCTAACTAATACTTCATTTGTCTTCAATTGAGTTCACTTATTTCCTATTAATCGGGTGAATTCCTTATTAATCAGTCAGTAGTTCCTTATATCTGTCATTGTTAGCTAAACATTTGGAAAGTATTTTTCTTTAGGAAAGCAGAATGCAGATACCACACATCCCTGATTTGTATAAATCAAGGCTCCCTATTCCAAAATGGAACTTTTGAAACACAGAAATAAGTCCTGTTTGTTACCTGGATAAGTAAAAATTTCCCTACAGATATACTAAACTACAATTTAGGAAGGTTTAATTTTTTTTCTTAGTAATCTATTCCTATAAGGAGGGTTTTTTTTTGTCATATACTACTGTATCCACTTGCTATCAAATAATAATGTTAAAGTCATGATTATTTTAGTCATTTGAAATATTTTCTTGCTGTGTTCCATTTCCCAATAATAAAAATGGTCTTTTTATACTCAAATTTTATGTTAAATAAATTAGTTGTTTTGTAAAATTACTGTTGCTGCAAATAAAAATTATTAACAAGTTTAACAAATACACTGTTTTAATAGAAATAGAAAGACACTTTCTAGTATTGGTACTAGAATTTTATCTAGAATATGCCTGGAAGGCAACAACCGCTACACATTTTCACATCATATATATAGCACTTGCAAGTAGGAGAGTCAAAGCAGCTGGCATTTTTACACACATTGACCATGTGAGGAAGAATATTGTTACAGGCATCATCACCTTAGGAAATGATGATCATCTAGCTATGCAAACTTAAAATATTCATCTATAGTAAATATATGTACGCAATAATGTGGAAGAAGGGAACTGATATTTATTTTTCACTACCATTATTATAATTGAATATAAAAGACTTCTACCTCTCCCATTTTGAATAATTTCCTGTTCAGAAAACAGACATTTTAATTTCTCATGAAGGCTGGTTGCGGAGAAGAGAGCTTGTTATGTCTAAGAGCAAGAAACTGCTGTTCTGTATGAATCCACACCCGGAGACGTAGAACTTAATTTTATAAATCATTTAATGTTATCTGCACAGCAGCTGGTAATGGCATACCTCAAAGCTTATCTCGCAATACCAGCGGGCAGCCATCTGCCCATCTCTACCGACTGAAGCCGTTCTGCTTTCTCCGAGACGCGTCGGAACTGTGTCACTGTGGGACGTGCGGCACGTTCGGGGTGAAGCAGGCTCCCGGGGCACGGCTGCCACTGGGGCGGTTCCCCGGAGACACAGACGTCAGGGAGGGCCGGGGCCGTCGCGCTCGGAGGACCCCAGGCAGCCCTGACACCCACACTTACAGGGCCATTTGGGTCGAGGCCTCCCTGGGCACAGCAGCGTCCGCAGCGGCTCCTCCCGCGAGCCCGGCGCCCGGGGCCGCGCGCCGGCCGCAGGGGGCGCAGGCGTGTGGGCCCCGCGGCCGAGCGAGGCCGGAGGCGGCAGCGCGGGCTGGGAAACCGCTGCGGCGGGCCGCGGCGCTCAGGGCCGCCGGCCGCAGCGGCCCGCGCCGCGCGGGCTTCCGGGTCCCGCCGCCGTTGCCACGGCGACCGCCGTCGCACGTTCCCGCGGCGGGCCCCGCCCCCCGGCCAATCGGACCGGCGCTCGCCCGAGCCCCGGCTTTCTTTGTTCCGCAGCCATTTCAGGCCCCGGACCGGAGGCAGCGCCGCTTCGGCAGAGGGCCCGAGCGCCGGAGGCCTCGGGGATGGTGTGGGACCGGGTAGGTGGCGTGAGCGGGGGCGGCCCCGCACCGGGGTGGGGGCGGGAGCACAGGCCGCCCGAGCTGAAGCCGGCTGCCCGGCGGCGGGGGCGGGCGCCGGGCTCGCCGCCCCGGGCCCCGCCCGGCCGTTTGGAGCCGGGCGCCGGCGGCTGTGCGGTTCCAAGCCCAACAGCTGCCGCCCCGGGCGTCCTGCGGGCCGGGGGCCCCGCCTCGGGTGTGCGGGGTCCGAGCCTAGAGCCCGTGAGAGCGGCGGCAGGAGACGGGCAGCTGTGCCCTGTCATGAGTCCGCGGCTTTGGGGCGCCAGACTGCCCCGACGGCGCGTCCTCGCCCTCCGCGCCCGGCATCCCGCCCCCGGGGCCCGGCATCCTCCTCCCCCCGGCTCGCACACCGCCCCCCCCTCGCTCCCACGCTCGGCTGAGCGGATCGCTTGCTCCGGGCGGGCCTGTCCCCCTCGGGGCCTCCTGGCTTCGCGACACGTCTACGCAGTTGTCGTGTGTGCAGCTCCGGCTTCCGCGTAGGTCTGTGTGTCTCTCTCCCCGTGTGTGCTCCCCCACGCGAGCACGCAGCAGGGCCCCGCTGCCGAGGAGCGAGCGCACCGACCAGCCCGTCAGCCCGTTTGGAGGACGGCGTTCCTCCTCCAAAACGGAGGTGGCCCGTCTGTTTACAGATGACACAGTCGACTGGATGTCGCAGGCATTGCTTACAGTTTTAGTGAAGTCCGTGATCTTACCAGTCAGCAATGATTTGGGTCAGTCCGCAGATGTAAATGTCGGCATTTAAAGTCGGAGGCTGGCCGCAAATTGATTTTGACAGTTGTATAAGCTGCTTAGTGACAGTCCTGTTTTGAAACTGTGATGACTTCAATGAGGAGTGCATAAGCGGCACTTTTTTTTTTTTTTATAACTAAAAAGATGTTTTTAAGGTACAAGTAATATCGTATAATAGGTACTGGGAAATGTGAGGTTGTAAAATGGCTGTTCCGATGTGCTCGTTTTTAAGATAAAAGTTCCTTTGGGATTTTGTTTCCCTATTATACCTAAGCTTTCATATGAGAATGATAAATACGTTATATTTAGTGAAGCAAGGGATGATTCCGTTTTGGGGGAAACAGTTCTGTTTTCCACTTTTATCCTGCCCTGCACTCCATTCTTAGAGAATGACTCCGGCGAGTTGAAAACTTGCCACTGCAGAAGAGAAATACTAATTCGTTTGAAGGTGCAGATTTCTTTTTTATTCTCTGGCATATGTAATGCATAAATGCATAGCAGTTTGGCAGTACAGTTTTTACTGAATCCAATTTACTGTGAACCTAATAAACTGTGAGTGCTCCATTTTCTTTTTCCTAAAAGGGCCCCCCACCTGAATCAGTCTTGATGTGGTTACAGCTTCCTCTTAGGTATTCAGGGAATTATTAAATTCCTCCCACTGGTGTTTCAGTCTATAAAAATCTTTTAAAATAATGAAGATTATTAGCCTTATGTATTGTGAGTAGGATAAGATTTTGGTAAAAATATATATGGTTCTGTTTGTAATTATTTCCACTATCAACATCTGTATTCATTACTGTTATGACTTTATATAATATTAAAGCCATCACCTTAACTTAATTTTTCTAAATATTGTCAACAAACTGCATTGAAATGTAAATGTTCTATATTTAGAAGAATTGCTTTCTCTTAACCATGCTGGATCCTGCAAATATTGTTTTTAAAGAAAGAAATTTGGTTATAAAGGAAGCTAAACCAAGTGACATAAATAATGAAAAAATTTATCAAATATAAACTACAGAGGAACACAGCAGTAAGTGGGAGTTATTTTTATTGTACATGGTGTTAATTATGAATATTCCAGGGATTGATATCTGAATACATATTGTTGCCAAAAAGATCTTGGTCCAAAAAAACAATTTGATTTACCAGAAAAAGGGTAAGAAAGCTGAGAGAATCAAAGTGATTGATTTACTGATTTTTTTTTAATTGAGAATAATACCACCCTCAAAAAGGAAGGATCAGGGACTGCGAAATTCCCCAGATGTTGGGAATCTTTCTTAGTCCCATTCAGCCAGTAGGTAGATCTGGTGGGTGTTGGCAAGTGAGAGTGGACTCCTGGGTTATGAAGGGGGCGAACTTTGCAGTGGAAGACAGTTGTTTGCAAGGGTGGTAAGTGTAGATTTGTACTTATATGCATGGGTGTTAGTGTAGGAGAGAATTCCTAGAAACCACGTTTGGTTGCTCCAAGACCTTCTTACTAGAATTCTTTGACTAAATAAGAATGTTAGAGTTCCAGAATCTCAGTAGTTAAATGTGATATTGGAACATAAAATAGGGGTCTAGATTTTTCTTAGAGCTTTCTGGAGTTGACAGAACCCATACAGAAGTGGTGACATCTTATTTCAAAACAGCACCCAATGGCAGAGCGAATATTTGAACTCAGTACTGAAAGAATTGAAAGACAACAAGATTTAAATTGACATATGCCTTTTTAGTGGTTAAAATTCATAAACAAAGCAGGTCTTTTCAGTGTAATGTAGTAGTTAAGAACAGGGGCTGTAGAGCCAGAGTTCTTGGATTCAAATCTTGGCACCTTCCGTAATTATCTGTGTGACCATGAGCAAGTTACTTAATTTCACTGTGCTTCAATTTCCTTGTCTCATAGTGCTATGAGGATTAAATAAATTAATGCGATAAACTCTTATAATTGGGCCTGGTGTGTAGTAAACATTCCACAAATAATAATCGCTCTTACCATCATCACTGGAATTCTAGAAAACAACTATAAAATAATCATCACTAATATCGGGACTATGAGATAACTTCAGTGAACTCTTTGGTGCATTTCCTTCCAATATTTTTTATTTGATTTTATACAGTTGAGACTTTATTACATGAATAATTTTGCATTCTTCTTTTTTCTCCTAGCACAGTAAGCATTGTCTCATGCTATTAAATTACCTTGTCAGCATCATTTTAAATAACCACATATTTGTGTTTTCTCATAACATTTTTCTGTTGGATAGTTAGCAAGTTTCTAATTTTTTTTGCCGTTATAAGATAGATTCCTAGGAAGTGGTTCCATAGTGTAGCAGTTAGCTTTACATGCAGAAGGTCCTGGGTTCACTCCCCAGTGGAGCCACAGTCCATGATCTATGGCCATGCCACCCTGAACAAGCCTGATGTCTGATCTTGAAGCTAAGCAGGGTCTGACCTGGTTAGTACTTGGATGGGAGACCACCTAGGAAGACCAGGTGCTGTTGGCATAAATAATAATAATAATAAAAGTAAATAAAAAGATTCCTCAAAGTGAAAATATTAGGTCAGAGTAAATAAACATGCAAATTTCTTTTGCTTAAAGGGAATTTAATAATGGACTTAAATTGAGGAACCCGGCATTTGTTTCTCTTATTGCTTGAGATGGGAA
The DNA here is from genome assembly GCA_030015415.1 of Cynopterus sphinx. Classification (NCBI taxonomy): domain Eukaryota; kingdom Metazoa; phylum Chordata; class Mammalia; order Chiroptera; family Pteropodidae; genus Cynopterus; species Cynopterus sphinx. The sequence goes on from CM057379.1 coordinate 39,317,718, forward strand.
GGAAGAGAGAGTGGATTAACATTTTTCTCATATACTGGGCATTATTTGTAGGCATTTAGCATACATTGTTATTTTTAGATACGTTATGCTCATTATCATAGCCCTGTGTTACATTAAGAGACTTCCATTTTGCTGATATGGGAGAACTGAAGTATAGAAAGATAAATACTTTACCAAGGTCTCAGAGTATTCAAGGCTGGATCAGGATCTAGGTCTTCCTGGTTGCAAATTTCATGCTCTTTTACTTATAAAATTTTATATAATATACATATTCAAATCCTTATACTGAACACATATGCTTTGAATGAATACAGAATCTTATAATTCACAATAGCAGTGAATCTAACTGTAGATCATAGACCACATTATTAAGATAGTGAAACTAAGCTGGAAGTTGTGAATGGGTAAATTAGTTAAACAGGGCTTAACTGTCTATACACATTTTATAAAAGGAAAAACACTCCTTATCTGGATGAGATGTAATTGGTAATAAATTCATAGAGTTGGTTTCTAAAATAAATGCAGCAAGCATTTGTGGTTGAAATACTCTTAGTAATGACCTCAACACAAATAGAGGAGAAAAAACACATAAAATTGGGGTTCAGAGAAATGACAATGGTCCATTAAATAACTATACTGAAAAATACATTTAGTAAAATCCTTGACAGAGTATTAAAGGAAATATAAACAAACAAACAAACAAACAAAAATAGAGGCGTTCCAGGTAAGAGAATAAGACTACCCGCAAGGTGTGGGAGGTGAATTTTATACTGAAAATGCAAGCAAAAAAAATAAATTGAGTTGCATTTTTATAGTTGACTTTGAACCACTTTCAAGCCATTAAGAGATTATCAGTGGAGCCCATTAATCCTCAGGTGCAGAAGTTACAGCCATAGATGAAAAAGTTGATCCCAGAAAGGCCAAGATTCCATTGTTTTTGTCTTTACTAAAGAAATTAGGGAAGAGAATATTTCAGCAAATCATGAATGTACTAAACAGATACAAATAAATTATTAGGAATAAGTCATATCAACCAAAATGTAAAGAAATGAATATAAAACATTGATCATTATGCTGCCATTAGAAATAATGTTTTTGGAAAATAATGAAATAAAAATAGTTTAATTTGACTGGATAATAGAAAAACAGGAAAATACTGAGGACGATGGCTACTTATGAAGGACTTGGTGTGCCATTTATTCATTCACTAAACATTAGTGCTTGGGTTGCCCCTTGTCTTCAAAAGATTTATGTACTACGTGAGAGAGAGAGAGAGATGTAAACAAAAAAGTACAATGAAGTATAGTTACAGCTTTTATGATATGTCTGTGGAGGCACCCAGGAGGGCTAGTAATAGGTTCTATGAAGAGTTAGAGAAATGGGGCAGATATTTTGGGGGGAGTTGGAGAAGCACTTCAGAGAGGATGTCAGCAAAGTTAAGGACCTCCTGTGTTCTTGAAACTCTAAGCAGTTCAGAGGCCCTAAAAGATATAGAATAGGAGTCCACAAACTTTCTGTAGAGGACCACACGGTATTTTCTACTTTGTGGGCCTTACCACCTCAGCCATTGTATTGCAAAAGCTGTCACAGACCTTATTGAAACTAATGGTATGACTGAATTTGACTGATGGACCTTAAATATTAGCCAGCGTCTCATATAAAGTAGAGGGATTTGAGGAAGAGATAACCAACTAGCCTGTGTTGCGCTAGCACAAGCAATTGAAAGATTTGAAAAGAGGAATTTACAGCATTGATTTGTGTGAATCATTAAGAGTTGGCTAAAATAGAAAAATAGATTATTTTTAAGCACTATAAAGTAATAAAAAAAGACAGCTCAGTTTTTTAAATGGACAGATTCACGGAAGAGAAAATATAGTTAGCCAATAAATATGAAGTAATGTTCTACACCATCAATAGGGAACTACAAAGTAAAACAAATTTTTTTACCCATCATGTTAGCAAAAATGAAAAAGTTTTGCTAGTATGTATTGACAAGGTTGTAGGAAAATACATTTATTCATACATTGAATAAATCAGTATAGCCCTTTTGGTTTTAAAGTAAAAACATTTTGATTCAGCAATTTCCATTTTGTAGAGAACCATATGGGAATATTAGGAGTCATTTGTTTTCAATATGTCTTTGTCAGTAGCAACAGAACTTCCATACTTACAGGTCACCTTTGCTCACCTGCACTCCAGTTCATAAAAGGGTCTATAATTGTCAAGTTTTTTTTTTTTAAAACCCATTCCCAACTCTTCATATTTTTTTTACTATGCTTGCTGGAATTTACAGTCCATCATCTGCAAATCCAGTTTCAACCTATGCTTAAACATTCCCTTTACTTTCTTGCTCTTATGGAAACCTAAATTTTTATATTGTGCAGTTTTGGCTGTTTTTTCCATAGCTTTCCTTGACACTGTTCCCACAGGTGGGAAGGTGTCTGTCATGCATCTCTTTGCTGCTTGCAATCTGTTCTCCATTCTCCCTAAAAATCTTCAATTTGGGGTTATGTCATCACTATATAATCTACTGTCCTTCATGATTGCAGTCAGCTACTAACTTTCAGGTCGTTACTCCTCGTTTTTAAATTATTTTAGCTCTAGGCTCATTGCCCTTCTCTCCCAATACCATCTCAATCTTTGTACTGAAATTGAAAAGAATATACATAACCAATCTTTCCAGTACCTGGCCTTTCATTTCTAGACCTTTCCTCCAGTGCTCTTCTCATCTGCCCTGTCACTCCATAGTGACACCTTCTTGCATGGTCAACAACTGCAATCCCTCCATAGTTACCATTTCCTGTATTCTACTGTGACCTTCTTATTTTTGTAGTTCACTACTCCTAGTTAGTATCCAAGGCTCAACCATCTTTGGACCACAATGGAATCTCCAGTTTATTGATCTTATTACTTTTTCCCTGCCACTCACCTCTTGATGTTTCACTCCCTTTCTTAAACTTAAATTCCATGGTTAATTATTTTAATCACTGCTTTGGATCTTCTCCCTTGCTCCTTGCTTCTTTGGTAGAACCACAGTCCCTGTTAAAGCGACTCTTTGTTTTCTTTGCACCTGCCCCTATGTACCTTAGGGTGGCTGGAAGAAAATACACAACTACAATGACCACGTACCTCAAGTGGGTCCTTAATGCTGCCTGATGATTGTACTTTGTTTTCCTACTCTGTTCACTCTCCTAAATGACTATTTCATTATTTTCTTCAAACCTGGAATATCTTTCTTTCCTATCCTCACTTTCATCTCATGACCTTGGTTTCTACTTAGCAAAGAAAATCAAAGCAGTCAGAAAATTTCCACTGCCATTACCCCATGTACCTACCAGCGTCTTCATCAATACATGCTGTCTTCCTTAATCCCTTAGACTACCTGTTAATGTCACTGTCTGCTTTTGTCTAGATCCCATTCTCTCAGTTGACATTTCAACTTCTCTCCTTCCACATCAATCTTTTTCTTTATTGGATTATTTCTCTCGGCAAGTAGGCATGCTATTATTTTTTCCATCTTTAAAAAGAAAAATGAAAACTCTATTCACTCTTCATCACCTGTTCCTCCTCCCCCCCCCCTTTTTTTTGGGGGGGGGAAGTTTCCTTTTAAAGCATCATTCCTCAAAAGAGTTGTCAGTACTTGCTATTGCCAAATTTTCCCCTCCCATGCTTTGTTAAACCCACTTCTCATTAGGCCTTTGTCTGCACCATGACCACTGAAACAGTTCCTCAGGTTCTCCAGGAACTTCATGTTGCCAAATGCTGTATACCATTGATTGTGTTCATCTTACTTGGCCTGTCCACAACATTTAACACAACTATTTATTCCCTTTGAAACACTTCTTTGCTTTGCCACATACCCCTGGTTATCTCCTATCTCAGTGCTGGCTCCTGGTTATTCTCCTTTGCCTTTCTTCTCACACACCTCTTCATGTTGTAGAGCCCCAGGGGTCAGCCCTTGTTTTTTTATTTGTTTGTTTTTTGTTTTCCTATCTTTATTCACTTCATTGGTAATCTCATTCATTCTGCTGGCTTTAAATACCATTTAAATGCTGGCAATTCCCAGATTTAGATCTTTTGGGTATCTAATTCTTCTCACATGTTCAACTGCCTATTTAACATCTCTACCTAAATGCCTAATAATAGCCATCAATCTAAGCATGTTCAAATCTAAACTTCTCAGCTTCATCCCCATAGACTTCCCCATTTATGTCAGTGGCTCCATCCTCCCAAAAGCTCAGGCTAAAATTTTAGAGTTATTCTTGACTTTTGCCTCTTCAAATCTATTCTTTCAGGATAACCTGTTTTTTCTGTATCATCAAAATATATCCAGAATTTTACCATGCCTCACCTTCTCTGCTGTCACCACCCTGGTCCAAACCACTACTATCATATCTCCTTGGATTGCTTAAATGGGTTGCTACCTGGTGTTTCCATTTTACCCTAGCCCCTACCAACAGTCTTTTCTCAATGTACTAACCAGGGCAACCCTGGTCAAAGCCCTACAATGACTCTTTTTCACTCAGAAAATCTAGTCCTTACATTGGAGTACAAGGCTTTAATTAATCTGTCCAACACACTCCTCTTTCACTTTTCCTTCCTGACCTCATTTTTTACTACCACTTTCCCTCCTTGCTCACTTGTTATATCATAAATGTACTTTAGGGCCTTTGCTTTAGCCAGTTCAGCTGTCTGGAATGTACTTCTCCCAAATTACTTGGCCTTTCCTCCAGGTATTTGTTCAGATTTCACATTCTCTAAACACCCTGTTTAACACCCTACTGCATCCTACTCTCTCCCATCCTTATCCTGGATTCTTGATTTTTTGATAGCACGTACCACCTTCTAACACATTATATCAGGGGTCAGCAATCCGGAGTCCCATTGCCCTGAGGCCTGTTTCTGTACTGCCTATGAGCCAAGAATGGTTTTTACATTTTTAAAGGGTTTAAAACAAAAACAAAGAATATATGACAGACATATGTGAGTTGCAAAACTTAGAATAGTTACTGTCTGGCCCTATGCAGAAAAAGTTTGCACTATATGTTCTGTTGTCTTTCTCCTCCTAAAAGAATGTAAGCTCCCAAGAGATTGAAGATCTTTGTTTTATTTATTGCTTTATTTGCCACAACCAGAACAGTGCCTAAAATATAGTAGGCACTCAGTAAATATTTGTTAAATGAATGAATTGCTCGTAATAGTGCAAAATTGTATATATGTTAAGTTTATCAATAAGCCATACTAAAGATAGTAATGAAATAAAGCTATGTATAACGGGTAGGAAAGCCAAGGCATATTTTACATGAATTTTTATAGAACACAAAACTTTTCCACAGAAATGTGTATTTAAATACATAAAAAACAGCTCTATGAGGATATACATCAAATGGTTGTTAGAGTACCTCCAGGGGGGAGACCAGGATTAGCAGAGGTACTTGAAAGGAACTTGAATTTTATCTGTATTGTTTACATTTTTTGTACGGTGAGAAAGTCACATTTTTCCTTTAAAGATTTTTCTTAATGAAAACAAAGGGGGAAAAATAGGTACTAAATAAGGCAATGAGAGGAAATATAGAATAATGGGATAGGGAAGAACCTTTGCCTTTCTTACATGTCATATTTGGCCAGCAATCTGAATGAAGAGAAGTGAGCAGTATGAATATTTAAAGAAAGAGTATGCAAAAGTAAAGAGTATTAGGTGGGAACAAGCATAATATTATCAAAGAACTACAAAAAAGAAAATGGAACATAGTGAAAATGGGGACAGGGACTGTTAGAAGATTAGTTCAGAGAGAGAAGAGCCCAGATCAAGTGCAACTTTGTAGAGTGTGGTAAGAATATGAGGTTTTATTTTAAGTGTGGTGAAAAACCTATTGGAAGATTTCAATAGAAGACATGATTTACATGATCACTTTTGCTGTTTTGTTCCTGTCAAGAAACAAGAGAAGGCAGGGAAACCTATTGTAGTAGACCACGCTCTTGAAGAAAATGCTATCTAGACTAGGATAGATGGTAGAGAAGATAAGAAGTGGTCAGACAGTATATTTTGAAGGCATATTTTGACAATACTGGCTGATGGTTAAGATGTGGGGTTTGAGAAAAATCAAGGATGACCCTTAATATTTTGACCCAAACAACTGGATAAATTGTAGTAGTATTTAGTGGTATTGGACAACTGGAAGAGGAGCACATTTGAATGGGATAGGGAAGAGAATCAAGAGTTCTTTTTTATCCAGCAAAGAATTAGATACCCATTTAACAATCAAGTGATCATGTCTTATAAGACGTTGGATACTTGAGTCTGGAGTGCTATTTGATGGACTGGATGAGATCACATAGAAAGATAGAGAAAAGAGACCTAGGATATTTAGAGATAGGGGAGTCAGCAAAGGAGACCAAGAGCACCTAGTGAAATAAATGGAAAACCAGGGAGATGTGATGCCACAGGCAAAGGAATGAAAGAGTGATTGGTTGCCTGTGTTCAGCACTGTGGAGAAATTACAGTGAAACCAGGAAGAAATTGGCTTGGCAACAAGGAAGTCTCAGTCTTAGTGAAGTAGAGTAAAGAAGGGAGAGATGGTGTCTCTGCACAGCTTTGAAGTTATTTCTGTGAGTGGAAGTGAGTGGAGAAATTGAGTAGCAGTAGAGGGTAAATGGAGTCAAAAGTAGGTTTTTTAAAGATATTTTAAATAATTTTAAACTTAGAAGTTGTGAGAATAATTCAGAGAACTCCCATATACACTTCACCCGGATTCACCAGTTCTTAATATTTTGCCATATTCTCTCTACCACTCACACACATGCGCGCACGCACACACACACACACACAATTTTTTTTTTTGATAGTAGGTTGTATACATCTTGCACCTTTATCCCTTAATAACTTAAAAGTGTATCTTAAGAGCCATGATTTCTTTTCCTGAAATTACATCTTGTTATCAAATTCAGGAAGTGTAGTTATTCACAGTCTGCATTACAATTTTGTCATCTGTCTCATTTATATCCTTTATAACATTTTTTCTTCCTGTATAGGATCCAGTTCAGGGTTTTATATTACACTTAGTTGTTATCTTTTAAGACAAAGAAAAAAAAATTACAATGGAACTTTTGCCATTTTATCCTCATAACAACTCCATGAGATGAGGTACTGTTAGTCATCTCATTTTATAGATCATAGGTTAATTATTCTTTCCATGACTAATAAGTAGCAGAGCAAGAGCTCAAAGTCAACCAGAGAGACGCCAGGGTTTGCAATCTTAAGCTCTATACTACAGTGCCACCCTTGTAGTACATGGAAAAATCTGAAATTCCTTATTCAGAGTGGACGAATAAATCAGATATATAGATCAAAGACAATGACCTCATATCAAAAGGTTGATATTAAATTTCTAGATCTGGATTATAACTCTTTGTAATGATGGATCAGGGTTTACTATGTCACCCTGATGAGCATTTGGACAGAAGGAAAAGCAAGAAAAGTAGCGATATTTGAATTATTTTGTATGTAAATTTTACCGTACTTTTGCATAAATGGTTTCAGAGTTAATTGGTATTGATTGTTTAGGAAGGTAAAATAAAATACTTGGATGATTCTACTGTGATGGTTTTAGTTGGCAGTATATGGGCAGTATAAGATCTAAAGAGTCCTTCTCTGTTTCACAAAGTTTGTTTTATCTCATAGAATTCTGCTTGTCAAACTTTTTTTTTAAACGCCTACGGTACCTGGTATTTTTAGATGGTCTCCCATCCAAGTACTAACCAGGCCTGACTCTCCTTAGCTTCCAAGATCAGATGAGATCAGGCACGTTCTAGGTGGTATGGCTGTAGACTTTGTCAAGCTTTTGTTAGGAAATATTATGAAACTTAATTTAGGAAAAGAGTATTAAACTGAACCATTGATTTTTAGTTTAATAATGTTTTACATAATTTTCTATTAACACAGTTTTGAGGGGATAATTAGTAAAGATTTCTGTTGGATAAAAACCCAAGTTATGATGAAAATTTTTCTTAACATTTTCAGTTAAAGATTGTTCTTAATACTGAATGTGACCTAAGCCTGACAGTCATGTGACCTTTCATAGGAGCCCAGATATTTACTGAAAGAATCAAGTGACGTGTAGCTCTCACATAGGTAATTTAGTAGTCTCGAACCACATTTGAACAATGGAATCGAATACAAGTTTCCCTGAAGGCTTGGAGAATTTCAGTAGCAAGTATAAAGAAAAGAAGTTAAGGCTGACTCTTATATGTGGAGTATGACCAGATTCATTATTTACCATCAACTAAATATTTTACTTCTAAAAGCTGAAAGGACTATGGTCTGTAGTTGCTTTGTAGATGAGGAAATGAACCAAATGAGTGTAAGTGATTTGTACAGTTTTGCCCATCCAGCTATTCTTCGTACAGAGAAGAACTGAGAAAGAGCCCCAGACCCCTGACATTACTTTTTTACTGATGTTCTTTTGGCTCTTCATAGCACAGAAGCCTTTAAGACTCGTGGCAGGAGGCAGTTTGTCCTGAAGCCCCATTAAATTACAGTGGACTTGTTAGCACCAGAAAGATTGTGGCTGTGAGTTCAAGTGTCTGCGTCACCTCCCCATATAACATCTTTCCTCTGGCCTGACACCTGCCTCCCTCCTCCATAAATCAAGAATGAAACAGTGGATGGGCAAATGGGGTGAAGGGCTGAAGAAGTACAAATTAGTAGTTGATAGATGGTCATGGCGGTAGGGAGCACGCCATAGGAACGTATATTGGCTAATATTAATATATTGGCTAGGTGGGAAACCAGAGGAGAAAAGGAGCAGTTAGGGGATCATTTTATAAACTATATAAATGTCTAACCAAATGTACTGTATACTTGAAACTTAAAAAAAAAAAAAAAAGAATGAATGAATGAATGACTGAGTGGAGAAAGGTAGGAGTTTTTCCTGGAGTCTTATATGCTCAGAATCAAGAGAATGGTGTTAAAGTTTAAGATTTAATGTATGAATTTGATGGGAGAAGCTTAAATAAATTGAGGTGTAAAGAGGGAAAGGCTCTGCTAAAAATCGTACCTTTATTTTAACCCTACATCCTAGTGGGCTAAAGGTTTTTGGTTTGCTGTTGCTACTTGCAGATCAGATGTAATTTTTATTTGTAGAATGGAATCTACACATTGACACTCCAGTGAGATTTTAGTAGAGTTTAAATTGCTCAGCAACAAGGACAGAATTGTGATTTCGGGTAAAATTATTGTTTTCTAGTTCTGAGAATTATAAACTCCTATACATCTCAAATGCTTTTGAGTTGAGTTCATCAAATGTCTAGCCACATTTTGAATTGTTGAATTTAATAAAGTAAAGAAATCTTAGGAATTTCCTAGTTCATCCCTTTCATTCCAGACTTATACCATATTTGTAGTTTCCAGCTATGTAATTCTGCATATACAAGTGCCTAATGTTAGCTTATTAAATTAATTTCTGGAGTTTCTTCATTCTAGAATATGCATGCTACTTCTGTAAGAATGTACAATGAACATTTGACTAGAAAATGTGTATTTTATTAACTGTAATAGAGATTAATTGCTGTATGGAAATCTTTTTTAATTGAAATTTCATTTCAAGTGACAAAACAAAGATTGCTTTCTGTATCTCCCTACTCCAGGAAAATGATTTAAGAAAATTTATTTTATAATAAATGAATTTTTTTTTTCTAAGAATTGGTTTACTGTGATAGAATTAGTGTGTGCTTTTGAGGCTGTTCATTAGTCTCCTGTATCTACCAACTGTAAGAGTACCTCGTAGGCGCACAGAACTATACAATTAGTTTCAAGTTAAGATAATTTGTGTGCATGTGTCTTCTTTGCATCTCTTCTTATTTATTATATTAGATTCCTTAGGCATAAAAATTTGTTAAGAAAAATTTAGAGACAATTCTAACATAATTTTCTTAAAGTTTCACTATTTTCTAAAAGTCTTAACTTTAAATTAGTTAAATGATTTATGAATTATTTTCTTTAAAAGTAAAATAGTATAAGGTATAAACAATTGATTAGCAAAATGAAAAGAACTAGAACTCTAACTTCTTTCAGTTCAGTATGTCGCTAAATGACAAATTTAAATTTGTGATATGCTCATTTATTTCTGTAGTCAGAATTTTCTTATATATTAGTAAGTTTTGCTGAAAATATTTATGATATTGAGAGAATCTAGAACTTGTTACTACAAAAAAAGTCTTGAGAACTGTTATGGAAGAATGACAGACCCTCTTTCTAAGCTAAAACTCATGTAAATTTCCTGTTGGCTTTTTACCTTTTTGTGGGATTTTTTTCCTTCTAGTTTAACATGTGATTTAAGTTAGCTATTTGTTTTTTCTGAAGTGATACTTCTGGAATTATGCATCAGTATTTTGAAAAATTAGGAGGTTTGTGAGAGACGCTTGAAATTTTTTTAAGTTAAAGAAAATTGTGGTATTGTTTTAAATTTTGGAGTAGTCTTACTGTGTCTGTATATCTTTGGTAATTCATTTAAACATTTAAATGTCTTAACATTAATTTGTTATTATAACATTGAAAATTATAGTTTAGAATCTATGATAATACCCATTATATAAATAAAAGTGAAACTTCTGTTTTTTAATTCTAAGGACAGCTTTTCTCTGAGACTAGGTCTCTGGGATTATAAAATAAGTTTTCTGGTATGATATTTCTGCTTTGAGTCAGTTTTTTTCCCTATTACTATTAAAATTTTTTTCAATATTCATATCGTGTCTGCTCATTTTAATGGCATACTCTGAGCAAAAGTTGCCACATCAATTTTCTGTAACTAAAATGTAACTCTTAAATACCATAACTTGTAAGCATTTTCACAAAAAACTATATTTCGTACCTTCTTACATTCTTAAAAAGTAAAAAAAAATAAGTGTAATAGAAGCTTTTTGATTATTCTTTCATTATGAATAGCAAAAATTATACCATAACATAGTAAATAAATTCTCTAGGGTCTTTACCTCTGCCTTATTTATGACTTTAAGCAATTATACTGTTGAAGATGTTTATTTTCATTATAAAGATAACATAACTACAATATTGATCATTTTTTAAAGAGAAAAGGGCCCATAATCTTAACACCGTAATATACTGCTAGCTTTTCATTATTTTCTTCCAGTCTTTTTATTTAATAATTTGTCTTTATCTTATACATATTTTACTTATTTGTAATTGTTCCCTATATACAACTTTTTATCATTTTTTTTCACTTTCTAATCAGAAACATTTTTCATGTCATTACCAAAATTAACCATCTTTTTTTAATGGCTGTGTAATAGCCCAGCAGTTGAATGTTGTGTTATTTACCCATGTTTATTGTTGTATTAGAAATAACCTGGGATAAAATCATTGAGAACAATGCTCTCTTTTCTGTATTTAGGATACAATCTCAGAAGTGTAATCATGAGAATAAAGGGTGTGAAAATGCATATGGCTGTTGATACAGATTGCTGAGCAGATTTTCAGTATGTTGTATTAATTTATGTTATAGTCAGTAATTTATTGAAGTTGATTCATCATACCTTTACCAGTGTTGGATATTGTTATAAAATTATCTTTGCTAATTAGTCTGAAGACATTACTTCATTATTCCATTTATTGATTACTAGTAAGGGTCAGCATTTTTCCATGTTTACTGTTATATCTCCTCCTGTGAATTATCTTTCATGTGTTATCTATTGGTTCTAAACTAGTTTTCCAGATAAGTAAAGTTGTTAATGTAGTATATCTTATTGTATAACCTAATTTTATATGATAATATGCTAGGAGCTCCTCTCTTTTATATTCAAATAAAGCATATGTTTGTCCACCAAATTTGTAAATAGTAATGCCTTCTGGAAATGCATGAGATGTTGTAGGTCCTTTGGATGTGGAGTGAGTCTTGGGGAAACAGGTATTACCTGAAAGCTGGCATCATAATGAGGGTAAATTGCCACCTTTCCTACGTCTCCCACTGGTATGAAGTTTAAATAAAATGAATATTGTGAGTTATTTTTACCCTTGACAGCAGCAGGGGCAGTGATTGCCAGTGCTCAGAACCAAAATAGTATAATTTGGAAAAGGCAGGGGAAGAGAGAGGAAGTAGATGGGTAAGAAATTCTGTTGTCTGTAAAGGGGTTGTACACCTGAACTGACAGCTAGCTGGCTTTATTCTTGGACTTTTTTTTATTCTTACTTAGTTTACTCTCTACACATCTGGGTATATTCATTATACTCAGTGCCTCTCAGAGACTTACGTCAGCTTTCAAATTTAATCTGGTGTTCAATCTAAGGAAAATGATTTCCCTGATAGTCATCAACCTTCATTGTACCAACCCCACAGTTCCTAGAGAACTTCTTAAAACATTCTATTCCTTTACTTAAAACAAATATATTTTTGGAATAGCTTGTTATAATATAACATAAAATCATGTGATTATATGTTTAAATATTTAATATTTTCTGATTAAGCTTTTTTGGTTCTAAGGAACAGCAACTTATAAAAAGAAAATGGTAGGTTTTTTGGGTTTTGGGGGGTTTTTGTTTTTTTGGTTTTGGGGGTTTTTTTTGTTTGTTTTTGTTTTTGTTTTTTTTGGTCATCTCTGGAAATAGACATCAGGAAGCATGATAGCTCCCAGGAGCAGTTGCTGTCACTATGGTGGACCATGTAATCATGCTCAAAGCTTCTTGCTTCTGTCTGTGCTGGTCCATTCTCCTCTGTTTGCTTAGAATTTCTGTCCTTTTATCATTTTGTCTTGCACATGGAATCTAATGGTGGCCACCTGCCCCTCACATCGTGACTTTTTAGCTTCTACTTTGAGAAGTGGTAAATAGTAAATGGTCCCAGTAGGTTCATATTTCTGAGACAGGAAATCCATTTGATTTAGCTTAGCTTTTCTTGCCAGGATTCATCATATGGAAGGTCATGTACCCAATCCTGGTTTAATCAGTTGTGTTTAGGAAATGCTAGTCACAAAGCATCAACCTTTACATTAGACCCATCACTTAGATATAGGCTGTTGGCTACCTAGTTCCCTTTAGGAAAGACCTTTGGGTTTACTGCTAGATAACTATCAGAAAATCAATGCACTATACAAAAATGGAGGGGGTGGGGCAGAACCTCATAGAACTGGATGTTCTAGCTATGTTTTAGGAAATATAAATCAGATTCTTCCCCTTAATTTGTAATGTTGATTTCTAGGTCTTGATTTCATTTATTTTAAATAAGGATTAGATATATATCTAATTCCATTTTCATACTAAAGATAGTATATTATGATTGCTATTCTCTAATTACAGTTCAAGTTTAAATTGATAAATTTCATGAAACGAGGATGGATAGTGATAAGGACATGATATTCAATTGGCTGATATTTCTATTTGTAAGAGAACAATAAGCTTTCAGCTTTAAGGATATATTCTTATAAACTAAACACTTTTGGTGTGTCCATTGTAATCTCAAGTTTCCTTATCATCTCATGTTTCATTCTAGGTTTTATATTCATTAATTTTTTCATGTCTTAATTGTAGTTGAGTCTTACTGTTTCTTTCTCACATTAATAGGAGAAAAGAATTGAACACTCACAAAATATGTGCTGCTGATGTTATTGGACTATAAACCATTAGTTGTATAGTACTATCTGTCATAGAACATTATTTCCTGCTATTTTCTTCCATTTATGGACTATCTCTAGAATTTACTTTATGGTAGGTATTCTTTTCCTATCTTTTTGACACGCTGAGTACTACCCTTAATCAACTACTTAGTTTTCATACTTATGAAATTTTTATAGACCAATTATATTAACCTGATTTAATATTTACCATTTAATTTCTGATTCTTTGTTCCTCTTATTCCTCCATTTTTTTTCTATTCTTTTAGAATATTATTTCATTTAAATGACAGGACAAACAGCCCATTTTCTTGCTTTTTTTTATTATTCATAGGTAATCTTCATCTTAACTCTATCTGATGGTATAAACTGCCATCAGTAAATCTGGGTTTCAATGATAATTTGAGTGGAGGGGATGAAGTGGGAAAGTAGATACATTAAGTACCTACTATTGCAGTTCTTTACATTTTGATTTAATTTTCTCATCAACCCCAATTCACAGATGCCTAAAATGTGACTCAGAACATTAAGCCACTTTCCTAAATAATAGAGATAATTGTGATTTGAACCTATATGTATATAACTTTGGAACCCATGCTTCCTCTACTCTTATCTTCCTGCTTACTCATTAGCAGCTCAGGATCTGAATTTGTAAAAATTGATTTTTTTATTAGTCTTCTGTGTCTGTCTTCCCACAGCTGAAATCTGAATGATATGTATTTGTTATGTTGAGTGAATTTTCAATGAACAAAGGAAAAATTAGATAAAAGCTAACAATTATCAGCCTACTAATCACTTATATTTATCCCCTTTCTATTTTACTGTCTAAACTGTCCTGACCCTTTTCCAATTCAGCCCTTGCCAGTGACCACATGCTGTTTCTTTTCCTTTTTTAAACTTGAAAATGGGAAATATTAAATTAACACATTACACTTTAATAATCACGGATAGTTTGAAATGTGAATTAGAAATTCCTGGGGTCCTCACACTTCAAATTTTAGGAGTAATCTAACTGCAATGAAACAGTGTACTTGTCATTATACCAAAATGATTGTAAATGGCTATCCGCATGTGTTATCTAACTTAAAAAAAAAAAAATCATCATCCTGGCTCCTGTCAACTTTACTGGCTTGTCTCACTTTATAAGCATGGATTGTAAGATTGTAACATACCCTTAATTGACTTTATATCAGATGTGTTACACAGGAAAATATTTGGCCAATTGCATCATAGCCCTTTTTACTAGATTCTTAAATATAGCAAGTGCAGCTATAATCAGTAGCTTTTCTGGTGCTGATATATTTTCAATGATTTCAATACCAGTATTTTACCAAGAGCTATCATAATCTTGCTAGAGAACACACAGATTTGTCTCCATCTTGTATGTTTGTCCACACATCAACCAAGTAAATAATCAGACAGTGGAGAGGAATGTTACTTTAAGACAAGCTTCTCTTTTAATTGATCTGTGAATTAAAGAAGTAGTTTGGAGTAGATGAAACATGAGACCCAGGAATAGGAAAGATCTATATTGCAACCCAACTCTTCTTTTTAGGGGAGGGGCGGGGAGAAGTAGAACATCTTTATTTTTAAAATGTTTTTTCACCTTTATTGAGATATAATTGACATAACATTGTGTAAGTTGAAGATGTACACAATGATTTTATCTATGTATTTTGAAATGATTACCACAACAAAGTTAGTTGACACATCCATCATTTCACAGTACTTTTTTTTACTAACAAAATTTTTTTATTAAAAAAATAAAAATATATTTGATGCAACTTTCAAATATATAATGCAGTATTATTAACTATAGTCATATATTGTACATGACATTATTAGAACTTACTCATCTTAGAACTGGAAGTTTGTACCCATTCTCCTCATTCCCACACCCCTGGCAAACACCAATCTGCTCTTTGTCTATGTCTCTTAAACAAAAGATTGTTTGTTGTTTATTAACATCTCATATAACTGAGATCATACAATATTTGTCTTTCTCCATCTGATTTATTTCACTCAGTAAACTGTCCTTAAGTTTCATTCATATTGTCACAAAAGGCAGGATTTCCTTTTTTATGGCTGGATAATATTCCATTGTATGTATACCACATTGTTTTCACATCTTGGCTATTGTAAATAATGCTGCAGTGAACATGAGGGTACAGATATTTCTCTGACATAGTGAATTTATTTCCTTCCAATATATACCCAGAGTGAAAGTGCTGCATCTTGATTTCCAGAGAGGCTGCACCAATTTATATTCCCAAGAAAAGTGCACAAGTGTTCTCCTTTCTCCACGTTCTTGCAGCACTTGTTATCTCATTTCTTTTTGATGATAGCTACTTTAACAGGTTTGAGGCGTTATTTCATGATGGTTTTGATTTACATTTCCCTGATGATTAGTGATGTTAAGGACCTTTTTGTGTACCTGTTGGTCATTTGAATATCTTCTTATTCTGGTCCTTTGCCTGTTTTTTTAACTCAAATTGTTTTGTTGTTTGTTTTGCTTTTGGGTTGTGTAAATTCTGTATATATATTTGGGTATTAACCCTTTATCAGACATGTGGTTTGCAAAATTTTCTCTTATTCCATACATTGCCTTTTCATTTTGTTGATGGTTTCCTTTGCTATGCAGAAGCTTTTTACTTTGATACAGTCCCACTTTTTGATTTTTGCTTTTCTTGCTTGTGCTTTTGGTATCATATCCATGAAATCATTGCCAAAACCAATGTCAAAGAGCTTTTTCTCTGTGTTTTCTTCTAGCAATTTTTGGTTTCAGGTCTTACATTCAACTTTTTAATTCATTTTGAGTTAAATTTTGAATAGTATGAGATAGGGGTCCAGTTTTGTTCTTTTGCATGTGAAAATCTAGTTTTCTCAGCACCATTTATGGAAGAGGCTATATTTTCTTCTTTGAGTATTCTTGGCTCCTTCATCAAATTTTAGTTGACTGTATACACATGGGTTTATTTCTGGGCTCTCAATTCTGTTCTATTGGTCTACCTATCTTTTTTTTCTGCCACTACAATTATTACAGCTTTGTAATATAGTTTGAAATCAAGAAGTGTGATGCCTCTGTTTTTGTTCTTTCTCAGGATTGCTTTGGCTATTCAAGGTCTTTTGTGGTTCCATGTGAATTTTAGGATTTTTTGTGTGTGTCTATTTCTGTGAAAAAATATGCCATTAGAATCTTGATAGGGATTGCATTATCTCTGGATAGCTTTAAGTAGAATGGACATTTTAATAATCTAATTCATGAACATGGAATAGCTTTCCATTTGTTTGTGACTTCTTCAATTTCTTTCATCAATGTCTTATAATTTTCAGAGTAAATTTTCACCTCCATAGCTACATTTATTCCTAATTATTGTATTCTTTTTGAGGCGATTGTACATATGATTGTGTTCTTTGTTTTTCACATTATTTGTTGTTAGTGTATAGAAATGCAGCTGGGTTTTATATATTGATTTTGTATACTGCAACTTTACTGAATTCATTTATTAGTTTTTTGGCAGTCTTTAGGATTTTCTGTGTATAAGAACATGTCATCTCAGAGATAGTTTTATTTCTTCCTTTCTGAGTTAGGTGCCTTTTACTTTTTTTTTTTTTTTTTGCGCCTTATTTCTCTGCCTAGGAATTCTAGTACTTGACTAGGAATGGTGAGAATGGGCACACTTACCTTGTTTCTGATCTTAGAGGGAAAAGCTTTCAACTTTTCACTATTGAGTATGATGCTGCCTATGGGTTTGTCATATATGACCTTTGTTATGTGGAGGTGTGTTCCTTCTATACTAGATTTGTTAAGAGGTGTTTAATCATGAATGGATACTGAGTTTTGTCGAATACTTTTTCCACATCTATTGAGATGACCATGATTGGTGTCCTTCATTCTGTTAATATGCGATATATCACATCAATTGATTTGTATATATTGAATCATCCTGTCCCAAGGAATAATTTCACTTATGATGTATGATTTTTTAAGGTGCTGTTGAATTTGGTTTTCTAGTAATTTGTTGAGAATATTTGTATCTATATCAGGGATATTAGTCTGTGGCTTTCTTCAAGTGTCCTTATCTGGCTTTACTATCATTTATGATGGCCCCATAAATGAATTTGGAAGTAGTCCCTCATCTTCAATTTTTTGTAAGAGTTTGAGAAGAATTTATGTTAATTCTTCATTAAATATTAATAGAATTCACCAGTGAAACCATCTGGTCCTCAGCTTTTCTTTGTTAGGATTCAATCTGTTTCAGTCTGTTCAGATTTTCTGTTTATGATTCAGTTTTGGTTGGTTGAGTGTTTCTAGGAATTTATCCATTTCTTCTAGGTTGTCCAAGATGTTGGTGTATAATTATTTACAACTTCTTATGAACCTTTGTATTTCTGTGTTACCAGTGCTAATGTCTTCCCTTTGATTTATCATTTTACTTATTTGGGTCCTCTCTTTATTTCTTCATTTGTTTATCTTTTCAAAGAATCAGCTCTTAGTTTTGTTGATCTTTCCTATTGTCTTCTTATTCTCTATTTCATTTATTTCTGCTCTATGCTTTATTATGTCTTTCCTTCCACTAACCTTGGATTTAGTTCCTCTTTTTCTGGTTCCTTGAAGCATAAAGTTAGGTTGTTTATTTATATTTCTTTTTCCTGATATCTGTGCTTGTGGCTATAAACTTTATCTTAGAACTGCTTTTATTGGATTCCATAAGTTTTAGTACGTTGTGTTTCCATTTTCATTTGTCTTGAGATTTTTTTTCAATTGTTTTTTGATTTCTTTGCTCAGTTTGTTTGAGAGTGTGTTAACTTCCATGTATTTGTGAGTTTTACAGCTTTCCTCCTATTATTGGTTTCTAGTTTTATACCATTGTGATTAGATACTCAGTATAATTACTATCTTGAATTTGTTGAGGCCTGTTTTGTTGCCTAACATATGATCTATCCTGGAAAATGTTCTGTGTGCACTGGAGAAGAATATGTATTCTGCTGCTGTTGGATAGAATGTTTTGTATATGTTTTTGTTAGGTCCATTTGTTCTATAGTATAATGCAAGTCTGCTGCTTCCTTATTGATTCTTTGGATGATCTATTTATTTTTGAGAGCAGGATATTAAAGTCCTCAATTATTATTATTTTGCAGTTTATTCTTTTATTTCTGTTAATGTTTGCTTTATACATTTAGGCACTCCAATATAAATATTTACAATTGTTAGGTTTTTTTTGGGGGGGGGATTACATATTGACTTTTTAATCAAAATATAATGAAGTTTTTTGTCTCTTTAAACCATTTTTAGCTTAAAGTCTATTGTGTCTAAGGACAGCTATCTCCTGCTTTCTTTTGGTTACCATTTGGTTGAAATATCTTTTTCTGTCTCTTCGTACTCAGTCTGTGTGTCCCTTTAAAGCTAAAGTGAGTCTCTTGTAGGCAGCATATTGTTGGATCTTCTTTTATTCATTCTGCCTTTCTATCTTTTGGTTGAAGAATATAATCTATTTACATTTAAAGTAATTATTGATAGGTAAAGATTTACTGTTGTCATTCTAATGATTGTTTTCTAATTGTTTTTTAAATCCTTTGTTCCTTTCTTCTTGTGATTTGATGGCTTTTTGTGGTGGTATGCTGTGACTCCTTTATCATAATCTTCTGTATATTTACTGCAGATTTCTCCTTTGTGGTTATCATGAGGATTACATAAAATTATTTGTAATTTTCTGTTTTGGGCTGATGATATGTTCATTTTTGAGAGTGGGGTTTTAAAGTTCCCAGTTATTGTTTGATGACAACTTCAATAATATACAGAAACTTTTTACTTTATTTCACCTTCCATCACACTTTAGGTCATTGATTAGGTCATTGATGTTTCAGTTTATTTCTTTTTGATATTGTTTGTCCAATAACAAAGTATGGTATCTATCGTTATTTTTAATACATTTGTTTTTTAACTCTTAATCTAGAGTTGTAAGTGTGTTATATACTACCATTACAAGCTTAGAGAATCTGTTTTTGCTTTATCTTCATTTATGTTTTAATGATAGTAATTAACATTCTTTTATTTTAGCTTGAAGAATGCTCTTCTTCATTTCTTATAATGAGGTCTGGTGATGATGAAATTCCTTACCTTTTGTTTGTCCGGGAATGTCTTTATCTCTGCTTCATTCCCAAAGGACAGCTTTGCTGTATATAATATTCTTGGTTGACAGTTTTTTTTCTTTTCTATATTTTGAATATATCATCTCACTCTCTCCTGGCCTGCAAAGTTTCTGTTGAGAAATCTGCTGGTAGACTTATTGAGGCTCCCTTGTATGTGACAAGTTGCTTTTCTCTTATGGCTTTCAGAATTCTCTCTTTGTCTTTGACTTTTGACAATTTAATGACAATGGTGTGGTCTTTTTGGGGTTTAACATGTCTGCGGTCCTATGGACCTCCTGAATCTGGTTATTCATTTCTCTGCAGAAGTTTGGGAAGTTTTTAGCCATCTAACCCAACTCTTAACATTTACTAGACAAGTGACTTTTAGTAAGTTAACATCACTGAAACTGTTACTTGACTCACAGTATAGTTTTGAATAACAATTTAGTAAGCACTGTATTTTCTTAAAACCACTTAGCAATGGTCAGTCATCAAACTGAAATGGAATTTATAATGTTAAAACAGAGGAGACTTTAAAACAGCATTTTTTTTTCTTAAACTGATATCACATAAATGAAAACTGCTGGAGTAAGATTGACAGTACTCAGAGGAATAATCAATTGAATGTAGCAATGGGGAGATCCCTAGTAAAGCTAATTAATGAATCTATAATGTTAAAAGAATCAGGAACCTAATTTACTTATTTTGTATATTTGTATTTTAATGTATAGGCTTATTATTTAGAAGGGTTTCCTTTCAGTTTTGTGAATGACTTAATATTGCCATTTGAAGAAATGTGGTTATCATTTGCAAGATAAGTTGATTTGATATGTGAATTTAAATCATTTTTGGCCAATCAAAGATCATAATTTTCCAGTATGTTATTTATAATATACTTAATATAGCAACAGCTTATTTTGTTCCCCTATAGTTTGACTTTTCTCAAGTTTCCATTTCTAAAAATGTAAGTGCAACTCTTTACCCAGCCTCTGTCACTGACAAATTACAAAGTAAAAGAATATTGTACTTAATATCTTCTAACACATGCAGGCCTTAGAATAAGAATCTAATGAAAATTTTCAGGAGCAGATTTATTAAGTTAATATAATCGTTCTCAACTGGCTGCATATTAGAAACACCTAGGAGCTGTAGAAAGATAACCAGGCTCAGGTGCCTAACCCCCACTCCTATATTGAATCAGTGAGAACATAGGGAATAGGCATCATATTTTTTTCCCAGTGAGTATAATCTGCAGTTAGGGTTGAGCACCACTGGTTTAAGTAGCTTAATGTATATGGAGAATAAGATAAATGGTGATAGTTAAATCTTCTATAGAAATCAACAGAGCATTGGTGTTTTGGTGATGAAAATGATGTGGTCAGAAGTTAAATGGGAGTTATTACTGCTATCAGTCTTTTACTTCCCAAGAAGTCTATCCAACAGTTATGTTAAGGGTTAGTTACATGTCAATGAAGGTGGCAGAATAAGAATTGTATGGTAGCATTGTTCAGTGCACACGCTCTAAAGACAGGTGCATCATGGCTTGAGTCCTGTCTTTGTTCATTATTATCTCTGTGACCTTGGACGCATTACTTAACTTTTCTTAAGCCTGTTCCTCTTCTGTAAAATGGAGTTAATAATAGTCCCTGCTCATGGCATTAAATGAGATTGTGCATTTAAAGTACTTAGTATAATGGCTGGTGCATTGAAGCACTTCATAAATATTAAAAAGGTTGCTGTTACTACAAGGCACAGTCCATACTTAGGAATCACATTTGGTTTTGAATGCCCAATCTGCCACATACTAGCTGGCCAGGCTACTTCACTTCAGTTAATATAAAATGGAGTTAATATCTGCCTCATAGTGCTATTGTGAACATTAAATAAGCTGGAGTGTTTAGAGAGTACATGGTTATAGATTGGGTTGACTTTTGAGATCGTTTTCATTATCACCTGCTCACTTTAATACTAGACTTTTTTTAATGTTTGTAAACTTTAGCATTTGAGTCACATGTTCAGTCATCTTCAAAGGTCTTTCTGAAAGGGCACTCTAAGAATACATTTAAGTTTCCCTTAGTACCTATTTATTTTCCATTTTCTTTTTTTTTTTCTGTTAATCTTTCAACTTTTGGATGACAATAAATTGTAATGTCAGAGGATTATAATTTTCAGTTTATAGCATAATTCTTCCAAGTGGTGAACTAAATTTTTCACCCTAATCAATCCATTGAGGACAATTTAAAACCTAATATGAGTTTAGCACCATATAACGAGAGAGGGTCTGTATGCTGTGGTACCTGTCCTTGAATCTACTTGAGCTCATTTTCTCAAGTAGTTTGGACCCAAAAGTTGTTTTTGCTTTTTTCTCTCTTCCTTTTGATCCTTTACCTCTGATTACTTTAGATAATTTAGATTAAAAGGACTTCTAGTTCCACTGATAGCTACAATTTAACAAGTCCCTCAACAATCTGATTCTTTGACATTGAAAACCCTCATATTTTAAAAGTTAATAATCAGCTTCCTTTAGACTTTCACTTCATTCCTGAACTTTGGTTAAATTTCTCAAACTTTTACTAAATAAGTTTTAAAAAATGGCGTGCTCTTTTTAACCCTTTGGATATCCCTGATTTTTTTCCCCTTTGTTTATCATAGCATTTTTTTGTTAAAAAAGAAAAAAAAAAAAAACAGCCCCTACTTCAACAGAGAGATGTTGTGAAGATTAGATTTAGAATATTTGAACTCATTTACTCAATGCTATTTAAATATTTCATTTTTATTATAGTCTCACAATATATACATACTACCTTTCTAGATCTATTGTAATTTTTATGAGAGAAATATGATTTTTACTTTTCTCTTTTACTTCACTACACAGGTATCATCAAATACATGTTATTTCTTTAATATACAAGATTTTATTTTTGATTTGTTTCCCTATTTACAGAAGTTGAAAAGCAGTATATCAGGAGCTTAAAGACTGGACTCTGGAGCCACATTTGTTGGGTTTTTGAATCTTGGCTCTGTCACTATCTGTGTAATGTTGAGCAAGTAGCTTGAATTCTCTGTGCCTCAATTTGCTTATCTGTAAAATGTAGTTAACAGTAATACCTCATGGAGTTCTGAGGAATAAATTAGTTAACAAATATAAGTATTTAAGATACTACCTGGTACCCAAAAAAATTAGCTCTCACTATTATTGACAAAATAAAAGATGTATTTAAGACCTTAATAATTAAATACCAGAATTTTTGGTAGTGTTTTGCTATGAAACATGACAGCCTTTTCCCTAACTAACAAACTTCACTTTAAATGAAGATTGGACAGTTAGATCTTCCTGTGGCTCCTCCTGCTCCTCCAGTGATTTTCCACATTGCAGCCTGATGGGTGTTTTAAATCACTTTTATAATAAAAATTTTATACTTATTGTGAAAATTAACATAATGCTGAACAGCAGAAGATGAACCTCTCCTGCATTTCTGCTTCCTAGAAGTAATCATCCTTTTCCATATTTTTATTTGATAATATATTTTATCAGTTTATAACCTCCTTAACAAGCTTTCTGTTAGCCTTAGGATAAAGTCCAAACCTCCTAACATAGTCTATGAGGTCGTCCTGGACCTTGCCTTCCTCTTACTTTCACTTTTTGATGTTTCCTGTTAGATCTCAGGTAAAAAGTCACTTCCTCGAGGAAGTCCCTACCTGACTTCCTAGATGGGTTAGCATAATGTCCCCACAGCCCCTTGTACCTTCTCTGCCATAGTTGTTCTGCACTGTGGCAGTACACTTTTCTGGGTGGTGTCCTAGTAATTGGAAGTGCGATTGCCACTTAGTATGTAGGGCTGAGGGATGCTAGATGTTCACCATTAAGAACTGCCTTGAGCCCTGAATGACTTTTGAAAGTCTCACTAGGTGGTCACATGGGTGAAAAAAACTGTTTATAGCTGTAGTCAGAGCCTAGAGCCCTGTGCAATTTTACATATGCATGTAGAATTGTTTTTTAGGATTTTAATTAAATATTGAGTTTTCCAGGAACAAAGCTACTGTATTATTTAAGGAAGATTGTACTTTGTTTTGTTTGGAATTTTACCAAGAGTTATTCACCATTTTGGGAAATCTCATCACTGAAGGCAACACTTATCACATTCATAATGATCCACCAAATAGGTGGAAACGTCTGACTACTCAGTAAATATTTGTTTGAATTTAATTTAAATTAGGATAAAGAAAAAAAAAAAAAAACTCTGAAACTGATGGAGGAAAAGTACTTCTGTCTTTCCTGGCAGAATACAGTTGCTTTCCTCTCTCTTCCTATGACACTTTATTCATATAACTTCATCTATAGACAGTTCATCTGTCTCTCTCACTAAATGAGAACTTAGTGGGGGCAAGAGCAGCATTTTACTCACCTTGAATCTTCAGTGCCCACTGAGTGTATAGTTGCTCAAGTTGATATTTACTCAGCTGAATTAATGGCTTTAACAACTATTGATTCAGACTTTGCTAGACAAAGAAGGGAAAAAGACACTGTCCCTGCTCTCAAGGAACACACGATCTGTTGCTAAGACAGACCTGGGAATAATTATGATACAATATGACAGTTCCTAAAATAGAAATAGCTATAAACTATAGATCTGTAGTGAAAAAAAAAAAAAACAAACACGTCTTGTGGGGAGGTCCTGGAATAAGTCACTGCAGAGAAATAGCATTCAGTATCATAGTGCCAAGGAGGACTCTTAATATACTTGGAAATTGAATAGATGAGCATAACTCTGAAGAGTGGGAAGGAGTTTGCCAAATGGTCAAATTTAAAGAAGTCATTCTAGACAAAATCCCTATTCAAAGGCTCAGAGGTTTAAACAGTGCAGTTGGTATTACTGATGGATTGTAAAGTTGGAGCATAAAGTTGGAGTTTCATTCGTAAGAGATAAAACTGTCCCTGGAGGTGATGAAGAGTCTCTTCCATGAAAAGAAGATAAGGTTTTCCACTGGAAAACTTTTGATGTAACAATTTCAAATCATACTGTATTCCAGGCAGGTACCTATAACCCTATTACAGAGCTGGTTTGTTTATAGTTGGGGAATTGAGTTTAATTAACTTGTCCAGGTTTTCACAGCTATTATATGGAAGAATGAGGATTTAAATTTGGGTTGGTTGAGTTCAGACTTCCTGTCTGCTTTTCAAACTATATTTTACAGTTCCTTCAACAAAGAAGAAACTAGATACTTATATCATCCAATCTGGCTTAACCTCACATCATCCTCAACTCTAGCAAATTCACAATTTTTATGTAAATTTAAATTCTTAACAGTATGGTACTCCTGATTAAGTTTTAGTCTTCTAAGGGTCCACAATGGTCTCTTACAGTAACTTCTTGCAGGATACTTTTTATTCTGATGCCATCTTCTGTCTAGATAGTTTAAATAACTGTCTTGGCTATTGAAATGTCTTTGGGGGGGTGGGACCAATAAGCGTGATTTATGTACTCTAAAAGAAAAATTTGAAGTACTACTTCTCTTTTTTGAAACATTTAGATCTGTCCTCAGCATGCAAAAAATATAGTAATTATTTTAAGAAAATCCAATATTAATCTTGATATTCTATTGATATAGATGTAGTTTACTATTGAAATAAATTATTTCTACCTCATTCTGGTCTGCTTGGTTATCTTGAAGTTCTTCAGTTATTATCTAAATAACCCTGTGATCTTTCTGGCTACTCTAAAATTTTTCCTAATTATAATGGCTATTAAAATGTAAATTCTGAAGAGATGATGTGATGATGATTGCATAACAATGAGAATGAACTTAATGCCACTGAACTGTACAATTAAAATGGTTAAAATGCTATATTTTACCTCATTAAAAACATAGTATAAAAGTTCAGAGTGGCCTAAGATCTCTTACCAAGCAGTTGCTAATCAAATATTTTTGAGAGCCTTCCAGATAACTTGCATAACGTGTGAGGGAAAGATTTGGTTTATCTCAGTTCTTCCTATCCCACTATCATAGGCTGATCAGATTAAATGCTCTTAATACTAAGCTGTTTGAAAAGAAAAAGAATTATATTTATTTGAGTGTAGGGGATAAAGAAGGAACCGTGGTAAGAATGTTATGAGCCAGTCATCTTCAGGATGGATATGATGAAGATGCCTTTCAGTTTTGGCTGCTGTTGGCTCCTGATCCCTTTTTTGTTCAGAAGGGCAACTAAGGAGTTAAGTAAGCTATCCAAATGTCACCTCAATAGGTGTGATGTGCATGTTGTAACTCCAACTCATAACTAAGGCTCAGACTTTTGCCCCCCACCCCACTTTCACTCACTCTCCACCCCAATTTCAGGAGAAATTTAATTTTTACCCATTAGATTC
Organism: Cynopterus sphinx; assembly: GCA_030015415.1. NCBI lineage: Eukaryota > Metazoa > Chordata > Mammalia > Chiroptera > Pteropodidae > Cynopterus > Cynopterus sphinx. The sequence continues at coordinate 39,343,835 of CM057379.1, forward strand.
ACAAAAATTTTAAAAGAATGTGCTGGCAAAGATGTGGGAAACTCACGGATATATTATGGGTGTGAATTGCATAATTTTTTGGAAAGTAGTCTGGTATTAACTTTGAAATTTTTTGGCTTAATCCCATTGAGTTACCACTAGTGTTTTTTGCTTTGTTGAAACATTGAGAAACTATGAGACAAAAAAAAACCCATGAAACAAAACAGTAGAAGCAACCTGAAAGCCAGTCAGGAAATAATTGAACAAATTATGTTCTGTCAATTCTAAAGAACAATGTGATCTATTAAAATGTGAATTAAATCTACATTCATTGGTATGGAATGATGGCCTTGTATAGTATGTTAAAAATTTGTAGGGTTAATTGTGTAGTAGTATGATCTTAAAAAAAAAAACAGCTATGTTTATGTTTGAGAAAAGAATGGAAAGATTTAGATCACACTTGATACTGATTCACTTAGGGAGGCAAGCTTGGAGGTAGGCTTGAATTAACTTTTCTCATACAGCCATGTTTGTTTTCTTATACAGCCATGTTTGTTACATTTTTTGTAATTTTAAAAGTTAAGTAAAAAGGGAAGGGGGGAGAGCTCTATACTGATAGGAATTATAGTAGAGATTACTTTGGGATGGCTTAATGATATAATGGGTACCATGCTATGGGTAATGATTTATATTATATCTTAATGTCATTGTTTACACATATGTGTTTACGATGTAAAAATCCATCCAGTTTATGGTTATAGTTTGTACAGGTTTGTGTACATATTATACCAATTAAAATATTAAAATTATGGCACAGCAATATAATAGAATGCTATTATGTTTTTTAAAATACTTTTAATAAATATTTAATAAAGTTGGGCAACAAACAGGACAGTCCCATTATCATAAAATGTAATATACGTGTAAACACAGAATGAAGACTGGAATAAAAAACACTACAGTATTATTAAGAGTTATGTCCAGATGATTGTTGTTTGGAGTTTAAGAACAGTTTTTCGGGTTGGGTTGTTTAGAAAGTTTGTAGAAGCCTTGATGAGCAAAGCTGGATTACAGGATATACAGCAGAAAATAAGAGTGAAGAAGGATAGAGGAAAGAGGGGGAGAAAAAGATAAACAATGCTAAGGAGAGACATCAATGACGTCAGGTAATTTTTTTTAACCCCTACTAGGAAGGGACTCTTGCTAGGAAGGGACTAATTTCAGCAGCCAAAACCCTCATGTACTAGGAGGATCACATTAAAAATACTCTCTTTCAACAAACTCAGTTTGGTTTTTACAAATAATTTATACTTAGTAACTTATTTTGTTTTTAAGAATTTAGTTTTAATGAAAATGTCATCGATATATAATAGTTTCAATTGATTGTAGCAGATGCAACTCATCATAGCTTAAGAAGCCTATTTTCTCCTCCTACTCATCACTAATTAATTGTAATATTCTCACATTTTTTTGTCTCATAGTTGACACGTGGGGCAAATAATAAATACCTCCCCAGGTTGGAGTGAGAATCAAAATGTATGTGGAAACATTTTAATAGAATTTAACACTATCCAATTGTAAATTACATTATTTTTGATTTTCCTCCAGCCCAAAGCTCTTAGTCGTGAAATGTGGTCATTTCGGTTGTAACTCTCAGTTCAAAAGTCGAAATTTATGAAATAATGCATTTTTTAAATCAAGTTCTGCAAACGTAAATGCAACATTGTGTTTATCGAGGTTTATGTGATTGCAATGGATCCTTAATATGTTAGACTTAGTATTTAGTGCTTTATATATAAAATTGAAATGCAAATATTTTTATTGCCTCCAAGTATTGTTGAGCTGTCAGGGGAAATATCAGGCTTTTTTCTGTATCTCAATCATTCTTCATTATTCACCATGTTAACTTAAAATGACTAATAATCAAAATCAGATCTTTTCAGGTGTTTCGCAGGGGGTTTGATAAGGATTCGACTTTTGCTAAACCCTTAAAATCAGTGATGGTCTGGACGGAACGCGAGTTGGGTTGGGCTGTGGGAAACTGCGTGGCACTAGGACCCAGGGGGCTCCCGTGAGCGGATCTAGGGGCCAGATTGCAAATTCGCGGTGACTCAGTCTGGTCGGCTCCGTGCGCTCGGCGGCCGCGGCGGCACCAGCAGACGTCGGCGGCCCCGCTGCCGGGATCGGCTCCCCCGGCTCTCAAGGTCCGAGACGTCTTTGGGGAGCCCCAGGCAGGTCCGAGGCGCGAGGGGAGCGCCGGGGTCGCTCGGGCGGGAAGACGGGGCTTGCTGGGCGCGGGAAGCCCGCGGGCCTGTGCACGGCGAGTCACATTTGCTCCGTCTCTTCCTGTGTCTGGCTTTATTTGCAGCAAACCAAGATGGAGTATGAGTGGAAACCTGACGAGCAAGGGCTCCAGCAGATCCTGCAGCTGCTCAAGGAGTCCCAGTCCCCAGACACCACCATCCAGAGGACCGTGCAACAAGTATCCTTTGCGAGGCCTCGCCGCCGCCCGCGCGGCTCGCCCCGCGCGGCCCGGCCCCCGGCGGCCGGGGCCCCGCCGCCCCTCCCCCTCCCCGCTCCCGGATCCCCCCGCCCTCCGTCCGCGGGCGGGGAGCGGCCCGCCGCCGCCGCCCCTGCCGGCTGCTCGCGCACGCGGCCCTCGCGCCCGGCCCGGGCCCGGGGCCCGCCGCCGGCTTCCGGCCCGCGGGCGGCCGGGGCTCCGGGCCGCCGCCCGCGATCGCGACATGTGCGTGGCCGGGGGAGCCACGGCCCCTCCCACCCGCGCCGACTCGCCGAGGCGTGGGGGGCGGCGAGAGGCCGGCCGGAGGGCGCCGTGGCTCGGCGGCGGCGCGCCGGGCCGGACGCGGGGGGAGCTGGCGCGGGGTTTGAAGCGCGGCGGCGGCGGCGGGCCTGGGGCTGCTCCCGGCCTCGCCGTAAAACGGGCCGCAGACCTGGGAGTGCGGGGGCTCGGGCCCCGTCCCCGGGCTGCTGCTGCGAGCACCTGTTGCGAAGCTCCCTGGCTCCCAGATGAGGTTTTCTTTTTAAATCTTTGGCTCGAGACGGCTCAGTTATTGAGTCCCCAGAGTTTGCTGGTGTAGCGGTTCTGGTGCTACGGTTTTCGAGACAGAAAACGTTAAGCAAAACCTCTGCCATGTGTACTTTCCGTAGTGTCCTAAATTGTGGGCATATGGAGAATTCTTATTTGGATTCAATAAAGGAAACATTCCCTCACCTGATCATAAGTAGCCTTTTTATCCCTGTTATTTTAAGACCAAGGAAGTTAATTCTTTAAAAAACTTGTCTGCTATTTTTGCAGAAAAGCCTCCTGATTTTTGTTAATAAGCATCAAAATTACTTAATATGGCATTTGGTAAATAAACTTTTTAGTGTAGTTTGGGCTTAAATTTAAAACTACAAAAGTGTAGTTATATAGAATTACATGAAAAGCGCTGGTAAATAAGTTTCGAAGAAAACTACATTGCTGTAATTTAAAATTTCAATACATGAGACCCTTGCTTGGTTACTATAATGCTTATTTAAAATGGGGCGGTGTGGGGGAGGCTAATGGTCTGATTTTTAAGCCATTTCTTTTGAAAACAACTAGTACCAAGGAAGCAGTTTATTGGAGCTTGTATCTGAAACCTTGATATGGTTCAGTTTTAACTTGTTGTCATAGTTCTAGGAATGATAGAAGGTGATATTAAATGAATTGTAGGTGTTCCGTTATTTCTTAGGTTAGCCCCAAACCGCACTGTAATCTCTTCTGCAGCTCTATATATCATTCCTTGTTTTAGTATGTTTTTATTAGATACCTTTTATATAGCTGGTACTGTGTTTGGACTAATAGACTTACAGTTTAGTATGTGTGCCTGGAGCATTGTATATCCTCTCTGAAAGGAACAAGTTAAATTTCAGTAGGTGGAGGTGAACAGTCTTAAAAATCTTCACTGCTTTATGTTTTCAAAGTGCCTAATGATGTTCTTTTGTGTTAATTCTTGTTTTTATATAGGCTTGAGCACTTTTTGAAAGACCATTCTAAGAAAAGTAGGGATAGGTAGCTCAAGTTGTAAGAAAGTAAACTTTGTCGGGAAATATTTATGAAAAATATATTAATTTATCAGCATGCTGTTAGTCTTGGCCATGCACTAAAGAAAGAAATAGCACTTTTTCTTGATCAAAGACAGTAGTTGTACCTTGGAATTTTTCTAGAGAATGTATTTTGCTAGTTAGTATACATTTCTTTCCACTAAACATTGAGGGTCCTCTAGTATGTGATAGATACAGTGTACTTTGAGTTTGTATCATGGTTTTATTTTTTTTGTTAGATCCATTGAGTAAAATCACTTAAATATTTGTTAAAACAATTAGGGATGTTATTGAAAAGCATATTAGAGGTTAAGAGAACGTGAAGAAAGATAAATAAGAGCACTATGTCACTGTTGTCTGCCAACGGAATGAAATACCTGCAAATTGTGTCACTGGAAATGTTAAGTTTTGTGGGGTGGTAAAGAATTGTAGAACTGTTACAGTGTCGTAATTTTATAATGTTTTATGTAATAAAATTTGACATAGGATTGTGCATAAATGACATTTTATCTTAATTTTTGAACTCTAAACAAATTAGTCTAAAACTTTAAAAGGCCATTTTGTAAAGTTAAATATCTTTAAATGACTTCGTTTCTTAGGGATACTTTTGTTTTTGTCATTAAATACCTTTTTGGTTAGGGTTTTTAAGGTTTAAATTAAAGAAATTCTGTTTTAAAAAGAAACTTTTTGCTATGTTGAGCATACTACTGGTGGAACTTGGCTAATGTATTGGATATAATTGATAGAAAAGAATACTAAGTTTACTAATTCAGCCGTAAAGCACCTAAGAGATTTAAACAACCGCTAATATGTTCTTGGAATAGCATATTGTGGTTTTAATAAGATAACTTTATTCTTACTGGGGAAAAAAAAAATACAAGGCTAAAGATACCACAATAGGGATTCTTGATTTTAGATTAAAAATGCTTGATTTCTTCCTTAGATTACACTGAGAATTTCCTTAACTACTGTTTGTTCTAGAAACTGGAACAACTCAATCAATATCCAGATTTTAACAACTACCTGATTTTTGTTCTGACAAAATTAAAATCTGAAGGTAAGTAGGGTCTGTTGATAACTACTAAACGTGTCTTTAGAAGGCCTGCGAAAAACAAGGAAATATTCATTTCAAAGAATTTGATTTCGTAGTAACCACTTGCTTTACAGAGGTGGAATGAGCACCAGTCTATGCATTTAGATGCTTATTTATAAACATTCAGTTAATTGGGTGTCTTTATTGTGAGTTTTCTATTCTTTACAAATGAAAAGAGTATTACAAAATCTATTTTGGGATTTTGCTTCAATCCTTGTACGTGAATATCATGAAAATTTATTTCAATACACAGATTGAATGCAGGGTATACTAATCGAATATACATGTGTTTATAGAAAACAATTGAAAGTTCATATAAACAAAATGAAAAATCATTTATAATTCTTTCACCCAAAGATAATAAATGTTAATCTCTTGATTAATTAACTTTATTCTTTTATATGATTGTGCCCTATTTTAATATTTAGTGAAAGAAAGGATCATTTTATTCATAGATTTGTAACTTTTTAAAAGGCTGTTAACAGTATACATGAAACTTTTTCATTAACTATTCTACAACAATTTTAAATTTAAAATTTTCTGTGGCAATTTTAAGCCTGAAAACTAGTTCAATTTTTAAATGATATGGTCATTTGTTTCTAATATACTTAAGTGCCCCACTACTAGCCTTTATTACTACCACTTCTTTGCAGACAATTTACAGGCTCAGGGACAATAACAGTGAACAAAATAAACAAGACTCTCTGCCCTCATGGAGTTTACATTGTAGTGAGAAGTGTTCTTCATAAAGTTTTTTGAGTATTGAGTATTCCCTTCTTGTCAGACAGAAGGCACTCAAATGTTGAGTGTCTGACCTCTAAATGGAAACACTCTATGCCCTATTCAGTGATTAGTTTTTCAGAAGCCATAGTGCAGTTAGTAAAAACACTGCATTTGGAGTTAGGAAATAAGTCTTAGACTCTGACACTCATTTCACCTCTCTTGCTTTTTTCAGCTAATAAAATGCCTGTGTAAAATGCCATCTGTAAGGTTTGAATTTCAAACTCTAATGGGTTAATGGCTTTAATGTCTAGTAAAATCTTACTAATCTTGAATTCAGATTTTGATGATCCGTATACAGTTTACTGACTTATTTAATTATTTTCAGATAATTTTCTACTTAATTGTAGGGGCTGTAATTTATGATTGAGGGATGTAATAGAAATTAAAACTTTTTAAATCTGGGTCTTAAGAAACTGGAAATCCATTAGCATATCTTTAAATTTATTAATATTTCTAGTTTGATAAGTACACTTATAATACATTGTTTCTTAATATAGAAAGTTTCCCCCATACTTCAGTAATTTGTAAATTAATGCCATTTATTTTTTTAAACATAAGTATTTAGATAATGAATTTTTCTGAATTATAATTGTTTTACTTAAATTTTAAGCTCATTTAACAAAGCTGTCTACTCCTTCATGTCCAAATCCTAAATTCTAAATGTTAAGATTGTTACAACATTGTACTCTTTCTTAAAGCTTTCTTGGGCTATGAGGGTATGTCAGGGATTTGTAAAAGCAAACAATATAGCAAGAGAGGTTTGGTGTAACTGCCTCCAAAAGACCTATTAATTACACAACCGTAAAATCTTAGGGTTTTATTCAGGTTTTCTTGACACTAAAATGTATTTCTTTTTTTCCTTAGTCACCATTTCTTAAAGGACATTGTAGGATTTTTACATTTGTACAACACAAGATTTCTTCTGTTTACTCATTTATTTGGGATATGTTTATTATATATAGTTTTCTATTAAATAGTCGTCATCCATATTAGAAAAGAAACATAAATAACATCTTAAAATGAATATGCTCACCATTCCTTATGTGTATTTGTTTACACTGAATTGTGGAGTAAAATCGATCTGGAAGAGACCTCAGATGAGCGTGTCTAATTCCCTCACTTTACTGATTTAGCAAGCAAATGAAGGCCAGTGAAGTAAAGTCTTAATTTTTTTAAAGAGGAAATGGTTATTTGGTGGCTCTTTTAGATGGATTTTGGACAGTGTAGTTTATTTCTTGTAAACAGATACATAAGCCATTTAAAATAAAATTACATGACTGATTTATTAAGAGCTAACTTAAGACAAAAAGTATTGCTTGAGGAAGTTAAATATTTGGGTATTCATTTATCTTATGACAGTTTTAAACTTTCAAGAGAAGTTGTTTTTTGTTTTGTTTTGTTTTTTGTTTTTGTTTTTTTTTTTTTCATTTTAAGCTTCCTATTGGAATGGGTTGTAATTGAAACCAGAAGTTTTTAAGTGGTGGCAAAACCTCTTAGGTTTTGCTGTGATAGCCTGAGTGTAATTTATATGCAAAGAAAATTTGCTATCTTTTTGCTTCTCTATGTGTTTCACCATTGAATATTGCAGTACCAATCAGACTTTGGGAGCATACTAGAATGAGCCTGGGTATTTTATTTTTTAATAGGTATGTGAAACAGTAGTGCTGTAATAGCATATCCTGTTCAATAAACCAGCTCTTCATGTCTTCCAGCCCTTTGAGGAGAGTGAGACTGCAGTGCCTTAACTGTTGGTTCTAGAGCCAGACTCATGAGGTTGATATTTTGGCAACTTAGCCTTGCGTATCTTTGGCAAAGGCCTCAGTTTCTTTATTTGTGCAGTGGGAATAATAATTTCTGTCTCACAAGGTTGTGAGGGTTAAATGCAAACTACTTGGAAGGCACTTAGTAGTGTTCAGTACCAAATAAGCATTCAGATGTTAATTATTGCTGATGTTGATGGTGATGCCAATTGATAACTCATCAGTTATATTCTACAGGTATTGAATTGCTTATTGAAAATTCATTAACATCATCTATGAATTAAACTTTTATAAAATACTATGTTTAAAATACTTCTGGGAAGTTTTAAATTGTTTTACTTTTTTTTTTTTTTAGCTCAGAGGCAAGAGAAAACTATAAATTAACAGCAGTTGGTATATGAAGGTGATTCTGTATACTCTTTGTCCATGTAATTTTTTAATAGGATATTTTTACTAATACCTTCAGATCTGTAATTTGATATTTATATCAGGTTTCAATAAAGCTTGAGTACAGTGGTCATATATAAAGAAAATTAAACTTAATCAGTGGTTTTCAAGCAGGTACAGTTGTCGTGTGTCCCCCCTATCCAATTTGACATCATCTGGAAACATTTTTGGTTGTCATAATTTGGAGAGGTGGTACTGGCATCTGTGGCCAGTGATAACTGCAAAACATCTTAAAATGCACAGGACAACACCCTCACAACAAAGAATTATCTGGCCCAAAATGTCAGTAGTGCCAAGGCTGAGAAACCCTGAAGTATATATAAATCATGGAGTTATCTTTTGAAATTATTTATAGTAGTTGTTTTTTCTTGGTAATAGCAAAATCGTTGGAATATTGCAATCAGTTTTCCAATATAAACATTTTTAAAGTTACTGATCTTGTTATATTTTGAAATGAAAACTACTTTAAAATTTAATACTATTATTTTATTGCAGATGAACCCACAAGATCATTGAGTGGTCTCATTTTGAAGAATAATGTGAAAGCACATTTTCAGAACTTTCCAAATGGTGTAACAGATTTCATTAAAAGTGAATGTTTAAACAATATTGGTGACTCCTCTCCTCTGATCAGAGCCACTGTAGGTAAGTGATCTATATTGTTACAATTTTGTTTATCTTGTTTGTAATTAGATTGTTCTTTTGGTGTGACAGACCATTTTTATAGGAATTTTTGTCATCCATTTCATGTTGAATTGTGATAGAAATTTTTCATTGCCCCTATTAAATGCTTTTGATAAAATATATATGTTACAATACAAGCTCTCATCTATTGAGACCCAGGTCTTTGGTAGCTGCTTAATCAAAGTTGGTTAAAATGGGGCATTGACAAGTAAAATTAATTTAGGATTACTGCCTTTTTTTTTTTTTTAGCTTGTTATCTGTCTTCTTTATGTAATACAAGGGGTATAATTTCTAGTTTCACTTTCTGAAGGATAGAACTTAGATTTTTACGATTTCCCCTCCTGTTTTAATATTTGCATTGTTTACACATGATTACAGCAGGTCTTCAAATAATGTCATTTCATTCAAGGAACCTAACTTGTCAGTTACCCTATGGTAAAATTGGTTTTGTTACATGTCATTTCTATTAAAGTCTCAGAACCTTTCAGCAACAGTAAAGACTCAAAGACAGCAAATTTTTAAGTCTTTCCAGAGTGTTTGACTTGTTTTCAGTAAAACAACTTTGTATCATTTTATGTAATACTGAGTTAAAATGCTTAATTATAATAACTAATATAAGCACAACTAATGGTTGGTAAGTACATATATCATCTGGTGGAAGCAGAAATAGGCAGATGTGCTCTAGAGTAGCCTGCTAATGGGCAGCAGTCGTTATGCCATGAGACTTAAGCAGCTCAATTTTACAGAGATCTAGAAAGTTTCTGTTAATCCGTCAGGTTGGCTAAATGGAAGTAGGTTAACCTTCAAAAAGAGTCAATCGTTTTCATTAAAAATTATTTACTTTTGTATATTTTGTTTCATGGTGGTTTAATAAGTACCCATTTCATCTTAATCAGAGGCTCTGTGATTACCTTCCAGATACGCACATATTAAACATTGCCATTATTAACAGTGATTTTAAATAGAATAGGTAGAGGGCATTTGTAATTTGAACAAAGGGACTCCCTAGGTTTTTCTTGTGGACCTTCACATACTCTCCTAATGCTCTACCAAATTTTGACACTAGTAAAAAGAATGTGAGTGTGTGCCAACCTTTTTTAAATGTTTTAATCTTGACAGTACATATTGGGGATTTTGCCACACACGTAAAATTGGAAGGACCATATTTGTGGTAATCAAACCATTATATGAATTTAAAATTGTGTCTCCTGTTAAAGAATATGTAGTTGATTTGTAATTTTATTATTTCACTAAACATTCTTTTATGTGTGTTTTTAAACTTCTGGGACATTTTCTATAGAATTCATAGAAATGTTACTGGGTCAAAATGTGTTGTTTAAACATTAAAATTTTAATAAGTATGCCGAGGACACCAGTGTTCACTCCCATCTTTGTTCTGTACACAAAAAAAATATATAATTTTTTACTTTTTGCAACTATGTTGGACATTAGAAGATTTTTCAGGAATGGATAAAATTCTGTTGGGCCAGATAAATTTGAATGTCAGTCTGCTAACATTTTTTAATGCTTTTCTAGCAAAAATAATGTCAGTAGTCAATTAGTATACCAAGTCATTGCTTGTTTAGTTTTTATTATTGCTTGTTTGAAGACATGCTTGGTTTTTCTTTAGGCAAATTCAAAGCTTTCTCTACCTCAATTCTTCTATATTTTAACTTTGGAAAGGATTAATTGACAAGAAGGAACAGGGCTGTTAGTATTGCTTCTTTCTTATATTACTAGAAGTCTATTTGCTATAAGGTCATATCTTTAAAGTGCTCTGAATACATTGGCCCTCACTATATAATTTAATTTTTTTAGGGAAGAGTAAATATTGACCAACAGCTTTTTACAATTTTTAGCTCTTTACCACTGGTAGCAACCTTCTCAAACTAACAGAAAATTAAAAGAAAATTAATTCACACAATCAGTGAAATTTTTTATTTAGTAATAATCATTGAGCAGTTAATATGTGCCAAGCACACATTTTATGTGCATATCTCACTGAATTCTCAAAGTAACTAAGAAAGCACTTTTTTTTTCATTTTTGCAGACTAGTATTTGGAAGCTTAGAAAACATACTTTGCCTGTCAGCGTTTATACTCTTAATTATGATACTAAAAGGCCTATAATCACCAAGCATATTATATTATGTTACTAATGTTAAATTTACTAAGGCAGAGAAAAATATTAACACAAAACTTTTGTGTTCTTATTGCATTTGTTTTAACACAAAACTTTGTGTTACAAATTTGTCTTATTTGCATAATCCATTAACTATCTCAACGAAGCTGCACAACACAGTTGAAATAATACAGTCAAAGTGATATCATCAGTCAGCATATGCCACTCAGCCTCCAAGATCCCCTTGCCAGTGATTCACCTTTGATCCAGTAAGTGAGAAACTGTGGGATTGTGGCTAGTCCACTCCAGAGGGATTGTTGAAAACAGTGAACATGTAAGATTGTTCTCCAATTATAGCTTATCTACTTTCTCCCTACTGTAATCCCAGGTTAAGTCAGGGAACTGTTCTTAGCTTTTTCTTTTTTATTTTCCAAATTTGTTTATTTTACTTAGTTTCAAGTATACAGTACATTGGTTAGACATCTATATAGTTCATAAAACAATCCCCCCAATTGCTCCCTCCCTCCCTGACCCTCTACCTAGCCAACATATGAATGCTAATTGCATTCCTTATGCCATGCTCCCCATCCCTGTGACCATTCATCAGCTACTCATTTATACTTCTTTAACCATTCTCCCAGCCCCCACCACCCCCCATCCATCACCAAATTGTCCACTATATTTGTGAGTCTGTTTTTGATTAGTTTGTTCTTTTTATTCCTTAGATTCTGCTTATAAGTGAACTCGCATAACATTTTCTTTCTCTGTCTGACTTAAATACCTTCTAGGTCCATCAAAGCAGTATCTTTTTCCATCCCTTTTTAATCTGTGTGTGTCTTTTAATCTGAGGTCAGTCTCTTATAGGCAGCATGTAGGGGGTCTTGTTTTCCTTTCCATTCATCTACTCTACCTTTTAGTTGGAGCACTTAATTCTTTTCACTTGAGGTACTTGTTGATAGGAATATAGTTGCTACCATTTTTTATTCCTGTTTTTGAAACTTGTTTTTTCTTCTTAAAGAAGTCCCTCCAACATTTCCTGTAATACTGGTTTGGTGTGGTGCTAAATTTCTTTAGCTTCTCTTCGTCTGGGAAGCTCTTTATCTGTCTTTCAACTCTAAATCATAGCTTTGCTGGGTAAATTATCCTTGGTTGTAGATCCTGGGTCTTTATCCTGTCAAATATTTTCTTTTTAAGCCTACAGCCCCTGGGATTCCCAGGTGGTCTCCCATCTAAGTACTAACCAGGCCCGACCTTGCTTAGCTTCTGAGATCCAATGGGATCGAGCACGTTCAGGGTGCCATAGACCTGTTGAATATTTTTTGCCAAGCCTTTCTGTCCTGCATAGTTTCTTTTGAGAAATCTGCCAGTCTTATGGGTGTTCCCTTGTAAGTAACTGTTTTTCTCTTGCTGCTTTTAATATTCTTTCTTTGTATTTAACCTTTGGCATTTTAATTACGTTGTGTCTTGGTGTAGGCCTCATTGGATTCCTGAGTTTGGGAATTCTCTCTACTTCCTGGGATTTTATATCCATTTCCTTCACCAAGTTAGAGAATTTTTCCATCATTATTTCTTCAAACAGCTGTTCAACATCTTGATTTCCTTCAGTTACACCGATCAGATCGATATTCGGACCCTTAATAGTGTGTCATATGCTTCTTAAATTATTTTTATAGTCTTGGCATCTCATCTCTTGTCATTCTGATTGCTGTCCTTGCCTTTCCCGTCTTCTAGCTAGATCCTTTTCTTTATTCACTTTGTTTATTCCTTTATTTATTCCATTTAATATACTTCTCATCTCAGATAATGTGTTCTGCATTTCAGACTGGTTCCCTTTTATAAAAACATAAAAATTTCCATTTTTATGTTTTTTTTTTTATCTCTGTTGAAGTTCTCTACACTTCCCAAAAGTTCATTGAGCATCTTTATAACCAGTGTTTTAAACTCTATCTGTTAAGTTATTTGACTCCACTATATCTGCATCTCTGTTCTGTTCTGTCATGTGGTTTCTGCATCTTTGTCTTCCCATTTTGGCTGCCTTTCTGTGTCTGTTTCTATGTACTAAGCAAAGCTCTTAAGTCTCCCGGTCTTATTAGTGTGGATTTGTGAAGTAGGAGTCCAGTGGCACAGTCCTGAGAGGGGTTCAGCTCCAGGCCAAATTTAGCCCAAGCTTCTGTCCCTCCAAGACCACTTGTTAAGATTCAGCAAGTATTCCACAGATGCTGTGCTTATAGTTGCCTCAAAAGGCCACACCAGAAACCAGAGCCAGCTACCTCCAGGGTGAGTCTAGGTGCTGCTCAGCAAGGAGCACCTAACTCACTGAGGATATGCTTGGATTGGGCTGTGAGTTGGAGGAGGCAGGATTTCAGGGAATCTTCTGAGCAGAGTTACCTCTGCTATCAAGTTTGATGATATCACGACTATGGCAGTGCTGTGTCTGGCGCACTGGTGTGGGAGAGGGCTCAACAGGGGGAGCAATGGATACAACAGGCACTTCTGTACTGATCAAGTCTCGCCTTGGCCCTCACTCTAACAGTGTCTCCTTGTAAGCCCTGGTGTCCCCCCTGCACACAGCCGAATCAGTACTGGTGCTCTGAGTGAATAGGTCCATCACTGAAAATCCACTTGTGGATGCGGCCCCCTTAAGAGACTGCTGCCACGCCGCAGCCTCAATCTCAGTTGCTCAGGACCAGGCAGCCCCATGTCCTGGCTTTGTCCTACCTTCTACCATTTCAAGGTGATTTCTTGGATTTCTACCTAGTTGTATGGCTTGTTCCTCTAGATCCCAGGTGATTTTTCCTTGCTGCTGCTCCTTGTTGCAGTTACAACTTTGATTTGGTTGCCAGATGGATGAACAGAGCCTCTATCATCTGTGCCATTTTTTTTTCTCCTTAAGGAAGTTTCCTTATCTTAGATAAATCATGTCCTCTACTGAAGAAAAAAGTAAAGTTATCTTTTCTCCAACACCATTCCCGCATCTCCTAGTCAGTTGGAGTCTGCAGCTCCTCCTCAGCCTCCCTGGGGCCATGGATCAGCTGGCAAAAGGTGGCCCTGTTCTTAGCTTCTTGATATATTTTCATTTGAACCTAACAGAGTGTTCATCGCCCATTGGTAAATGCTACCAACATTTTGGTAGATTTTCTTTTTACTCTTTTGTATATAATTTCTATAAAATATGAGTAATCCTAATCAGTGGAACTATTCTTGATATTGTTGGAGAAGAGCAAGTTGAAGCCTATACAGATACTTATTAAAAGTAAAGAAGGTAAAGTATAGTAAAACAAGATTAGAAACAGCTGATTTATGGTGTGGTTTTTCAACAGGTGTACTATAGTGATATGGGGGTCCTTGATGAATGTTAACTATTTACATAGTTTGGAAGTCTTAGGCTGATTTTGGACTTGAGTGTTGGGGGAAGGGAAAGTTGTTCACCTGGCAGTATCTAACATAATACTGTCATATTTCCTAAAGGTGTGTGTTTTCTTTTAAGGTATTTTGATTACAACCATTGCCTCCAAAGGAGAGTTACAGAATTGGCCTGATCTCTTACCAAAACTGTGTGGCCTATTGGATTCTGAAGATTACAACACTTGTGAGGTAAAAGCATTTACTTTGCATGTAATTTTTTTGTATTATTCGTGTCATAATGTGAATTAGTAACCTTTGAAAAATATATATTTCTTCCGAAACATAACTGCAAAACTTAAAAGCCTAAAGTTACCTTTTGTTTACATTAATGATTATTTACCTTACTATTTTCTGCAAAGACTGTTAAGTTATAAAATCTCTCTACTATATTTCCTACATGGAAACATCTTCCGTTTTTGTATTTTAAAAGTTTCCTTGGGGACGTGGTATCATAGTGTAGCGGTTAGCACGTCTGCTTTACACACAGAATGTCCTGGGTTCGGGCCCCAGTGGAGCCACAGTCCATGGTCTACGGCCATGACACCCTGAAGAAGCCCGATGTCTGATCTTGGAAACTAAGCAAAGTCAGTCCTGGTTAGTACTTGGGTGGGAGACACCTAGGAAGACCAGGTGCTGTAGGCATTTAAAAAAAAGGTTTCCTTGGGTGCGTAGATATGTGATAAACAGAGCTACTGTCGAGCTGAATCAGTTGATGTATGGTAATTTTTGAAGATAGATTTAAATTTACCAAATTCCCAGACTATGAGTACTTTTTCAGCTTCTCTAAATTCTTTTTGTGCCTCTTATAGTATGACATGTTTAAAGTGTGTCTAGTCTGGTTTTAGTCATACGTTAATTGAAATAGCTCATTGTTTGCCATTGATCAAATCAGTAGCAGCATTTGAGGTGGAGAGAGGGAGTCTGGATTCTTTTTCTACAATTTCTTTCTGTTAATAAGTGCTTTAAAGTATCTCAATAGCAGGCTTCTAGCTGGGTAGAAATCTATTTTAAATGGAAACCATTTTAGATATCTTCACTCAAGGCAGTTGCTCCTCTCCCTGTCATAAAAGAGCAAGCTGAGAGGCAAGACAGACACAGGAATAACTTAAAAGAAAGGAATCAGGTGATCTTTTAACTTGATAGTTTCTTGCAGGATCTGACTTGGGGAAGCAGAGGGACTAAGGAGAAAGAATTAGCAAAGGAGTCTTTAGAAAAGTCTCTAAAAGGAAAAAAAAACATTTATGTTCTCCTATATACATTGTCCAATAGTGCTTTGGAGATACACTGATAAGATTATAGAAAACCTAAAATAATATTTAACCATCAGGTTGATTAAAATTTAAATAATGCTTTGGTAAAATGGTAATAACATAGGAATAAAATTTTAAGCAAACACTTTCCAAAAATAAAAAGTTTAAGCTGCAACAATCTAAAAATTGCTGAGAAACTACTACCTAAGTCACATTTTAAAGAAACAGTATTTTTAAATTAACTGTGCTATGGAGACTAAGCACCATGGTGCTGCTGATGGAGTTATAAACAGTGAAGTAAGGAAGTGGTTGAGGTAACTAAGTAGGTTATATATTGTTTATAAGAGCTCTAGTGTTGCCCTTTTGGTGCAGAAATGGCTATAAGAAAAGAGTTACCAATTTCAATTTGCTCTTTTTTTTTTTAAACCGTTTTATCACCAATTCCCAATGAATACTTTATATATATATATATATATATAAAGTAAGTTTTTAATGATAATTAAGACCTTTTCTCATGCTTCAAGAAGAGAGATGATACAATGGTTAAATACGTTTATATGTAAATATATACCTTTTACATTCAATTTTAACAAACCAGTACTGTTGTAAAGAGAAAAATTAGTGTTGGCTTAAAATTGGCAAAAATATTTTAGGGGAAGTTAGGTTTTTGAATGAGATATCTTAATCTCTGCCAACCAAGTATTTTTTAATTCTGTTATTTGATGCAAAAAAATACTATATTTAAACTGAGATTTTTTTAATAACTCAGTGCTATAATAATATATCATCTTAAAATTCATGATTAAATTTATAGATTTTACATGGGTTGAGAACATAAATCCACACAAATTAGTCAATATTTCTCAATTTGCTTTCAAAATGACTTCATTTTTAATTCTAATAATTTAAATGCCTTTTACAGGGAGCATTTGGTGCCCTTCAGAAGATATGTGAAGATTCTGCTGAGATTTTAGATAGTGATGTTTTAGATCGTCCGCTCAACATCATGATTCCCAAATTTTTACAGTTCTTCAAGCACAGTAGCCCAAAAATAAGGTATCTGTATAGCCAGTATTAATGCATAAACTCTGATAGAAGCCTGATCACTTTCTAATTTTTGCATTACCTAATATTTTTGTGACTAGCAAAGATAGTACATCTTCCACAAAGATAAATTTTGGTAATTGAAATTTATTTCTTTAATAACAAAGCCCAGGAAATGTTGGCCTTTTCTGATAAAAATGTTCATTGAATATGATAGTTATCTATATTCTACATGGTTAAGTGTGTTTGTAATGGTTAACAGACATGCTTTTAAGGCCATTTGTGCAAGGCAGAAAATCAGTGGGTTTGAGTTTTTTGTTTGCTTTTGTTTCTTAAATTTATGAATCTTGCCAAGTATAAGTACCTTCATTTGCACCTGTGTAATAAAAAATTCTTTCAGTATGACATTAAATTATTAAGTAATTCTAGTTTAAGGGGTTTACAGCTAATAAAAACATTTTAAGTCTGAAGGTGGAAGGATTTTTGAGTACACTCTAAAATCACATAGGCCTGGTTAGCCAGTCCTGAAGTTAACTTGAGCTGCTTCATTTCCTCTATATCCATATTCCCTTGAACTGTGCCTAGCATATAGTTCTAAAAATAATAATAACAAATATCATATTTAGAATATTATCCTTTGAATAGTGTTTTGTTATTATCAGTTCTATCAAGTTATAACTATTGTGCAGTCTTTATTACACTGAAGTGAGACTAATTTCACCAAAAGTTCCCTAGCCTGCTGTAATATTTATTTAAAGTAGAAATTATGCAGTTTCTAGAGGCTTCAGGAATATCCAGCTGCATAAACTTTAGAGTATAGGTTTAAACTGTTAATTAGTTCAGATGCTATTTGGGCCTTACTTCAAGATTCCAAGCTATATTCCAAAGGATTATGCTTTCAACGATGTAACCAAAGGGTAATCAGGATCTTTTTCTTGCTTGAATTCTCTATTTAGTTCTGCTTTTATTTAATTTTAGTCACTTTTCATCTTACGTGGTACTTAGAACAGTGTTAAACTCACAGTGGAAACTTACAGATGCTTATTTGTGGTAGTATCAGGCAAGTAAACATTTTCAAAATAAAATTTTTTCTTCCTGGCATAAGTAACTAGATGGAAGAGTTCATGTTCTCTAGGAAGTCCTCCCCCCTTTTAACATTTCAACTAAGGTGATATAAGTGTGGTAATTTGCATAGTTTTCAGAAATTTTACTTTTTTGTGACCAATTCTCATCAATTAACAAACAGAAAAATTCAAAAAACATTCCTGGTGATTGATATGCCATTACTGGATATAAAAATTTTTTATATAATTTTAAGACATTTTTGTATGTGATCATGTGTTTAAAACTTAATTAGGTGAAGTTCACCAATACAGAAATTTTCCATTCAGTGAATGTTCATTACTACCCATTTGAGGTTCTGTTTTACACACCGTATTAATAGATTTTTAACTGGTATTTACTGTGAAATTGTTTTTTCCTCTCAAAATAACTGTTGGACTTTGAGAATGTAGAATGAGGCAAAGAAATGCAGTTTTATTTTTCAGTTTCACAAATTGGGTTATGATTCCTAACTCATGATATTGTCATCATTTCCTATTTTCATTTAGTCTTCAGTTACTTATTATTTTCAATAATAAGTACTTAAATCTACTACCCAAATAAAAGTTAAGACCTTGACACCAACCTATATCTGATCCCAGCATTAAATCCTTTTTTTTTTGCATTTAAAAATAATTTATTGCATTTAAGTGTAAAATGCATGTATACAATTTAACTTTATAAAAAGTATTTTACTAAATTTAATCATTGGTGACTCTTTAATATTATGTTGCTAAGATTCATCCATATTGTGTCACTATAGCTCAAATTGTTTGACTACTGTATAGTATTCTTTTGTATGACAGTTACACAATTCATGTATCTTACACACACACACACACACCATAGCTTTTGAGTGGATTCTGGATATTGCTGCTGAAAACATTTGTATACTAGCATCCTGTCTTAGGAAGTTTATGTACCTTCCTAAGAGTTTCTCTTAGGAAGGTACATAAACTCTTGGGAAGGAATTTCTGGGACACAGGGCATATGAATGAATAACTCAAGGAAATAACAAACTGTTCTCCAGAATAGCTGCACTAATTTATACTCCTTATTAGCAAAATAAAAGATTCTTTGGGTACACATTCAGCTTTTAGTAATTTCACACTTTTTAATTTTTGCTAATCAAATAGATATAAAACGTTATTTCAAATTTATGGTCTTGAGAGTTTATTTTGTCATTCATTTTGAACATCTTGTTATGTTGGCTATTTGTGGTGACTTTCTATTCTGTTGGGTTCTAGAAGATGAGGTTTACAGGACAGATGATAATATTTCATGATAAATACTATGAAAAAATGAGAATAAGGGGTTAGTAATTCAGAAGTTTTTGTACAGAAGATTCTCTGTAAAGGAACAAGTCGTGCAGAGACCCTGAAGAAAGTAAAGTAGCAGTCTTTGAAATATCAAGGCAAAGAACATTTAAGATAAGGGACAGCAAGTACGAAGGCCCTGGAATTGGGAACAAGCCTTTTAGAGTTATACAAGATAAAAAAGTTGTGTAGCATAGTAAGAAATGAAGTTAGAGAAATAGAGAGTGGCCACATTATAGTGTAATGTCTAGGCTAATAGTTAGCAAACTGACTTAAAGGGGCCAAATCCAGCCATAGCCATGACCCGTGAGCTAAGGATGACTTTATATTTTAAAAGGTTGGAAGGCCGGGGGGGGGGGGGGTGCTTGAGGAATGAAGGTCTTAGGTGGCCCACAAAGCTTAAAATATTTTAAAAGTAGATTGTTTTATTGGAGCAGGCTGAACAAGGATTTAATTTGATCTTATTAATGTGTGTCAAACAAGTTTTAGTGGGGCTTGGCACAGTGGAAGTCAAAAAGCTGGTCAGAGCCTGTTGGAGTCATCGTTGCTGAGAGATCATGATTTGGAATAGGGAAGTAGTGGAGGGTAGTAAATGATTTGATTATGGATCTCTTTTTAAAAGTAGTGCCATTGAGAATTGCTGTGGAATTGAATCGGGTATGTCAGAACACATAGACTTTAGACTATACCCATTTTTATTTTCAAAAGGACTACAAACCAGTTTTTAAAAATGTTTATATAAGTTCCCATATGCCCCCACCCTTCAGAGGTATCCACTAACATAGGAGCAATAACATTATTGTGCAACCTGCATTTTACACTTACTATATTATTCATATTCTTTCTTTGGTAATGCAGAGAAATTCGACTCATTCTTTTTATGAGTGTGTGTGTGTGTGTGTGTGTGTGTGTCTGATAATTTTATGGAGAAATGTTTAAGTTCTTAACTAGTCTTCTGTACGTAGAAAAGGGATGCAGTGAGCATATGATGAATTTTGAATTTTGTTTCTAGATCTCATGCTGTTGCATGTGTCAATCAGTTTATCATCAGTAGGACTCAAGCTCTGATGTTGCACATTGATTCTTTTATTGAGGTAAGATTTATTCCCCCCTCCCCCCACCCCTCATTTGTGAGAATGTTAGAAAAATGTTAGTTGAAGAAGAAGGGTTCTGGTCGGATGGCAGGTAGATGAAGGGAGGAAAAAAAGTTAATTGCATGTAGTTTTATAACTTTTCCTCTGTTACTGATTTTTCCACTTGTATCAGAATACAAAACAAACATTGATTATGGTGTGTGTGTATTTAATATCTTCTCTATAAAAATTTCTGCTTTGGTATACTGTTGAGATGCACTTGGAAATTAAATTTCCCAGCTCATTTGCAGTATTGAAACATGAAACATTGCTGAGGTTGAATACACTTAAATTGATATGGAATCTAAAGGCTCACACTAAAGGACAGTACTGTGTTCTGTGACTTTATGTGAAACAAAGTATAAGGAAACCAGTTTTACTGTAGGCTAACTGATATAAACAAGAGCTTACCACAGCACATCGACGTTATAATGAAATGACATTTGAGAACCTGCTGTACTGACGGTTCCCGTTATAAAATTATTTGTGTCAGGACAAACATTGGCCTTTAAATCTCAAACATTTCTAAAACACTTAACTTTCAATAAAAGCAGAAAGACAAGAGCATAATTTAAGTGCTTCACTTTTATTTTTGTTAAATGAAATTAATTAAATAGTCGTCCCCCCCCCCACTGTTCTTTAAAAAATCCTTTAGAGGCCATACTTCTGGTCTTTCTATTGGAAAATTATAAATAGAGACAATCACGTGTGTGTTTTGTTTTGTTTTTTTTCCTCCTCACTTACTGAGTACCTGCTATGAATCAGGCACTGTACTGGTGCTAGGGGTACCTAAATAACTTTTATACCTCAGGTGCTTTCAGACTAGTTTGGTATAGAGAATATTAGATAATACTAGAGGTCTGGAGTAAGACTGCCTGGGTTCAAATCCCAGGTACAGAGCCCAGTAGCTGTATTAATCTTGGGCACCTTCATGAACTGATGTTTTCAGTTTCATCATCTGTAAAATGAGACCTACCTTGTTAGATTGTTATAATAAACTAGAACAGTGTCTGCCACAGAGTAAGTACTGTACATATTAACTACTATTAATTACTTTTAGAAGTTATCATTATAATAGTTCCTCTTAGTGTTGTTCTTTCAGACCTTATTAAGGGAATTGGTAGACCTACCAATATGTTATACAGCACTATAATTTAGAACAAAAAATTAAATTCTTTCTAAAAATAAAAATTAAATAAGACCCTACTCAGCAAGTGGAGCAAGAACATTTTTCTCAGCAGTCTAAAATAGTTTCAATTAGTGTTGAATGCCATATTAACACTTCTTTGCTACTTGATAATCATCTAATGGTCAGCCAGTTTTTCACGCAAGAGCAGTAAACCTCCAGAGGTGGTGACTGATACATCATAGTAGGCCCTCAGTAACTATATGCCAAATAAATTGATTAATTATTTTCTTCAGTTATCAATGTTTTCATCAGGGGCTAATGTCTATTACTTATGGGAAGTGTATTGATTACTACTATATGGCCATAACATACCTTGGCAAAGCTGGGTGTATTCATATTAAGACAACATCAAATTCAGGAAAGGTGTATTTTCTAACTTGTAAGCAGTGCCTGCTAGAAAGAACACTATTCTCTGACCTTGTAAAATATATCTGATAAGAAAGAGGAACTGCAGAGTTTTGTAAGCATCAGATGTGGAGGCAGGACTTGGGGAAATCAAAGGTTTTAAAGTGCTACCACAGTACTTCACAGACTTACATTTGATATTTGAACTTTTGCATTGTCTTACCCTTTCTTGTAATAAGATTTCAGGTTCATCTATTTGGAGATGTTTTTTATGATTTTTTGAGAAAAGATAATGGGGCACATTGGATTTTACCTAATTTTTTTTTATGATCTTTTTACTGCTTTTAATATATGTGTCCTGTGTGTTTGTGTTTGCAAATAAAGTAAAATCTCAGGAGTGAGATAGGAAAGGTTTATAGCTTTTTCTTCTCAGATCCCATTTGCAGCCTCTACAAGAGACAGCTTATTCTTCTAGTGGAGCCTTGTTGGTATAGTAAAATGCGTGTGGACTTACTCATGATTCCGTGAAAACCAAATTCAGATCTGCCACTGGCTAGCAAGTTACTTAACATCTAAACTTTCATATTTTTATGTGGAAAATTGTATAACATCTCAGAGTTGTGAAGATTAAACAAGTCTCTTGTTCATTCAGACATTTTTTTAAGCCTTGTAGAGAAACTTCTTAACAGTACAAGATTGATTGCTACTTTTATTATTTTTTCAGTAGTTGACTCAGTGAACAAACTCGGTATATGTTTCCCAGTTATTGGTGATTTCATAAAATTTAGACTTATTACCATCTTAAAAATCAGAGTTGGTACGAATAACATCTTGACAGTAATTTTGAAGAGTAAATCACATTGTATTTTAGTGATTATCTACTTCTGAATGAATGCCCCTGTGTCCTAATGACATGCTTTTATTCTCACAAATGAAAAATTACCTCAAAACACAACCAGTTATACTTTATCAGAAAGAATTATCTAGATCATTTACCAAAATCATTTTTGGCAATTGTCATGCATTTGTTTTATAACTTTTGATATTGTTGGTCATTTAAGTCAGTCTTTATTAGTATTGTATCTTAGGGGTTTTTAAATGTTACCAACTTGCAGATTACTGGTTATTATTTATAAACCTTTCTTATATTGGTAATATTTACCTAGAAAAAATGTTTCTCGTACAATAGAATCTCTTTGCATTGGCTGGGGATGAAGAACCAGAGGTACGGAAAAATGTGTGCCGGGCACTTGTGATGTTGCTTGAAGTTCGAATGGATCGCCTGCTTCCTCACATGCATAATATAGTTGAGGTAACACAAGCAATTTAAAGGCTCTCTCCTCATCTTTCCCTCAAGAAAAACCTTGGGCATAAAATGTGCAGTGTGAAACCACTCTTCTAATATTATTTCATACACTGGAGGTGACTACAAAAAATAGTTATGATTGTCTTAAAATGATAATTAATGTTTATGGTAATTTTTATGAGATTTAAAGATTTATAAAGGGGGAAATAACTTTTCCCTTTTATGAAAAGCTTTTAACCAAAATAATTAGGAAATATTTAGATTATGCATATTTACTAGATAATGGGTTAGGTAGACTAAATGATTAATAAAGCTGATAAGTGGCATATTATTTTGTCATTAAGAGTGTTCTACCCATTGCTGCTAAAATTAATCTGATCAGCCTGATTATTTATGATAACAGTGAGATTTATGAATAATAACCATTATTATGGTTAGTTCCAGGAAACCATTTAGATTTTAAAATGTAATTAAAATTTATTGGGAAATTCTAAGTACACTGATCAGTTTTGCCATATTTCAAGGAAGAAATAAATAATAACAAGATGTAGTTATTACTAGAACAAAAAATTTGGGTATTTCCCAGTAATACTGTAGTCACATACCACTTAGTTTTCATATTACTGGATATAGTTGTATGGGAGTAATATTGTGCTGTGCGAGTGGATGAAACAGTATGTATCTAGATCCTCCCTTTCAGTTCTAGAGATCCATATAAAGTGGAGAGGGAAGATCTTTTTTTAAAAGGAAGGAGTCTAAGACCTGTTAGAAGAAGGCTAGTATCCATGATTTATAGCAACTTCCTTTCTAAAACATTAGGAAAGATGATTGTAGAGCTAAGCATATGTAGCAGTATGATGGGAATAAATGATAGTTTCTCTGATGAGCCTGTTCTCCTCATGAAGTATTTAGAAGAATCAGGTTGGGTTGGGTGAAAGTTTAGCGAGTGTGTGGAGTTAACCAGAAAGTTCAGAAGATGTGTTGTCATTTGCTAAGGCCATATTACAGCTGGGAAGCCTAATTTATAATGATAGAGATCTTTTTTCAGTAGAACATGGTGTGCAATGTAGTAGGGGTTGGCCTGTCACAATTGTTGGTTGCCATATTTTGTCATATGTGAGGTATTTCAATCAGGCAGAGGATGTGTACTAAGAATTCATCAGTAGACGCCAATTCCAGTTTATATTGGGAAATTATGTGTCTTTGATTATGTTTATTTTGTTATTACATGTAAGGGTTTTTTAAAGAAAGATAGCGTGCCTTTGGATAGATTTGGGATGATGTTATTGCAGCTAAGTAAATTTGTCTTGGTATGTTCAGAGGACATGATAAAGCTATTTTGTTGAAAACTACAAGTTGTACTGAGAAATGTCACTACTTTCCAGATTAAAAAAAAAATTAACATATATATATATATCTCAATATGTGAAAGATACACATTCAAGAGACACTTTATATTATAAAAAGATTGTTCGTTTTAAGAAAGGTTTAATGGAGTTTTTTTATTTTGATGTTTCTAAAAGACTTAATGTTTGATTATTGACTGATTTTTAAAATCTCAGTGGTTTCATAAAACAAAATATATGTTTACAGAAGCAGATAAATGATACATGGATTGAACACTTTTTATTAGGTAACATTCTAAAGCAGCAATTCTTGTTTGGCTGCATTTTAGAATTAACTAGGAAGCTTTTTTAAAAATCCGCACTCTAGATTGGGAGCCATTGTAAAGTGTAAGGCCGTGCAAAGGACCGTTAACTTGTTGAAATAAGATTAGGTTTATTTTAATAGTATGATTTTAATTGGTTAATATTAAGGCTCTTTTGTTTACAGTACATGCTGCAGAGGACCCAAGATCAAGATGAAAATGTGGCTTTAGAAGCCTGTGAATTTTGGCTCACTTTGGCTGAGCAACCAATATGCAAAGATGTACTTATAAGGCATCTTCCTAAGTAAGTGTTCTTTCTTGTGAATACTACTGTGTTCTTAAATTTAATAGTGATTACTCATTTTTATGTTGAATTCTGCCATAAGGGAATTAAGTTCTAAAGAAGTCAAACTTAATTTTATTGTTGGTATAAGAAAAGAGAATTTTCAAGGAGCAATTAAAATTTTTAATTACTTGAGCATGGTTTATTCTAAATTACACTTAATTTTGGACAACTCATGGCACTGTTTTTCTTTGTTTTGTTTTGTTTTGTTTTTTGTTTTTCTTGTAATTTCATCATTGGCTCCAGTGAGTTTTTCCCAAAAAAAAATGTTTTCCCACAAGTTATGATGATATGAAATTTTCGGTTAACATTATTAAGTCTATTTTTAACCAAATAAATACTGCTTGATCAGTTTTTTTTTCCAGTTTTGAGATATAATTGACATAAAACAGTTTTAGGTATACAGTATAATAATTTTATATATGTATTTAAATCAATTGTTTTAAAAGTAATGCTTACTTTTGAAAATAAGTAATACAGGCTCATGGAAGAAAACTAAAATGCAGAAAATGTAAAATCTTGAGTAATCACAGTATTTTTGAAGTGTTGCTTTTAATGTTTTTGTTTTATTCCTTTGTTAGTACCGTATACCAAATACCATATATTCAAGGCATTTGGGGAAGAATTAAATTTGATAATATGTGAAACACTTAACATGGCATCTAGCTATAGTTCATGCTTAAAATTCTGATTGTACTGTTCTGTGGTTTGCTCTTTTCAGTTAATATATGTTGCATGCTTTCCTCCATGTCATTAGTCTTTAAACTTTTCATTAGGTCTGAATATGTATATATAATTGACTATTCTGTTATTAAATATTTAAATAGATTTTCCATTTTCTTTTTAATCAAATAATTCTGGAGTGAACATCTTTCTTTGTCCATAAGTGGTTCTTTATTTTGGTAGAATTTTTAGAAGTGATTTTTCCCAAAGTCAGAAGCTGGATTCTTCAAAATTCTTAAGTATTCTGCGTTATTCTCCAGTGAAGTTATACCAGTTTATACCAGTGGTGTTCCATTCTATCACAGCTTTTGCTAGCCATTAATTATAATTTCTCTAATCTTAGCCATCAGGATGAGCAAAGAACAAAACCACTTGTTTTAATATGTTGTAGTATTAGCGGAGTCATATTTTCCCCCCCATCTTTATTGAAATATAATAGACAATTAGTTGTTTGTATTTATTTACATTGTACAGTTCAATGTTTTTTCAGTTATAGTTAGCATACAATAATATACCAGTTTCAGTTGTATAGCATATAGTGATCAAAGATCCACATAACTTGCAGTGATCACCCCACTAAATCTAGTTACCCCTCTTATTTATTACAACATCATTAACCATCTTCCCCATGCTAATCTCTGCGTCTCCATGTCTATTCTGCAACAATTTGTACCTCTTAATCCCTTTGCCCTTTTTTGTCCCCCCACACCCCCTCCCATCTAGTATCTCTCTAAATAGTCTCTGTATCTGGGTTTATTTCTGCTTTTGTTGTTGTGATTTATTTTATTCTTTAGATTCTCCATGTACATGAAATTATGCAATATTTGTCTTTCTCTATCTGACCCATTTCATTCAGTGTAATACCCTCTAGGTCCATCAAGGCAGTATCTTTTTCCATCTCCTTCCTTTTAGTCTTTTAATCAGAAGTGAGTCTCTTGTAGGCAGCATATGTAGGGGTCTTGTCTTGTTTTTTATCCATTCAGCCATTCTCTTGGTTGGAGCACTTATTTCTTTTCCATTTGAGGTACTTGTTGTTAGGATGTGTCTTGGTGTGGGCCTCTTTGGGTTCTTCTTTCTTGGGACTCTGAGCCTCCTGGGGTTGTGTGTCTCTTTCCTTCACCAGGTGAGGGAAGTTTTCTATCATTATTCAAATAGCTCTTCAATGTCTTGTGTTGTTTTTATTTTCTGATACCCCTATGACACAGATATTTTTACATTTAATAGTGTCCCATAGGCTCCTTAAATTATTATAGTCTTGTCATGCTTTATCCCCCCCCCCTTCTGATTGGGTATCCTTGGCTTTCCCATCCTCTATATAGATTATTTGATCTTCTTTATTCACTTCTTTATTCCATTTAATATACTTCTAATCTCAGATAATGTGTTCTTTATTTCTGACTGGTTCCCTTTTATGATTTCTATTTTTATGTCTTTTATCTCTTCATTAAAGTTCTCCTGAATTCATCTGCACTTATCATAAGGTAATGGAGTCATTTTTTCAGATATTTGGTACTTGGATTTTCTTGTTCTCGTATAGTCAGTTAACTTCTTTTTCTTTTCCAATAAATTCTTTTCCCAAAGAAAGCACCATTTCCACCTATATTTTATTCTGGGAAATCTGGAACATTGAATGCTAAGTGGATTCTTTTTTCTTTAGGAAATTCATATATTATTATTCTTTTTCTTCCTGATTTTTGATACCACTATTATAATATGCTTGTTTCTTGTTATAGAATCACATAATTGTAAAAGTCATATAAACAGACATTAATTTTTATAAAAACTGAAGAGCTTCCTTCTGTTAAAAACCTAAGCTATAACATTAGGTATTATTGGTAATATGCATTTATGCTACATGCTTTATAAATACTAATAAAATCTAAACATCCTTAAAGTGAACAGAAATGTGGTTATAGGCTAAAATATTAGCGCTTTTGCTTTGCTAATTAGTGCAAACATTAAACAACTCAAGCCAATTATAACTGGGTTTGCCTTATGTCTTCCAGACCACTGTTTTGGGAATCATTTTTATATAAAACAAGATTACTTTTATTTTTAGTTGAAATAATGCACTGTGAGGATGGGAAAATACCAACATCAATCTGGTGCTGAGATAAAACAGCATGACTTAAAAAAAAAAAACTTATTTTTCCTGTCTCTGTTAGCCAGACTCATATTTAGTATGAGCAAAAAAATGTTTGCTTACAAATCAAAATTGTATAGATAATTAGATTTCTCATATTGATACAATTCACAGTAATATAACAAGAGATATTAAATTCTTTATGTTTCTGGGCTTTAAAGCCTGTTTTATTTTGTTTTTTTATTCATTTATTTTACCTGGTACTATATTCTTCATTATTAAACATTTAATAACATTTTGTTATCTGGTAAGAAAGTCTTTTTCTCCCAATATTATTTTGTCTTTTCCCGCCTTTATTGCACACTTCTGTGTCCTGGGGCTATTGTATGGATTAATTCATGTAAAATGACCCCCAATGCTCAGCACACATTTCAGTAAACATTGATTGTTGGTATTAACATCGTTGCCTTTCCATGATGTTGCATTAAAAATTCTCTTGTTTTCATTGGCTGTGTGAGGTTTCAGGAGAAAGAATCTTAACAAATACACCTCTTCAAAAATAGTGGGATGCCTCACATGATTAGACTCATCAGACACATGTCATATTGCCAAATGGTCACAGTTTTAACTCCTGTATCTCACTTTGCACCCTCGTTTTATTTATTTGTTTGTTTGTTTGTTTTTGTTTTTTGTTTGTTTTTTTTTACTTGCCAGCTTAACTGTGCTGAGTAAACCCTCAACTCTACCATGCATCGCCCCTCTGGATTAATTGAACTATCTTTGAAGCTTGTTAAATACTATTGGGAAAAATATAACAATCTATGTATGGTCTTCAACATCAAGTGGACCCTTCTTGCTCTTTACCAATTTTTCTTGTTCTTGATCAGCTTTTATCATCCATTCACCAGAACAACTATTTCAAATCTTTGTCACTCTTCTGAAGTTCTCTTCATTCATTTTGAGTACTTCTATTTTATCAGGAAAACAAGTGACCCTTCATCTTGTCCCAAAACTTAGATATATTTTCATGTAAATTGTCCTCTTCATAACCAATCTTTCTATTTATAGTCTTAGATAGCATAATTTTTTTCTTACTCTCTGGGACCTCACTCCATCAGATAGATATATTTAACTTTCTCCTCTCTGTTGCCTCTTTCTCCATAACTTTTTAACTTGCTGCAATTTCTTCCATCTTAAAAAGATTCAAAAAATAGATGGGGCTCACTGTCTTCACTTTACCTCACTTCATCTTAACCTCACTTCAGTATTTTACAGTCTGCTGTCTGTACTCACATTTTTCTGAAATTGTTGACAAAGATCATAAATGATTTAATTGTTGGTATCCAAATGAACCCAGTTCTCCTGCTTTAATGCCTGTAGCTTACAAAATGTGGTTCTCTGTGTTATAAATTTTATCTAGTTATGTTATACCAGCTATCATGTTGTTACTATTAATCTTTCTATTTTAGAATTTAGAAGAACTTTGAACATACTGAAAGTTTGTCTGGCCCAAACATTTTTTAGACCTATCTAGGAAATTTAAAATCCCACTGCTTCTGTTTCCTTATTACTATTCCTTTAATGAGGGCTTATAAAATCACCTCATTGGCAGTAGAGTTGTACTATATAGTTGGTTTTATGCATATTTATTTAATTGATGTTTAAATGTATAAATTTGAAGTAAGACCTCAACAAAGACTGAGGACGTTAACATAGAGCGGGGGTCCCCAACCCTTGGGCCACGGACTAGTACTGGTTCTGGCTTGTTAGGAACCAGGCCGCACAGCAGGAGGTGAGCGGCAGGCAAGCAAAGCTTCATCTGTATCTATAGCAGCGCCCCAGTTCTAGCATCACCTCTTCAGCTCCACCTCAAGTTATCAGGCATTAGATTCTCATGGGAGCACTGGTCCCTGGTGCCAAAAAGGTTGGGGACCGCTGAAGAGTTAAGAGTTTTTTACATCTGTTTTAGGAAAAGAAAATTGTCTTTGGAGTCAGGCCATAGAGGTTTTGAATTCTGACTCTCTGTTTACTAAAACTTAAGGCCTTGTGAAGTAATATAACCTCTTCGAGCCTTAGTTTACTCCTCTATAAAATGGGGACCCTAATACTTTTCTCATTAAGTTATAAGGAAAGGACTTATAAGCCCACACCTGGCACTTGTGAGTATGAATTTTCTTGTCTATATGGGCTTATTGTAAAATATTATTAAATATTTCCAGTTGGCTCTTTTAAATATATGTGATGAACCAGTGAGAAACCAAATCATCCAAGCTTAAGCTTAAGAAACTTGTCAAAGCTCAAAACTATCATAGCTATAAGAGGAACTGATGTTAATTTTATGACCTTATATGTTTTGATAAATATTTTTTAAACTAAGTAGTATAATAACTATTCCAGTATACCTGGAATTCCGTGTTCATAGACATCATGGTTCTGTTTTAGTGACTGCGTAAGACTTCAGATTAGATATGATAATCCTGATTTATTTAACTGTTTTGTTAGTGAAATCAATTGTTTTTTATTTAAGAAATTTATAGTTCCTAACCTTTTATCAAAAGCTGTGATAACCTGTCCATAAAGCTCTTTTTTTCCTTTTTTGGTTCATTTTCTTTAGACTTAAGATATTTTTATATTTTGAATTCTCATCTCTATTAAAAGGAATACAAATACTGAATGTAGGCTTATTGTAACAATGTCACATCATTTAAAAATAAAGTAAAAGATGAATTTTGTCCTCTCTTCACCTACTCACTCCGCTCTGCAAAGATACCACTTTTTATATATCCTTCCTAAGATAGCCTGTGTGTATAAGTGATTCATGGGAAATCTACTGTTTTTAACTCAGGTGGACGTGTGTTATATGTGTTTTACATCTTGAGTTTTTGTTTGTTTTTAACGTGTATTTGAAATGTATTTTAACCAAGCCCTAAATGGTGCGCATTTAAATTTTTTTCAATTTTTTTTTTTTGTAGCAGAAAACATAGTTTTTAAAGGTAGGTATTTGTTAGTATATTTAGATAAATTCTTAAGAGAGAAATGCTATATATTTTTTTTTATTTCTGTAGACAGGCACTCTTATCTTTACTAAGTGGATCCCATGCATAAGTATGTAAAAGGCCATGATATATGTATTAAGAATACTCATTTGAGAAGGGTAGACAGCACAAAATATGCTCTAAGACAGTATTAGGGGTAGGGGTGGTTGTCTCATTGGTGTTGGTATACAAAAGTTGTTAAGACTTCTTAATTATCCTGTTGATCTTTGGATATTTGTTTCATGAATTTCTTTCTTTGTAGGTTGATTCCCGTGTTAGTGAATGGCATGAAGTACTCAGATATAGATATTATCTTACTTAAGGTAAGGAAACTTTCTGGTGAATAGGAAGGGTTATTTTTATTGACTCAGTAAATCTTTGAATTTGACTAATAGGACATTTATTTAAAATAGACCCTACATATATAGGTTTCCTGTTAGATATAATGTGCTACAACAGAGTTCAAAGGTAGAAGCAAACATAATGAATTTGGGTGGTAATAGATTCTAGCTTAATTGGTACTAGATGGTAACACGAGCAGAGTTAGCATTAATTTTCTATTGATTTTATTTTCAGTTATTTTTAAATACCTTAAATATGATCTGAATGTGGTATTCAGGTAACATAGATTATACTAGCTGATGGGGGGCAATATAATGTGATTATGTAAATATCTGATACCTAACAGGTGTTACAGAATGGTCTTTTCACAAAGAACTAATGATGACGTATACTTCACAATCCTATGCACGACCCCATCTCTGGATATTCTGATTCTTTTACTCATGTACATATTATTGTAACGAATATCACCAAAATTTTCCCTTTAAAAAAAAAAATAGGGTGATGTTGAAGAAGACGAAACAATTCCTGATAGTGAACAGGATATAAGGCCACGTTTTCATCGATCAAGGACAGTGGCTCAGCAGCATGATGAAGATGGAATTGAAGAAGATGATGATGATGACGATGAAATTGATGATGATGATACAATTTCTGACTGGAATTTGAGTAAGTCAAGGAGACAAAAGCAGTTAACTGCTTTGGTAACAACTTTATTGAGTAATTCACATACCATACAATTCACCCATTAATGGGTACAATTCAGTGGTTTTTTAATATATTCAGAGTTGTGCAGCCATCACCACAGTAAATTCTGGAACATTTCATCACCACAAGAAACCCCTTACCCATTAGTCGTTCCCCCATTTTCTCTCCCAGTCCCCCAGTCCTAAGCAGCTACCAGTTTATTATCAGTTGATGGACATTTTGTTGTTTCCTTCTTTTGGCTATTGCAATGATGTTGTGAACTTTTCTGTAAAGTTTGTGGACATGCTTTTAATTCTTTTGGTTGTATATGTGGGATTACTGGGTCTTATGGTAACTCTCTGTTGAACTTTTTGAGGCAGTTTTCCAAATTAGCTTTACCATCTACTTGCCCATCAACGCTGTCTTAAGATTCCTTTTTCTCTGCAAGCATGTTCCTTTTTCTCTACATGCTTGCCAAAAGTTGTCTGTTTTATATTACAGCTATTTTAGTAGATGTGAAGAGGTATCTTATTCTGAGTTTTTCTGATGGCCCTGTTCTTGTATTTAGTACTCATTCTGTTCCTTTTATTTCTAAACTGTCATTCCTCAAAAGGCTATATATTTTGTTTGATACTATAAAATAGGAACATGACCACAAGTCTTTTCTGTTTTCCTAACGTAAACTTTTTTTATGATAATTTGCATGAGAATTAACCGATTATCATAGATAATTCTAAAATTTGTCATGTTCAAACTTACAAAGTATCCTTTTTCAATCTCTGTTTGTTTTTCAACCTTAGCTGCAAATTCATATCACCTGTTGAGCTTGTATTCTGGGCCACATTCTGTGGGGAGGAACCTAGACACCTATGTTTTGCTTGCTTGCTTCCTTGTTCTTTAAGCTCCATTCTTTTAGTTCACAGTTTCTCAGCCTCAGCACTATTGATATTTTGGGTCAAATAATTCATTGTGAGGGCAGTCCTCTACATTGTAGGACGTTGAGCAACATCCCTGATCGCTATCCAAAAGATGCCGGCATACACATAGTTGTGACAACCAACAGTCTCCAAACATTGCCAAATGTATTCTGGGAAACAAAATCATCTCTAGTTGAAAACTTCTGCTGTAATTCAGAGAGTGAGGATTTTTAATAACTGAAGTGGTTAAGGACATGAATCATCAAGCTGGAATTCCTCTGATGCCCATTTAGCTTTCTATAACAGTTACTTAGAGCTGTAGTCCCCAATATTTTTGGCAGCAAGGACCTGCCGATGCTCCTGTGAGAATCTAACACCTGGTGACCTGAGGGGGAGCTGAGTGGGTAATAGTAGCACTGCAGAGTGGCTGCAAATACAGATGAAGCTTTGCTTGCCTGCCACTCACCTCCTGCCATGTGGCCTGGTTCCTAACAGGCCACAGACCAGCATGGCACTGGTCTGCAGCCTAGGGGTTGGGGACCCCTTACTTATAGTACCTAATGCACCTGGCATTAAGCCAAGGACTTTGCATCCATATTACATTTACTCTTTCCAATAGCTGTAGGTGAAGAAACTGCAAAAAGAAACTTGCCTGAGGTTAGTATAGCTAGTAGTGATAGCACATTAGTATTAAGACCCAGGTCTGACACAAGAGAATCCAAGGTCTTCACTACTATCACAAATCAACCTCCCATTGTATTTCTACTTTCAGATTTAGGGCAATAATAATGTACATTGACTGAGGGTGGGTACTTCCTTTTGACATCCTATTCACCTTTATACCCTTCCAGAAGTCTTTCTGTGCCCATACAGAAAAATGCTGTATGCCTTTTTTGGAATGGAGGCTGATTTCCCAAAAGTGAAATCAGATTATATGTACTCTGCTGGTTCTTCTTCATATATCCTATAACTCATCTGTATCAGTACATACAGATTTTATTCAGTACATACAGATTATATTTCATGACAGTATGATACTCATTTATATGAATTCTACCATACAGTATAGCTAAGATCCTTACTGATGAGTAAGGTGTTACTTCTGGCCAATGTAACAGCTTTTTTAAAAAGGGATTTTACCATTGCCTAATAGTTTATTGTTAACCACTTATTATGCCTAGTTCACAGTGGGAAAATTTTGGATGCTTAATTATATTTTTGTTCTTTTGTTGTTGTTCTTTTTTACATTATTATATTAAATGAATTCTGAATTGATACATGCTTCCTATAGTTAATAGTTTCTTAGTCTGTAAAGAATGTTTTTTAGCATATTTTGAGTTTAATGTACTGTGACTTTTGTTCAGTTTATAATTAGTTTGCTAATTCTTGATCATTAAAAAGTACTCTTGTTAATAGAATTTTTTTCCATGGGACAAACTGCCTATTTAATTGAATTTTTTGAAAGTCTATAGAGATATGAATGAACTTATACATAAAACAAATATTCTGCATATGTATAATAGAGATTAGTGTAATATTTTGAATTAAATATTTCCTTAGGAAAATGTTCTGCTGCTGCCCTGGATGTTCTTGCAAATGTGTATCGTGATGAGCTTTTGCCACATATTTTGCCCCTTTTGAAAGAATTACTTTTTCATCATGAATGGGTTGTTAAAGAATCAGGCATCTTGGTTTTAGGAGCAATTGCCGAAGGTAAGTATGTCTGATTTGAACTGTCAAGTCTTTAATAGGCGCTAATGAGGCTAGGCTACTTTAAGGAATTGTTATTCTATAAACTAAGACTATTCACCCTTGAATTGACATAATTTGCTATCATGTTGCTGATATGGGGTAGATAAGACCGTGATCCACATTAACCTGAAAAAGGATATATGAATCCAAAAGCCATCTTAGGTAAGTGTTTACTTTGAACCAATTAACACTTATTAATTGAACAGCTGTAGACTTTTCATCCCAGCCAGATATTTTGCAAATGCTTCTGTTATAATGAAGGGAATAGGATGAGAGGACAAGAACTCTGATGTCAGAAACGTCCCCATTACTAGAAAAAAAAATATCTTTATTCCATAGGTAAGTGTAAGAAATATAAGTTGAGCATCATCATTCTATAACAAGTTGTTATTCTGTCCTAGTTGTAAACATCTATCTACAAGAAATTGAAGTATCTTACAGGTGTTTCTGAAAGTTATAATTTGGGTAGCAGAAGTAAAATGAGCTCTTCTAATGCTATGGAAGCTACTCAGGAGCAATTAGGTCTCATTTCAGTTTTTTTTTAATGTATATAATTTTGGAAAGGATTATAGTATATTAATTGCAATGGAAATAATTGAGTATTTTTCATAGATGCATCAGTTTAATATTCACCTGAAAAAAATATTTTTAACTGTATTTTAGCACTTTCTGATTTTTTTTTCCTAGGTTGCATGCAAGGTATGATTCCATACCTCCCTGAGCTCATTCCTCACCTTATTCAGTGCCTCTCTGATAAAAAGGCTCTTGTGCGTTCCATAACGTGCTGGACTCTTAGCCGCTATGCACACTGGGTAGTCAGCCAGCCCCCGGACACGTACCTGAAGCCATTAATGACAGAATTACTAAAGCGTATTCTGGATAGCAACAAGAGAGTACAAGAAGCTGCCTGCAGGTGGGATAAATTCATAACAAGATGTTCATTGTTCATTGTGGGAAAAGGAGTGGGTACTTCAACCTTGTGATGTTGGAATGTTGGTATTAAACCATTGATGAAGTTTTCGTTATCTGTATCTTTCATCCAAAGATTTTATAAATCCAAATGTAAAACCAACACTCTTAACTAGACATCAGTCTTTGCTGTCTGTTGAATTCTTTTTTTTCTCAGTGGCTATGATAACAATAGAATTATCTTTCACCCCAATTTCCTCAGGTGCCTAGAGTGGTGATGGCACCCTTAAAGTTAGAGCAGATTCACATCATTAGTCTGCAAGTAAACTACCATAACTCCACAGGAAGTGCCTCATTTTTGTTTGGTTTCCTGTAGTTTATTCATTTGGCATGTTTTTTTAGCTCTGCTCATTATTATGCATGTACTAAGTGCTGCGCTTAAGTTCCTGTCATCTTAAAAACTTATAGACTGGTAGGGAGTACTAAACAACTATATAATTTTCAGCAAGTGCTGTGGAGGAAATAAGTAAAAAGTTCATGCTGCTAGTGAGCAGGGCTTTCATTAACAAGTGGCTTAAGCCTATCATTTTTGGGAAAATTCCTGACTCAGAACAAGATAATACAAATCCTAATTTTAGAAATGAAGAGCTAGATATACCTTAGCATCAGAACAAATTCAGGTCTAAATTGAAGTCATTGAACTGCAATCCTGGAGTTTTTTTCCTTTCTGTACATTTATCCTAATAAATAAGGCAGATTTGTAATAAAAAGTGTATTGTCTGCTCTGATGTATAGTGTGGGGCGTAGGGAAACATTTTTTTTAACTTCATTGAGGAATAATTGACAAATATAATTATATATATTTAACCCATTTCCCATTTAGAAAAAGAGTGCAGCTCACTACCAATGTTAATTTAATTTTACATAAAGTTCTTTGAGGCTAAAGCAAATCTGACTGGTTTTCGGTGTGAAAATCTGAAAACTGTTCTTGGAATTATTTCTAAACAGAATTTGTCTCTAATCCCATTGTAACAGAACTAGAACTGTATACATAAATTAGATTCATCAAATAAATTTTCAGCAATAAAGAATTTTTATATTTTATAAATGGAAATACCACTTGATGCAAAAATAATAACAAAAGGGAGATATTTCATGACATACTTTGAGGGTAAGGTTTGGACTGTAATCAGCAAGTTATCTCAGGGTAAATGCTGCAGCCTCAACTGCTGCCCGCTAGTATTCTCAGGGCAAATGGGAAATGGGTTAAAGAGTGCAACGTGATGATTTGACATACATACACATTATAGAACCATTACCAAGATCAAGATAACACATTCACCTCACATAGTCAACATAGGTGACTTTTCATAATAACAATGCTTAAGCTCTCAGCAACTTTCAAATGTGCAGTATATTTTTAATTACAGTTGCCATGCTGTGCATTAGGTCCTAAGAATTCTTATAACTGAAAATTTATGCCCTTTGACGTACATCGCCCCATTTCCCCCTTCCAGTAAGAAACATTTGAGAGGTGATGATGATGCTCTGTTCTTATAAATACATATCAAACACTAAAAATTAAAAATGTTTTTGTGTGTGTGACCCAAAATTGCATATCTGAAGGGTGAAGCATAAATTAGAGTTTAACAGTTTTGATTCTAATTTTATTGATCTAGAACAATCCCTAGAATGTAAGTGAATCGGGACATTGTTTTGTTCATTGTTATGTCCCAGTGCTCAGTGACTAAATAGTAAATACCAAATAAATTTGTGGAATGAATAAATATAAGAACCAACAAATTTTCCCCCTCTTTAATTCTCCCACCTTCCACCCTTGACCTGTAGATGTTGCCATTTCCCCTTAAGAACTGGATCTCTGAAGGCAGGGTGTCTCCTCCCACAGTCACAGCATGCACCCAGGGCCTGGCGCACCCGGGGAATGGTCCATGGCTCCACCTGGGGCCTAAACCCAGGACCTTCTGCATGTAAAGCAGACATACTAACTAACCACTACTCAGTGGAGCCACCCCAGAACCAACAATTTTTAGTTTTAGAGTTTAGCATTGCATTTAAATAAATGCCCATAGGTAGTAGTCTTTTTGAAAGAGGTGATAGAAATGGGAAAGAAATAAAAATACACATCTGATGTGGTACAGTAAGGCGATAGACATTTAAAATGTAAATAGATAATCTATAGACTATAGACTTAGTTTTCTATTTCTATTATAAAATATTCCTTTTCTACAACAACAGTATTCTCTCATTTTTAATTACAGTGCCTTTGC
The DNA here is from genome assembly GCA_030015415.1 of Cynopterus sphinx. Taxonomy (NCBI): domain Eukaryota; kingdom Metazoa; phylum Chordata; class Mammalia; order Chiroptera; family Pteropodidae; genus Cynopterus; species Cynopterus sphinx. The sequence continues at coordinate 39,381,604 of CM057379.1, forward strand.
TACCCTTGAAGAGGAGGCTTGTACAGAACTTGTTCCTTACCTTGCTTATATACTTGATACCTTGGTCTTCGCATTTAGTAAATATCAGCATAAGAACCTGCTCATTCTTTATGATGCCATAGGAACGTTAGCAGATTCAGTAGGACATCATTTAAACAAACCAGTAAGTGTCTATGATTATTAAAAAAATATGTGTCATACAATCAATAGATTAACATTTATTTGGAAATTAAAATGTTTTAAGATGTGAACACTTAATGTTTACTGCTTTAAGAATGTAGATCTTAAAAAGGTAGCAAGTGTATTCAACTTTTAAATAGTATTTAAAAAATAAATATGTGCTTACTGTGGAAATTACAGCAGCATCTTACATGAATGCAAAACACTTTGTAGAGTGACTAAAGGAAACGAGATAAGGGTTTTATACTCTGGATTTCAACTCTTCCTTAATTCCAAGTATTTTTGTATCTACTACTTAGTAAACACTGTAGCTTTAGAGTACCACACCTAGACATCTGTTTTCTCACAAGAACTTTATAGGTATGGAGAATACACTAGAGAAAATTAGAAATTGGTAATAGGTGAAAAATGCTAAGTAGTGGTACAGAACTATGGCTAGGGAGTCAAACTCTCTAGTTGTGCTCAGAGTAGAAGAGGATGGAATTGGATTTGTAATATCAGAACTTTAATATAGTTTGAAATTCCCTGCTGAATATTAGCTTTTGTTTATGATTGCTACATGAAAAAATTTTTAATTGTCTGTGTTTGAAGTTATACTTAATACGATGCACAACACTTGGTTTGTGGGTTTGCTTTGATGGTGGTTGGTTTTTTGGGGGGCTGGGAGTGTTTTTCTGAATGTCTTAGACCAGACTCTTTAAAATTTGTGCCCCTTGTTTACATGATTACTGTGTTGATTTGCTCAATTTTATGGATTCTTTGGTTTAAACGAGGACGCTTAAATGATTATGAATCTTTTTCTACAAATGCCTCTGTAAGTTTACCTGTCATTTATAATGCACTATACAACAAAAGCCATGCTACATGTCTCAGGCTCCAGGACTAAAAAAAATTCAGCCACTAGAGAATAAAACTTATACATTTTGTTTCATGAAGGATATAAGATGATTTAAAAATAAAACAAGGTCATATAAATTAAAAGATAGGCAAAAATAAATTTAAATGTACACAGAGTAAGTCCAAAGTGTATTCTGTAATAATTTTACACAATTACTCTAAATGGACTTTAATTTTCATAGACTCAAAATGGACTGTTTACATATGATAGTGGAGCTTTTTGTGTTTTTCATCATTGTAAATAGGAATATATTCAGATGCTAATGCCTCCACTGATCCAGAAATGGAACATGTTAAAGGATGAAGATAAAGATCTCTTCCCTTTACTTGAGGTACGCCAAGCTGGTAATATTTAATCTAGCAGTGTGTTTCATCAGGAATACGTGTCCAAATCTAAAATAAGGATATGTAAGTTAAGTAAAAGTGTTAATACATCTATATTCTGAATCATTTCTGTTAAATGCTGAATAAATATGTTAATTCTCATTACTTTAAATGTGATAACATGTATAATAAATGCTACTAAGTAGGAAAAGCATAGTGGAACTGTTAGGCTTTATTTTCTTAAAAGTAGACTGTTAAGGATTATATTATACGTGTTTTCTAACCTGCTCTTCTTAATTGATAATAAATTATCTTGGAGATCTTTCTATAGCAACATATGTACATTTACCTCTAACCACATTTCTTAATATAGAAACATAGCTATACCATCATTAATACACAGTTGACCCCTAAACAACACAGGTTAGAACTGCATGAGTTCACTTACGTGCAGATTTTTTCAATAAATACCTGTATTGTTTTCAATCCACATTTGGAAGTCCATGGAAGTGGAGGGCTGACTAAATGCATTGACCCTACCCCATTTTATGTTGGGGACATGAGCATCCTAGGATTTTGGTATCTGTGAGATTGTCCTAGAACCAATCTCCCAGAGACCAAGGGTCAGGTTAAGTTTTTGGGGAGAGTAAAGTTATTCTACAGATTTCCAACTGCATGTGGAGGGAGCAATTCCCCTAACCCCTGCATAGTTAAGAGTCAACTGTAGTTTGAACTGTTAAATATTATCTATTATATATATATAGACAAATATATGTATAATGTGAAAATAGCATTGGGACTTGTTGCTAATAAGGAGAGACTTCACTTTATACCTTTTCCACCTAGTTTGAATTTTTTTTCCATTTATACTAAATACGTTTTATTAACCAAAGACATTTTGTATGAAAAATAACTGAACACTATCCAATGTGGTAACTTAAACCTAAATGAATTGATATTGGTAGAGCCAGTTCTGTCGTCGTCATTCTTGTTCCCCCTGTCATCTCAGGTGTTACCACTTTTGCTATTGGTTGTCCCTAGCCAGAGAAGTAGATATTTCTGTTATCAAGAGCAATGGCTAATTCTGGACCCAATAAAACAAGAATTATTATGGCTAAATACATTTATTTCCGGGAGGGGCTCAGAATGTGCCCATTAAAGTCCAGCCATATCATTGACCAAAATGGAAGAATAAATATATTTCTTATATTTGAGGAAAATTAGGACTATATAATACTGAATCTGTTCTTGAAGGATAACATTTGTTATAGAAAGTTTTTACATTTTTGTGTGTGTGAGGAAACCTCCCCTTACCAGCTGGCAAACTTATAGCAATGAGTGGTATCCAAAGGAGAGGTTTAAAAGATAAACTTGCTTCTGTAGAATAGTAGAGCAGGCACATAAATGACCAGGATGTTAATGAATACTCTCTTCAAGCATTTATCATAATGTTTAGTATACTCAGAAATTTTACACATGTACTTTATTCTTCCTAGTGCCTATCTTCAGTTGCCACAGCTCTGCAGTCTGGCTTCCTTCCATACTGTGAACCTGTGTATCAGCGTTGTGTAAACCTAGTACAGAAGACTCTTGCACAAGCCATGGTATTTTTAAAAATTGTTATCTCTCTACCTTCTTGGCATCATAAACATTTTTTTAAGGATAGGCATAATGCATACAAACTTTTCAGTATTTAATTCAAAGTGAGTTTTTGAAAAATTGTGTTTAATTTCAGCTGAACAATGCTCAACCAGATCAATATGAGGCTCCAGATAAAGATTTTATGATAGTGGCTCTTGATTTGCTCAGTGGCCTAGCAGAAGGACTTGGAGGCAACATTGAACAACTGGTAGCCCGAAGTAACATTCTAACACTAATGTATCAGTGCATGCAGGTAAGATTTGTTAAATTAAAATGAATTGAAACCTGATTCTCTGTGTCACATTGGGATTAATTTCTTCTTATTTCTTGTAGGATAAAATGCCAGAAGTTAGACAGAGTTCCTTCGCCTTGTTAGGTGACCTGACAAAAGCTTGCTTTCAGCATGTTAAGCCTTGTATAGGTATGAATATTTTCTACTGCTGTGATGTGATTTTTAACATTTTCATATCAGCTATTTTAAGTATTAAAATATGTGATTTCATGGAATTCCAACATTTGTAAGTGTATATTTGACTGGTTAAAGCTGCTCTGATTGCAGCAGGCAGGATGGGAACTCCTCCTATTCTTTGTTCCTCGAACTGTCACTTGAGCAGCTTGTTAGTCACTCATGGCTGGAGAAAAGTTGGAAAAGTATTAATTAGAATAAAGGACATGCCTGCCTTTGACGCCTTGGGGACTATATGCTAGTTCATGGTTACTTTTTAAATAGCCTCTTTTTTTAAGCAGTAGAGGTACCAGAAATAACCAGGTTTTCTTATGCTAAACCAGCATACTTATTCAGATATAGGAGACTTTTTAAATAAGTTACTTTCAAAGTATAATGATTTGTTTCTGTTGTAATATCATAGCCATTTGTGTTAGTCTTCTGTCAAGATAATAAGGGATTCCTTGAATAATGTAACTTAAATTGCTATCAAACCCATGGATTAAATGGGGTTTTGGTGATTTTTTGTTGTTGTTCATTTCTATATCCCATTGTTTTGGATGATAGTTTTTATACTACATGATTTAATCTTTGTTTAGAACATTGACTTACAAGGTATTTTCATTTGATATACATGCACTTTGTGATTGTCTTTTCCAATTTTATTGAGATGTAATTGATATAACATTCTGTAAGTTTAAGGTATGCAACATAATGATTTGATATGTTGTGTACCTTGTGTATATATTGTGAAATGATCACCAAAGTTTAGATAATACCCATCATCTCACATATTTACAAACGTTTTTTTCTTGAGATGAGAACTTTTAAGATGTGCTCTTAGCAACTTTAAAATATACATTATAGTATTGTTAACTATAGCCATCATGTTGTACATTACATCCCCAGAACTTATTTTTTATAACTGAAGTTTATATTTTTTTACCTCTTTCACCTAGTTCCCAGTTATACTTTGAATAATAACTATGCTTCTAAACTTTGAGTAATAATAACATTAACTATGTATTAAAATAAACCATTAAGTTCAGTCCTAACTATTCGAAATGAAAGTGTAGTGAATTTCTGTTTTATGTAAAGCTTGGTCTTTACATAAATATCACCTAATTTAATTTTTATGTGTTTAAAGTTGTATGGAAGGATTTTGTTTATGACTTTATGTAGATCATGTGTACATTCTTTAGGATGTGCACAGTGTCTAGTTTTCTCATTTTTTTATGTTATCAACGATGGCGATTAATTTCTAGATTAGTGATTCTCAACCAAGGCAATATTGTGTGCCACACGCCCTGCGCCGCTGCCCCCGCCCCCCCCACCGCCCGAACATTCGGCCACGTCTAGAGATAGTTTAACACTGGGATTGTATTATGGGTATAGTGTATAGAGGAAAAGGATGTTACTCAACATCCTACAATGCGCAAGACAGACCCCCACGATAGAATGAGTTGGCCCAAATTATCTATAGCTAAACTTGAGAAACCCTGGTTTTAGACCCACTAATTTATTGGGGGGTTAAAAAAATGATAATACTCTAAATCTTCACTTAACAGTGAGAATTCGTATATAGAGACATTTTCCATATCAATAAATTATTACTCTTGAGGTACAAATCATATAGAAGAGGCAGGATAATTAGTTGGTTCTTTTTATTTACCAATTTTCAAAATAATGAATTGATTCCCAACATCCTTCACAAGTATCTATATTATGTTTCAGAATTTAGTTTTTTGTTTGAGTGTCAGTATGAACTCAGCAATACTCAGATTGTTCTACTTGAAGGCAGTGGGAGCTTAAGTTGGTTCTTGAGTACATTCATGTTAGTTTGGTAATTTTTTTTTTTTTTTCTGAGAGCCCTTATTCTTTTCAAACGGAGAATCATGTTGAGAGACCACAATCCGAGCACTATGGTAAAAGTTATTTTAAAAGCCAAAGTCTTTGATTTAGAGCATTATTTTGTATGTGTGAAAAACTAGCTTTGAAGAAAGTTCTATTGTATCGTGTTTTCCTCACTTTTAATTCTGTTTTTCTCAGTCTGATAAGAGGATTATCTGACCAAGTCTTTTTTAATAATACCTGAAATATACCAAAACTTATTTTTCTTGGTCTACTTTATATGAGAGTTCAGGTATTGCCTCCTCCAGTTACTTAAGATAAATATTACCAACACCTTTAACATACTGCTATTTTTTTACTATATTTCAGTTTCCATCTAGTAGGTTTCTTTAAAGTATAGTTCACTGCCATTGATAAGTTTACTACATAGCTTTTTTAAAACATTTTTTTTTTGTAGCTGATTTCATGCCAATATTGGGAACCAACTTAAATCCAGAGTTCATTTCAGTCTGCAATAATGCCACATGGGCAATTGGAGAAATCTCCATTCAAATGGGTAAGATTTTTTTCTTCTTTGAAAGTATAAAGTTTTAGATGCCTTAATATTTTTGTAATTGCCTTTAAAAAAAAAAAAAACAAGTGAGCTTTATATATTTATAAATAGTTTATGTCACAGTTAATAAAAAAAAAAAAGCAAAACTGATATTTTAACATTTCAAATTTTTCTTCTGTTTTTTTCTCTTGGGGATGATCTAGGTATAGAGATGCAGCCTTATATTCCTATGGTGTTGCACCAGCTTGTAGAAATCATTAACAGACCCAACACACCAAAGACGTTGTTAGAGAATACAGGTACCATATGACTGAACTGTTTTGGTGAAGAGAAAATTACTTGTCTTTTAATTTTAAATTAAGATGCGTAGAGAAACCAAAGCTAGCTTTAGAAACCCAAGTTTATTAACAGCTATTTTGGATTCTGAGCGATGAAATGTACTGTTTTTTAGCTGTATTTCATAGCCAGTTTTCAGAAACTTTCAAAAAACACTTCTCCTCTATTGTAGTGTTTCAGTGCTCAAAAAATGAACCCCAGCTAAAATAACTATTGAACAATATAAATTTTACATCAATTCAGAGAGTAACTGAGAGCTGGGAAGTAATGATTTTTTTTAATCTGTAAAAATGTGGCCAAGGATAGATTGCAGCATAGTGGCTAATTGGTTTACAATGGCACATACGTATCTTCTGTTTCATTTATATTTTCCTGCAAATTGGGAATTTAAGCAGTACTCAGTACCTTGTGGGATTTTTATTCAGGAGGCTTGTTTCTCTTTTGCACTTACAGAGAGCATGTATAAAGAGTACCTTCCATACTATAGAACACATTTCAGGGTGATTTCTTTCCACCCTCTTCGATTTTTGCTAATAATGAAAAAAGTTGTAAATTTTCTCTTCAGTCACACACATTTCTTTATATACTTAGATAATTCTATTCATAGTCAATGAGAGTCTTACTAAACTGGACAAAGATTAAGGTTTTTCTAAATACGAAAAATTTGTTTAAAGGCATTTTAATTTTGTATTTTTTAGTTAAGTTTTTTTTTAGCCTAATGTGATTAAAATTGATGTTTATTGGTATGGAAGGAAATCTTTTAATTGTGAAAGTTAGTGGCTGTTTGGCTGTATGGGTACTGTTTATATCATAAAGTGAATTAGGTTTTCTTGTTTAATAGTATAAAAATCTGTGTATAGGATTGTTAAGAAATCTTGTCAGGTTTTTATCTTTTTAGAATGCAGTACCTATACATGACATTCAGATTTAGAACACTTGTGATTATACAATTACTATTGAACCTAAAGAAACTCCTATTAATTTTTAAATGTGAATGCATAATTGCAAATAAATGTTGAGTGTAATGTATTTTAAAGTTTCTTGTGGGATATCAGCTGGTGAATTTGTTCTAATTGGCTTTATCTATAAGACTGTCTTCTAAGTATGATTTTACCCTAAGTAAATCAAAAAGTAATTGATAATACCCTTCAAATCGATGTATTGAATTGATGTGATTGAGAAACAGACTTGGTATTCACTGGATTACTCTTACTACAAGTAGCTGCAGAAAACTTTTCCCTTATTTGTTAAAACCCTAAAGGGGTGGGGGGGTGTAATTAATAAGTAAAGTCATTGTCAATGGCTAATGTCTATAGATTTTAGCACCTTAATTACTATTATCTTAATATTTCATAAAGCCAATTCCTTAGTGTGTGCAGTTATTTGCATTTTTCAAATTAGTATATCCTACACTGAACTTTTTCAATGGACCATCATCTGCTTTATCGCATGTTTCATTGGATTGTTCATACTTGCCTGTTTAATGAGAATGTTGCATAGTTTGTGTCTTTTGAGCATAGGTTTTCTTTCTCTTGCTTCATATGAATCTGCTGGATTTTAGTATTATCTGTGTAGTTTGCTTCAAGTAATCCTTAAACATTTTTCTTTACCCCCCCACCCCCACCCTTTTTTTATGAAAGGTTAACCTGTAAGTTTTTGAGAGAACACCATTACATTAAAGCACCTCATGGTTTGTTTTCTGTTTGTATTTTTTTTTCCCGTTGTGTATAAATGTATTTATATGTATGTACCTTTGAATTGCAGAATGCAGTTTTGAGTTGCACTTGTTTTATCTCTTTGTAAGTTTAAGGACTTCCTGAATTTTGATGGTGAATACGTTTAATTCCCATTTTAAATACAATATTAGCTTGTAATTGGTATAATGTATTATCTGTTTTTGTGCTATGCCTTTTATAGCAAAAACCAAATATTTGTTTATTCCATTGGTCCACATATCATATGTCATTAACAGTGGACTGTCTAAATTTCCTTTTTGTCAAATATGGTATGAAATTAGTAGACTATTACTACTTGAGTTGTAATCACCATTAGAAGGTTTTTGGAATGAGATTTAACATAGCACAGCAATTTTCCAATCCATTCAGTGTGTACCATAACTCCTGAAGTTTATAACAGTTGATTTTGAAGGCAGGCAACAAATGGTCCACTGGTTTGATTTGGAAATGTTGACAAACAAACAAATGAAACTTTACCAAAATTTGGATTAAATTCTTAGATAATTTTCAATGAATAACAATCACTTATAAAAAAGGTTGTGGGGAAATGAGAAATTTTAACTGTTTTAACTTCTTCGAAGTGTGCTTGAGTAGATTATTCAGAAATGTAATCATTCACATTTACTAATATTTCTTGGGGAAAAAAACATAGATTTCATTACTCTGAAATTTCAACTGTCTTTGAATGAAAAACTTCTAAATCATCCACTTAATCGCTCATCTTTATTAGCTGAAAGTGGTATATTGATACTTCATTGAGCGAGAAAAGCAGTTCATCATGGTTTTTGGTGTTCTCTCAATCTAAAGTTTTTTCAATTCCTTTTGTTTTTCCTTTTTTAAGAGTATGCCATATATGTTGCTGCCCCTTATTTTAGGGGGTGGTAATAAACAGCACTGGTGAAATCTTATGTTTATTATCATACACAAATTCTGTTGGTTTCTGTTTCTGAGTTATTTGTTGTTTTTTCTTTATTTTTTCTCCTTCCCCCTCATTTGCTCATGTCTTGGTTGGCGTTTGGTGGTGTATAACCGTGATTGCGTTACCTTAGCAATAACAATTGGTCGTCTTGGTTACGTTTGTCCTCAAGAGGTGGCCCCCATGCTACAGCAGTTTATAAGACCCTGGTGTGTATTATTCAATCTTTTTTTTTTAATTCATTTTTCTTCACTCTTTCTTTCTCTTTCTATCTCACTTTTAGATATATTTTCAGTTGGTTACAAAATCACAATCCTTAATCATTGCCAACCATGTGACTAATCTTGTCCTATCAGGTTTGTGAGATTTTCAGTAGCATCGTCATGTATATTTATTTTATGTTGTGGCTAACGACTAATTGATGCATGGGATAAGATTGTCACATGCTTGCTGTGTTAAAAAGCTTGATTATACATAAAAAAGCATTTAAATATCCACCAGTAAATTAAAGATGCATGCAAATTCTATAAATTTAGGTTTTTGCATTATGTTTCTTTTTTAGAATTAATTTGGAAACTTGGATTGCATTAAGAAATACATGTTTAAATTTGCTATGTATAAAAATCTTACTTGCTTGTTAATGTAAAAGTTAAACATCTACACCATAAGTTCTATAATGATAGTTTATATTGTGGCAGTATATCCTATGTTCTGCTTCTTTCAATTGATAATCTTTCAATTCAAGTCATTTTTAGTAGTGTTTAATGGAATACAAGTCATAATACAGTTTTTAAAATAAGTAATTTACTGTTGGCTCAAGCTCATTAATAGTTTATATGGGAGATTAAAATCAGTTGTTCGTTTCATAGATGCAATCTGTTAATAAGAAAATGTGAATTTCAGGGCTTTCATTATATTGAGATTAGATGGGCCCACATACAGGAAGTGTGAGAAACTTAATAAAAAGTCTTTGACTATAAACATACTGTGGTGCTTATTCCATTAAATACTGTTCATTAGTATTGTAATTGAACCTGCCTTTTACTTAAATGCTAAACTCAATTCTATAATTCTATAGGTGCACCTCCCTAAGAAACATAAGGGACAATGAGGAAAAGGATTCAGCATTTCGTGGGATTTGTACCATGATCAGTGTGAATCCCAGTGGAGTAATCCAAGTAAGATGTTTACAAAGATTGTTTTTATAATGAAACTTTAAAGGGGGAAATATTTGAAAATTTTAATTATAAAAATATTACATGTTACATATTTTTCAATGGTACTATAACAAATTATATATTTAAATATGTAATTTTTAATATCTTAAAACATTAATGCCTAGTTTTTATTTTCTATATCCTTTTATCATGAAATATGATAATAGCAGATTGGAAGAACAAAATTATATTCTTATATTGAATTAAGCCATAGTTTTATTTATTAACAATTTATTGAGTTTGAGAGTGAACTTATGAGAGTGAACAAATACTAGAGTATTCTTTCTATAACTTAGAAACTCGGTGGTGACTAAAATAAAATACTAAAGCAGCCATTGAAACTGCTTTGATTTTGAGAGCTTATGATTTTTTCGTCTTTATTTTGTTTCCTTTCTTAGTTCATATTTAGCATTTTTAAAAAATTATTTGCAATGATTTTAAGCATGATACTGATCAAACCTCTGGACCCAACTACCAATTTGCAAGACACAAAACAAACATTTTGATCAACACCATGTATATGAAATCAAAATACAAGCTATGGAATGCCCTGGGTTCCTCAACAGATAAATTGTAAATAAATTATGGGTGGAGTTTTCAAGAAAATAACCTTTCACTTTCAAGAGATGGGTACTTCAACCATTTATTAATTGAGATGTTTTGGTATTTCCTGCCCTGTATTAATTACTGTGTTGTTTAATTCAGGTTTAGAAAAACATACATTACCAGTTGATAAAATTCAGTTTGATATAAGTGAAAACTTACAAAATAGAACAAGAAAAAAAACTTTGATTAATTTCACATTTGTAAAACATTAATGACTTACTATTAAAACAAGTCAGTACTCTCTTTAGAGATGGTTCCTAATTGCAGAATAACCTATCATTAAGTTTCTTTCAGTATTTAAGATCTTGTGTCAACGTAAAAGCATTTTAGGGACATATGATATGATGTATACTGTGTTAAAAAGGAGCATTTTTCCACTGGGATTTTATTTGGGCTTTTTCTTTTTTTGAATTAATATTTAAAGTATAACATATGCATATATAGTCATGAAATCACTACCTGTTTACAAATTGGTAGAAATTTCTACTTTTTACATATGTATTTGGATATGTTTAAAAGAAAATGTCTTAAGTTTGATTTTTATGTTTTAATTTTTATTCACAAGTGTGTATTAAATTTTTAACAGACTGACATTTGGAAGACGTAACAATTCTAATAAACCGTGAATTTTGGGAACATGGGGGGTTTTTTGCTTAAATATGTATTTTATAAACATACTTTAGTGTTAGTAAATTTTGAAATTAGATTTTCTGAATATAATTGTAAAATCAAAAGTAGTTGACATGTCAGCATCAACAATACCTTGACTGCTGTCTGTTGGATTTTTGTTTCAGTATGATAGTCAATATTTAAGAATACTTTAATGAAATATTTAAAGCATATGCCTTCACCTTGTTATAGTTGGAATAACCTGATTATCTTTTAAATAATTGTCAGAGCATTGGGTCTTTCATTCTTTTTTGTTTGAGTTTTGTTTTTTTTTGTTTGAAGCATTGAGTTGGATTAGATTGGGTTAGGTGTTATTTGTAACTACATAATTAGTTTTACTTCTAACTTTTCATTTAAGTTTCTATCTTAATATGGGTTTTCAATTTTAAATTTATTAATTCCTATGCTTTACATCAAGCTTATTTGATGTAAATAAATAACTAACTTTAAACTAACTAACTTTAAATTATTTTTAGGCTAGTCATAACTGAAAGATTTTGGACTTATATAATCCTTTAATCCAGTAAATGAAGGTTTTTTAATTGATGCTCATTTGATGTTTTCAGTCCATTCTCACTGGTGCTAAAATGTTTACTAGAATGGGGTTTTGTTTTGTGGTATAAAATAAAATACAAAAAAGCATTAAATTTCAATATAAACTTAATAGAGGTTCCTTTATGGTGTAGCAATAGAGACAGCCGTTAACTAATCACTATAATTTTTATAATCATTTTAAAATCACTGTCATTTTTATAATCATTTATATTTTTTAATTTTTAGCTAGGATTCTATCATGATATTACTCTGAAGTTTACATATTTTTTCAGTGTATTTGACAAATATCAACCTAAGATGTATTTCTTGCTTGTTACAGGATTTTATATTTTTTTGTGATGCTGTTGCATCATGGATTAACCCAAAAGATGATCTGAGAGACATGTTCTGTAAGGTAACTAAAAAGTCTTTATGATGCATACCTTGGGACTGTTAAGAGTCCTAGTCAGAAAGTTTAAATTATTTTTATATTTCATATGAAACTTAGACTCTTTAAATCAGTATTAGTAGACTAATCTTTGTTCTTTGTAAAGAAAAGGAAATTTGGCTTAATCTTTCTTTAAGATATAGCATTGACTCTGTATCAATAGAGCATGTACTCTGAAAATATTTTCTCAAGCAATACCACTGATTCATATGGTCTCATTATGCCACCTTTGCACACTAGCCAACTGAGATTTTGAATATAATATAAAATATTGAACAAAGTAAATCAATCTAAAATGGTTCTCCACAGGCATTAAACCTCTATAGTTCTTTTAGTAGTACCCACACCCCCACTTCCTTCCTTTTGATTAACTCTAGTCACTGTTCAACCGTAACAAGAAGTAAAATGCTGTTAATTTGAATCACCTGATAAAATTAGTGAACTATAGTTGCAACCATGAACCCAAAACCTACCTGGTATGTTTCCTACTTAAAAAACTTAGTATGGCATAGAAAGTTTATGCCTTGGGAGAATTCTATACTTTTTGTTTTTCTTAAGTGTTATGTCAGAGATTACTTTTAAGTGCCTTTAAGCAAGGCCTGAAATGGTATAGATCCAACAAAGTTTGAAATTCCTTTAAAGTGGATAAAATTTTGGAATAATAAAATTAATAGTATTTGATTTCAGAAGTTGTGCAGATCTGAGTTGTTTTGTTGTTGTTATCGCCAAATTAATGATTTTTTCACTCTTTGCAGATCCTTCATGGATTTAAAAATCAAGTTGGGGATGAAAATTGGAGGCGTTTCTCTGACCAGTTTCCGCCTCCATTAAAAGAGCGTCTTGCAGCTTTTTATGGTGTTTAACCTCATAAACTTAAGCTGCAGTCCCATAATTAGGGGTAAGTTGTAAGAAGTTTGTAATTTTTCAGGTTGAAGAAACTTAGAACTGCGGTCTGAAACTGCTGAATAGAATCAAAGCTATTTGTTGTCTACAGTGGTTGAATAAAATAATCTCATGCTATATTGGACTTTAAAATTATTTAAGTGAATGCTAGAGAACTTTTTTTTAAGAGAACAATCAAGCAAGATAAAATGCATGGTTCCACTTTGAATCCTCGATAGAAAGAATTCCAAGCTGGTTTGCTGGTTAGATTAGTTAACATTGCTTCAATTTTTTTTTTTTTTCCCCTGTAAGAGCTCACCAGCATTCACTGTGGCAGAGTAGAAATGGTTTAGTTTTAAAGCGTGAATTTATAGTCTCTGTATATCAAGAACTTTCTATATAGTGAGCTTCAGGGTAAACCCCAGTAGATTTGGACTGGGTTTGGGCTCAGTAGTTAAGAATATTTAATAGCTACTCTTCAACATACATTTTGTTGAGCACCTGCTTTGTGCTCAGCACTGTTTTAAAATGGGCAGTGAATAATTCTGTTTGGATTTGGGGTGAGAGAGGGGTAATTCCACTTGGACTCTTGTTTCTGAGTTTTTCTGTACATGTTAAGTTGAACTAACAGTTTACAGTCTCGCAGCTTCATTTCCTTTATTGAGTTCTTTTGAAGATTAAATGCTGTATTATATGTGATGCCAGAATATAGTATATTGCTTAACACACTAAGTTGGCTCAATAAATGTTAGGGACATGGGACAATGCAGTGAACCCGGGATTATAGTTGTTTAGGTTTTAGACATGCCCTGAGACATATTTTACTGGAGAACCAGAGCGTGTACTCCAAATGTGTATCCAGCAATTGTATAGCAAATTAAATTATCTTTTATGTTGGAGTTTTTGTTTGCTTGCTTGCTTGTTTACTCTGAGCTAGGTTTTTAACTTGAAAAGATTTTAACATCCAAATTGTTTGATTAACTATAAAACAGTAGAAATAGGTTTTCCGCCTCAGGAATGTCTCAGCCCTTTGTTGTGTGTTGTCCCACTGTGGTTGTGCCTAATAGCTGTTTTGTGGCCTTAGCATTTTGGAAAAGTGCTTGATTCACTTATGTTATATCATGAGAATGCAATAGAAAAGAATGATTTTTAGCATCAAGGGCCAAAAGATTCAACAGTGAGCTAAGTCTTGAACACTTTCATATTTATTACCTTCTCTGGTCTCTATCATATCATCAGTTATAATTAACTGTGGTGATCATGTTCTAAGACAAGATATGTAATATTTCTCAGTTTTTTAATTTGAGATAGGAATGGATCAGTATCTTTTATTCCTGCCTTTTTTGTACTCCTCTTTTTTCAGAGGCAGAAAAAAGGGGTTGCTTGTACTTCTCCACAGATGGCCTTAAGAGCCTCTGAATTCACATGAACCTTTATTAATGTCCAAAGTTTGGCATGAGTGGTTACTAGAGTTTTGTCATGAATGTTCCACTGTCAGGTACTATAGTTATAGTCTCCCAGGAATCTACCTTTATTTCTTAATGTCCTTATCATCAAAACTGCTAGTGTTGAAAAGGTTCTTATCAGGACAGTCAAGAATCCTGAGACTGTAGGAAATGACCACATAAAGTAGGTTTGGAAGGCAAGTGTTAAAATTTCCTTTTTGATATTTGCTGAATATAGTGACCTTAGTACGGTGTGAACACCTTTGATGCTTTGCCTCTAAGCAAAAACTTCAGACAACCAAAAATTGCGCTTCTTTATTTTTTGGATTGAATTTTTATTTGCTTTATATTGGAAGTTGGGAAAAGGATAATATTTTAATTTTTACTAAAAAAAAAGTGATTGTCCTAAAGAAAGTGCTATTATATTTTGAAGTAAGGCAACTAAATGTAAGAAATAACCAGTTCCCATTGGGACCCCATTGTGCTAAAGGAGGTGAAGGATTAGCATCCTACAAGGTACATTTCATCTATATAAAGTGCTACACACCTCTCTTCATGTCCGCAGCTTGGTGTCACTTTACGTGTCTGATGCAGGAGGCAGTTGAGAGCCATAGGAAAAGGAAGCAACCTGATTATCAGTGACTATCTTAGGCAATTCATCCAGTTTTCTTTAGGTAGAGATAGCATTGTTATTTGATTAATGTTATCTTCCACGAGCTTTAAGAGAAACAATTGTTAAAAGTACAAAATTGTTTTTTCTTTCTTTTCTTACAGGTCCTTCAGTCTTGGAGACTATGAGGGAGCCTCTGCACCCAGGGAAAATGTTACCCTTTACAGGGGGGAAGGGTAAACCAGTAGGGAATACAGTACTACAATCCCAACCCTACTGGGAGGGGCGGGAGGGAGGTGTTGCCGTCACTGTATTAAGTCGATGTTGGGAAACGTTTTAACATCTGGAGCCTTTGTGGGTGGAAATCTGTCTCCAATTACAACTCTGCACTGGATGTGAAGAAGCAAAAAAAAAAAAAAACTGCTCTGTCTACTCACAAAACAGTACATTCTGGAATATTATGGGGAATTATACCAAAACAAGAACCATATAAATGATGCATAGGAATAAGAGAGGAAAATTTCTATAGCGCACAATAAAGGAAACCTAAGAATAGGGGTTACAAACAGTAAAGAAGCTTTTTTTTTTTTTTTAATTTAAAGGTTTTTATAAATTTTCCCACATGATGGGGCCTTGTTTTTGCATGCTGATAAAGAACTACACAAATGAAGCTAATAGAATTAAAATCAGCTTGCCTACCCATAGTAGAAGCAGGTTCTTGGAAGTTAAAATTTAAGGTACCCCAAAAAGAGTTGGAAATAAAAAAAAAACTAATTTAAACAATGAAGCACCCTGTGAAATGCCATATGAGTCACTCCTTTTACTGTGGGGTGGGCAGGGAGGGAGGAATAAATGGGGTTGGACATATCAAACTAAAGATTGAACTCTTGATTTTGCATTAAAACAATGTAGTGGATATAATTTGATGGTTGTACTTCATTAGATTTCATTTCTAGGTCAAAATGTTATTTTTAAAGTGCAGTTTAAGGTTCAGGCATGCATTCTGGCATAGTGATTGAAAGTAAATTAGTGGGAAAGTAAGTAGCATGCTTGCATCACATAGAGTGAGATTGGTATTCATTTACCTCTGTTGCGCCAGTTTGTGTTGCAGTTTACCAATTCAATATACCCCTGCATTTAAAATTCCTTTTTAAGAGTTGTGGATTTTATTTTTATTAAGAATATAGATATAAAGTACTGTAGTTTACAGCTAGGCCTTGAAATATCTTTTTAGGATCTGTTAGGAATAAGATTGATATTGTATTGTGTGTAACCTGCACAATGTGGAAAGCTGATATACCTGTGCAAAATCTTTGCCTCTGTGCTGTCAGTGTGATGTGCTTTCTGCATGGTTATATACTACTAGTGATTTTATCAAAACTTCTAAAATTTAAATTACATGGTAAAAGATCTGTAAGAGGCTGCATAAATGTTAGTTGGCACATAAAGACAATTGTAGAAGTTAAAGACATGATTGCTATATTTCAATGTTTATTCCCACTCAACATATTGCCTTCTAAGCTTTCTTTTTTTTGTTCAAAGCATGATCTTAAAGATATGTTTAAGTTAATGGATGTAATGCAGGGTTCCTACACTGTATTGGCGCATGTTGGTGGCCCTCTGTGCCCTAGATATATGCACACAGGGTGCAAGTAAAAAGCTACAGAGTGAAAGTTGATTTGGATCCTCTTCATTTCATTTGTTTAGCTTTTCTGTTATTTTTCTCTACTTACATGTATTCCTGTGAATAAATCCTTGTTAAGTTAACCCTTTACTTTTCCTTCCATGTGTATTTTCTTATATACTGTGAATGTGAAAACCTAACTGGTACACTTGATCTTGTGTCCATATGAAAGTGCAAGTCTTTATTAATTTGGATTGCCTGAACAGTGTATCCCATGATGATGAAGGAAAATGGAGAGATTTTTCTTTTTAACTCTGCTGGTCAGAGATGAAGCCACACCTTTCCATTTTTCAATGCTGCATATTTAATCTGCAACAAAAATGTTAAGCCATAACAACCTTTTTATATTTTAGTTTGTCACCTTTGCATTGCAGAATAAATACTGAATAACCATTTTTATAAGCAGTTGCTCCTCTTTGCATGGTTCTATTCTTCTAAAGGTGTCGAATGATACAGCCATTGCACTGAAGTTTGAGCTGTATGTGTGTGAATTTATAAATACTGTTTTTAAAATTTTCAAATGCATGGTAGCATGCAGAAAGGTTTTTGTTACTGTGTGTATGTGTATTTTTTTTAACATGTTCTTTCACTTTCTTTCCTGTACTCTGGCTTTGCAAATTTCAATCTGTAGAGCCTAAAATTATGGTTTTTAATGTCCAACTTTTTTTTTTTTAATTATAAGTTGGACCCAAAGGATATGTAGCATTTTTCTTTCTAGTACCATTGCTTCACTGGGAGCTCAAAATTTGCTTCCTAGTTAGTCTTTAAAACCTAATTTAGGGTATCTATTTTATCCTTAAATTTTAGTGACATTGTGGAGGGGTGTTTTTGTGTTTTTTTGTTTGTTTTTGTTTTTGAATTTAACATGGGAGATATTTTAATATTCTAGAATAGGTAGTAAATAAATTGAAAGAAATGGCAAAATTCTTCTATAAACACTTTAAAACAAACATAAAAGCAACCTGCAGTAAAGTTACTCAAACCTGTGATTGACAATTCTGTATTGAAAAGCAGTATTGTCACCTATTTAATTAAAAATTGGTTTCCAGTTAAGTATATAGCATAAGAATGTGCTCATTTTTTGTAGTCACTTAACCTGTTTTTTAAATTAAAAGGAAATTTAATTTAAAAATAGAAAATAAAATTAAGTAAATATGACTGACAACCTGAGTCTGGGTTAGGTTTTGGGAAGGATTTTTTTCCCCCTCGAGTTTATTGTTTCTCTCTAATTTATATTTCACATACATAGTATAGCATAGGAATTTGCAGAAGCCATCTAAATTATCTTTTGAGGTAAGCTCTGATTTAGCATTTATTCTGATAAAACTTAATACATCATGGGATATATATATATAAGCAACTTGATTCTTGTGGTGTAGTCTTAATAGTTTTGAATGTTGACTGAATGTCTATGAAATTGTGAGTTTGTCTTTGTTACATTCCAGTGTTTCTGCCTCTTGGCATGCTTAAAGCACGGCTTACTTCATCTGCTCCTTACACACTAAAGTGCTGTTAGTGTGCTCAACTACAGAAATAGCCGCTGCTAAGTGATGTAGATTTTCTACTTGAATATTTTTATGTTGTAGGAACCTCAGGAGGTCAGTGTTTACTGTTTATATATGCCTTCTTTTTCCTGTTTGAGCTTCTCTCTTGGAAGGATTCTAACAGAACAAAAGCTGCTGATCAACCTAAGTTGGAAACAGAAAGTGTATTTAATATAATTTAAATGCATGTTTGGCAGTTCCATGTTATAGTCCATTAGTAAGTGAACTTAGTGCCACAGATACTCATTTTATTCAGGACAAAATTTTGCTTTTTGTATTGTCTAATCTCTTTAATAACTTCATACTACATTTTAAAAAATCACTTTTTTATATTTTTTGGTTGGTTATTTTCCAAATAATCAACATGTAAATAATCTTTTAAGAGCCAGTTCAGATGCTTTACATTATTGCTACTTGATACTTTGTGACGCAAGTTAGATTTCAGAATAGATTTAAAAACACTTAACCAAGCCATTACATCTTTAAAACAAAATAAGTAGCATACATTTTGTAATTAACATTGATAAACACTGTGATTTTTTTTGTTAAGACTTTTTCATTGATCTGAATTGCTTAAATTGCATATATTGTAAAATAGGGGCAGATGTATATTTTAAATAATTTCAACTGACTTTCCTGTATTGAAATGCTTTGTCTACTCAGTTATAAAATATTCAGATACAAGTTTTATCTCAGGTGAATACTCTTGTATCCTTTTTGCTTTGTTGGCATATGCTTATAAAAGGGTCATCATACTTATATTTTTGAGGGTTTTTTTTTTTTTTAGTGTTTCATGAAGAATCTTCTCATTTAGTCTGATTTTTCCAGTCCTTATTCTAGCAGACTAGGGTGGTGTATAAATCCTTCCTGGTGAGCCTTTTGCATGTAGGCTTATCTTGAAAGTGAGTTCAATTTGAACCTCTTTTTCTCCAAACCCTCAAAATAGGAGAGTGGAAATTTTTCTGTCCTGTATTAAATTACCTTGCATAGCTGAAATGCCAGAGTTTTATTTATCTTAAACCCTTTAGTCTAAATTTAACTTAAATACTTGCCATAAAGAAAAAAGTGGGGTTTTTTGCTTCGTATAATTAATCTATATTATTCATATTGAATGTATTAACATAACGGTGCAAAAACATTCTTCCCAAGAGAAGAGTGTATCATGCCTAACTGCAACGTAAATCCTTTTAGTAGTACTTTAAAATACATGCAACTTTGCTTATTGAATTATTTTTGCAAATAATACAAGGGGGGAAACACCATTGCTACTGGTACTGTTATTGAAGTGTAGGCATTAAAATCTTTTAAGAAAACTGGTCTTCAGATTGTTAAAGGCCTGAGATAATCTAGGTGAAAACTAGATCAATAAAGAATTGTGTGACATTATCTAGTAATAAGACCATGCAAGAGCATTGTATACCTACTTAAGTACCTTTCATGCTGTATTAAATATGGAGACATTTCTAATGCCTCTTAATTTTACATAAATTTTCTTCACTTAACACACTTTCCAGGTGACATGGGACTAATTTTTTCAGTCTTATGTAGCTCTTTCCCCCATTGGTATTAAGTGTAGAGGATTCTTTATGCTTAAATATTATGCATATTAATTTTAAGGTATACATTTAAATTATAGCAACTGTTTGTTGTGATTTGTATCCAGAATGTATTGTGTTTTTTTAATGTATGCATGATTTTGAGGGGATTTAAAAGATTTTTTTTCCACCTCTTGTACATTTAAAACCAAACCAAATCTAGTTGCCAAGCATTATATTATTAATTAGGAAAATAGTGTTGCCTCTTTTATTACAGTTTTTGTTCATCTACCATAGAATCCCCTATACCATGGCTTGGTATAATGCAGAATTAGCTCTTTTGCAAGTCTGTCTTCCTAAAAGCCTACTATAACATTGTTAGCCTACAAGGCATTGGTCCCTCCTAATACCAGCCTCATAAAGGGGTCCTACCGTACTTATCCCATATTACTTCATTGTTTTCCTCTGTGGATATATAACCAAATTAAGATCAGATGATTTTTTATGGAGATAATTAGACAATACTATATAATTAATTTTACTTAATAGATATCTGTGAGATGTTTAAATGTGGTTGATGACTTCATATTATAAAACAGTTTTACACTTAATATTCATGTTAACATTGGGTGCAATAATTTCATAGTTTTAGCTTTAGTTATAAATAACTGGATCTTTCTGCTGACAACTTAGGTTGTATGAGTTATGCTTAAAAGCTTTAAATCTGATGTTTCCTGTACCTGCCACACTATGTTAGAACATGTCCTTCAAACATATCCTCCTGCAACTTCTCAAACTGTACTAAATTGATATTTCTTGAAGTCTAACTCTGTGCTAACAGATCTTCATTTTAAATAGAATACGGTTTTAATTTTTGATAAGCTGCTGAATTTTAAAGAGAGTTTTTTGGGGCCACCAAATATTTTGGATCATGCAGAGAATATATATTGTACTGTAGTAATTTTGTATTTACATTTGTATGATGTGACATAATAGATGTGAATGTTAATCACTGCTTGACTATGTTAATAAAGTTGTTTAACTATAGTTGTTTCACTCTGATTTTTAATGAAAGGAATTGAGCTTTATCTCCCTCCCCCAAACCCCATTTTGGGTCCAGTTAGGTCTTGTTTGTTGTGTTGTTTTTGTTGTTTGGGTTTTTTGTTTAAGAGTATTTTTTTTTTCTTAGCTTGCGTATTAGTGCACTGTTGTTTGACATCTATTTTTTAAATGAGTATTTTCTAATTTGTATAGTGTAGTAAAAACTTTTTCCTGTAATTTAACTCCTATTGATGTATATCTAAACTGTTGATTCTAGGTTCAGCTTTTGGTGGGGGAGGAGGAAAGAGTGCTCTGCAAAAAGAGGCGAAGCTGTGAACAAAACGTAAGGGTAGATTGCATGAATGTGTATGAATGTGTGTCCTATTAAGACTTGTAATTTTGGAAATTAATATTTATAAAAATATAGCAGTTTCCTCTTCAGGCTGTAATCATTATTATGGTTGCATGTTACTGATTAAAATTAGACATGTTAATACATTTCAGGGGAAATGTGTGCATAACTGTCAAGTCATCTGTTTGGTTTTTTTTTTGTTTTTTTTTTTTGAGATTTAGAACAAGGGAAGGGCCTGAGATGAGATAGTATAGCCCAAGAAATTTTAAGAAAAATGAGTTTCAAGTTTCTTTTCCTTTGTCTGCACATGAAAATATTTGAGGCACCTCAGGTGTGTTGGGTGAGGGGAAATTAAACCATGGGTATCATGTTCTAAAACACATCCTCAAACAAGTTTAAAATTCCAGAATTTAGAATTAAAGTTGTGGGAGAAGGTATTCAGAACCAGCCTAATCATTAGTTATTCAATATCCTGATTTGCTGCTGCAATTTTAAGAAAAATCTAGTGAAACTAAAGTACAAGTTATTTCATTTTATAACTATTTTTGAACTGACAGACATTTTTTTTCTTGTAATGAGTTCATAATCAACATGACTCCAGGAATTCATTCTATGGGAATGATTGGAAAATTGGCAGTTGAACTATACAGCTCTGAATTGGGACTTTGTTACTAATAAAGTGGAAACTGCTGAACCTGTGACTATCATTTTGTAATCCTTAAGCTCAGAGTCTTGTGTTAACTTGATGTAAAAGAACTTCCTGAAGTATCCATATAGATCTCCAGTGTTCAGTTCAACACAAATTGCAAATTATAAATTAGAGACTAAATACAATTTCTAAGCCATTGGCAAAAAGTAATATAAGAAAAATGTTACACTAAGATAACCTTTTAGGTTTTTGTGCCAGTAGTGAATGAAATGCATTTCTATCCCTATTACAGCTATTTAAATTTTATTCTAAGAATTACTTTCAAGCTTTATGATGCCTTTCAAAGAACTTCATTAAATTTTTTTAAAGGAACAATTTTTAATTTTCATACATAGAACCTTATTTCTCTGGACATATAATAGTAAATTTGTGCACTGTTTTTAGTATCTAAATTTGCCTGTGAATAAGCACACATCAACATGGTAGCCACATGGTATTCTGTGAACAATTTACACAGTCTTGCTATTGATAGACATTCAGAAGTTATTTCTCTTTTACTCAAGTAAAGTGATGAACATTCGTATGCTTAAATGTTTGCATACATCTGCAGTAATTTCTTAGATGAATTGCTGTGTCAAAAGGAGATGGTTTTAGTCCAATTTCCTTTCAGATAAAATGATACTAATGGTATGGGAGGCTTGCTATTTTAAATGGCGTGAGGGTCTGGGAGGGTGTCAGAGCAAAAACTTGTAATGAGTCTAGAAGTCTGCTGGTGAATATTTCAGGTAAAAGGAACAATAGGACAAATGATGTGAGACAGAACATGTTTGGTATGTATCACATGCCAATGAGGGAGTATAGCTTGAGCAATGGGAACAAGAGAAAAGAGTAGTACATAAGATCCAAGAGGTAACTGAAAACCAGAGTACAGGTCATTTTCGCACCTGAGTGAAGTAAGGCACCATTCATAGTAGAGTTATCCCAATATGTTTTAAACAAGGAGTTAAGAGTTGCCAACACACTGGAAATGGGTTGTGAGGAAAGAATCGAGGATGGCTCTTATGGCTTCTGGTCTAACCTGAGCAGCTGGAAGGATAGAAGTGTTTAACTGGAATAAGAAAATGGCATTTGAATTGAGACATCCATGCGAAGTAGTAGAATTTGCCGTTGTAACTGAGGTGTGATAACCTAGAGCTATAGATAGAAAACTGGAAGTGTATAAATGGAGTATTGAACGTTAAAACTGAACACCACCATCTGAGAACTAGATAAAAATGAAATCTGCAAAGACTTAACCTGAAACACTTCAACACTGAAGTCTTAATAAAGAAAACTAGAGGACTGTTGCATTCTCATGTATGGAACAAAAGAGGACAATTTACTTTGCATTAAACAACAGGCAAGTCACTGATTTTGGCAGATCTATGGCTATAGAAGAAGCAGAATGAGAGCTATCTTCCAGAGTTGAGAGACCACAGGCTTCCATTTTCTTCAAGGCCATATTAAATAGCTGTTTTCTAAAAACAGTTCAAGAAATATGGAAGCTTGTAAATAGTGAGGAGACCAAAGCCTGAGATAGATTACTTCCCTAAATTCTTACCAGCTTGTATCAAAATCTAAAATTAAAAACCTACCCCCAAAAAAATTAACAGGTTCTTGTTTACTACACAAGATTATTTCATATCTTAAAATATAAAGTTCATACGTATAAAAAAGCCAGAGAAACGAAAAGAGATGAATGAGATAACAGACATTTTTTTTAATTGTGGCTGCAGGAATTAAAATTGATTCATGAATAGGGAGTTCAAAATAACTAAGTCTGGAAATATCTAAATACATATGAAACTAGTACAGTAGTTCCTTGAATAATATTTCATTCAACAGTATTTTGTTATACTGCTGTGACTTGTTTGTATCAGGCTATGGTAAAATTGGTTTCTTTATACATACTTAAAGTTGCAGAATCTATTGATAAAGTTAAGTGAGAACTTACTGTATATGACACAAGTGAAAAAAGATTAGATTCCTATCTCATACTGTATGCCAAAGTTCTAGTTGGCTCTAAATTAAAAGTGCTAATATGGCACTTAAAGTTTCTCTTTTATATATATAATCTTAGTGTGGGGTAGGTGTTTCTACATATGATAGAACCCCAAAAATCTTGAAAATGTTGGTTTAAAAGACGTAAAAATTCTGCATGACGAAGTAAAAATGGGAGAAATGATAGCTTTTTTCACAGAAAATGGCTAATTTCTTTAAATTATAAAGTGCTTCCAACAAGGCAGTAAGACAACCCAATAACAAAATAGGCAAAGGATATTAATAGTTCATATAGATAAGTTTTAAACATATTCAACTCAGTCCATTGAAACTTAACTACCCTTAGATTGCTTTTACATTGATGAAGGTCAGAAGGGTTTGGTGACTTGCCCAGGGAATATGGAAACAGGAATTCATACATTGCTAGCAGAAGTGTAAATTAGTACAATAGGAAGCACAGTTTAGAAATACCAAAATTGTAAATATATTCTTTAAAGAACTAAGTCTGGAAACGTCTAAATATACATGAAACTAACAGGTGGTCCTCAAATAATGTCATTCAACATGGGTTCTTTAGATGCCATAGAAACATAACTCTTGTTTATATTAATTAGCCTGTGGTAAAATTGGTTTTATTCTGATGTTCATCCCCTAAGCACTTAACTTACATTTACTTCCTTAAAAAAAATTGAAAATACCAGTTGTTAATACAGTTGTGTGATAAAGGAGCAGAAACTCTTAAAATGCTGATTTAGTACAACTACTTTATTTTTTTAACGCCTATAGCACCTGATTATTCTTAGATGGTCTCACATCCAAGTACTTATCAGACTCAACCCTGTCTAGCTTCCAAGATCAGACAAGATCAGGCTAGTTCAGGGTGGCATGGCTGTAGATGGTACAATCACTTTAGAAACCAGTTCACCATTACCTGGTCAAGTTAAACTCTTGTATATGCTGACTCAGCAGTTCTCTTAGGTATACTGAGTAACTAACTCCTTTACCCCAGAATCTTCATATCAACATTCTAATGGCAACAAATAAGGAACAACATAAATGTCTAACAGGATAACTAAAGTTTAAAAATAATACTGAGAAAAAGAACCAGTTTCAGTACAATACCTACAGAAAATCCAATTATATAAATTTCAAAAACAATTAAAATATAGGGATTCATAAATGTGTATTATATAAAATTAATATGGTTGTATCTTGTGAGGAGAACTGAGGAGTCTGGGTGGTGGATACATTTTATTGTTAATCTTTAAATGGTACATAAATATATACTTTATATTTCACATAACTTCATAGCACCAGAGAAGACTTCCCTTTATTATTTTTTTTCAGTAAGTCCACCTTTTATAATAAAATCAGGTCTCAATAAAAAAAGCAGGCAAGTTTATGGTAATAATTCAGAAGTGTTAGCTCAGGGTCATTTCCACTCAATATACTTAGGAACTAAAGATGCATGAGATCTTTTCTTGTTCCATTAGCACTTTATTTTATATTATTTAAGTACTTTAATTTTTACATTATCACTTTGAGGATTCCTATTCCCCAAAAGAAAATTACATCTAAGACGTTATCTTCTTAACACTTGACTAACAACACTTAACAAACAAGACTTTCAAATATTTAACCCATGCTCAAAGGCCCACTTTTTATATATGAAAAGGAAGTAACTGATGGTTACCAAGCCTTTCTTCCACATACACTATGATTGTATAAACATTTCTGTTTTTAAGTCTCATCCTTTTTGTCACCCGTAAGCATGTACATTTTCTTTAAGTTTCTTAAAATGAACTTGAGTTCCTCTTAAGACGTTTAAACTATACTCTGTGATGTGTAAGTCAAAACGTTTCCACTAGATGGAGCCATTTACCTAGATTAACCCTCGATTATTAGTACGGTATTTTGTAGAAGCATATATACATACATATAATGAGCAGGTTTCCACCCCTTAAGTTCACCTCAATTAACTTTTACATGAAAATAATCTTGAGATTTTTTTCTTTACAATAATTTTTAAATTTCAATGTCAATCTCCCTTAGAACATAGAGAATTTTCAAGTTGTTTTCTTAAGTCCAAGAGTTTATGATTTAAGCAGGACATCTCAAACTTTAAAGTGCATACATGTCACCTGACAACCTTGTTAAAACGTGCATCCTAATTCAGTAAGTCTGGTGGGGCCTAAGATTGTGCATTTCTAACAGGTTCCCAAGTGATGTGCTGCTTGTTGATGAACTTAGAGTTAGCAAGGACCTACAGAGTTCTTGGGAAACTGAAGTTCACTTATAACCTCAGGGACTAGTTTACATGTAAGCTTCACAAGAGGTTGAGGGCTGTGCTTGAGTGTCTACAGTGCCCTGAGCAATTCCTGAGGATGCTTAGTAAGTATTTGTTGAATGAATGAATGAATGAATGAATGAGTGAATAAGGACAGGGTCTAAGGGCTTTATGTATATTAACTCATTTAATCTACTTGACAACCTATGAGGTCACTTTTATTATTCCTGTTCATAGGTGAGGAAACTAAAGTCATATGTAGTAGAACTAGGATTTAAACTCAAAATAGTTAAGTTTGTAAGTCTGACTCCAGAACTTACACTTTTAACAAAAATACTATACTGCCACTCATTTTTAGGACCTGT
Source organism: Cynopterus sphinx (assembly GCA_030015415.1). NCBI lineage: Eukaryota > Metazoa > Chordata > Mammalia > Chiroptera > Pteropodidae > Cynopterus > Cynopterus sphinx. Next base: position 39,408,391 of record CM057379.1, read on the forward strand.
CACCTACAATGAGATAAAGTTCCAGACTGATACAGACACTTGTTTTCTAAAGGCCTATTGTGATACAGCTGTTCATAGTCGCTTGTTCCTGACAGATTATGGGAAATTACTAGGCCACCACAGTGAGTCCCAGTGTGAGTCAAGACTGCAAATTATCAGTGTGCAAAGCATTGACCCACATTCTGAGTTGGCTTACAGATTGGGAATGGGAAAGAAAAGAGACATTCAACTAGGACTCACTCAATGTTCATGAAGGAACAAGGTGCCACTAAATCTTATTCCATTGTCTAGTTAAGTCTTGTAGGTTCATTAACCAAAAGGAGGAATTATCATGATCCCAAATTAGAAATGATCGGTAAAGATAGGAGCTACTTAAGTGCCCCCTTGTCATCTAGCCAAATGGAATTATTTAATATCTCTTATCTTGCAGGCGTTTTGCTGGGCCTGAGTTCTGTGCTGGGCCATCTCTGGCTTTCTTTTGGAAATTGCTATTGCAATTATATATTGTCAGAAGAAAGTTTTACATTACATTCTTTTATCTTCTAAAGCTACCATTTGATCTCATTTGCAAATCTGATAAAAAAAAAAAAAAAGGAGACAGATCACTGAAATTTTTCTTTCACCAGAAGTCCCTCAGAATTTAAAGTGGTGGAATGAGTTGCATTGAACAAACCTCCTACAAGAAATTCTATTTTATGTGCTTTCTGGCTGGAACATAATTTTTGTAGCTTTGCATTTAACATTCAATTGATATTTCAGTAAAAAACAGTTTTATTAAGTAATTTAGGACGTATAAGTTCAAATTTGCATAAGACCTATTCCCTACTTTTTAGATGTTTTTGTTCCCTGATATCTCAAGATTCCTGGAATATGTGTTCTCCAGAGACCTCCTTTCCTATGATGAATAATTAGCCTCACCTAGTACTTTGAAGAAATACTTATTAAAATTGTTTCCTTCCCATAGTTCTTTTGGGCCAAATCAAATCATCACAAGTTTCAGCACTATTTGACATCTCCTAGCTCAACTTCAGCCTTTCTCTTGATGCTCCTGCCACACTGACCTCTTTACTCCCCAAACACGTGAACTGAGGGAAGCATTACAGTCTTTGCACCATCTGTTTCTGACGTCTGAACTGCTTTCCCATTTTTCTTTATATGGCTCGCTCCTTTTGGTCATTCAGATTTTAGTTCAAATACCATTTCCCTACAGAGGTCTTTTCTTACCACCCAATATAACCTACGTGCAGTTTTCTGTCACATCTCCATTTTATTTTTTTGCATTGCACTGGTTTAATCGTCATGTCTCTGGAGTCTCTTCTAATCCTGAACAGTTCTCAGTCTTTTCTCTTTTTTCATGACTTCGACAGTTTAGAAAAAGTATTGGTACTTTGTGGAGTACTTCTCAAATTCAGGTTGCCTGATGTTTTCTCATTATTGAATGGGTTATGGAGTTTTTGAAGAATGTGACAGAGGTGAAGTGCCCTTTTCATGTATCATATCAGGGGATATGCTATTAATATGACTTATCATTAGTGATGTTAACTTTGATTACTTGTTAAGGCGATGTCAGCCAGGTTTCGCTGGAGTGAAGTTACTATTTTTTCCCTATCAATACTCCATTCTTTGAAAGCAAGCCATTAAGCCCAGCCCATCCTCAAGAGGAAGGGAATTAAACCTCACTCTCTGGAAGTGTGTCCCTTCTCCCTTGTTTGTTTAACCATTTATATCAGCATATGTGTAATATATCCGTATATAACTCAGTATATTTGTTTTATTATTTGAGTTTTAATCTAATACAATCACTATTTTGTTGCCCAAATTTTTCCAGCTTTGACCGTTGGGAACACTTTCAGGTTGGTTTCTTTTGACATGCCCCATCCATCTTTATTTTTATTTTTAGCACTTTCTTCTTTTCTGGCATTACATGATGCTCTAGGCTCATCTTCCATACTTCCTGGCCCAGCCCTAGAATCAGCTATTTCTCCAAGGAGCTCTGGTTCCTTTTATTAGAGAATGGTACTTCAAAACCAAGATCTGGGAGCTTGACATGCTAACTGCCGCTGGGGTGTCGCTGTTCCTACATCCTCTCAGTGGACAGAGCAATAACGTGTATACTAACCCATGTATACCCACATATCCATATTTATTTCTTTCTCAGTATATAACAGTACTGCATTTAGTGATATCAGATTGAGATCTCCAACTCTAATTCATTCTAGTCTTCCCTTCTGCCCCTGCCTTGCTTATTTACTAAACTTCTGCCTCCGAAAGTAATAGACCTGGCCTCCATTGTCTTCCATGTATTTACTTATTTATTCAACCCGATTAAACATGTAGTTTCAGAAATACTCATACCCAGTAAGAAACAAATGTACTAGAGTACAGTGTTTACATACAGTTCTTTATGTCTTTTGCCTTACCATACCAGTCAAAACAACCATTTTAGTTATTTAGGGCAGCTCCTTTTTTACCACTCCATATAGTGAAGTTATGCCACACTTGTAATACAGTTAGAGCCACTTGTCTTAATCTGTATTTCATAATTTGATCCTCACCTCTCCCAATGTCCACCAGATTTTTCAGTCCTTTCCTGGGTTTTGTTTGTTTGTTTGTTTTAATCAGCATACAGTAAAAATTCTTTGGGTTTCGACAGATGTGACAATCATTCCTCCATCACCCCAAACCATACATAATACTTCCATCATTCTAAAAAGTTTTCCGACACAGCCCTCATACAGTCAACTACTCTCCCTTCCTCCAACTTTTGACAACCGCTGATCTGTTTTCTATCCCTATGTTTTGCCTTTTCAGTAATACCATATAAATGGAATCATAGAGTATATAGCTTTTTTGAGTCTGGCTTCTTTCACTTAGCCAGACTTACACTTTTAAGATGGATTCACATTTCATGAATCAATGGCTCATTCCTTTTTATTGCTAAATGTATGGATATACTACAGCTTATTCTTTTACTTGTTGAGGAACATCTTGATTGTGTCCAAATTTTGGAAATTATGAATAAAACTGCTGTAAACCTTTGTAGATGGCTCAAAAAACTAGAGCAAACAAATCCAACTGGATTTCTGAATAGATTTTTTTAATTCCTACTATCAATTGTACCTTGATGTCTTGTATCCTAAGAAATAAAATTTTAAAGTATCTACCACCAATTTATCTTGTATTGATTAGCAACAGACAGGGAAAGGAAAAAAAACTGGTTGCTATATACAATATATTAATTTTAAAAGGCAAAAAGGACCATGGGAGGCTGCTACAATTCTTTTTTCTTTTCTGCAACTAGTTAGAGAAGTACTGATAGGTGTAACATCCTTCCTCTCCTCATTCCATGTCCCCTTACTCTCAGCCTGTACCTAAGAGTATTGGAGTTCTTTAGCTGGTGTAGTAAACATAAGTTCTTTTCTAAAGCTGTTCTTGCCAGTCAGTCAGTACAGTAGATACAGTTGGTGCCCACCCAGATCCTCTTTGCTAAGCCCCCAACTGATCCCCCAACTGATGAAATATAGGCTGATAATAGCCTACAGTTGCATTCTTGTCCTGAGCATTGCCCTTGGCTGATAGGCACTGCCTCACCCATCAAGAGATAAGACACATGCCCCGAACAGAGTGGAATCCATGGGAGACGCCCCAGACGCTACCACTCCTAGTGACCCACTTAGGGAATGTGTGTTTCCTATTCCCACAATCTTAGGCTCTGTGGATCTAGAGATCTTCTTTCCCAGAGGGTAGATGCTTCCACAGGGACCACAGAAGTCTCACTAAATTTTAAAGCTACCACAGCTACTAGGTCACTTTAAGCTTTGCATGCCATTAGACCAACAGGCAAAAAGGAACTTATCTTACTGGGAAGGGTAAGGGTGACTGGCTCTGATAATCCGGAGGTAGAACTGCTGCTAAATAGTCAGAGCAGGAAAAAATGATTTTGGCCTTCCGACAATCCAAAGGGCTTCTTTTGTTACTCTCAACTATGTTCATGCCAACTCAGGAACATGAAAGATAACTGCAGGTTGGTTCATGGATCCACTGGGCCTACTGCTTCATTTATCAATCACTGAAAGAGAGATATTGAAATATTTCATTATGACTGTGGATTTTCCTTTTTTTCTTTGCAGTTCTGTCAATGTTGGCTTTATATATTTTGAAGATAGGTTGTTAGATTAACATAAATAATGGGTCGTTATCATTTCTAGGGAATTAAATTTTTTATCATTATAACAAATTAATACATTTAATAAGTAAATTAAAATAAATTTATTAATTACACTAGCTTCCTTTTGATTTGTATTGCCTGATGTATATCTTCCATCTTTTTTCTTTCTTTTGTGCGCCCCCTAAAATGACAATTAGAAAGCATAATTGGATTTGGTTTTAAAATTCAATCTGACATTTTTGTCTTTTAACTGGAGGAGTTTAAACCACTTACATATATTATGATTACTGTTACATATAAATTTATCTCTCCTTTCTACCTGTAGAACAATCTTCTCTTATCTTTTTTTCACTCTCCATGATTTTTTTGAATGATTATTGTTTTCATCTTTCTTTAATCCTTTTTAAAAACTAGATTGAAAATTATGCCCTTTAATTTGATTATTTTATGGTGTCCTTGGCTATTTTACCATATATCTAATGTTATCCAGTGATGTCTAAACTTAATCAGTGTGTCTCTTGTACTGATCTGCCTTTCTCCTTGCTTTTCATATTTCACCATGATGAAATCTGAGTGTGGAAATATGTTAAATTTATCTTGAGATACATTGGACTTGCCAGGTCTCAAAATTAATGTTCGTTAGTAATTTTTATCTATTCCCTTTTAAAATAGTGAATCTTCTTTTTCTAAAATCTCTTATCTACTTCTGAAACTATCATTAAATATTTGTTAAAATCCTTCTATTTATGTCTTTTAATATACTTTCACTATTGTTATCTTTTTCTGTCTTCAGAGACACTTTTCTTTCTATCTTCTAACTCACTAATTCTGTCTTTAGTTATAACTAATCTGCCATTTAACCCTTCCCTTGATTTTTAAGGTTTTTTCTTTAATTTATTAAAAACGAGGAACAGAAAGGAGGCTTTATTTTCAATTAATTTTTGATATTTTTTGAATTAACATGATACTTAAGAGTATACTAGAAAAAATACTACAGTATAAGAGACTCCCTTATGATCACCTGTTTTTTAATAACTTATATGTTTTTTGCATGCCAAAATATGAACATTAGTTATTTAAAATGTATATTGTATTAAACTAATATTTTATAATTAAAAATGTTTTTTCAATTTATTAAAACTGAAAACAAAAACAAAAACAGTGCACCCATTTCTCCCATGCCCCACCCCCCACCTCTGGCAAACACTATTTCATTCCATATCATCCATTTTTTATGGCTGAATAATGTTTCATTATATATGTATAACATTTTCTTTATCCATTCATCCATCAATGAACACTTGGGTTGTTTCTTTATCTTGGCTATTGTAAATAATGCTGCAATGAACATGGGCATGCATAGATCTTTTCAAATTACTGTTTTCATTTTCTTCAGATAAATATCCATAAATGGAATTGCTGGATCATATAGTAGTTCTTTATTTTTTGAGGAATCTCCATACTGTTTTCCATATGGGTGCACCAGTTTACACTCCCCCCAACTGTGCACAAGAGTTCCCTTTTCCCCACATTCTCATCAACACTTGTTATTTCTTGTCTTTTTGATAATAGCCATTCTAACAGGTGTGAGGTGATATCTTCACTGTAGTTTTGATTTTTATTTCCCTAATGACTAATGATGTAGAGCATCTTTTCATGTACCTGTTGGTCATACGTATGTCTTCTTTGAAAAAATGTCTATTCAGATCTTGTGCCTATTTTTTATTTTATTAAATTGTGTAGTTTATTTGTTTTTGTGTGTGTGTGTTTTGCTATTGAGTTGTAAGGGTTCTTTATATGTTTGGGATATTAGTCACTTATCAGATAAATGATGCAAATATTTTCCATTTAGTAAGTTGTCATTTCATTTTGTTGATGATTCCCTTTGCTGAGAAGAAGCTTTTGAGTTTCAAGTAGTCTAACTTGTTTATTTTTACTTTTACTGCTTTTGATTTTGGTGTCAGATTTTTAAAATTATCTCCTAGACCTATGGTAAGAATCTTACTGAAAACTCATATCCATAAAAATATTTGCACACCATTGTTCATAGCAGCATTATTCACAGTAGCCAGGACATGGAAGCAACTGAAGTGTCCTACAAGAGATGATTGGCTAAAGAAGCTGTGGTACATATATACAATAGAATATTACTCAGCCATAAGAAGAGATGAAATACTGCCATTTGCTACGACATGGACAGACCTCAAGATAACCATGCTAAGCAAAATAAACCAGACAGAAAAAGTCAAAAACCACATGATATCACTTATATGTGGGATATAAACCTAAAAGCAACAAAGGAACAAGACAAACAGAGACTCATGAACATGGACAATAGACTACTCGTTACTAGAGAGTAGTGGGGAGGGTGAGGAGAGTTGAGATATGGTAAAGTGGATATGGGGGAGAGGGAGAAAATGAAGTGGGGAAAGGGGATCAAATATGTGGTAGCTGAAGGAAACTGGACTTTGGGTGGTAAATACACAATAGAATATACAGATGTCAAATTATAATGTACACCTGAAAATTATATAATTGTATTAACCAATGTTACTCCAATAAACTTAATTTAAAAAAAAAATCTTACTGCATCTGTTTTTTTCTAAAAGTTTTATGATTTCAGGTCTTATGTTTAATTCTTTAATTCATTTTTAGTTAATTTTTGTGTATGGTGTAAACTAGTGGTCCAGTTTCATTCTTATGCGTGTTGCTGTCCAATTTTCCCAACACCATTTTTTGAAGAGACTGTCTTTTCCCCAGTGTATGCTCTTGGCTCTTTTGTCATAAATTAATTGGCCACATGACCATGGAATTATTCCTGGGCTCTCTCCACTGATCTATATGTCTGTTTTTATGCTAGTACCATACTGTTTTAATTACTATAGCTTTGTAATATAGTTTGAAGTTAGGCTGCTTGATGCCTCCGGCTTTGTTCTTTTTTCTCAAGATTGCTTTGGCTATTTGGGGTCTTTTATAGTTCCATAGGAATTTTAGGATTGTTGTATTTCTGTTAGAGATTTGCCCTTTCCATTCAACGCGAAGTTCAACACTAGCAAGTTTCCTTGCTGTCCTCTTTTTTGCAAGTTTATTTCTTGCTCACCTTTACTTTTATTTTGATAAAATTGTCCTCAAGGTCCCAAATTATGAGGAAGGTGACGTTTTAAATCAATAACAAAATAATGGAAAATTTAATAAACAGTCATGATAATTTGAAAAAAATAGAGTTATATTCTTATATCAGGCCTTAAACTAAAATATATTCTAAAGAGATTAAATATTTAAAAGTAAAAAATAAAATCAAGGTAAGGTCATAAACATACTCTTTAAATTCTTCCTCTCCTGAAGCAATTCAACCATTTTGCAGAAGCTGTAGGGGAAATTTGATCACTATCAAAGCCCCTTAGGGTAAGCCCACCTATGAGACTGAACTCTGGATTTAATGGAGACAGCAGGTAATATCCAGGAATGTATCTGTTGCTTCTTAACAAACCACTCAAAAACTAGTGGCTTAAAACAACAATCCATTTTGCTCAAGAATTTGCAGTTAAAACAGGGCTTAGAAGGGAAATACACCTCTGCTCCACTTGCCTGAAGACTGGAGGATCCACTTTCAAGATGTGTCATTCATTTGACTGGCAAATGAATGTTCTGGTACTTGGCTGTGAGCTCAGCTTGAAATGTGTTCCTTAGGTCTTAGTTTCTGGCTACATGGACCTCTCCACAGGCTATGGGCTTCTTCATAGCATTGTAATTGGGTTGCAATATCAAGTGTCCCAAGAGAACCAGATGGATGTTATATCACTTTTTATGACCTAACCTCAAAAGTCATATAAAAAAAGTCATGTAGTCATGACTTTTCAGATTCAAGGAAACACAGATTCCACCTCTGCCCAGATTCAAGGAAACACAGATTCCACCTCTCATTGGGAAGAATGTCAAAGTGACATTAAAAAAATATATGGGATGGGAGGTATTATTTTGCCCATTTTGTGAAAATACATTTTGTCACAAGGAGATATAGTTTTGCTGTAAACCTACGTCTTTAATGTGACCTGGGACATAGTCTGCTGAGTCTTTACAGGTGATTCTGCACACCTGGGAAAGATCTGAAAAGGGGCTTATTTCATAGTGCTTTGGGAGTTTTCCATTAGGGGGGAAGCTACTACATACCTACACCCCACCTGTCTATAAGTCACTACCACTACTGACATCGTAACTGTCATAGAGTTTTCAGGTTTAAATCCCACCTCAAGACTTACTATGTGACCTTTCAATGTCTTAATCTCTTCATCTGTAAACCAAGGATTACAATAAAACCAACTTTAGAAGATCATCATGAAGATTAAATGAATTAACTCATGGAAAGGCTTAGAACAGTACCTGCCACATAGTTAACCTAAAGAAGATTCTGCCCCAGGGACAGACTCACTGTGCCCTGTGCCCATCTGCCCATGTTTCCAGGGTGAAGTAAAAGTTGCTCCTGGCCAGAAGGGGCCTTTCAAGGTTAGGATTTAGGTAGCATCAACCAAAAAGTCACGGGGAGGAGATCTGGGGCTTCAACTAATAAATAGAACCAGGAAGCCCTGTCATTTGTTCTGTGAAAGTGGAAAATGTTCATCTGGATTCTTCTGCTTCAGGCCACCTAAGGCGGACATATGCAACCCCATGCCACTAGCTGTTTTCTACCGCAGCACCTACTGGGCTGCTCTGCTTGGGCCAGTGTGAATGGCCTCCCTAAACAAAAGTGTGCTCCCCAATTGGAACCCAAGTAGAGAAGCAGACAGCCTCAGTTAGTTACTCAACTTTCCTCAGAAACCTCTCAGCAGCCAATGGTCCTGGTTAATCAAACCATCATTCAGGACAATAGGCATACAGGAAAACCACTGGCCATAGGAGGAGAATCAACCCCTGAGATATAAGAAGTGACTTCTAATGAAAACAAGTTAAGGCATGAAATAAGAGAAGGACTTCTGCTTTGTCTCTCCTCCAAATCCCACTGATATGGCCAAGAAATAGAAAAATAAATTCAAAGCAGTGCAGGAAAACCAGAAAGGGTGTTTCTAGCAGACAAATATAGTAAGGAATTTTCAAAAAGGTAAAAGAAATGAGACTCAATTGACATAAAAAAGCCTAGTAAAGTGGAAGAACGTAAAACCCTTATAGAGAACAGAAAACTTGAGGGGTTAAAGAAAGAAACAATCAATCCCATACCCCTTAAACCTGACAACTCGCCAACTCCTGGAGTTGCTCCGGGAGCAGCTAGCTCCACTGCATGGGCTCAAATGAGAGGCACAGGTAGTTTTTGACAGTTATCACAGAAGACTCAGAGCAGTGTTGTGCTAACGCCAGATTCTTGGGAGTCTGTGCACAACTCTCCCCAACTTCTCAGTGATGTTATGCTGCTAGCTTGAAAGTGTCCAGGGTAGGAGAATTACTACCATGGAAATCAGCAAATGCTGCAAATCAAGGCTTCCTTCCTTCTTAGCAGAGCTGGTTGTTAAACATTTACCAGTATATCACTGCTCTAGCATTAGCTAAGATTAGAAGAAAAGGATCATGCCCTGAGGGTCAGAGAATTTATGCTAAGAAGTTAACTAGATAGTCTGCCTTTCCCTCCACAATCCCATCAGGCAGATTCTTGTAATCAAAACATAAACAGGAGTTCACATTTGAAGAGAGGAAATGCATTCCAACTATGAATAAAGTTCAGTCCAGACTTGCACCTACAAACAGGAACAGAAAACTAAGAATCAAATATTTTGGGGAAATTAAGAGCATAAAAGGAAGCACCAAATTCAACAAACTGAACTAGCTCACACTAAAAACTATAGAGTTAATAAAAACAGATTAAATTTAGCTAATATCCTATATTACTTAATATATTACAAAATTATTTAAAAGCATATCACACCCCCAAAAGAGACAGCTGCTATGAAGTACAATCAGGATTGCTGGGAATGTAAAAATGCAATTGCGAAACCTAATAATTGGCCTGAATATTCAATTACTGAGTTGGAAATCTGAGTTGAGAGATTCCTGCAAAATGTTATACCAAAGAAAAGGAAGAAAGGAAAAAAGAAGGAAATAGAGAGAGGAAAGAAAAGTAATGTTAAAAGACATGGAGGACAGCTATAACTAAAATTGTAAGTATAGAACTATGAGAATAAAAGGGAGAAAATTATCAAAGAAATAAAAAAAAAAGACATTTCCCAGAATTAAAGAGGAACTTGTACTGAAAGGGCCTCTTAAATGCCGGGCAGAATTAATGCAAAATTGCCTTTTGAAGGTATACAGGTATAAACTTGAAAAAAAAAAGTTAGGTTTTTTTTGCCTCTTCTTCTAGAAACCACCTCTAAATGATAGGAAGAATGAGAAACAGTAATGTCAACTCCATATCGGGTGAAGCTAGAAGGAACTGAAGTTAAAAAAAAAAAAGAAAAAAAGGACTGTCTAAAGCAGTGAAAGTCAAACAGAACTGCAGAAAAGCATGGAGCCCAGGGCTGCAAATCTGAGAAAAAGCCAACAAAACCCATGACTCCAAAGTAAAGTTCATAGTTTAAGATGAATATCAATAATCCCTTTTTTGCAACAATGGAATGACGTTTTGATGGTGGGAACTTCTCTGAATTCAGTTTGATAATGACAAAAAGCTGAGGAAGTAGATTTTAGCAAGAAATATCATAGACTAATCATATTTTTCAGGAAGCAGTCAGTTGTTGACAGAGACGAGAGAAAGAGAAAGACTGCATTGTGACATCCTGGTGCTGTCCTCAAGTAAGTTGTAGAGAAGCAAAACCTAAAGGAGCTGACACACGCATGCTGACCACGATTAGAGTCCTGGCCTCTCTCCCTTACAAAACTCCAATAGATAACTAGTCTGGGCAGAGCTCACTTTATTTAGAGTTGAATGAATAAACTTAAAAAAAAAAAAAAGAGCTAGTCTAAGGACCATAAAAAAAAAGATTGAAAAGAATAAGAAGAAAAAAGTAGGCAAAACAAATGGCAGATAAAGAATGAGGAATTCTCACCATGTAGCAGATAAAATTTGAGACCAAACAAATTGCCATGAATTAAGTTTTAAAAATTTATTTCCAGAAAATTTATCAGTATAAAATAAGAGAACAAAGCAGAATTTAAGTGTTCAAGAAAGATAAGATAAAAACATAAAGACATGTTTTTCTTCATGTTGATGAAACATGAAACAACAAGACCCAGGGAGAAGTGCAAAGAATAAAAATTGCAGATGTGAAATGATATTGAAAGCAGCATAAAGGAAAACAGGCATTGTTGAAAACACAGTAAGGTAGGTAGAGGACAGGATTAAAAAAAAAAGATCAAAATGAAAATTTTGAAAAGCTAAAAGAATCAGTGAGTAAAATTATAATTTCGGAAGACAAAAATGGAAAATCTATGCGTGATTGGTGTCTTTTGGTCTAAACAATTAATTAAAGTCTATGGCCATGCAACCCTGAAGAAGCTCTATCCTGTCTGATCTTGGAAGCTAAGCAGGATCTGGGCTGGTTAGTACTTGGATGGGAGATGACCTAGGAAGACCAGGTGCTGTAGGCGTAAAAAATAAACAATAAGGGATTGGAAACTGAGAAGGTCCTTGTAATCTATGAGGTCAGCCAAGGGTTTCCTCAGCTAAAACAAACAAACAAACAAACAAACCCAATAAATGAAACTATTGAAGATATTCAAGAGAAGATTTAAGAAATATTTAATATATAATTAAAATATTCCAGAAATAAAAGACTTATAAAAACAAATTGAAGAGATACATCGTATCATTGGCAAAATCTGCTCGTCAGATATTTAAATCTGTTCTCCCCTTCTTCCTAAAAGGTGGGCATAAGGTTGAGTCCCTGAATCATTGGGTAGAGAAGAGTTAGCCTATGATTTGGAACACCTGTTATAGACTGTTACTCTAGAGAGAAATAAACTTTTATTTTGTTAGGGCCATTTTAGTTGTGATCTATCATAATAGGTTAGCCTTTCCTAACAGGGCACAGAAAAAAATGGATGTGAAATATCGATAATAAGATATATTGTAATAAATTTATTTGACTTCAAAGAAAAGTAAATAACCTTTTGGACAGGCAGGATGAAAAAATGTTATAAAAAAGAAAAAACAATTCAGTCTAGCTTCAGACTTCTCCACCGGTTACTTACTGGTAGGAGACAGTAGAATCATCCTATAAAATTAAAGAAATAAAGTATGACACAATAATTGAACATAATTGCTACTAGTCAAATAGTCATTGAAGTAAAAAAGGCAACGGAAGAACATTGTACTTTTGTTTTGTTCTGAGTGTACACATACTAGTGCCTTAGATGGTGACATTTGTGTTTCTTCCTACCAAGCATCCAGTCCACCTCAGTGCCTTTGGTTGCTGCCCTACCACCCAACCCTACCACTATTTTTTAACTTCTGGGTAAAATAATTCTGACTAGTTTCTTTCATTTTAATGTTTAAGTTTATTTATTTATTTTAAAATAAGTATCACGGTCATATGGAACAAAACTCCAAAGGTGGTAAAGCCAGTCTCCTTTTCATTCCTGTTACCTAGTTCCCTTCTCCAGAGGCAATCGCACTCACTTCTCAACCTTCTAGCTAAGATCATGTGCAAAGGCATAGGTACTAGTTTTTTATAAATTATTCCCAAAATAAGATATGTACATATAAAAAAAATAAACATGTAATATACCTGGATTGTATATATATAATGTGTATAAAATGCTTACGTTATATATGTAGAGTGTTTACATATATACATACATGTTTGTATATATTCACAACACATACATGTAGTTTTCTTCATTTTATGCAAATGGAAATACACCACATATTCTATTCTGCACCTTGCTTTTTTCTAGTTATTAATATATTTTAAATACAGTGCAGTGGTGCACTAGTAAATGTTTTACAACCAGCTCTTTCCCCTCTATAGTTTATTCTCCACATAGAAGATAGGATGGTCCTTCTAAACATTAGGTTACGACACCCCACTCTTAGAAGGCCTCTGATGGCCCCTCACCACTCCTAGAACAATACATGAAATTTTTCTATGACCTGCAACAGGGTCCCATCCGTGGCCTGTTAGGAACCAGGCCTCTCACCACAGGAGGTGAGAGACAGGTGAGCCAGCGAAACTTCATATGTATTTGCGGCCGCTCCCCAGCGCTAGCATCGCCTCACATCATCAGGCTTTAGACTGGAGCACCATTCCCTGGTGCCAAAAAGGTTGGGGACTGCTAGCCTACAAGACCCTAGCTGATCCGGCCCCTAATTTTTCCCTCATTTCCTATAACTCTTACCTAGTTATTCTGCTTAAGCCATACCAACCTCATTGTTCTCTGCACTTGTTTTCCTTCTGTCTGGTAAGTTCTTCCTCCAGACATCACATAATTTTCTCTTTCACTTCACTCACTTCCTCAGAGAAGCCTTCTTTGAACATTCTCTCTGAAAAAGCTCCCCCCATCACTCCCTGTTCCTCTTAAGAACATTGACACTTCTTGAATTTACTATATGCCAGGCACTATTCTAAGTGCTCTCCATATTTTAAACCAGTTAATCCTTACATCAACTCTTTGAGGTAGGTGCTATCATTATCCCCACTTTGTAGATACACAAATAAATTGCGTCACACAATCCTTAGTTAATTTCCCCAAGGTCACAAAGCTTATAAGTGTCAGAGCCAAGATCAAAACCAGGCAGTTTAATACCAGAGCAATATTCTACAAAGTCTCTCATCCGCTATTTTTTAATACAATATTATAGTGCCCTTGCCTTTATCTATCATCTATCTATCCATCCATCCATCCATCCATCTATCTACCTACCTACCTACCTACCTACCTACCTACCTACCTATCTAAATCCCCCTCACCTCCACCATTTCTACCTCTGACCTGGGGAGGTTGCCATCTCCCCTTAAGAGCTGGATCTCTGAAGGCAGGGCATCTTCTCTCACGAGCTTGTGGGGCCTAGCACACCGAGGGTGCCTAGTGCACCTAGAATATGGGCCATGGCTCTGCTGGGGCTTGAACCCAGGACCTTCTGCACGTAAAGCAGATGTGCTAACCACTACTGTATGGAACTGTACCTGATTTATTTATTTTTTTAATATAGCAGTTAAACACTATACTATATATTTATTGACATATATCAGACATTCTACAATATACCTACTTGTTTATTTTATTTATTTATTTCTGCCTATTATTCCTACTGGGCTGTAAGATTTCTGAGGGCAGGGATTACTTGTTTTCTTCACTGCTACATATCAAACATCTAAAACAGTGCCAACACATAATGCACAATATAAAATTATTGAATAAGTGAATTGGAATATGGAAGCTCATGGATAAACCGGAAAGTAAATGAAGTGTTTTTAAGAGTAAAGAAAACGAATGAGTTTCACACCAACCACCAACACAAACACATACACCTGCAAAAAAAGGGCAAGGGGTGGGGAACAAGAAAAATGCTACAAAGAACAGTCCATAGCTTTTTGTGACAAGATATAAATTACTTAATCTAAAGGACGTATCAGTGAATATGGTGGAAAGAGAAATATAAGTGAGATTATAAGGAAAGTAATAGTTTAGTAATTTTCTTTTTTTTCCGGGAAGTGATATATTTGAAGATAGCTTTGAATATGGGGGAAAATGTTTTTTTTTTAGTTGGCATGTGGGAGAAAAAAATAACATACATTTTCTGGCCCTAAATGAAAAAAAAAAAATTAACTAGTGACAGTTTGTTCTTGAAACATTTAAAAAAATATATCAAGGCAGATGTTATCTAATGGAATTTTAAGGCTAGAAACATTTTATTTCATCACCTTTGGATCAGTGCACTGCAATTTAGCCCAGTTTAGTTGCCTCCCTGCAAATAGTTCATAAGAATTTAGTGGTTTTTCTTAAAGATTTTGATAGAGAACATTGCACTCATGTCTATAGGCTGATTTGATCATCCGCTTCCTTCGCCCTGTAAAAGGCAACTGGTTTTTAATACAATGACCAGATGTCCTGTTTAGGGTGGGACAGCCTTAGATTTTGATTAGAATCTCAGTTTTTGAACAATTATATTTCTTGCATGTTTTGGAACTGACAGTGAGGAGAGAAAAAACTTTTAAAAACAGTAACATGAAAAAATTTGCTTGAAATTTTTATGGGATCCTTATTAGTTAGCATTCACATCCTTTTAGAGAACCTGGCTTACAAAGACAATAAGGGAATGTGGCAACTGAGGAATACCAGACCATGAATTAAAAAACAAAAACAAAAACAAACCATAAATAAGAGCTCTGGGTGAATGAGTCTAACTTTCACCCTTGACCCTCATTTTCTTTCGGCCCTTGCTCGAGGTCTCAGCTACCTTCCTTTACAACACTTCCTTCATGCCTTTCTGATGTTCAGTTTTTACCACTGTTAATGTTTACCACAAGTTAACAGTTTACCAATTACTGGTTGTGTAACCTTGGCAATTTATTTAATCTCCTGGAACATATTTTCTCATCTGTAAAAACTGGGATAACAGTAGTGACCTCATAAGACTGATATAATTCCGTGCTTTTACCATGCTGAACTAAAATTGCCCATGGAGCTATTGTTATTTTTTTCCCAATTAGATTAGCTGGAAATCCAGAAACACTCTCTTGAAACTTCCAGTTTTACTCAGGATTCCATGACCTTTTTTCTACTACATTTCTACAATCACCTCACTTGTCCCGTCTCTTTGGCTCATCCCCTCTGGCACCCAAGCATGCTCATTTTGACTTTTCCTCCCCTTTCACCCATATTCCCTTCAATATCTTATTTACTGCTCCCTTTCACAGCAAAGCTTCTTGAATGATATGTCTATCCTTGCAGTCTTTACTTCCCCTTCTCTTTTCAACCCACTCCAATCAAGCTTATATGTCCATAGCACTTCAAAGAATCAACACTTGTCATCCTACTTAATGGTCACCTCCATCCTGCTTAATCCAAGGTCATTTCTCATATTGTCATCCTTGACCAATTCTTAATACATTTTCTTGGTTTCAATGTCATTCTTTTTTCCTGGCATTTCTTCTATTTTGTTCATTAATCTTCATTGCTGGCTCATCCACTAATCCTGACCTATACATGTAGAAGTGTCTCAAAACTTTTTTTCAGCTCAATAACTTCCCTTCCTTTCTTCTTCCCTCCTTCCCTTTCTCTCTCCTTCCCTTTCTATGTGAACTCAAGTCTCATCTATATGTGTTGATGACTTTCAGATTTATGTCTTCAATCCAACCTCTGTCCTGAGTTCCCGAATCGTATATCCAATTACCTGATTGACATTTCCACTTGGATTTCCAATAGGTATCTCAAACATAACATATCTGAAATGGAACCCATGCTGTCAATTAGTCACTGCCACCTTTTTCTCTTGCCAAGACTGTTACAACTACCTTTTAAGTGGCCTTCCAATTGTGCCCACCCCACCCCCAATCTTTTTGAACAGAGCAGTCAATACGATCTTTTAAGAATCAGAGCATATCTTTGTTGCTTTAAAACCCTCCATTGCCTTTCTATGCCACTTAGATAACAATCAGGCTCTTTACCTCTGGCTTGACTTTGACTCTTTCTCTGACCTCATCTCTGGTCCTCTCCTTTTGATCACTGCACTTCCTTTCCGTTTATTTGAACAAATCAAGCTTGTCTCTACATCTGGGCCTTTGGACTTGTTGATCCTTCAACATAGACTTCTCTGCAGATGTTTGCATGGCTGTTTCCTTTGATTTATTCAGGTCTCTGCTAAAATGTCGCTTCCTCAGAAAAGCCTTTTTGGCTACTCTAGGTAAAGAAGAAGCCCTCTCTTTTTATCACAGTCTATCCCAGTTACACTTCATAGCCATCCAAAAGAATCTCTCACTGCTTTTCATTCTTACAGTTATTCTGTCTTCCCATACGAAGTGTGCTTCCATGGTTATCATTCCTAGCACTTTGTTCTTCCAGTTTCCATACATGACCACATCTTAGGGAGTTGGTTGATCTTAGAAACAATAAGTTTCAGAAGCTGATTTGTACTCCACTATACCTTGTGGACCCCCAAACCACTGTACTAATATAAGAAACTCCCAGTGAATCAAGAACAATTTCCTGTCAATTCTCCTGTAAAAAAAAAAAAAAAAAAAAAGAAAGAAAAAAATGAGAAGGAAAAGAAAAAAGAAAAGAGCACAAACTAAATTTCTTTGAGGTTATCCTTCAGAACAAACAGTGATTCATTAATATTTTTCATTTAATAAATATTTATTGGTCACTAACTGTATGCCACATACCTTCTAGGCACATAATTTTATAATTATCATCTCTTGCCTTCTTCATTATGGGACTATATTAGGTTATTAATTTCTTAAGAGCAGAGTCTTTTCATTGTATTAAGTTCTTGATAATTCTATAATCCCTGAATAAATGGAGAGGAGAGAATTAATGAAAAACTTCAGGATCATTTGGCCCACTTACATTTATATTCAAAAAAATACAAAAAAAAACAATGATTGCTCTTTAAATTTTACTGTTATTACATTAAAATAAATTTTAAATGCTTAATAATTGTTAATCTCACAATCATAACACATTTTTCCACAATTTCTTTTGATTTTTGTGTTTACATATTTGTAATTTTAATGTATTTTCCATGTCATCTTCTGCCTTACCTCTTAATATTAATGACATTTTTGTATGTTTTTGCATTATCATCACCTTTAGGGCTTTCTGTAATTTAGTAATTTCTCTTTTCTTATTTTTGAAACCCTTGGTGGGGTCCCTGTGGTCACTAGCACAGTAAAACCCTGAACAATCTGTCAGGTGTTTCTGTGTTTCTTCCACAGGCAGAAAGGTAAGAGAGTCCCTGAGAAAGTAAATCTTATTCTGAAGGAAGAGATGATGCCCCATCAGACAGCAGTCAGTCAATCCCAGGTGCTCTCAGGAAAGAAGGGTGTGCCTAGCAAGTTGCTCTGAACTGAGAAGAATGTGTGGAGGTGGTATTTAGCTCCATTCTGCAGTTTGCTTAACTTGCTTCTACCTCCTTGCCCTCATATAGCAGCCTGCCTGGATACTATTTGCTAAGCTTTTGCTTTTTTTTCTGTTTTGCATGAAGTTTTTGCTTTCGATATGCTGCTATTGAGTCAGGATAAACAAGAGACACCAGACTTCAGGGATCTGCCTGTTTCTCTTTTGCCTTTTAATGGACCTTAACTCTTTTGCCCTTGTTATTGTCAAGTGCAAGATGAGTACAGAGGACTACTGCATCTGACACAGAATGCTGCCACTTGAAGAAATTAGCAGGGAAGAGGAGATGTTTATAGGAACTTCTCTGCCACACTCACCTTGGAAACAAGGGAAGTACATTTGCAAAATTGTACTGAAAATAAATGGAAAAATGAGTTTCACTTTCTCACAAACTCTTCGAGAGTAGAACTAGTTTTAAATGAAGTAATGACCTTTGTAAGTAAATGTTCATTAATGTGCTGTGAGTTGTGAACCCAGGATTGAAAATGGAAGTTCAAACTAAGGAATGAAAAGAGAAGTTCTGTGAGTGCCTTGCCCTCAAATCTTGGAAAAAAGCCATTTTTGTAAACTAGAGAATTTTAATTTATTTCATGTTAATTTCTTTTCTCATATTTGCTACTACTTACCAAATTATTTTTGAGCAGTCCAGGTATACTTTGGGCTATAAAATACATACCTCAGACAGTTTAATAGGGACCAATAGTGTTCTCTGGAAGCTAACACATTGATGGCAATTATAATTAGGGAGATATCCTAGGAGGAAAATGAATCTGCACCCAAAAAACAAAGGCAAATTGTTTAGGGGTCCCTTCCAATAGGATATCTCCTGCTAAAGCCAATCTTGAATTTTATTATTTCAACTTATTTTATTACAAAAGGTAGCTTATCTTTTAAGAAGTATACTCAGGCCCTAGAGATCTTTTGAAAATATTTAAAATAATGTGAGAAAATAAAATCAAGCAAAACTTAATGACATTTTTATAGGTTCTAACATCTAGTACCAATAAAGAGAATGAGTAAACAAATGAGAGTGTGCCTGTGCTAAACAACAAAAAAAAGAGTATGAGTAAATGAAGAATGGCGTTACTGCATAACCAGTCTCATGCATCTTCACGTTTCTGTGATAAGCCCATTCATCAATTCTTTCACTGAACATTTACTTAGTGACTATTAAGTGTCAGATATTATAGGTAGTGAGTAGAACACTGTGCTGTTATCTATGTCAGGTTTTTAATAATTTCAGAATATGTTTGGATGAGCAGGTTTTAATAATTTCAGAATATGTTTGGATGAGCAAGGCATACGAGTGAGCTGCCCACTCAAGACCTTATCTACGCTCTGCCAGAGTATGTGCATCCTTGGAAACCTCACTTGAGAGGACAGAAGGTGGCTGATACCACCCACATTATTCTACTACTACATCATCTTGTCTGAAATTTAGTCACTTTAATCACTATTTACTATAAAGTTCTGTAATTTAAATTGTAGTATATGTAATTGTAGTTATATAATACAATTGTATAATACAATTGTAGTATATAATGTTTTGGCCCTAATGAACCTCGTACTGGATATACACAGGGTATTTATCTTTGTGGCAGGCCTGCCTGTAATACTTGAGACCAGAGGGAAGAGTACAGATGGAGGCCAGTATACCACGTGCAACTATTTGAATAAGTACTATGCTAAACTGTCAGTGTTGGAAGCACTAATTAAAACACTAAGAGAAAAAAAAAATTCGTGCTCAGACACCACTTTGTTATGCAAAACAATATTTTGTTATGCAAGAATCTACTGCTTTCCAGCTGACAGGAAGGATTGGGAAAGTTAACTATTTGTCTCCTTTCTTACCTAAGCACTTCTGCGGCTCATATTCTGTCTCAACTCCACAGCAGTTTTTCGCTGATCTGGGCAGTGACACCACCCCAAAATTTTCACTGCACTTGGAGTCTGCTTTTTGTTTTGAAGATATAGGGCAAGAGACATGAGTGCTTCTCTGGGGCCGAATAGTGTTGGTCACGGGAGTGGGTCGTTATGGTTGTGGGTCAGTGTTCAGCATTAGATCAGGAGTAGCAGAGGCAGCCATGTATTTTTTAATAAATCAATGTGTGTTTGTGACATATAAGTCCCTTTAAAGCATCGGGTCCAGGATAGGGGCATCTTCTGCTAAGGTCTAAGGGAGTTAGTGCTGAGAGACTGATACTAGGAACTTAATGCCTGGCTAATTTGCAAGATCTAGATCGCTGCATTTTTTTCTAGAATTTATTCCGCATCAAGATAGTGCGAATGGCTTAGCGAACTGCAGCACATTTCTAAGTCTGACTTTCCCAAGAACGACGTGTCAGTGACAATGTTATGAACTTTCCAAAGGAAAAAAAAAGCAGATTTGGACTGATCTGGTGACGGCGCACGTGAGACTTCTCTACAAGGGTTTACTCCCCCCACCCCCCCCTTCACCTTTGGAAAGCAAGGCGTGGGAAGGGGATTTAGCTTTTGTTACTGCCGAGAGGCATGTTTAAACTTGTTTCTTTTTCCAAAATGTACAAGTTTGCTAAGAGGCCCGTGGACTTACAGGAATAAGCCCTGGAAGACTTTTTTTCTTTTTTAAACTGCTTGGCTCAGGGAAATTCGTGCGCTCGGGGCCCGGTTCCCGCCGCCGGCCATCGCAGCTGGTCAGCCCCGGGCGTGCTAGAGGTCACGGACGCGGAGCCTGCGTCTGGCTCGCGCAGCCCCGAGGGCCCTCCGGCGGCACTGGGCGTTTCCTCCTGTTCCGGCCTGGTCAAGTTGTTTGGATTCTCAGTTCCCCGTTCAGGACAGGCACCCTGTCGACCAAAGGTTTCCGCGTCCCGTCCAGGTGGCTGGAAGCCAGGTCCCCCCCCCCCCGGCCCCGACTTGGGTCTCTCCTCGGGATCCTCGAAGGCGGGGGAAACGGGGCCTTGCGAGCAGGGAAGGGGCGCGCAGCCGGGCTCCGGCCCCCCTCCCAGCTCGGTCCTCGAGCAAGCAGCCATCGCGCCGCTCCAGGGTGCGGACAGTCTCCCTGGCGACTCCTCGGGGACCCGGTTCTCCATCATTCCCGAGAGAGGACTCAGGCCGGCCGCGCCCGGCAGCGGCACCAGGCTGGGCGACGCGGGGCCCGGCGCATGCGCGCCCGGGAGGCGGAGCGGCCGCTAGGTGGCGCATGCGCGCCCGGGAGGCGGCGCGGCCGCTAGGTGGCGCATGCGCGCTGCAGCGCGCGGGCGGGTCTCCGGGAAGAAGGCGGCGGCGGCGGCGGCGCCGGGCGGGGGCGCCGTGGGGGCCGGGCCGGTGTTTACACAGCCGCGGGCGGGCGCGGACGCGGGACCCGGCACGGCGGCGGCGGCGGCGGCGGCACGATGGTCATGGCGCATTTCGTGGAGACTTTCTGGGTGAGAGGGAGAGGCTGGGAATGCTGTGCGTCTCGGGGTCCGCCCGCGGCCTGCGTGCGCGCCGGGCGGCGGCGGCGGCCCCGCGGGCTGGGCGAGCGCCCTCGCCCCGCCGCCCGCTGCGTCCCGCCCGGGTGAAGCCCGGCCGCCCGGACTCGCTCGCGGCCCTCGCGGGGCGGCGCGGCGGCGGCTGTCAGCCCCGCGGCTCCTCAGCCCGCGGCGGGGCCGCCGCCCGCCCCGGGACAAAGCGCCGGATGCGGCGGGAGCCGGGAGCCGGCCCGGCCGGACGCTGCGGGCGCCGCGCGTCCTCCGCCCGCGGCGCGGCCGCCCCCCGCCGGCTGGAGGGGGCTCGCTCCTTCCCGCGAGGCCGGCCCTTCTCCCCCGCAGCCCCCCCACCCCACACCCCGCCCCATTATTTCCACGAGAAATCCCGCGCCGGCCGCGGCCGGATCTGCGCTTCCTCTCGGCGTCGCAGCTCGGCCCGTGGGGCTCTGCCTCTCGGGCCTGGGCACGACGCGCCTGGAAGTTGGGTTTCGCGTTGACCGGGCTCCCGGGGCGCCCGTGCCCGGAGCCTTCCCTTGCCCCCAGGCTGTCCGCCGGCCGCCGCCTCCCTCCTCCTCGCTCGGTGTTGGTGTTCGCGGCTGCTTTGGGAATGACTTCTCCGTCTTCCGCGTTTGTTGTCCTGGGGAGTGCGGTCGAGCCTCGGACGGGAGAGCGGCGTGTTCACCCAGGTCTCTCGCGTGGATCTCAGTCTGTGTCCGACAGTTGCAAGGACTCCAGTTCCATTTTAGTTGCGAGTTCGATGTATTCCCGAGAGTGACCTTTCAGCGCTTAGGGATGGCCTTAAATTCTTAATCTGAGTGTCCCAGGCATGAACTTGCTTAGAGATGGAATCAGTTCATAGTTGCTCGTCTTGAACGTGCCTTGTTTTCACTCGACGTTCGTTGTTTAAAGCAGACTGACGGATTCACATTCCGTAGAGTACACCCATTTAAGTGTACACTTAAAGGATTTTTTCTTTTGGCGTGTTCATAGAGTTGTCAAACATCATCACCACAATCAATTTTTAGGACAGTTTTATCACCCGAGAAAGAATCCCTGTACCCATTAGCAGTCACTTCCCATTTCCCTCCTACCTCCGCCCTAGGCAGCCAATCCATATAGATTTCTGTCTCTGTAGATTTGTTCGTTCTGGACATAGCAGATAAATAGCTTCATATGTGTGGTCTCTTTTGATTGGCCGGCCTCTTTCATTTAGCATGCTTCCAAGGTTCACCCATGATGTAGCATGTATTAGCACCTAGTTCCCTTTTATGGCCAACTAATATTTCATTGTCTGTTTATTACACATTTTATTTATCACCAGTGATGGACATTTAGTTCTTTCCACTTTTTGGCTGTTATACAAGTTTTGTGTGGAAATATGTCTTCATTTCTTTTGGAAGTGGAATTGCTGGGTCATATCATATGGTAATTCTCTGTTTAACATTTCAAGGAACTGCCAAGCTTTTCCAAAGTGGCTGCACCATTTTACAGTCCCCCAAGCAGTGTCTTGAGTTCAGATTTTCCACACGGTGGACAACAGTTTGTTGTCTTTTTTAGTACTGAGGGTGGGTATGAAGTAGTATCTCATTGTGGTTTTGATTTGCATTTCTCTGGTGATTAATGATGTTCCTCTTTTCAAGTGTGCATTACCCATTTATGTATTTTCTTTGGCGAAATGTCTGCTTAGATCCATTTCACATTCATAGATTGTGTTGTCTTTTTATTATTGAGTTATAATCATATATCAGATACATGATTTTTTCAGATCAGATGTATAACTATTTTCTCCCATTCTGTGGGTTGTCTTTTTCACTAATGGTGTCCTTTGAAGTACAGACGTTTTTAATTTTGATTATATCTTGTTGAAGTCTTTTTCATCTAATTTTTCTGTTATCACATGCTTTTGTTATCTAAGAAGTCTTTCTTAGACCAAGGTCACAAAGATTTACTTCTGTGTTTTCTTCTGTAGATTTTATAGTTTTAGGTGTTATGTTACATGGCCTATGATCCATTTCAAGTTAATTTTTGTGTGTAGTACAAGGAAGAGGTACAACTTCTTTCTTTTGCATGTGAATATCTAGTTGTCCCAGCACCATTTGTTGCTCTTCTTTTTCCATTGAAGTTACAGTATCCTTGTTGAAACTTAGTTGACCATGGAAGTATGGATTATTTTTGGATTTTGAGTTGTAATCCATTGTTTATCCTATGCTCATACCATACAGTTTTGATTACTATAACTGTGTAGTAAGTTTGGAGTCCAGAAGTTCGAGGCTTTGTTCCTTTTCAAGATTATTTTGGCTATTTTTGGTCCCTTGCATTTCCATATGAATTTTTGGTTTAGCCTGTCAATTTAGACTTTTGGTCTTACAATAGCAATTTATAAAACTTTTAAAATGACCATTTAAAAATGATATTCTTGTAATGTTTTGTGTATTTTTGATGCATGAATGTGTTTTTGGAAGTTTGTTAACTTAATTCCAAATTATATATTAACATTTTAAAGTTATCTTTTGTTTTCTGTTAATTGAGATTTGAACATAGAGCCTCATTTAATGTTTTTGGCTATTAAGGATAATGCTTCTATGAACATTTTTGGACAAGTTTTGGTGTGCCCTTTGTTCCTCTTAATAGAAGAATGGTAATAAATTTGGATATTTGAAATCTATAGAGTGAATCCCAAGTCTAATTTATGTTTGCCTTTGTCTTTACTTCCACTATTGAGTGCAAATAGTTAAAACAGACTATATTTTATTTGATTTCCAAGCCTTGAGTTGGGGCTGAAAGCTCTAAATTGGAGCTTAAAAAGCTCCAAAGGAAGAGTAAATGAACTAGGAAAGTCTAGGAACTAAATCTCCTCTGAGAATTTGATAGCTGTCATTTATAAAATAATTTCTTAAAATAGAGAACCTACAATATTAATTTCATCTTTCTTTCCTAATGTTTAAAGTAGCACTCTCAAAGTAAAACTTGTCAAAGTGAGATAATGAGAAACTTTAAAGCGTTAGGTTACTAACTAAATAACCTATTAATTGCTTTTTCCCCCTATGTGTAAAAAGAGACACCTTTTGTTGTATGTAGCATTTTATTAGAGGAATGTTTGAATCATTCAAACTGTCTTCAAACTCTTTTGAAAGTAGCACATTCTGCCTTTTTCTTTATAGTTTTTCTAACTAAAACTATATGCTACATTACAGTTTTTTTACTTAATACTATGAAGAGAAAAATGTATTCAAAATTTCGTATACAACAGGTGTTTTGTTTCTGATAAGTCAGTTTTTGCCACAAAATATAGTGCCATTGATAATCAAGTTGAAAATGTTTTTCTTTTCTATTAAAATTGGACAACAGAAATAATCTTAATAGTAGATATCCACACCATTGCTTTTAATATATAAAAACATTTATGAGTCCATCAACAGATTATGTAACTTTAAAAAAAAGGTATCAACAGTTATTGCAGTGAGTAAGTGTCTCTATGCTGCTATGTTCTCAAAGAGTCAAGTACTAGGTGGTAATAGTTTTGAGATTCCGTCATTATTGCACTATAGTTATTAAAATAGCTTTATGTTTTTATATAAGTGCAGGCTAATTCAGGCCTTAAATTTTTTTAAGGAATGGATTTCATAGGTGAAGGGGAAAAATAAGTAAGCACAAAATACATGATTAAATACCTTATAAATCTCATTTTACACAATAATCCTACTCAATGTTAGAGATGAAGCATTTTTCCAAAGACAAGTATTCTTTAGCAAAAATCACATTGTAATGAACTGACATTTTTAGTTAGGTGACTTTTTCCAAAGATCATCTCTAGTCAGTACATCAAAAATGAACAAACAACAGTTATCTTAGATATTTTTATCCTGCAGTATTTCCTTACTCCTTTTCCTTATTTCTTTTACTGATGAACCAGTGCAAGAATCTCATTACATTTGTCTGTTGATTTCACTGGTATCGTCATCCTTAACTTTTAAATAAAATTGGAGCACTTGGTTATATAGCCGATATTTGACCTATGAATATATAGATAAACCGTGAGGATTAAAATGTTTTTTAAAAACTTGGAACTACTATTAATAGGACTTCGGAATGCAAGACACTGTTATATTTTTGCTTGATTATTTAATCTAAATTTAGTATTAGATGAGAGACTAATAACCCCTCATACCTCACATACAGATTCTATGGGGTTCTTAATACATAAGATAATTAAAAATATGTATCTTTAGAAAATTAGTTGAAATGACCAAGAAACATAGAATGTAGAATTTATTATTTAAAATTTCCAAATATTGTAGTTTGGGATACCTGCTTAGTATACGAAAATTTAAAAATCTGTATATATATGTATATTTATACTTACACATTAATTAACAGATTTGCAAAATTTCAATATTCAAAAGGTACAAAAGGGAATAAGAAATAAATACAGTATAAAATCTCCTTCCTTTTCTCCAGCCATTAAGACTTCCCCAAAGGTAAATACTGTTACCAATTTCTTTATGTGGCTTTCCAGAGATAACCTATGTATATACAAGCAAATAATGTCCATCGAGTTAAAAGGTATTATTGTATAACTGTTAGCCATGCCCAAATTATTTTCAACCGTAACAGGCTCTGAAAATTTGAACTACAGTTTCTTCTAACTAGGTTCAAATACACCTGATAGGTTCACATTATAAAATGATAGTATTTTAGATGGCACTTAACTTTATTGTGAGGCCCTTAGATTTTTTGGCAGGAGTGGTAGAGGGATGATTGTTTTGTATTTTTGCCTTAATCTAGGAGCACTGAAAGTGAGAAATTGATACTGATTTAGTCTATGTAAAATCAGTTTGGGGGATGGTTTATAGAACACTGATTTGGAAAGGATAAAACTTTGCTGTCTGGCTTTTTTTCTAGCCCTACACACTAAATCCTAAATGTTCTAATCCTTTCAGAACTACTTAATTTAGG